>JAOTQM010000125.1:1200000-1800000 GCA_026939265.1 Oreonectes daqikongensis | reverse complement strand
CTTATATTAAAACGATTGTTATTTACATTTGGTGCAATTTTGCAAAAAATGAATCTGTAAACAGATTTGAGCAATATAACTTTGATTATATACAAATATGCTCTGCATTGTCTACACAGTCTTTGGACAGTCATTAACTCTATAAAATATCTTGAAAACTAAAGATCCCGACCCTAAGATCATTCTCGCTGTCTTCAAACTCTTTGCACAGCTTGCATTTATAATAGTCTTCAGTCAAGTAGTCATTAGCTACGACTGATGTCTTTCACAGTCTGTAGTACCTCAGTCAGCAGGAGAGAAATAAATGTGTTATTCACAGGAAAAGATTCCTGACGGTAGATGCTCGCGGGGATACAACGAAGAACCTCACAATACACAAACCTCATTGTGTTGGAATAGCGCTTTTTCATACGAAAGGTAAACTTCCCACCACAAGGGGGCGAAACAGTAATGAGATGGGGCTACACTGAGCTCTCATCTGGTTGGACATCCAGCTGTGTATGCTTCCTTTTTTCAAGGATCTTGTTGAGCTCCTCTGTGAACGAGTGGTACAGCGGCGACGTCATCCCCGAGTCAGTCTGAGTCAGAAGCATGTAGCTGTTCCCGTTCATTTTTCTCAGCATGCTTGGCAGCGTGGCCGACAGTCCGTTGGCGTACTCTGAGGATGGCAGGGGTGGAGGCATCGGGAGAGGCGGAGCGGGCGGAGGATCTTTACATGGCGAAGACTGGACGTCCGCCGAAACGATCTGTAGAAACTCCCCATCTCGTGACACGGCTCTGCTCCGTCCCTCCGTTCTGCCATTGCAGTGACTCGAAATCGTCTTGAGCTCAAAGTGCGAGCTCCTCTTTCTCTCGGTTGCCATGGCTAGCGAAAACTCTTGGTGGGAGTACTTTCTGACATTCGGAACGCTCCGTGCGCAGAAGCTGACATACAACAGGACCACCGTCAGAACCAGACAAAGCCCACCGAGAACAGCCACCAGAGAGATGTACATAGCTTCCATGTTCCTGTATGTCTGAAATTCCAGGCCGGAGGGGAGTGGGGCAGGTGGGGGGGATAGGAGCTGCTCGACGGGACCGCTGGAAGGGCTCGGAGTCGGCACGATTGCAGTGGTGAAGAAACTCTCAGGAAGAGCCGTTGGGTTTGGTGATAGATGTGATGAAGGGGGTGACACGGGTTGGACTCTCACCACGTAGCTGCGTGCAGGAACCCAGACGTCGTTTTCTACTGCGTAACAGCGGTAGTGTCCGCTCTGCTGGATCTGGGCACCGATGATGAGGAGGCCGTCTGTGCCAGTTCGGAAGCCGAAATCCACGGCGTATCCCTGCAGCTGCTGACCGTTCAGTGTCCAATGAGGAGAGGCCAGGTTGGAACGAATCTCACACTGTAAGAGAACATCATCTCCTGCCATCACCACACGTGTGCAGTGCGTGACGAAACCTGGTTGAATCAGAAATCGGCTCTTAAAGTTCACCCAAAAATGAGTCATTTATTCACCCTCATGTCAGTCTAAACTTTTGCTTCTATAATAAGATATTTTGAAAAATGTTGGTAACCAACAACTTTGGCCCTCATTGGCTTTCATATGGACATAAAACCACTTTGTGTTCCACAGAAAGAGTCATATACAGGTTTTGAATGACATGAGGGTTAATAAATGATGACAGAATTTTTCTTTAAGTATCACATAATTAGGTTTTTCAAAAACAATTCACATGAAAACATACCGTCGCTTGTAATATTTGTACAGCCCCTGCTTCCCATCTGTACGTCCTGGATAAGCCTTGACCTGCAAATGCAAACATCACAGTAAATATCAAAGCGTTTAAACTGAGAATGCAGAACAAAAAGAGTCCAAAATGAAGTTTCACTATATACCAAATATGAGTAAACTGATGTAGGTTAGGTAACTTTATTACAAACTGCAACATTACATGTTTTACCTTAGTTTAAATTAAAAAGAATGCTCTGACCCTCACTGTGTTAAATGATTTAAATAAATAAAATAAATAAAAAGACTATATACATACAACAGATAAATTAGTTTTTCTCATTTTTCATGCAGAATTTCATGTGACAACACATACAGAATATTTCTTCACTTAAGCCATCAAAATGTCTTTAAAATTGCCCATATTTTTTCTTTTTATCCACATTTCAACAGGCTTGCTTTTACCTGTTAGGGTAGGATGATACCTCAACACATAGTCTTCCGTCCCAAGCACAGAGCGGGTCTCGTGCGAACACGCAGTCATAGCAGGAAGTGTACCGCTCGCAGGATGACAGCGGTACCTGCACCAGTCCAGAAGGGGCGCTCACGTAGATGCTTTCCTATTGAACAAAAGCAGACAGATTAATGGTATCCATGTGCATATATACTGAATATTAAAACATTACCTTAATATTGTTATTAATGGAGGCTATTGAGCGAGGTGCATCGTGGGTCACCTGTTTTTGTGATATAACCAGGTTGTTGATCGGTTGTTTCTCCTCGAACAGCTGAACTTCCTCAATAATGTGCACAATGTCTCTGATCTTAACAGCCCTGTGCAACCAGCCCTCATCTGGAGACAAACACACATTTTTAAAAATTTGAATTAAAAAACTTTGCATTTATTAAATACAAATAAATGCATATATACAAAAATAGTAACCCTCAACTACCTGTTCCAATAAAGAGCATGTCATAAATGTGTCCATCCAAACCCGTAACCTGATGTACAGTAATCTTGGTGTAATCCAAACTCCTCTGGAGCAGAAGAGGACGTCCTCCAACCGGCTGGATTTGAATGGCCATTAAAGGGTGTCTTCGAGCGAAATTCAGCACGTTGTCAGGAAGATCCCGTGAGGAGTTTATGAGCAGAGCTCGATGCTGGTCGGTTATACACTGAAGACGAAGAAAAGAGCTATTATATAACTATATTCACAAGAGTACAAAGGTAGTAGATGCAAAAAAAGGATTATATGATATCTATGGGTCCCCAGGTTGACTGAATACGCATCTACAACAAATAATTTCTACTGCTATAATACAACATTTACTAGAACAGAGATTCCTAACAGACGGTATACACCTTTGGGGTACTTAAACATTATTTTAATCTTTTCATATTTTTAATTCCAATGTATTTTTAAGAATATATGTTTTAAAAACTTGCTGGAAAACACTCCGATTATGTGTTACAGACATTATTTTGTCGCAGAGAGATTCTAAAAAGCCTCTCACCGAACCAGGTCTCGGATCTGGAACTTTCCCAGTGTATTCCCTCCATTTAGAGTCTTGTAGCTCCATGTAAGGTCCATCAAAAGCTGTCTGGACTTCTCTGAAGGAATACTGACACACTGCAGACATTTTAACGTTTCTCCTGACAGTGAAAATAAGGAGAATAAGAAGGGAAGTTACAGGAATTATTCAGCATCTGTTAAAATTTCAACTTAATCAATTTCAATTTTTAAACAACAGTTAACTTTGGGCCAGGCGTGTGCATCTGATGAAACAGTCTATAATACCCCTGGTTCCCAACTTGTAGACATTAAAAGGACAATCTGATGCAGCATGACTCTGCACACCCCTCTTCTCTTTCTTGCTCTCTCTCTCTCTCTCTCTCTCTCTCTCTCTCTCTCTCTCTCCCCCCTCTCTTCTTTAGACTCTGCCAGCTCAAATACTGGCCCAGTGCCCTGTGTTATATTGTGTGTGTCAGGAACATAAGCACGCGGAAATAATTAGAGATGTTCTCTTATGCTCCTGTAAAATCTTTTAGTCAACCATCTGAGAATGAAAATAACACGCAGTCACATGCTAGAAGATTAATGTTACTTTGCTCACATCCCATTCATTGAGACGGCTCAGAACATTTCTTCTCTCTGATACCTGGCCAAACACAACCTTGACACGATAGGATACAAATTTATCAAATACCTACATAGCTCAAACTCTGCTGAGGTCTCAGAAGTCAGCGACAATTACATTTTTGCTGAAACCAAACTAATAGTTAAATAGAAGTTGGTTAAATAAAAGCATGAGATGCATAAACGTAAAAACGTACATGCCAAGTAAATTTTCTTACCATTCAAGTCCGAAAATGCCATAAAAGATGGTGTTGTGTACATCTGCCCCCTCGACGACATGAACGCTGCGTAGGACATTTAGCTGAAGCTCATATTCAGGAATGGAACACACCAGCCTGGCCTTCAGAAAGGACGTCCACTTCCTTTGTAGTGTCCTTTGACCTCCAATGTCACCCTGAAAAACAAGACACATGGATAAACTTTTTCAGGTTGGTAGGAACAATACAATATGTGACTGGATCACAAAACCAGTTTTAAGTAGCACGAGACCATTTGTAGTAATAGCCAAAAACACATTGTATGGGTCAAAATTATTACCCTGAAGACTGGTTTTGTTGTCCAGGGTCACATATGTGTTGCAAATAATAAAGGTTTTGCTCCTACAGGCCAAGCAAAAACATTTTAATGATAAAAACATTGACATTAACTGTAATATTAGTACCCATTTTCTGCCTTAAAGGGAGAGTTCACCTAAAAATTGAAAGTCATTTACTCACCCTCTTGTCATTTGAAACCTGTATGACTTTCTTCAAAATATCTTCTTTTGTGTTTTTCAGAAGAAAGAATGTTGGTAACAAAAAACTGTTGACCTCCATTGACAAGCAACAATGTTTTTTCAAAAAATATCTTCTTTTGTGTCATACAGCCGTACAGGTTTGGAATGACAAGAGGGTGTAAATAATGTAAATAACAACAGAATTTTCCTTTTTGGGTGAACTATCCGTTTAAGAGCCACATTCTCTTATTTTGAGTGTGATTCATTGACCAAAGAAACAGGAAACACAAAATTGAAACAAAATGAATGATTTTTTTATTTTATTTAATTACTGCTATTGCAAATTATTTTGGCCGTGATACTCATGTAGTGAAAATCTGACATTGTAACATCTCTATATGGCATAATAAAGTTTTATCAATTTTCTGATTCAAATTATGTAGAACCGTGACACACATAATCTCACAATCTGGGGTATTTCTCCCAGATTCAACACAGTCCACCCCAGGGCTTTTGCATAATTCACATCAACCCCTGAGAGTGTTTCACAGTGCTGGCAGGTTAATGTCCCTTGAATGAAACATTCTGCTCGAAATGACACAGTCGTGAGTATGAAATGTGCTAACAGTCTTCTGCTCGGATTCCATCAGGATATAGTAGTAACTTAAAGCCCCGCAGGCCAATTGTGGTGTCAGTTCAGATTCATTCAGGCCAGCACTGAGATGACTCACATGAAAGAGAAAAGGGCAGAGATCTGTTGTACACTTTCTCCATGAGAAACCTGTTATGTGATCTTAGTATCAAATAATTGTGGCATTGATAAAGCCACTAAACAGAAATACAACTATACGTTCTCCTTTCTACTTTTATTAGGCTTTTGTGCCATATATGTACGTTTGTATCTGCACAACTGCGTGTGTGTTTGGGCGTATGGATGTGTGGTGTGACATGGCCTACTTTGAACTGGAAATGCTCTCTCTCCTAACTCAGTAAGTCAACCAGTGAGGGACCTGACCTGCTTCCCAGAATCGTGAAGATTTCTGCAGTGAGTGTGAATGCAGGCGTAATGAAGATATAACAGTGGGGAAAAATGTGTGGGGGGGAGGTCATTCCAGCACAATGAAGATGGTAAATGAGACGAGAGTAATGCAGAAAAGTGTAGGAGAAAGATTGAGGAGTTTGGCCAGTCAGGTTTGATCTGCCCGGCAACAAAGGAAAACCACAGAACCTTCAGGAATATAGTGAGATGAGGGCAGGAAGGTAGTCACAGGTTCAGATTGTACTAACCCTTTGATTTACGGTACTTCTTAAAGGGACAGTTCAATGTAATTCCTTACATTCATGTCATTCCAAACCTTTTAAAAGACATTTTAAAGAATGTTGATAACCAAACCACATTGGACCCTACTGACTTCCATTGTACAGAGACAAAACCACTGAGACATTTCTCAAAATATCTTCTTTTGAAAATTGACCCTTTATTGAATGTGGCACAATAATGTTGACCACCCAGCTCTCACCTTACACACACGGCCCACCCGGGCCACTCTGGTCTGGCTGGAGTAAGCAGTCGGTTCCACATTCCTCTCAGTAAAAAAGAAATAGAGTTTGTCATCGTCCCCGATAGAGCTGTTGACGCTCTCTCTCAAAAACGCTGAGCCAACAAAATCCGCCTCTGCGGGAGAGAACATCAGCGTTAGCTGCTGCCCGCTCCACAATGAGCCAATTATGTGCTGTACAGATATTATTGTGTCTGCAAGATATCTCAAAGTACAGTGTTTATTGATTCAAATACTGTGACTCTTTAGGGATCTTTTGTTCATTTCTTTTGGTTATTGCAAAGCTGCAATTTTAGCTATATGCACAGCATTGAACTTTACAGCATTTTTCAGTAATAAAAAAATCTAGTTTTGTCTCTCATTTAGAATGATAAATAAACTGTACAAACCCAGCAGCCATCTTGATGGGGAATCATCTGTTCTTAAGTTGGGGAAGGGAAAGTTGCGTCTGATATCAGCGATGCTACGAAACTCATACTGGGAGGCAGAATACATCTCACCATCTGTGAAGGGAAGTTATATTATAGGCTTTCATCGGACGCATGCGCCTGGCCCGAAGTTAACTTCCGGTCTGTGTTTGTTTATCGATCTGTCTAATAAAACTATTTATTTTATATTACCAGTCATTTATATGAATATTTTATTTTATATTAATTTTATTAAATAAACAATTTGTTGAATTGGTCGTGTAACTTAATTGCATTTAAGTTTAGCCAAGTAACGGTTCTTAGTTCTACTGGTAACCCAAAATAATCCTGACTAGACATACTTTTAACTTGCATGCTAATGTCATTTACTTGTTATTTCTTTTGCTTGTTATCAGAAATGATCAGCAGGGACTCTATTCTTTGTGGATGTGTACCGGAGATTAAGTTTGGGCCACATAAGCATGCAAGCTCAGTAAAGTTTGTTTATGTTGTTGCTTTGAAACCATCTATAAGTCATACACACAGGATAAAACATGACCGTTATTTAACCAATTATAGTCCTTTTACCAATTATAAATCCAGTGAAGCCTTTTGTAGGATCATAAGGACATTTCTCTTTTCCCTCCTCAAAACGTACGAAAGTGAATCGTGCCGCATCCTGTCAAAGATGGGGAGAACCATGTTATAATAATCTATATCACAGATTACAAAACACAATTCATTTGCAATATAACAGACAAAGACTGGGAAAACTCATTGTCTTACTATGTAAGCGCAGCGAGGTCTGAAGGCGTGACTTCCACAGGTGTACAGGGTAGTGTCATTGTACCGGTCTAGAAAGCGCACATGATTGTAGCATTCTGTCTGTAGTGCGACAACAAGTAAATATTCTTTATACAAAGAACTGATTAAACATAACACTTCAGAAATGTATTGTTCGTCGTCTTATTGTATTGATTGCATTAAACACAATACAATCTTTATCCTTTCTACTTCTATTAAGCTTTTATACTATATGTATTTATTGTATGCATGTGTTTTCAGGTTATATGGATGTGTGGTGTGATGTGGCCTACTTTGAACTCTCTCTCCTGAGATATTAGATACTAACATAGTATCTGCAAGAATGAGCTTTTGAATATACAACCAAGACTGGAAAAGAGGGTAACAGGGTGGGACGAAGTACAGGTAGTTCATTTTAAAAAGTGACCGTGTGAATGCAGGGTTAGAACCAAACCCACCTGTAGATCTACAGTAACAGTGGAATTTACGGCAGGATATTATACACATCATAAATAGCAATACCTGATTGTTCTTCCCTTTGCTCAGACACTGTCTCTTCTGTTCAGCAGATGCCGCCCATTCCAACTGTTGCAGGAAATAGACAAACAATTCAAGTATTATCACCAATGTGACATATTAAAACTTATTTTATTTCTCACAGAAACTCACAGAAAGTGTGCTATTAGTGGAAGAAATATTAGTGGCATCCATTTTATAAATGACTTCTCTGGCCCCGACATAGAGAAACCCAGAGCCATCTTCCAACAGCATCGAGCTGTAGTTCACAGCAGCCCCATGAAAATGATTACATCCCAGCAGCCCTGCAGGAAGTGAGAGAGACCCAGTTAGAAAAACAGACACAAACACGGCTACATCGTGTCAACGACACAGAGACACGCTCGTAGAGACGGCTCTCTTTTGTCTCTGAAATCTGTTGACTGTGATGAATGAATGGACAGCTGAATCATCAAAACTGAACAGCTTGTGAAAGCGTTTGATTCGGTGCGTGAACGTGAATAGAAAACATGACCGTGAAAATTTCGGGTTTTTTAATAGAATGAGAGAAGTTGCATGAGACGAAATAGAATGACAAAGGTATTGTACACCCAAAAATAAAAATTGTGGCATTTCTTCACCCTCATGTTGTTCAAAACCTGTATATGACTCTTACTCCTGTGAAACACACAAGAAGATACTTTGAGAAATGTCTCCATATGGTTTTGTGTCCATATGGAAGCCATTGGGGGCCAATGTCGTTTGGTTACCAACGTTTCTCAAAATATCTTCTTTTGTGTTTTGCAGAAGAAAGAATGATAGTAAAAGTGCCCCTTTCTCTCTAAAATATTTATATAGCATTCAATTATTTGGGTGGTCTTCTTTAAAATTAATGATTGATTCTGAGTAGTGAAGGTTTGTGTTATGGCCTACAGAACACTGCGTGCATGCTGAGATTTTCTGCTTCATGTGGAGAGATGGGTGTACTCTACTGATGAGACATGGCAGTATTAGGCCACACATCAACCATGGTACCCCTCAACACCCATCCCCCAAACACTGTGGTTAAGCACTGCATCAGCAACCACATTCACCAAATCTAGCATCTTCTAAACTCAGTTTATACAATACATGGCAAATGACAGCACATCTCCAATACCTATACCCAACAGAGATGTCTGTCAATCAAAAAAGGTCGGAACAAACCTCAGGGTTGCAGTGCGCATGAGAGAGCCAAGGGCCAATTTAAATATTACTCATAACAGGAAGGAAAAGATTAAGTTATGCAAACACCAAATTCAGACCTCGGGCTAAGTGACGTCATCCTGTGTTTGTAGCGAATCCTTGTGTGCCGTTGTGTAGATAGAAGAAGATAAGTTACCACAACACACAGTGATGAGTGTAGAGATGACGGTAAGCTGAGAGAGGACACAAAAGCCTTTCAGCCCAGGGCACACACATAATGTGTCCTTGGACCATGTATGCACACAACCACACACACAAAGACACAGCCGCATCACTTCTGCTCTTAACATACACAACAGAAATGACGGGAAGGGGTGTGCATTATCTGTGCAACAGAAAATTAAAAATATAACTACAGATATTTCAAAATCAAAGCATCAAAAATCATCTGATTGCCTATGATATTGGATAGTGAAGTCATTGATGGAGTGATACCAGTTTTAAGCAAGCTGTTGGATTAAGAAAAACAGACCCTGTCCAGCACACAGGACTAACAGATCCAAGTCCAAGGTCTCCTGATGTGTTAAGTGAGATTGTTTGTTTAATTTTTTCTGGAATAAATACCGAAACCAACCACACAACCAACTGTGACCTTCACAACAGCTCATGATTATGCAAACTGCATGCACAGAAGATGTGTCTGTATTAACGTTTTAAATAAGATTATATTCTTCTAATATGTGTGTGGGTGGGTGGTTCTGTGTGTACTGTATGTGTGTGTGTGTCAAGGACGCCCCTCAGGGGTGTTTACAAAATGTCATTTCTGGCTCTAACCACAAAGTGATGTTGTATCAAAGTTTGTGTGTATGAGCTTAACTGTTGACTCACTCCAACCCTGGTCCAAACTCAAGCGGGCAGACTGGACAGTTGTGCATCCAATGAGAGTCACGTTTGCTAGGGGGCAAACACTGACTAAATAAATACTGACAATGGGTGAGAGCAGTCAGCTACAGACGTGAACAACATTACACAACCACGGTCATGCATCACCGAGATCACAAAACACATTTTACAACATTAGCTAACGTAGTACTAAAACACTGCAGTTATAATGTATCTGATATACAACAAATTCTCTTAAAGGGATAGTTCACCCCCCTCAAAAAAACAAAAAAAACTCATGCAGAACACAAAATAAGATACTTTGAAGAATGTTGGTAACCAAACTAGGCCTCCATTGACTTCCAATGTATAGACACAAAACCACAGAGACATTTCTCAAAATATCTTCTTTTGTGTTATACAGAAGAGTCATACACAGGTTTAAATGACATAAGGGTGAATAAATGATGACCGAATTTTCCCATCTTCCCATAAAAATGTGTATCAAACAATCTGTCATCAAAACAAAACCTTTTTTTTCTTCCACAAAAGAAGATATTTTGAAGAATGTTTATAAGCAAAAACTGTTGGTCCCCATTGACTTATATTGTATGGACACAAAACCAATGCAAATCAATGGGGATCAACGGTTTTCGTTTACCAAAATTCTTCAAAATATCTTCTTTTGTGTTCTGCAGAGGAAAGAAAGTTCGCTGCAGAGATACAAATTTGGGAGATGGTGAAATTCAAAGTAACTTACAGTACATTAATAGTATACATTTTATCAGTATATTGCAATCCATGTAAATCAAACTTGACTATATTGTCGCTTGCATGGTTTGATTCACAAGGATTGCAATATACTGATAATATATACTGTAGCTTGAATGTACTGTAGGTTGCTTTGAAATGCATAAATCTGCCAAATGCATAAATGTGCATCTCAGCAGGGAAATGTGCCATTTGGCTTCAGTCAGTCCAGTAGGCATGTTTGGGGATATTTTAAGAATACAAAATATTGAACAAAAATCAATATCATCAATAGAACACACTGGACTATTATGCTATTAAAAATAGTTTGTAGCATAATGCAATGCAAGCAACCTCAAATACATACATTTATGTATTATTGATGTTATTTCTGTTTTAAAAGACAAAAGCCACCATTCGATTCCTGTCACCAAGACAACAACAACCCCCACGCAGATAAAACCCCAGCCACCAGAGGACTGGATTCTTCGGTTCAGGATTATGAAGCCTACACTTCGAGTCCCAAAGGAAAGCAATCAGTCTTAAAGAGAGTCTAAAACAAATAACATTGAATGTGGAATACATTTTAAAATGTCTATTCTGTGATCTTCAGGTTTTTCAACCTTTTCTACCTTGCTGGCTGAACAGCAAATATAGATCTGGTTATTTTTGCAGCTGATTGTCTGTGTACGTTGCACAACCCAAACTTCACATTCTGTGCTGTTGGTTATAAAATGATCAGCATGGACTATAGAATGTTCGCACACCTTCTGACCAAAGAATAGCGGATGAATACATCTATTCTCCGAATCCAGTAATCTTTAAAATGGGGCTGGAGCATATCCCAGCACCTCAGGCCACAGGCGGATAAACACTGGAGAGACGGCCAACAGCTGCACATGTTTTTATTTTCTTTATTTAAACGAACAATTTATAGCCAATGTAATATGTTAATATGTAGCATTAATGTCCATATCGTCCTTGATTTTCATATTTGCAGGTTTCACGACCACAGAATCTTGTACATTCACACTGTGGGAAGCAAATATGCAAAGCAGTAATCCCATTACGTTCAGAAGCAGTGAGATATTACAATAACCTTAAATAAGATTACATGCAGGCACATTAAGGATTTCTAAGCCAACAACAGCTACAAATATATGACATTTTGGTATTTAATCTTATCTATATAACATCTCAATGTCTTTACCACCATTAGACATTCACTAGTCAAACACACAGAAATGTCTGAGCTCGCTCAATGTCACAGTTTCTTTCAAAAGCCACCAATGCACTTTTCCCTCCTGTCTTGCTGCCCTAGACGAATTACATATGTATACATATTTCATTTCAGCATTACTTCAGGTCTGCTAAGCGCAACAAAAACCAGACAACCATGAACCGATGACCTGAGGATACAAAACACTTTGGAGTATATACTCACACACACCTTTAGGTAGCAAACTATTCGAAAACTTAGCAGTTTGTAACACCCTCTATTAAAATGCCTAGAGCTCATTTTTAATATAATATTTTAGTGAATTTTATGGTATGAAATACAAGCCTGATGTTTCAGAAGAGTTCACCAAAACATGCCCATGCATGCATGTCTGTATGCATCTCTGTCTCTCGCCCCCCAAGAGAGTCCAAATATAGGTCAAGGACTTGAGTCAATCAGGGCATGAAGAAAAATAAGGATTTTACAAGATGAGATCTGCAGCGTCTGAGCATAAAATTATCAGCACCGATGCATTATAAGCCATTATACAGAAATAAACATTGCAACTAAAGTGTTTATTCAAGGTTAGAGTATAATCGAGAATCAAACACTACAGTTTACGCAGCTTGGAAATATGTATAAAGGTATCATAGCGTAAGCGTACCAAATCATTTTTACATTTTCACTGTGACTAGTCTTTGCAGTAGTTCAATAAAAGTGCTACCAAAGTTTCACAGCAATGCCACAGAAGAACCATTTTTGTTTCCTCAAAGAACCCTTCAGTCAAAGGATTTTAAAAGAACCATTTTATAGTTCGATGTTAATTACACTAAAATGGTTCTTCAATGGCATCATGTAGCACCTTTATTATAAAAAATGTATTACCTAATATTGTAAATATTTGATAAAGTCAAATATTTTCTCCTTTCCAAGCCATTCGTAGGTTGATCCCAAAAGTGTGACTTTGTATTGCTTTGTGTTTTAAGCATCCCAACACAGCTTCTTCCTGTGCCTGTGAGGTGAGACCTTTTTATAACGTTTTTGACAAATCCATCCTATTCCACAAATCTCAAAACAGATGAATGACATGAACGGGGCCAGGACAACTGACGGTCTTGTAATAATATCCGGAAAAGTGCCATAGACTACAAGACTACAACAGCACAACACATTAAACACAGACAAACTGCATTTCCTAAATTGAACCCTAAGGATAACTTATGTCATAGGTCACAACATAGTACGTTTCTTTGATGTATCAATTGATGTTTCTCCAAAAAATGCTAAAAAGAAACAGAAATTGACAATTTTGCACTTGTACACTGTATGCGATACAGATCAACTATAAAATGAATGTGGAGAACAGCTCAGATCATTCAGAGAAAAGTTTGATTTGTTGAGATCTCCTCTGAAACTGTAAAGTCTAGACAAATGTCAGAAGCAGGACACTTAAGCTGAAAGTCTGTGCTTGTTCTCCGTTTAATCTCACTGCTGTCTAGAAGAATTTTAGGAGACATTATCAAGATCTAATGTGTGATTTTCGGTTTCTACGTGAATGCAGAACACGAACACACACAAACACGAAGAAAATTCTAGATAAAAGTCTAACGCACACTTCAACAACATCTTGTTTAATAAAAAAACCTTCAAAGTTTGCGCCACAATAGAATATAGAGTTATGTAATTGCAAAAGTCTTACCACTGATGTGCACTGTTATCCTGGGGGTGACATCCATATCAAGCAAAGGTCCGAATGGCCAACCCCAAACGATAGATACTAGGCTCCCAAGTACCACCATGTAGATAGGATGTTTGACATGCCTCATGATTGACAGCAGATGGAAAACCCAGAGGTTCTGCTCAGATCCAGTCAGGTAAGTTCACTGAAGATGATGTTGTTGTGTAATTGATGCTGATTAACTACATCAGTCTTCCATTCCAACAGTACATTCACGGGCTGCTAACTCATCCTCGTCCTGTCAAAGGTTCCCTACTGCATCGGCAAGAAAACATGAGTCAGTCTTTTTATTTCTAAGATACAAATCAAGAGCAGATGGGTTGAACACACAACATATGCAAATGAACTACTATATTTTTGTGCAGTGCATCTCTCGTGTATGAAACTACATAACAATTTTTAATTTATTTTGTTTTAGCATTTGAATCCAGTTTCTCTTTGAAAGAAACCTATATATTAAACTGATCTACTGCATTATATTGTGCTCCTGTACCTTCCATGTTAGCTGCTCAGTAAGTGTATCTCTTTCATCTATTCTCACATATACTGTAAACATATCAGTGTTAACACTCGCCTATCACAATGAGTGCCCTTCTTAGGGTGGCACGAACAAACAACATGTCACTTTGACGATGTCGCATACACATGCTGGAAAAGTAAATATGTCTGCCTGATTGCTGCATTAAAAACAGAAAACCACATCATTTAATATGTAAGGATTCTTAAGGTCAAGTGTGCTACTTTTAATCAAGTTTTCATTTACTGAATTAGTAAAATAATAAATCAGTATAGAATATCAACATTCAAAAATAGTATATGATGTTTATTATGTTCAAGCGTATAAATTCAAACAGTAGTGTCATATTTATGGCTCCTCGTCTCATCTTCTGTAACATTCTGAGCTCATTAATGTTCATATTAAGAATGTAAAAAAAACTAAGTTCTGATATAGCCATCTGTAAGGCAAAACACAATAAACTCTATACTTCCAGCCTGTCATTTTCACAGATGGCAAAGAAATACCTCTAATCACCCGAATGTGGATTCTATGGCCTGTCGCGTTAATTCTCCATCTGCAGTTAATCTAGTTTAGCTAGATGAGTTGTGAGTAATGAGCAGATCAAGTATGATCTCTCATAAAAACTCATTATTACCTCCCAAAAATAATTAATAACAACTTCTGTTGTTTATAATTATATGTAGAAAAAATCTGTGCATTTCATCACAGAGTAACTATTAAAATGCATATCCACACTGAAAAAAAAATGATTTTTGCTGCTTGTCCAGTCTACTTAAATTAAACAAGTTAAAGTTAAAAATAAAAAATAATTTTTTTTTTCATGTTTAGTTATGTAACTTAATCTATTCATGTTAGGACTACATGCATGATTTGTGTTGCATTAACATAAAATTTTACAACTGGGAAGTTGTCAGTGCATTATGATTATTCTTGCATCATTTCATTAAGATGGGAAATGCAATGCTTTCTACATACCACATATATTGGCAACACGTCTTTACTCGTAAATTGCCAGACAATTGCAGTTAACAGATTGTGTGTGAAACCTTTCCGGTAAATCCGGTACTCCCAATTTAACAGTAATAGAAGTTGTAAGATTACAGGCAAATTACCAGTATGAGGTGCTGTGTGAACAAAACATTTGTGTATTTACCATAAATTTACCAGAATGAATTTACCAG
This sequence comes from Oreonectes daqikongensis, assembly GCA_026939265.1. Lineage (NCBI taxonomy): Eukaryota > Metazoa > Chordata > Actinopteri > Cypriniformes > Nemacheilidae > Oreonectes > Oreonectes daqikongensis. Next base: position 1,784,695 of record JAOTQM010000125.1, on the reverse strand, counting down.
TAATTTACCAGCATTGCTGTGTGAAAAGGGTTAATAGGTATGTGGCTCTGAAACATCACAAACCATCAAAGAAGCACAACAATCTAGAAAAAGATTATTATTCATTTATCTTTAGCATAATATTTTACTATTATTGCATTTCATGTCTTAAAAGGCATAGGTGCATATTGTTCATATTTCGAGTTAACTTAAATGATTATGTTTCTTAAACAGAAACTTAATATTTACAATTATTAAGTAACAAATTAAACAAAACTAAGAAACAAATCGATCATTGCCCAAATTAGGCATTATCCACTATCTGGCAATGTTTTCACAGCTTAGTTGGTAGAAAAATGCAGTGCACCTGCTTAGAGAATGTTTGTACCAACATCCATCAACTGGCATGTTTTGAATCACTATCAGCAGTTCAAAATGATCAGCATCATTATATGTATACCATACATACAAAACAATAAAGCATTGCTCTGCCAAGTCCTTTAAACCACATATAGGCTACTGCAAAGATAGATAGATAGATAGATAGATAGATAGATAGATAGATAGATAGATAGATAGATAGATAGATAGATAGATAGATAGATAGATAGATAGATAGATAGATAGATAGATAGAAACTTACATCTAAACAGACTTTAAGTCACTGTGTGGTGTACCGTCAGATTGTCCTGGACCATCGGATTGCACACCACTGCGGTATTTTTAAAGGACACTTCTGTCGCTAAATCCCAGTCACCTTCACCTGCGTGCTGAGATGCCAGTTTACATTAAAACATATAATGCGCATAGATAAATAATATCGAGGAAACATATTAACAAAAAATCTGTGAGACTTTCCAGTTACATTACCTCACTGTTTCAGCAAAAAGTCAGCAGCAGCCAGTCTGTTTCCATAGATTCGCCACTGTGCTGCTTGTGATGCTACCGCTGTACTCATTGGACTGTGTACTGCGCTGCAACCACATGCGATTCCACAGAACAAGCGCAGGTGAAGACAGACCACGCCCCTCGGTAATATTGATGAGACGACACGCCCCTTCCACTTTATGTCGCAATGACATTTGGGATGTTTTAAGCGTGCCTCAGGAAACAAACATCTTTAACATTGAATAGGCATAGTATTTGACTGCCTCTCGTATAAAAGCGTGCTTCATGTGCACGTTTATAACCTAAAGTAATGATCATAGGACGGTGGGTGGACGTAAAATTTGCGACTGACGTTGCAGTGATTCGGTTCACTTTATTTGTGTTAGTCGCCACCTAGAGGTCAGTATTGAAAACGCAGCGTTGGGAGACTTGCCACTTGTCACAGTTGTCATTTCAGAAATAGGTTATGAATCCAAAGTCTAAATGTATGACTGTTTCCTCCTGTGTGGGATAACCTTCTCCAAAATATTTGTCTTAAAAACATCCTAAAAACTAAACATTGAAAGTTAAATAAGACCTGACCCTGCCCTAGTAGGTTACAAAAACAATAACTGATTAAAATGAAATAAAAACAATATTTTTTTCGGAATCTGAGAAAAATGTTGTCATAATGAAACAGAAATAAATGATAATTTTACGTAAACACAGACCTATAAATAGTCAATTCTAACTAACATAATATTTAAAAAAAAAAGAGTGGTCTTTTAATTTCCGCGTCTTTACTGTATGTTACACATTTTGTTATTTTTCTTTTTTTATTAAAAGAGATAAACAATACAGTATTATAAAACTATCAAAAGAAACTGTAAAAAAAACTGTAGCCTATGTTACACACATGCATGTGAGAATGCGTGAACGTGGACGACAGCAGCTGATGTAGTGTTGGGGGGAGGAGAGGTGCGTGGGGAAGGAGGGCTCATGACGTCAAGGGCTTCCTCGTCCAACACATGACATGCTTCCACAATCGTGAAACCAAGAAGCGCTCGCGGCGTCCGTGTTCATTGTCAATTAACTGTAATATGGACATCAGCTCCACATGGTAAGTGTTTCAAATCCCACATATATAAAAACACAGGATCGTCTGATTGTAATGTGTTCCTGGCATGAATATTAGCTGGTTGCGTGTGTCTGTGGGCTGTGACACGTCGCTGCTGCTGCTGCTTTGCCTGATATGAAAGCGGATAGCTTGCTAGCAAGCTTAACTAACCTGGGATTAGTAGTTTTAAGGGTCGGTAAAGATTTAAAGTGTCTAATCGCGGTTTAAACGTTTAGGCAGCGTCGATTATTCAGTAACAATCTCATTTTTGGAGCAAATAAATAAACTCAGTTGTTATTAGTTAAGTAGACTATTGTAGCTAGCACAGAAACATTGAAACATTTTATCATCACCGCTACGCCATTATAAGGATGTAACTTAATACACTTTGGGCGCAAACATTCAAAACATTATGAGTTATGAAATGGGTTCACAGATTTAAAACTATAGCTTTAAACTCCACACGTTTAAAAGCGTTTCCTCTTTTAAATGTTTTTATTTGGTTACAACTTACAAGTTAATTGTATAAGTAACGTATATTAAATGTTTAGATGACGTTACAGGTGTCAGGGTTTCGCTGTGGTTCATGGGCTCTTTATTGCTGGAGGTACAGTACGGGGGTAAACTTTATTATTATATAACTCAAACTAAGCTATTGAAATTGAAATGTTTTGCTGTTTTTATTGTGTACTGTTATACAGAGTATGTGTAATGATATTAGATTTTGCTGTTTTTATGTTTGGGGTCCCATAAATCCCATTGATGGACTAAACGTAATGTAATAAAAACGTAATAATTACATAAAAAATAATCTTGTAATCATACAAATTAACCAGATATGGTTAAAGGGATAGTTCACCCAAAAATCTATCATCGTTTACTCACCATGTTGTCATTTCAAACCTGTATAAATGTCATTGTTCTGCTGAACACAAAGGAAGATATTTGGAAGAATGTGAGACCCCCATTTACTGCCATAGTAGGGAAACTAAATACCATGAGAGTCAATGGGGGGTGAGATGTGTTTTAATTTGAGTTAAAATTGCTTTCCAGTTCTTAATATTGGCCTGTGGTTCTCTGAAACTCTAAACAAAACACACAAGGGTGTGAATGTTTGATGTTTTATGGTTCACTTCTGAATAAAAGGCACTTCAGTGTCTATGCAAGAGTAGGTCCCATGCAGAAAGAGACACAGGTGGGCAACCTGTTACTGTAACAGAGAGAGCACTGCCAAAAATGTGGTCTTTTGCTCAGCGATTACTTGATCTTTTGTTAGATCCAAGATTGCTGAATCGTATATGCCAGTAAGCCACCTGTCCTGCACAGATGAGATGAGAATCGCTGTGTGTTTGCATTACGATCCTGTGAAGAGCGTTATGCTTTGCTGCAAAGATCAGATGGAAATCGCACAAGGATGACAACACATGTTTATATAATTCCTAGAACTTTCCTCCATTGTCTGTAAGAGCTGGGGGGAGAAAGTTATTTTAAATGTATCTTAGATGTGCAGTTTCTGGCATAAGTGCTTCAAGTCAAATTCAGAACTTGTGAGAACTTGCACAGTATGTGAACATCAGTATGTGAAGTTTTTTTTTACGTTTTGCGCACGTATGCCACATGCTGGGATTGCGTTTTAAAGCAGGTCAATTGTCAGATGTTCTGCAAATAAAGTATTTGTTTTGTACAAGGAAATTCACACGACTACAGTCTGCTCCACCCTACTATTTGATAACAGTTCAATATTTGATAGCAGATGCAGGTCTCGGCCTACAATAATGTTGCTCGGGTAGGGTTACATCTCTCATCGGACCCTGAGAAATCTCTGTCCTGAATAACAGTGCTTTTCTTTAAATCTGGAATGAGAGCTCATTAAAATATTAGGTTCATGTGCAATTACAAATTCAAAGAATCAGAAGTGGTTTTAGGGTTTACAGGCACAATGTGTAACCCAGAACAACTGTAGATCTGTTCCCGTGAGTGTCCACGTCATCCGTGCTGGGTACTGTCCAGAGTGAGGAAAGAAGGCCAGGCTGTTTTAGCCATTAATATCATGGAAAAGTGAAAATAGGCTGTCGTCTTCCCAAACTCCCAATAATATTCACTAAGTTTTTAGTGAGTGTACTTTTAACGGTGGTGTTTTCTGTTTGATCAAAATAATAACCTACATAAATTTAATGTTTAAAACAGGTTAAGTTTGTATATTTGATATGTATAATATCAAGGGGTGTAGCAATATATATATATATATATATATATATATATATATAGCTGCTGACCTTCTGAAACCTTGTATCTCCAAATTTAGTGATTTTTATAAATCATTATTGTTTGTCGCTGGGTTTTACAAATATCTAACCAATAAAAAGTGCTTGTCAACTTTTTAAATGATTCAAAAAATAGTTTTTTTCCTGAATAACTGCAAATATGTACATCCAAGGTTTAGGAAGGACAGCAATGATATTTGTTTTTCAAATTACGTCTGTTTAATCCTATTTGTTGAGGTGCCAACTTGTGTATCTGTATGTATGTGTACCTCTTTTTTTACCAACTCTTTTGTAGGGTTGATTGTTGTTTTTTTTGTCATAAATCATTAGTCACCCTGACACTTTATGTTTGTTACTGGGTTTTGCAAATATCTATACTATTAAAAAATGCTTTGACAATTTTGTATTTAGTCTTTACAAGACAGTGAAACTGGAGATACAAGGTTTTGGAAGAACAGTGACAATGTATTTTATACCAATTTTATTTATAATTCCTTAAAAAATGACCATAGTATGCTTGACTGGCCTTTTAAAAGTTATATTTGGTGATTTTAGTAAGATACTTGTGCTGTGCTTTTCCCCAACATACTTATTATTTTGTAAAAATAGCTCAGAGAGAGGTTTCTGTTATGTCTGCTGCGCTGTAGACTTTTTTCCAGAATCAGTGCTGAGTCAAATCAACTTAATAATGAAGTACAGATGTCCACGTTTCTCATTGGCTTGGCCATTTGCCAATTACATTTCTCTGAATCTAATTTAGATATGTCAATTTCAATATTATACAACCAACAGACGTTACCCAGCCTCATATTTGTCAGGACAATAGACGTCTAAAGTGCCCTCTGTTTTACATGTGTGTGGTTTTGATCTGGCTGGTTTGATTTGATGTCTGTCTGTATGCAGGGGTGGATAGAGAGATGACCCCACCCTGTTCGGCCTGTGGGACGTGTAGAGCTCTGCGTGGGCAGGAAGAGCAGAGAGAAAGCGAGAGAAGTCGCGAAGAATGGGAAAGAAAGGATGGGGCCGCTGGCAGGGCGTCTCGACAGCTGTGCTCTATGGCTCCCTGGCTCTCTTCGTCTCCATTCTCCACAATGTCTTCTTACTGTATTACGTGGAGACCTTTGTGTCTGTTTACAAGATCGACAAGTTGTCATTCTGGGTGGGAGAGGTGGGTTCATTTGTTTTGAATACATGATGAATATTAAGAGGAGCATCCAAATGCATTTAGACTGTCATTGCCTGAGAAAACAAAAGTATGAAATGTATTTGACAGGTTTGTTACATTTTAAAACAGAGAATATGCTGTTCAAAATATATTTGGACACTTACTGGTTCATATTTGTGTATCGCAAGTCATTTCCCCGAAATGAAAATGATCTTACACAAATAAACTGTTTTATGTGCAAATTATCTCCTTAAACAGGACTAACAAAGACAAAAAAAAAAACATAATTTATAAAAGTCATATCCAATTCTGACTGATACATGTCCTTTAATAGAATTGATAGGATTGTGGCATAAAATAAATAATTCTTTGCTTATTTAACCAAATTTAAATTAAAAAAAACATATCATAAATTCAAATATAAGAGCATGAAAACCCATGAGTTTTAAAGTTACAAGCCGTCATATTTGATTTTAGGTTTGGCATACATTTTTTACTGATGCCACTGTTTAATAGTTTATTATCTTTCCAAACACATTTAGGTTTTCAGAAATCCATTTCTCTTGTGTGAGCTTTCAGAAGTAATCTCCTTCTCTTTTCACAGACTGTGTTTTTGATTTGGAACAGTCTGAATGATCCTCTCTTCGGCTGGCTGAGTGACCGTTCCTTCCTCAGCTCCCCTCAGTAAGTTTATGTTAACTCGCTCACACTTCTGCAGTGTTATTTGAAGAAAATATCATATAAATTGAAAATCAACAGAAAAGCAGTCAAAACATACGATAAACTCATTTTTGAATGTGATCTTCTGCAAACCTTTTAGGGTAATAATGAGGCTACATAAAATACTAAAGTGAATTGCTCACTTAAAACTAGTTGATAATGGCATATAGTAAAATATAGTTGCCGAGAAATCACTTAATTTACAGAATTATTGCGAGTGTGAATGCTCAACATGTAATTGACATGTGACAACTGTGCCGTAGACCTTTAAATACCACATTTATGTTTCTGGAACTGAATAGGGAAGTGTGACCATGTGACCATGGTTGTGGGTGCAATTTTCAATAAACATGTAATCTATGAAATCTATACTTATCAGGTAATTTACACACAATCCAGGATAGGTCACTCGAAAGAAAAGAAAGAAAACCCTTCAAAGTGTTAATCTTTTCAGAATCTGCTATCCATTACGCATGATTGTGTTACTTCTAGCCCTGTGAAGATATTCAAAATGTAATGCAGTTTTTAGAAAATAATAATATGACACATCTGTTGCCATAAACATGGTGTTACAAAAGAAAAGGAAGAATCTATACTTTGAAGGCACTGTCTGTTTGTATTAAAGACATTTTAGAAATAATGCAAAAACGAAATGATTTTAATACTTCAAAAATGTATGTGTAGTCAAAGTTTTAGGTCGAGGCAGACTGGCTAGACATTGGGATTCATTATTTTCCACAAAGAATGTAAAACATGTATGTTGGTCATTTTTTAAATATATATTTAATGTTATTTAAATGGATTTGATCAACTTTAGGCATAGGCCTAACTGTATTGTATTTTGCATTATTTACTAAGTTATTGCATATCGCATTAATCGTTCAGTACCGTGATGCCCAAGATTTCTAAATGCATTACAGGTGTAAATATAATCATATTTAATCTTTTACATATGAAACATTGCTTTGAGGGATAGACATACAGATTGTTTAAAGCTTACTATTGTCCTGAGGTCTTATTTACACAGTAAATGTTTTCAGTCTTCAGAGTTTTGTGAAACGATCAACCACAAATATAAAAACCCATTGAACACACTGAGCTTCTCAAAGCCTTGTTTTTATTTCAAGAGAAATACATACAACATCTTATATGACTTAAGTTCATGGTCTTTTTTTCATATCTCTGTCTGTTCTTGCACAGGTCGGGGTCTCAGATCACCTCCCCCGAGGTGGTTCTAAAGCGACTGCAGGCGCTCTCCAGAAGCGGGCCTCTTTTCGCCCTCTCTTTCCTGGCGTTCTGGGTGGCCTGGACCTGGCCTGGACTGCAGTTCCTCGTCTGCCTGTGCCTTTACGATGGGTTCCTCACTGTGGTGGATCTCAACCACAACGCCCTCCTGGCCGACCTGGCCGTGTCAGCACACGATCGCACGCGCCTCAATTTTCACAGTTCGCTGTTCAGTGCGCTGGGCTCACTGTCTGTCTTCCTTTCCTACTCCTTCTGGAATAAGGAGGACTTCTATTACTTCAGGTTATTCTGCGTGGCGCTCGCTGCACTGTCAATGGTGGGCTTTGCTGTGGTTTCACGCCTTCTGCGTCATCGCTTTCAGAATGAAGTTGAACAACACAAGAAAGAGAGCCAGGAACTTACTGAGTAAGAGAAAAGCTAATGTCTTAATGTGTTAAAGCGAAATGTTCCACAATCGCTTGTTAGCGTTTAATGTTACTAGCGGTTTAGCAGCTATTTCATGCTTTTCATTTTTTTTTAATTTCATGCTAGTTGCAAAAACACTCCCAATGGAGCAACCTAACTGCTTTGGTTGATATTGTTTGAGTAAGATACAAACATCCAATATTTGTGTTACCAGGAAAGCTCCTAAAAGGAATAGTTCACCCAAAAATAGGAATGTTTTTCATCCATTCAAGTCCTTAATGTACAGAATAAACTCCTTTTCGCCAGAGCTGTCCACAATATTTGTGTTGGTTATCATCCAAAACCCAAAGATTTGACCAAAGAGTACATTTAAAGGGATAGTTCACGCAAAAATGAATATTCTGTCATCATTTACTCACCCTCGTGTCATTGAAAACCTAACAATGCTGGTACCCATTGACTTTCATTGGTTTTGTGTCCATACAATAGAAGTGAATGGGAAACATTCTTCAAATTATCTTCTTTTGTGTTTTACAAAAGAAAGAAAGCCATACAGGTTTGAAATGACACGAGAGTGAGAAAAAAAATAGATACTTTTTGGATGAACTATCCCTTTAAGAGCTATGGCACATAGGGAAGGATATCTTATTTAGTTTAATAAAATAAAATAATCTCTTTTTGTGTGAATTTTACAGTTACCATTGCCAAAACAATCAAAAAAGATTTGAATTCATTTTCAGTAAAACAATTGTAAACTTAACAGAAATGATAGTTTCAGCTACAAACCTCAGATAGTTTGTTTCTCTCAGAAAGAATGTGTGAGCTGTGCTCTCCATTATTCATTCCACCCACACAGTAATGCACAAGTTGTGAGTTTTCAATCCTCTGCATCTGTTTTCACCTTTGATTTTGCCATTTAGCGTTTTTTCCGCTCAGCCAGTCCTCTTTTTTAGTTGTTTTGCTCGCTCTTTGTGGTGTTGTTTTATGGGTGAAACAAAGTTTACTTTTAAGCCATGAGAAGCTGGATGTTAATATAATGGATAATGGATGTGTTCTTAGACTCAACATGAAGTGCTTAAAAACATTTTTTTAACCATGATAAAATCACTGTAAGATACATAACTTCCTAATATTAATTGTCACCAGTGTTCAATAGATACTATAATGTATTGTTAATAAAATGATGATTTTTTTTAGACTCAGTGTTGGTCAAGCTCCTTTTACCTCATCTGAGAAGCCTGTCACTCTTGGGGAATATCTGAAGCAGTTGTCACACCACAGGAACTTCATGTGGTTTGTCTCGATGAACCTTGTACAGGTAATGCAAAATCATACAATAAAGGAAGTTACACAAAGTTAAAGCACTATTGAACAACCCATTCTATGTTTCCTCCTCTTCTCTAGGTTTTCCACTGCCATTTCAACAGTAACTTCTTCCCACTGTTTTTGGAGCATCTCCTGTCAGATCGTATATCTGCCTCCACCGGTTCGTTCTTGCTGGGTAAGAGGCTTTTATTGAAAGACAGAGATAAAGAACTTGGTCACATGACCACTGCAGGATCAACAATGTCTGCTGTGTAATGCTTGTGGGAACCTGAAGACTTTAGCTTCATTAGAACTAATGAAGATTTCCCAGATGCTTTGCGGACAATGCTGCTTTTTTCTTTCCTTTCCTAATGGGACCTATTTTCCCGGCACAGGTTTTTCTTACATCGCCCCTCATCTGAACAATCTCTACTTCTTGACGCTGTGCCGAAGACTGGGTGTCTACCAGGTGATTCGCTGGCTCTTCATCTTGAAGCTGGGTCTCAGCATAGCCATGCTGTTTGCCGGGGCTGACCAGGTGTACCTGCTCTGCATCTTTATTGCTAGGTGAGACTACAGGTGCTTTCAGACTACAGGTGCTGTGCATCGTACGTGATGGGAAATTCAAAGGTCAACGTTTTGGTTATTAATCTTTGTTTGAGGCAGGTGTGCTTTTGTTGGTTCAAGACAGAGGACTTATCAATACTAACAGACCAAAGATGTGAATTGTGAGAAGAGCAGACTAGAATCTTATTAGTATTCATACTGTGAGCTAAATGAGTTTAGATCAAATTGCAAAGTCGCAGGGAGAGTTTAAGAATTCTCAGTTGTTTGTAAAAACTCTTCGCTTGGTGCCTGAATGTTGCATTAGATGCATTAGAATGTCAGAATAGATTTAAAAGGATTGTTCACTCAAAAATGATCATATTATCATTTCAAACCTGTACGACTTTGCAGAACACAAAAGAAGATATTTTGAAGAATGTTGGTAACCGAACAACAGCGGTACCCATTGACTTCTATTGTATGGACACAAAATCAATGCAAGTGAATGGGTACGGCTGTTGTTCGGTTACCAACATTCTTCAAAATATCTTCTTTTGTGTTCTGCAGAAAAAGGAAAGTCATACAGGTTTGAAATGACAAGCAGGGGAGTTGACGTATTTCAACATCGTTGTCTTTTCTGTTCTTGAACCTTTCAACACAGTAACCGTGTATTCACTGAAGGAACCTGTAAGCTTCTAAACCTGGTGATCACTGACCTGGTGGACGAAGACTTTGTGTTGAACCGCCGGCAGCAAGCAGCTTCTGCCCTCCTCTTTGGCATGGTTGCCTTGGTAACCAAGCCTGGCCAGACCTTTGCCCCTCTCATTGGTACCTGGTTGCTATGCGTCTACACAGGTGTGTGTGTATATTGTGAATAAACAGTTCTAGATCCACATTACAATAAACATTTACATTATTTATTTACAGTTAGTTTAGCAGATGCTGCTGTACTTTTTGTTTAATCAAATGTCTAATTCTTCAGGATATGACATCTTCGAGAGGAACTCAATGGCCACTGGCGCGATCTCTGGCCCCGCGTCCCCCATGCCACTGCGTCAGGGTTGCTTTTACCTGCTGGTGTTTGTACCGATCTCATGCGCTCTTCTTCAGCTGGTGGCGTGGTCTCGCTTCACTCTTCATGGCCGCAGACTGCAAGGCATCAAGGCCCTGAGGCAGGGTGCCCAGCACAGCCACCTCATTGATGTCAAGGCTATCTAATGCTCTCCACGCAGCCAGGAGACGGCGAGGGACGAGTCCTGAACATTCCTCGAAACCAGGAATTCTGCCAACAGACTGACCTGGAATGAAGAATGAGGATGCCAAATACAGCAAGAGACATTTGAGTTTAATGTATGGTCATGCATCTTGCTGAATCCTGCCTTACTTTGCTATGTTTGCTGAGTTTTAAATATTTATACTGAGTATATATTTGGGACCAAATATGAACGGTTAAGATAATCATGTGGTTTGGGACCATATTTTTTTAGACTGCCCCCAAAACATCTTGGTATGATGGGTCAAGGTATATTTAGATGAGTTGATAATGAAGCCAAATCAGATTTAATCAAAGCTCTCAAAAGAAATTGGTTCTTGCTTGTGTCCTTGTTTGTCTATAAGGAAAAACACTGTGGTCTTAGAAAAGAGCATGTTTACATTCAGCAACATTCCAGAGACACAATATGGTTTGCATGGGTAACTTTGGAGTCTTCTTTTACAACATCAGGACTTAACATGCATTTGTAATTTGGCCAAATGGTTAAGTTTGTGGCCAGTATTTATATAACATTTTGAAATGTATTCAGTCATTGCCATCGATGATAATTATTGATAAAAATGTGTGCATGTATGACTTATTTTTGTACCAAATGTCCAATTTTACTTTATTTTTTGTTTTAGAGATGAGATGTCGAATTTGACTGATGGGACATGATTATTTACTCGGCCAGTCTTAACTAAAAGTGAATTCCTGACGATACAGAAAATAGTTTTATATAAGAGTTTTCCAAATTTATATTCTCAACTTTTAGTAAGGATCGTATTCTCAAAACACATAGGCTACATTTGCAGTGAATTTATGAAAAATACTACAGAAACCAGACGCGTCTTAATATTTTTTATTTTAGGTAGCAAAGGTTGAAACTTATGTCCAGCAACTACTGATGGACACACATGCCCTCCTTGTTATTTTTTTCATATTTTAGGGCTATTTTCTTTACTGTAGGAAATAATTTAACTTTCATATATGTTTCAGAGACAAAAAATTATAGCTTGGTATATATAAATTATTTTTGTGCTTTTCCATTCATTTGTTCTAATGTTTTGCTCGCAAATAAATGTCACTGTTTCACAAAAGTAATGTTCCAGGATGTCATTCTCTTTGAGTGTGGTGACTGTGTTGGTAAATTTAGCCATCCATTGTTTCCTAATAAAAAAGTCGTTTTTTTATGTATTTAATGAACAAGGGGCTCATTCTTAATAGTTAACAGACTGAGAACTCAGATGCTAAATAGGAAGTCAACAGAAATACACCAGAAACCATTATAGGTCTCTCTCTCTCTCTCTCTCTCTCTCTCTCTCTCTATTAAATATATATATAGCATCTGAGTAAATATTACCTGACAGACTTTCACTGTAGTTTCCTACCTGTAACAATTTTTACAGAATGATAATATAGATTTCTTGGTAAAGCTGCATAGGAAGTAAAACTCATGTGGTCACATAGCTGGGATTTATATTATATTTGGGTATTATATTGACTTTTGCCAAATAATTATTTATTACTTGAATAGCGCAAACAATGTACAGTTCATATTTCATCTGTAACAAATGCTACGTTTCAGACAACTAGGATATTTCCCACCTCAACACGGAAATAATTCCTGGAATGACGTAATAATGTAAATAACATTTACCGTTACTAAATCCCGACGTTATTTCCGGGTTTGAGGTGGGAAATATCCTAAATCCGATGTGTCTGGAAGGCACCTCGTGTAATGAAACGCCAGCATGAGGCACCACCTGACTAGGTGCAGGTCTCAAATTACTTTAGTATAATTGGTTCCCGTGACAACACATGATTTGCCTTGATTTAACATATGTTAAAGTCTTTTTGTCTGTTAGACTGTGTAGAGTAAACCAAAGTTAAACGCAAACTGTGATGTCTGTAATGAAATGTAGGCTACACGTGCTCAGATACAAAAGGACTGACTTTTATTTGCTCTTGTGCACGTCATCAGCAGGGTGTTTGAGAAGTTTCCTATGTGGGAAGGACTGGATTATGTCAGCGAATTAAACAACTTCATGTCATTACAGCTCCAGAAGTAAGAAATCCCCGTAATCCCCCCTCACCCATTCCCTGAACTGATCATGTTTTTTAGTTATGACGAAGCTCTTAAAAGGGCAACGACGTATGTTCGAACCTATTCAATGAAGCTGATGCGATCTATAACTGGTAGGGCTGTCAAACGATTAATCGCATTCATAAAAGTTTGTATTTTCATAATATATGTCTGTGTACTATATTAATTGTATTTATGAACACAAACACATAGATGTAGGCCTATATATATATATTTAGGAAATATTTAAATGTATTTATTTATATTTACCAATAATTAAAATTATATTTAAATATTCATTCATTTTTATAATTTTCTACCCGTCTATGTGTATGTTTTTTATAACTACAGCTCAATATATGTCTGTGTAGCCTACTATATTAATTGTGTACAACAATATATGTCTGTGTACTATATTAATTGTATTTATGAACACAAACACATAGATGTAGGCCTATATATATTTAGGAAATATTTAAATGTATTTATTTATATTTACCAATAATTAAAATTATATTTAAATATTCATTCATTTTTATATTTTATAATTTTCTACCCGTCTATGTGTATGTTTTTTATAACTACAAAATTAATATGCACAGTACACAGACAAATATTATGTAAACACAAACTTTTATTCTGGATGCGATTAATCACGATTAACCATTTGACAGCCTTAATAACTGGGTGTTGGTTTGTTTCGTGTAACCTAAGATATGCGTTAGATTTGAGAAATGCAATGTTTTCTGCGGAAATTATTCTAATCACTAATATTATTAGTAGTAGGCCTACCACATAAAAAAGGTTGAGCTTGTGACTGAGTGATTTTTTGTTTGGACTCCAACCATATTTCATATTATTTGTCAGTTTATGTGTGGTATTCAAAGAAAGTACTTTTTCTATTCTATGATGACTTCTGCCTCCACAGTAGGGTCCACGCTCAAGTAGCCTACCCACAGCGTAATAAATGTTCATATCACTCAGAAGAACTGCGGACCTTACGGTTTTCCCGACGTTGTTGCCCTTTTAAACAAGATCCCGCCTTGTTCCTCGAAGCCCCTCCTTTTTGCATGTTAATACTGTGGCGAGTCACGTGATTGGCGGAGCGGTCATTGGGATGGGAGGGGCGATTGTGAAGCTCAGTGTGTATTGAAACTCTCATTTCTGTGCCTGCATTCCAACCCTCATCAAATCCTGAAAGAGAGAGAGTAGAGGGGGAAAATCCATAAATAATACCATGGTGAGGTCGGGTCGTTTTGAGGATCGGCACATGGACGCGCATTCTCAGGAATCGGCCGCGATTGGACTCGGAAACTGTGAAGAAACGCACGGCTGTAATCTACTTTTGATTTCTTTTCAGCACTAAAGCGAGAGAAGCTCGATGGGGCCACACAGAGACGTTTTCTTTTTCAGTTTTAAAGAGGAACGCAAAATGGCAGATGACAGACACCAATAGCGACATCGACTCCGTTTCCCTTAAAAATATTAAGGGCTGCTTGTTTATTTGTGGACGCGTATCGGAATATGACATTAGGGCTGGTTGCCTTTAAGCACTTCTTTTTTCCTCGGGGTTTTTTCTCTGTTCAGGAAAAGGATATGGACACTGGCCCCGCGCAGTAGGGAAACGATACTTGGTATTTTAAATGTAACACTAAAGGATTCATTCTAACATTATAAGATTGTTACATTGAGTAAAGCCTTTAGTTTGGCGCTTTAAGAGATCAAAGTGACGGCACTTGGCAGTCCAGTTTCCTTTAGACTTTGGAGTATATTGACTGGTTACATACCAGTGTATGTTTTCTCACTGTTCCTTTGTTATAATGAGGGGGAAGTGTAGTATGCCCGTAGTCTACACGTATGTGTAGGGATTAACCGATCGGTTAGGTTTAGATACTCGTTTTCTGTGAAATTAAAATAAAAACAAGCTCATTCGAATGTGAGATGAATATTTTAATGTAAAGTGTAATACTCGTCTGCGTTGAGAGATCCAGCAGAACGATTATAATCCTCTTCATGTCAGCGGGACGCTGTTTGAAAAGCGGCTGCGCAGCATAACTATAACCTTGTGATACATATAAAAAGAACAAAATCGGAAGAATAATAATTCACTTCTTGGTCCAGTCTCTTGCTTGAGGCTGTTCTCGAAAAAAAGGCCTATCAGCGTGTCTTCACCTCCCAAACGAGAGCTGTCAGGCTGGTCGTGCAGACTGGATTATTCATAGTCGTCATATATAAATTGTGGGCGCAAGAATCATCGCTACACACTCGGAATATAAACTAACGTGTTGGCATTTAAAGTCACAAGACAGAAAAGTCCACTTTACCGCTTTGGCAATAACACAAAATTCTCGGGACGCCTACAGTTGACTGAACGAAAAAAGAAGTGGGTGGTGTAATGTTGCTGCCTTGAGCAAAAGTGTGCTGTGTGAAACTCTACTTTTCTAGAGTGTTGGCACGAAGTTGGGGTTTGTTCCTCTCCCGGCATCTGTGACTGACAGAGGAACAGGTCTCGACTACAAAGGCCTTGAGAAAGTTAAGATTCTCCAAACGCCTCGGAGAGGTTTTTATGCAGTTTTCCGCTTGACTTGAAAGTTTCAGACGAGCTGTGAGCTTCAAAGCGTTGAAGATGGCAGAGAATTGGAAAAACTGTCTCGAAGAAGAGCTAATATGCCCCATTTGTTTGAACGTGTTCTCCGAGCCCGTTCAACTCCCTTGCAAACACAATTTCTGCCGCGTGTGTATAAACGAGGCCTGGTCGAAAGATGTGGGTATGGTGCGCTGTCCCGAGTGCAACCATGCCTACAGCCAAAAGCCAAGCTTGGAGAAGAACCACAAACTGTCCAACATTGTAGAGAAGTTTAATGCTTTAAATGTCGAGAAGACGCCGGCGGTCTTGCACTGCATCTTGTGTCGTCGTGGTCCTCCGCTCCAAGCCCAGAAGGTTTGCCTTAGGTGTAACGCACCCTGCTGCCATTCTCACGTACAGACCCATCTCCAACAACCATCTTCCAATGCTGGACACTTACTGGTGGACGCTGAGGATGTCAGGGCCTGGAGCTGTCCACAGCATGATGAGTACAGACTGTATCATTGTGAAACCGAGCATGTGGCCGTCTGCCAATACTGCTGCTTCTCCAGATGTGCCACCAACCACGGCCATGCCGTGTGTGATATAGAAGTCAGGCGAAACGATATCAGGGTAAGTGGTCACGTTGAGATGTTTGATCTTCGATATAAATCTGTTTTCAAGCTGTTCTGATCTTCCTAGCTGTAAACCACTACGTTCTGTTTCCATCAACTCATTTCAATGGTTTGCTTGGGTTTCGCGTCCGAATTTGTTTTTTAACAAGTTGAGTTTCATCGATGTTCCTAACTGTTCTGTCCCCTTCCCCCTTCCATTTGAATGATAAACAATTGGGTAGAGCTGCAAACAATACCAAAGCTCTCCTCTGGGCTTATCTTCCCAGCACAGGTGCATCCTTGCGTGGCATTTTGGGGAGGGGGAGGACTGCGACTGGAGAATTTAATGATGAGTCTTATTTTCTGTGGCACAGATGAGAGAAAAGGCCAGATTGGGATTTAATTCACCCCTAACAACCCCCTGCATTTTCCTAGGCTTGCTGCAACAAAATGACCTGAATTGTCTTTTTTTTCCCTTTTTGCATGATCAACAATGCACAATGCTTTGGAAAAATCATTTCTAAGGCTTTTATAGTCTTGGGAGGCTGATTCATAAATGGAAACAAAGCAAAATGTTGTATCACAGCCAGAGTGGGCTTTTAAACTGCCTGGAGTTTATAGGAAAGTGTTATTTATTACAATAAATAATGCGTTTTTCTTTTACATTTGTGTTTATATTTTAAGGGCTGTTGTTGTTCTTGAAGTTTCCAATTCTGTTGACTACATAAACTCATACACCAGCAGTTTTTCTGACAGCGTCAAACACATTTCTATCAAACATGCTAGCCGTGACTAACTAACCAACCTTGCTATGCTATATCCCAAGCATTTGAAACTCAAACCATGTCTGTCCATAGGTTTCAGTTTTTTCACAGCCTTGTCTCTCCAGCCACTGTGCATGAACATAAATGTTGTGCGTTTCTCTACATTCACACCTGGTACAATTAAGTTAGACACCCATTCATATGCCACAAAGCAAAATGCCCCTGTATGGGGTGTAGCTCAGGGCAAGGTTGCTATTGCCTCGTTCACTCTAACCTTGGCGCAAGAGAGGTTGGTTTAAAATGACAGTGATTTTGAGCACCCTACCCCCATTCCCCCTTGAGAGAAGTCTGTCCTGGATGGCAAGCCAGCACCACTGCCATGAGGTATTAGGTTCCACCCTCCAGGCCTCCGCCGGCAGCCCGAGCTCATCAGTCATTACAATTAGGCCACGGTCTTGGATCCTAGAGCTTCAAAGGCATTCTGTGTCTCCTTGTGGTTTTCTCCTCCTTGACCTTCCTTCTGTTCCTGATGTTGATGTAGATAAACAGCAGTTAAATCTGTAAAGTGGTAGATGGTTCTCAAACCTGTTTTTTACAATCCAAACACAGTATAGGTTAAATACAGCAATACAAAGTTGTTTTAAAGGCACAGTTCACCAAAAAAAGGAAAATTTTTTTAGCATTTACTCACCCTCTTGTCCAAACCTGTGTGACTTTCTTTCTTCTGCAGAACACAAAAGAAGATATTTTGAAGAACACACAACCTTGGTGCCCATTGACTTGTATGGAAATTCATTTCTCAAAATATCTTCTTTTGTGTTTCACAGAAGAGTTATGTACATCGTATGAATGACATGAGGACAAATAAAAGATGACTGTATTTTTATTTTTGGATGAACTATCACTAAATAATTTGAACGCTAACAGTTTGTACGAGATAGTATCTGTAATAGACTTTACTGAAAACTGATTCACTGGCAAATTCAATCCAACTAAAATCAGTTGATGCACAAGCGGAGATGTAATTCACACGCGCCGCTAAAAACTTTGTTCGTTCACGGAGTACCTTGCGATTGCGAATGCAATTTGTCATTCGCTTCGCAAACAAAATCCGTTGAAAGGAAAAGGTTGGGCTGCACGTATCATCGGCAGTGATTGATGTAGTTCATTTGGCACCGAGGGTACAGTCAGCTGTTATAAGCGTCTGTCAGACGGCGTGATTGAGGATCATTAGTCTGCACCGAATCCCTCCCTGGGTCTTCCGTTTGTCCTGTACCGCTGCATTTTAAAGACATCGATTCTCGTTGCTTATGTTTTTTTGCTATTTGCATAAATGAGTGCATTACTTCCTCAGATTTCTAGAATGGATTTCCATGCTTCCTTCTGCTAGGTGAAAGGGTTTCTTTTTATATTAAAATTTGACGTCATGCTACTGAATTAGACATTAACCCGCTGTCATTTGCGGCACAACCCATTTTTCGCCGGTGAGCTTTCGAGTGCATTGGTGTGGTTGAGGCTTGTCCTCTTTGAACAGGAAGCAGTTATCTATGAGCTAGCCTGCATTCATTACAGAGCCCAGCTCCAAAACACACCCTCGCGGGGTCAACGCGATTTGTCTCTGCCTCAGTCGCAGACAAAGACAAAATGGTGAAAGACAGTGCGAACATTCTCGTTTCTTTCCTCTACGCTGTCTGTCCTTCTCCTTTTCCCTCTCCCATATTCCCCTCTGAATATACAGATATGAAAAAAGCTTTGTTGCCATGACAGCACCCCCACCTTCACTTCTGTGGCTGCCTCTTGCATGAGGCGTTTGTTTAATTAAAGCTAATTTGGTTTGTTCCTTATGTACCACTGAACTTCTGTCAAGTCGTCTGGCGATGGTGTTTTTCTTTTGTTTGCTGTGGAATATGAAAGGAAAATAATTGAAATTCCTCCTCAGCCACCAATCACTCTCTGCGGGGGCTTTGACAATTGTGTTCACTGAAAGTATAGGAACAGGAAGTTAGGAAAGGCAAAGTTACTTTGTGCCATCATAACAACAGAAGAGACTTTTATGTGTCCTCTTTTATAAGTCCGCTCACGTTCTTTGTTTTATTTTTTAAAAGACGTTTTTTATGGAAATGATATACTGGTACAAAGAATATTGCTGGATTGTTTAAACTGAATTTTAATTTCTGATGATGAATTTTTGTCTTTCAGCATTAGTAATATATAACCTGAATCCAGTCTCCCTTGATGAATAATTTATATAGCCTGCATTCACCCACCCACTTTTTTCTTTATTTGAGCTTTGGGGTGGACGATATGTATTCAGAATATATTCGTAATGGTTTTGCTAGTGGTATAAAATAAACCAACTTCATGAATATTGAAATGAATTTGTGCAATTCATTTGACCGCTTTTCCTCACATACTTGACGTATAGGGATTTTCGACAGGCCAATTTTTATAATACAAAAAAATAATGTGTTTTGCAGTTATTCAAACATTAAGCATGTGATGTACACATGAATGCAGATTCAAATGTTGAATTAAATGAAATTTAGCGTTTTTTCTCATTTAGATGAATTGGCCCTAGCCTTAAAGGAACATTTCCCCAAAAATGAAAATATTGTCATCATTTACTCACCCTTAAGTTGTTCCAAATCTGTAGTATTTTTTTGTTCTGATGAACACAGAGAAAGATATTTGGATGAATGCTTGTAACCAAACAGTTCTCGGTCACCATTAACTACTATAGTAGAACAAATTACAATGGTAGTCAATGGTGCTCCAGAACGGTTTGCCCTTCTACATTCTTCAAAATATCTTCTGTTATGTTCTACTATGGTGGTCAATGGTGGCCAAGAACGTTTGCTTCCAAGCTTCTTTCTTTATTTATATAGATTTGGAATAAGGTTGATTTAGTGATGACAGAATTTTCATTTTTGGGTGAACTGTCCCTTTAAAAAATATTGTGTGCGACCGTGAACACATTTTTACTAAAGTAAAGACCTAATTATTTGCATTTCTTTCAGTTTTTAATGATCTCTTATTTGTGTTGTATAATTTGAGTGTTGCTGACTTATTTTTCCTGAAAATCACATACAACTGAAAAAAATGTTTTAAAAATACCATAAAATATTTATTTTTTTTAAATTTAAGTAAACACTATTTCGTATTGGTATGCATTGTTTGCTCTCTATTGTTTTTCTTTGGCGCATGTACTGTGAAGTATAATTCTCAAGAGTAAATTTTTTTATTGTTTTCATATAGTAAAAAACAGTACATGTAGGATTAGCCGTACATTAGCTTTAAATCTGACAATGCAAAGGTAGACATCCAAGTCTTTAAATATCTAAGAATATCTTTTTATGTCTTTCAGCAAATGTTGATTAAACAACAAGATCGGATTGAGGACCGGGTTCAAGACATCGAAGAGCAACTCTACAAACTCGAATCTGACAAATGTCTCATGGAAGTAAGTGTGTCTTTCTCAACCATTGACAGTCTAAATGCATTATTATTAGCAGAACAACTGCATCCTTTGGAAGCTTTCAAAGTAAACAGGTTTTTAATCTAGGCCGCTCTTCCTGTTGCTGTGATTAATGACCACATTAGCAAGTTTGCACGGCGTTCTCTTGCCTAGTTCTGCTCAACAAGAAATCAGTTTGGTCTTTGCTAATCATGCGCTCAGAATTAGATGCAGTGTGTAACCTCCATTGCTGAGGTGCTGTAAGACCTGAATAATAATAAATGGTTTTTTGCCGACTTGCGGCTGATCCGCGGAACCTCAGGACAAAGTGCAGCATCTGAAGGAGGAGGTACAACTGCAGTATCAGAAAATGCAGCAGCTTTTGGAGGAAGATCTGGGAAAGACCCTGGAGGTTCTGGATAAAGCCCATTCCAAGTTCTGCCAGGAGAACTCGACTCAGGCCCTCCAGCTTCACCAGAAACAGCAAGAGGCCAAGAAACTGCTGGGCTCCATCCAGATGGTTTTCGATAAGGCGGAGGACATCGGTTTTATGAAGGTGACCTGATTTTTATTGCCGTTGTCACTGCGAGCTGGTCTGTGTTTGTTATAAATGGTGACATTTAGCAGTGTTTTAAAGAGTCTTTGTCCTGTGTCATGGCAAGGATGATAAAGAGTTTCACTCAGCCAGGCTGTTATGGTTGAACTCAGATTTATAACCGGCGATAATGACGCGATAGTGTGCGAAGATGGCAGAAATGATTATTTTTGGCCTCATGTAGAATAGGCATCCATTTTTTATGTGCTGCATGCACAGGTCACCTCTCTGGAATCCAGGAAGTATGAAGTGTGTTTCAGATTGGGTTTCATTGTTCAGATTCATGAATGCGGAATAAGATTATGTTACATGTTCTTCTTGAGCTAAACTCTGAGAGACATTTAAATGTGGTTTACAGTTTCTCCCTAAACTCCGTGTATTAGGTGTTATAACGTAAGATTTGAAGATTTAGATATTCACATGTATCAATGCCAAAATTCCTCATTAGCACAAAAAAATCTCAAAATACAGTAAATGCTTGCTTGAGGCACACAGTAGCAAACATATTGCATAACTGATACATTTTCCATCTCTGAGACTTCTATGCCATATTTTGAGTTTTTTTAACTTTTTGTGACTTAAAGGGATAGTTTATCCAAAAATTAAAATTATTTCATCCTTTACTCACCCTCGTGTCATCTCAAACCTGTATGACTTTCTTTCATATGCAGAACACAAAATAAGATTCTCTAAAGAATGTTGCTGCCCCAACAACATTAGGCCCCCATTGACTTGCATTGTATGGACACAAAACCACTGAGACATTTTTCAAAATAGCTTCTTTTGTGTCACACAGACGAAAGAGTCATATATAGGTTTTGAATGACAGGAGGATGAACAAATGATGGGTGAACTATCCATTTAATACTCCGAATACAACAAGCTCTTTTACAAACCACCAAAACAGGATGGAAAATCAACACAAACTGTCGCTGGTTACTTTAGATGTTGGTTAGACAGTCATCTTGTGGGTGGTTCTTGGCCAGAATACACAGTGAAGTGGACCAGATTTCATGTCACAAGTTAAAAGTCATTTATTAAAAAAGGTGTTCGTTGTTTATTACCGTGTGTACTTGTAACACTAATATATGTTTTTGTTTTGTTTTTTTCAGAACACAAAATCTGTGAAAATACTAATGGACAGGTGAGTCAGCGGTGCATACATTATTCATTATCATGACTTTTCCTGTTATTGTGTAAATGTATAAATTAGCTTGCCTGATTAATTTTGTGATTGTATTTTTGTGGTTATAGGTCTCAATCATATGTTGGCGGCGCATTGTCACCGTACAAAGTGGGCAGCCTCAACTCCAAGCTCTTTCTATCCGAAATCTCTAAAAGAGAGAAAAACCTCTGCAAAATGCTGGAAGGTATAATATATTCAAGTTAATTATCTGAAATCTTCTGATGTCGTATCTAACCGCAGCAATTCCCTCTTTTATATTTGAATAATTAATTCCGATTCTTCTTATTTTAGCTCCATTCAGCGCTCCTGCCAACTTTTTCCAGAGTATTCCGGCGTACCTGTGCGACAAGCGCAGGCATTCCGTGGCGTTCCCCGAAGGCAGCGGGAGCAACCGAGCGGGCGCTAGCTTCATGGATTCTTCCTCTTCATCAGGCCCTGCAGCTGCTAAGCAACCGTGCCTGAGTCTCACTCAAGGCTCCGCCCCAGGCGAGGGCCAATCCTCCCAGCAAGCCCTCGGGCCGTGCGGCTCCTCCCAGCACGTAGGAACCAGCAGCTCAGCCTCCGGCTCTCAAACCCTACCCCATTCTACCTCCGTATTTCCCCACTCCCATTACCCGAACACCAGCGCCTCCCAGCTGCCCCAGTATGGAGCGCGGAAGATCCTGATGTGCACGGTCGACAATTGTTACTGCTCAGGGGTGCCTTCCGTGTCCAACCATCGCGGACATCCACCGTACCCTCGCTCCAGTTCCTTCCCCTGGCCGGTGAGCTCGCAGGAGTACTCGCACGGCCCTCTGCCCTCCGCGCCGGCCATGTCGCAGCCTCTCCAGAGCCTGTCCATGCGCGACTGGATCGACGCCTCGCAGTCGCACAGGCACACTGACTTCTACAGTCTGTACGGCCAGTCTTCCACCAAGCATTACGTCACCAGTTAACCCCTGCTGTAGTGACTGCTGCCAGTCACCGGTGTGAGAAATGCATGTGGGGCATTTTTGTACACGGATCAATCGTTTCGAATAAACTGCTGGTGTCTGAAAGCAGTGAAAAAGTTAATATCACAAAGTCAAGCATAGCTTTGCACATGATTTAGGCACTAATGGTGTTGTGATGATATACCATGAATGCAAGTTGCTTTTCTGGAAACACTCACTTTTTGCAGAAATAGTGGAGGATGCGGTCATCGGTAATGTTGCACTTTCTTCGGTAAAATCCAAATTTTCGCAATTACGGTTGACTCGCTCGATGAAACAATGGTTGTCAGCTGTAAAATGATTTAGTGAGCGCCGAATCGTCAATTAAGGCAATTTACTATCGAGAGAATTGTAGCCCACAAAAGTTTTATTATCTTCACATGGTTGTTATTTGTTGGCGTACCCATATGCAGCATGTGCAAGAACTCTGTATAGTTTTCCCAGCCTTCCATATTTCAGCTTTTGTTTTCGCTTAAATTGGAGTCTGTGGTCTTTTTATTCATCACAAATAGCACAAGCACATGTTAGCTCGGATTTTAACGGCCACCTTGTGATGTTTTAACCAGGCACGTGAGGAAACTCGTACTGCACAGCGTTGTCACGATTTCCATTCACTCCTCTACCTTCATTGGAAAAGCTCTTTACGTTGATTCGTGGTTCCTCTGGCATTGCTCAGGCTTCCAAAGTGACCAGTCCGAGAACGTTTCAGCATTCAGTCCGGACCTCAGACGGTCCTCGGTCTGTCTCTCACGCCCTTCAAAGCCACAGAAATGCTCCCCTTTACATCCTGTATGTTAGACACAGGATGCTTGGTTTCGCATTCTTTCGTTTAGCCACGGTCTCTCATTATATCTGACTCGACGGCGGCTTTAGCGCTAACGTGTCAGTCGCTGACAAAATGGGTCACGCCGCACTTGATTCCTTCTCATTTGCTGTCAATGCTGTAATTGTTCTTCCTTGTATTTCATAGCATTTCCGGCTCCCAGCAACAGAGCCTCCGACTTCCTGTTTGTTGCTGAGTGCATGTGGAAAAGAGTTTATATGCACTCGTAGAAAAATAATAAAACTGCTAGCAGTTATAAAAAGACTTTGAAACAGGGAATGAGATTTTTTTTACTTGCGTAAAGGAAATGTTGACCAATGAACATTATTAAACTAACTAAAACTGGGGATAAAACGGAGGGAAGATTTTCTGTTGTAAATATTTTGTGAAATGAAAGACTTGTAATTTGGAAAAAAAAATGTTGAAAATAAATGCTAATTTCAAAATGATTCACGATTCAAACGTGCATATTTTAACATATCATAAACATGTTACATGTTCGTTTACAGCTTATTAGACAAACCAAATGCAAATGAATTTTTTTTTCTTTTTGTGTTGCTGTATGCAAGTAACTAATGAATTTGGACCTCTATTTTAAAACAGACCATTGCAAACATCTCTATAGAACACTTTGCAAGATGTAAATACTGGTCCAAAAGCACATCTGATGACATCTTACATACAGTATATAATTAAACCTTACAGATATTGGTTTAACATTTTAAATTGGTTATAAATATTCTGTTGATTTTATTTTGTTTAAACGTCTGTGTAGTGTTAAAAAAAACGGAAACAGGAAGTTCTTCTGGACCAACGTTTTTTACATCACCGAAAGAGTCTATAGTAACACTGAACTCTAAACAGTGTCATAGTTCACCTAAAAGTAAAGTAGTTTTGAGTATGACTGTCAAAACATTTTTAATGCACTTGGGTTATGAAGTTTGTCAAACAAAGTGAAATTGAAACCAGGATATGTAAATGAGAAGTCAAAATGCTTTTGTCTCAAAATGTGGACAACCATTTTGCAGGTTACCAGCAGTTATTGTTTTCATCTCTGAACTAAAACTGACCCACTTATTCTCCATAACATGTGGAAGTAAATCACTTCAGTTGGAGCTTTGGATTTAACATCTGTTCATTAATTTTTTTAGCCACTCGTAATAATTGTGACTTAAAGGAGCTTTTGAAAGCTAGCACATCATTGGTTAGTATTGTAATATAGACCCAGTTACCTGTCAATGCTTTGAAGGTAGCGTGTGATAAATTGGGAACAAATATGGGTGTGATCTGCATATGCTGACATTTGCTTTTTCTGCTAAGCCACGGAAATAATGAATGTACTTTGCAACTGACAAAAAATAAGGACTGTTTTTCAGTTTTGTTGTGTGTGAGAGAAAGGGAACATTGAACTAAAGATTTATTAATGATGTGCGTGTCTAAACCAGAGCGATCTGAATTGGATGTGTGCCGCTCACATGTGGCTACACGTGAAACAGGTCGCCGTGTGCGTGTGTGCGAGTTTTTGTGTAAGAATGAGGCTCAAATGATGTATAACCTGAGAGCAAGCAGCCCCTTTTCTTTCATAAAAGAATGTCAGATGCTCGACTCTAAATAGCAGCTCAGCATTTTTAGTGCAGCGCATGGCAAATGGAAAAGAAAGATATTCATAGACTGGAGTAGAAAATAAACAAATAGAACGGAATAAAATAAGGGAGAAAAACATCTGGTATTTCTGAATGCTGCACAATTTGCCATTGCTGTGTGCTATAACGGTCTCTGTGTGGCCAATTTCCCTATCAGAGCAGGCTGTATAGTGCTCAGTGTGAGGTTAGATGAAGGCAGTGCCTTAAACCCAGAAGGATTCATGTGATGGCATATTCATCGCATGTGCCACATTGCAACCAATCATAGCAGTTTGTCAAACAAACTAAAAGTAGCAACACTACTTTTAACCCGTATAGCTATCAGTGTCTTTATTTGCTCACCCTCTACAAATCTGTATAAATGTTTTTATTTTCATTGTTGGGTGAACTGTTCCTTTAGCTGTGTCAATTAATGTGTTTTAAATTACAATTATTTTAGCTATACGGTTTTAGAGCCATAGCATACAGATAGCCCATAAAGATCTTTAGAGAGAGTATGTGATGTCAGATATCAAATTGCCCTAATAAAGTACCTCAGAGATGACGTATTTTTGTAGGCCAACCCGGATTTTAGCGCCACACTGGTTCCCTCGACTGAAAGCCTTGCATTTTTCCTATAGACTTTTGTGATTAACAAAGGTTTATGATGTTTACACATTTTGTCTGTCAAGATAATATATAGATTGAAACGTTACCAAAATATCTACTTTGGTGCGAAAGAACCAGAAGTGCTAAAATGCTAACTCACTTTCAGGGTTAGCATACAAAAATACATCATCTCTGCGATACTCTGTGTCTCGTTTCGAAAGGCTGCGTCCTCCGGAGGTCTTATTCGAAGGCTGCTACATCATCGACGCTGTCTCGTTTCATAAAAGCAGGTAGGACACTATGGACGCACCCTTCAAATGCAACCTTCATTCACAGGAATTCAGAGGACACATAAGTTTATCCTTTGTTGCTAGAGATAACCCACAATTCTTTGCGTTGGCCAACGTCTTTTATTTGAATAAACAGCAGCAGCTGCACATTCAGTCAAATATGTGCCGCTTAAATGTTAACAGTTTACAATTAGCCTACTTTTCTTTTTTTTTTACCTCAGCAGGCAGATAGTAAATAGGATTAAAAGTGTTTAGTGATTTTAAAAACGTCTGAAACAGTAATGCAAGATAGGATATTTGTTTTGGCATTGTTTAGGGTAGAATGTTATCAACTTTTCACCTCTTAAAATCATGTAGAAATCATTTTCATTAATCTGACAGGTGTGAGAGCGCAATGTGTTGTCATAGCAACGTGACACTTCCTGTTTCCTTCTCCATCCGTGTTCTATGAAGGACGTCTTGTTTATTTTTCCAAGTTGAGGATCCTCCGTATACCGCATCCTTAAGAGAATAATACTGTTGCTTTCCCGACACTGAATTTTATGTCAAGGTAACTAAAGCTTTCTTTCTCACAATTTTACAGATTAAAACCTTTTGCGCAACATTCACATGTACTGTAAATATGTGGGTGTGGCACTCTACAATATTTCTCTCTGGAATGCCACAAGCAACTGCTGTTCTGCCTTAAAATCCCATATGGTTTGCATAATTTTATACTCAGTAGCTGATTTTTGAGGCTTATTGTAGCCAGACCTTCTATTAGGAGGTCCCAGAGGAAGCTGAACGTCTATTAGATTAATGGAAAGTTTTCCTCTTAGGCAATAATATCCCCCTTTTCTTTCTAAACCTGTTTTCACAGGCCAAAATACTTCAGCAGCGCTGGCCACTGCCTCTCTCATTTCAGCAGTTTGTGTATGTGCGTCAGCTCTCAACCTTTTTAAATACTCCCTCAGCTGAGCTTATGAGAAAAAAAATCTATTTAAAGTGAACTATTTTACAGGAGGAAACTTCACCACGAAGCTCAGAATATCTTTTGCCCATCGAGCTATTTTAACCGGTTCTAATAATGCAGGCGCAGGATCTTTTCCTTAAAGTCCACCTCAGCTTGGGTTTATGTGTGGACTGGCCTCCAGCATCCAACTTTTTCTGCTGATATCTGCCTCAAGATCATCCTCTTCATCATGTGCCCTTTCCAGCCCTCAAAAAGGAAGGAGGGAGTGTGTGTCATACCGTTGGAAATGCCTTTGGTCATATTTCAGAGGAATCTGTCTCCGCTGGCACCATGAAATTATTCGCCCGGCCCCTGCGGTGAGTCGCTCGCAGTATGTGTGTGTACGTGTGCATTAGTGAGAGAGATTTTTATGACCTCGGGGTGTTTCTCCATTTGAATGAATCTATGTATGTGTCAATGAGGCAATTTTTGTCTCCACGAGGAAAAAATGCTAGTTAGAGGCCGTCCGCCTTCTTCTGAACGATCAAACTTCTCATTCCACCTCGGCTGCCTCCTGCTCATTTATGCCCGGAATGTGTTGAACGGGAAGAATGACGGGGGGGGGGCTGGGGGTGTTTGGTCGTCATGACGAGGGAGGCTGAGAAAGCCACTCTGATGTCTCGCAGACGTGATGGCAGATCTGATGCGAAGTGAATTTGCCAGATGTCTTAACTGGTGATTTGTTAGCTCCAGGACAGACATTGGAGCCATTGAAGTTAATGATTTAAGACACGATTTAATAGAAGTGATAATGACATTAATCAAAGAGATGCTTTTGATTCAAGAAACGTGCAATGATGATACTGAAACATCTAACTGCTAAACATTTCTGCGAGGAGGGGGCACCAGCTGCAAGGAACGGAAGATGTAACTCAATGCACCATTGCGTCTGTATTGCTTCTTTTTACTCAGCAGCAAGAACTGCGTTAATGTGCTATGACCAATAAACATTGAAGTCAACATGAAATGGCATTCGCAACTAATTTTACTGAAGTGACACTATTGAGTAAAACAGAATAACATAAGGAGGTTGGACTTGCCTTTTCTACCGTGAATTGGATCGTGTACCGAAATGACGCTAGACCTGACTGTGACCTCAGTCTTAACATTAACCAATGTAATATGAAAACGATAGTTCAATAGTTTAAAGGTAGTTCGCTCAAAAATGAAAATTTCTTCATCATTCTTTCACCCTCACATCACTCCAAACCTGTATGACTTTCTTTCTTCTGCAGAACACAAAAGATGTTTTGAAGAGCTTTGATAACCAAACAACAGGCCCTCATTGACTTTTTTTTGACACTCAAAAATGTACTTCGGAATACAACAATACCGTTGTTTTTGCCTTATTTTACTTATGGGAAGCAGGGATTTGGCAGTGCTCAGCCTGTCATTAATACTTAATAGATCTCTGCTTTTCAGTGACCCTGGCTGGATTAATGTCCTGGCAAGTGCTTACGGAGGCTGTTTTCCATCTCAGATGGTAATAAATGTGACTGTTGTTTGATTTGAATAGACCAGGATTAGATTTTTCCAGCACAGTAAGTTACGCATTCTCACACCTTTACAAAGAATACATTTTTATACTTAAAGGGGACATGAATTCAAAATCTTTGGAATTCAAAATATCACTGAACTGTAGTAAGCGATATGCTATTAGGCAACTGTTGACTTTACAGAACGGGTTCCTGAAGTGAACTAAAAGTATAAAGCAATATCCATTGTCTCCATACTTATATACTATATATTGTTTATGTATAGTAGGCCACTTTGCAAGACATAAACAACACTTGTCCAAACAGCACTTCCTGTTTTTGTTTTTAACACAAATGTTAGAACAAATTACAACTAACAAACATTTAAAACTGAATTAAAGGGACAATTCACCAAAAATGTTAATTCTGTCTTTATACCCTCTAGTTGTTCCAAATCTTTATTAATTTCTTTGTTCTGATGAACACAGAGAAAGATATTTGGAAGAATGCTTGTAACCAAACAGTTCTTGGCCTCCATTGACTACCATAGTAGGAAAAATGACAATGGTAGTCAGAAGTGCCCCAGAATTGTTTGCTTTCCTACATTCTTCAAAATATCTTCTTTTGTGTTCAACAGAACAAAGACATTTATCCAGATTTGGAACAACTTGAAAATAAGTAAATGATGACAGAATTTGTATTTTTAGGTGAACTGTTCCTTTAAGTGAGATAACAACAGGAAACAGTAACAGGAAGAGCTTTTTGGATTAGTGTTGTTTGTCTTGCAAAATGGTACTAAAAGCTTAGGGCAAAACCACTTTAAAATTAATCACAACATTTGTTTCCAACAAAAGTGAACATGTGGAAAAGAAACTACTATTGTCTGGGATTTCTGGATGACCTCTATTATACTAGTTTCATTATTTTTTCCACTGTATTTTATGCCACAGAAAGAATGAACAACAGGATAGTGGTGATGAGCTTCACTCCCCTGTGTGTGTCAGTGGAGATGCTGGGAACCTTGTGACCCACACAAGCCCGCTGTAACTGAACACCAGCCTCTCTCGCCCCTCCCCTTCCTCTGCCAACTCTCAGTGGACCCACTGATCTGACACAGACACCTGTGCATCTCTCCTGGCTTCGCTTTAATTCCTCTCTCTCTCCCCTCGCTCCACCCCCACATCTCTTTCATCATACCTCTCCCTCTCTTTCTCGCCCTTTCATTCACTCTCTTGCCCGACAGCCTCTGCAATGCTAAAGGGGATGCGCTGGCCAAAAGATGAAGAAAAGGCGAGTTCAAACGCATGTTGTGCAGGTTGAAGACACGTGGCTTGGAATTTCAGTGTCTTTCAGATGTTATATGATAAGCTTTGTTTTCCTTCATGAAGAGAAATCGAAAGATTTATACCAGACAGTGATTTTGTATGGCGTCTTGCTGTTTTTTACACTTTATACGTTCCCGATTTTGAAGAAAATGTCAACTTTAACAACGTGTGTCCAGACATGTGTTGCATTTTCATCCACCGTTATGCATCTCGCTGCTGTTAAAGGGATAGTTCAGCCAAAAATAAAAATTTGTTCATTTGCTCATGTCATTCCAAACCTATATGTAAAGAAGATATTTTGAAGACCGTTGGTAACCAAACAACACTGGCCCCCATTGACTTCCTCTGTATGGACATGAAACAACAACATATCTTCTTTTGTGTTCCACAGTCATGCAGGTTTTGAATGACATTTAGGTGAATAAACTTTTTTTGATAATTTTGTGTGAACTATCCCTTTAAATCCAAGTACACGTCCCATAAGGACTCAGGGTGGTCCTGTTTATGTAGCAGCTGCAAAACAGCTGCCTGATTCCCATCAAAATGCACAGTAAAATACCAACAAGAAATTTTCTGTGCTAACTCCTCCCCCTCACGCACACATGCACATATATGGTGCCGCACGCTTAGGAGAGAAACAGGTATGGACCCTCTTAGATCCGCAACAACGGATCTGAGAGAACAATCCATGTGTTTCCAGAATGATAACGCCGCCATTAGATGCGCATCTGAATGTGCCGAGATGATCCAGATGATCTCTGGTACCATGTCCCATGTGGCAAAGCCTGACTGCTCCGTGCGGAGATCCGTGTGGGTGTTGGGCCTTTTGTGTCTGGCTGAGGTGCATAATTATATCTCCTTCACTGCACCCCTCTGACAGCCTGTATTTTAATGGCACTCAAAAACAGAGGTGCCACTGCCTGAACCGACGATTATACCGACGTGAGTGCTTCGGATTGTGTGTGTTTACAAATATCTCTAAAATCCATATATATGTGGAAATAGATAGTGACACACTGAAATATATATGGCAGTTCTATACATTTAGCATGCAGGTTATATTTGTAGCTTTCTGCGCATGCCGCAGTCAAGGTTGCAGGTTCGATTGCCTTGAAACACACATACAGTGCATACAAATAAAAGTCACTTTGTTGCCAAACTGTAAATGATGCAGGCAAATATGTTTGCAAGACTATGAAGGAATGAAAGTAAGAAGATAATATCATCTAGAGGGAGTTTAAATCTAGCATGTCCAGAAAGGAAATGAATAAACTCAAATGAGAAGACTATATTCCATCAACGAGATAAAAATCGATGTTGCCCTTTTTTGTGCGAAATTAAAGCCACAATCAGGTCCCTCGGAGTTGCTATGGTTACATAGACTGCAGGATGTTATTGCAAGAAAGCTGGTCTGAGCCTCTTGATCTTAGATAAGGTGCGATGGACCACTAATCCAACGCTGGATTATTCCATTTCTGGGGACATAGGGACATAGATGCTGAGGAGCACAAACCAATATTCAAAGAAAAGGGCATTGCACCATTGTAACTATGTGCTCTAAGACGTTTTAAAATGAAAGTATTCCAACAATGTAATAAAATATTTTTCTTTTTATTTCACATACAAAACCTGTATGTGAGTCTTTCACATACTCAGTGTTTTTGACTTCCATACAATGGAAACCATACAAGTTTGGTTACCAGCCTTCTTCAAAATATCTTCTTCGCAAAGAAGGGTAAACTGTCCCTTTAAAACACCCAAAAGAAAAATTCAGCATTTGCTGGATTTGATGGAGGAGCTGCAGCGGAGATTATTCATAAATAATGATTTTATTGTTGGTTAGTTCTATGTGTCATAACCGCATATGGGTTTAAAATGACGTGAGTTAATAATTTTCTGTATACTATTACCTTAAAATGAATAAAACAACCCAGCATAATGCTAATTATGTTTCAGTTTTCTTTAATTTCCTTTAATAATACATTCCACAGAACTTTGTTGCTCAAGAATGTCTTGCTGCATCCTTTAAAAATAGGCACACTTCAAGGCTACTAGTTAAAATGAAAGAAAAAAGGCTCACTTTTCTCACTTCAATAAGCAGATTTCAATACCGGCTTGTCTAAAGGCCAGATGGAAGGAAAAACCCATGGATAAGAATGCTGGATGCGGGCTTGGTCCTTCACACTAGCATGTAGAGGGAAGTATGGAGGCCTGTCTAATTGCCTGTCTCAAAGAGCAGGCGGGCAAAGGATTTATTCAGGCTTAATAAAGGCCGTCCGTTTCACTTTAAGTGCACGTGTCGGCTTACTTGAGTGTCACTCAAAGACGCGTGTGTGTGCAAGCGGAAGAAGTGTTCGGGTGTGTTCTCATTTAAACACGTGTGGTGTTAACTATTCGGCTATGGGGATCGCCAATCATGACTTCATTAACCCTTTTAAAGAAATACACTCGGTTTTGAAGAATAAGGTTGAGGGGGACAGTGTGTCAGTGTTTATGCTTGGCTGCGGTTTACTCATTAATAGCACAAACATAAAGGCAAAATGAGGTTCTTTTAACAAGACGAAGCCTGTTTTGCTCATTAAAGATCAAACAGAACAGCTCATTTTGATTTCATTAACTGAAATTGATTCAATTAAGATTAAGGCCTGCTTGCGAGCCATTAAAAATGTAAATTCAGAGGAGAATGTCCTAACAACAGATAGCCGTACAATCGGTTTCTGTTCAAAGTTTTAATGGGTACAGACATTTGTATCAGTGCTGATGCTGAATAAAGGTCTCATAAATATCAAAGAGAGATAATGCATTCCTTTATTTACATAGTCTCTGGTAAATAAACATTAATGAAAATTAAGCAGTTTTTCATAGCAAGACAATAACAACCACAAATTTACCATGGTATCACTATGATATTTGTAGTTATGTGTTAATAAAATTTTCTTATGGGAGAAACTAATCCAATTGAGATATTAAATCAAAATATTTGATATACTTTTTATTATATAATTGTATTAAACTGCTTTATGATGCTGTCAGTTCGAAAATAACCCTGTTCACCCTTATAATGTAAATGAACCAGAAAATCAGGAACTAAAATATTTCAAGGCTGGTAAACGTGGACAATAGCACCACCTATACCACACTTAAGTAACTTTAAAAAAATAATTCGATTGATTTTCTATTCAAGTGATACATATTTATGTTAGAGAAAGAGTATACAGGAAGTATAGCATGTGGTAAAGCATAATGAGGAATACCATGAGTGTAGGTGTTGTCAAGTGTGGCTAGAAGAGTCGCTATATCCCTGTCAACACCATATGTTGTGAAGGTGTGTGTCTGACAGATATGGTTTCTTGGAACAATGAATCTAAAAAAAAAAAGCGAAACTATAATATAACTGAAAGTATTATACATTTTCAAATCAAATTCTAACAGGAATCAAAGTGAAACACCATCACACTTATTTTTTCAGTTTTTTATTCAGTATGCTTCAGACACACATTATGACATTTATAGACGCTACAGGAATATTTATGGTGTGGTAAAACAAACATTACGATATTTTGTAATATAACTATGTAGATTACAGCTGTACAGGCCACAAAGTATAGAGCTTTTAAAATGCAGCATTTGTAAAATAATTTGCTGTTTGGAACATTATTTACATTTATCAAAAATGTTTTTTATAATCTGTTTATCGTTAGATGGTTTCCCCTTTCTTTTGTGCATACTGATGTTACAGATGTGTTGCATGAGGGTACCATCAAAATTTACAAAAATATTCTCAAAAAATATGATACTGTAACAAGACTTTTGTCAGTGAAGTGAAAAAATGCTGAAGAAAAGCTATTGAATGAAATGGTATCTCACTTCATTTCTACATATTGGTATTAAAATCCTCTAAATACCTAGAACATTCATTATAAAAACATGAGTGATTTTTCTCAAGAAATTAAGGTAGAATTAAGATAAGAAAGAAAACCCTGCCATTCTCCAAATCCCCAAGAGTAAAATGTTATGTCATAAAGACATTTCATTTCTCAGTTTTATGGTTTTGAAGACTAGCAATAGGACAATCTGTAAAAAATTCATTTGAGCTGCCACTATGGAGCTTTTTTGACCATGGTAGTCCTCTAGAAAGAGGCAAAAGTAGATTTAAATAGTTTGAAGGTTTGCCTTCATTTTCTACGTTTATTGACAGCTTTTAAAAGTCATGACCTTTGTTATAACATTCCAAAGTACCCCCAATATGCCCTGGGGTAAAAGCCACAGTGAGAGTACGCAGCTCTATTTCCTCTTGGCATTCACACTCTTACAAACCCAGTTCATTCCATCCTGAAACACAACATATTTAATATGAAGAATGTACAATTAAAAACAATGATATGTTTTGTGAATCTCTTTATTTTTAATGTATATCTTACCTGGACTCCTTCTCCTGTAAGGGCAGAACATGACTGGATCTGCCACACTCTGTCCCTGATAGTGTGTAGATTCAAACCCTCGGCTATCTCAGATGCAGGGGCCGCAGTCAGCAGGTCCTGCTTATTAGCAAACACCAGGACTGGGACACCGCTGAGCTTTTCTTCATCGAGCAACTCGGCCAGCTCCTGTGATCAGATCAACAGTGAACAGTTATGAAACACTGAATGCAAAAACTACAGGAAATAGCAAAGAATTTTAGGCAACTAAGCATCACCTGTCCTGTTTCTTCAAACCTTTTGCGGTCTGCACTATCAATGACATAAATCTGAAATAAATAAATGTGCATAGAGTAAAAACTCTGTTTGGCATTCAAGTATTGTGGAAATACTGTTAACCTGTCAGATAATCTCACCAATACATCCGTGTTCTCAAAGTAATTCCTCCAGTAGGGCCTGATCTTTCGCTGACCACCAATATCCCAAACATTTAATTTGAATCCTTGTGACTGGACACTCTTGATATTAAAACCCTAAAGAAAAGAGAAAGTTGGTTAACACTCTGTAAAGATGAAAAGTGACTGTTAGAGTGAATAAGTAAAGAAAGATAATGAGCTTTATTTATTTATCTATCACCTGTGTTGGAGTAATATGAGTAATGTCTTCAGATGCCAGCTGTTTAAGTAAGGTGGTCTTGCCACCATTGTCAAGTCCCAGAAGCAAGATCCGCACCTCCTGATCGGGAGTGCTTTTCAGTTTCCGTAAAATTGACAGCAAACCCTAATAATCAAACGAAATGTTCAGATTATACAATCTTCTGATTACATGCAACAATGACGTCATGAACACGAGCATCAACAAACAGGTTTCAAGAGCAGCAATGCACGCTCAAATGATGTTAAAATAAATAAAATAGCTCTTGGTGTCGTTTTCCCTTTGAAGACGTATAAAACGATAAATAAAAAGCATTGCATAAGCAATTCTCGAACAGTCGTGACATCCAAACTGTGTAGCAGGCTAATCTCATCCACGACCGAGAACCCTTGCTCATCATTAATACCGCTTTATTACAGCAAATCCACAGCTATCCAACGACATTACGGCAAACATTGATGCATTTTTAAAATATGAATGATAGAAAACATAGATGTTAGATTTCAAACAAGATCTTTATCGCGTTTACAGGTAAGAATACGTTTATCATAAGCGCTTTAACTCACCATCTTGTGATTCTGCCTCCCTGAGACGCCGCCGAGGGTTACTAAGGGGAAGAGGGGATGACGTGTACACACAACATACGTAGAGCCCAAATGTGACGTAGAGCACGAGAAACAAACGAAGCTTTTGCAAATTCGTTTTTAACAGCACGCAGTTAAACAAATTATTATAACAATTATCACTAATATTAATAATACTATTCTTATTATTATCCACAGTATAATGTTTGTTACGTAAGGTCTAGTTTATTTATTTTTTCTCACACTATGCCATACCATAATCCAAGCTATTTTTTCCCTTATTTTCCATGACTTATTTTATATATTTTTTTGTTATAAATCATATTTCTTACACGTTGTTTATGACATATGCTTTATTCTATGTTATGACATCTGAACTAATTTAATTTTTATTATTTTTATTAAATAATAATGTGCATGTTTGTTTAAAAATAATGCTGTATATGTAAAAAAAAAAACGATACATACATACTTCATTAGTTCAATGTATTTGTGGATGGGGAGGGAGATTGTGCTGGTCAGCGATTGGAAGGTAAAATGCCACGTGCTCGTCTACTGTTTCAAACCCACATCATCACAGTGTTTTACACACTTCATTTGTGTTTACTACGGCTTCAGCGCCCCAAACAAGAGTGTTGAGACTCTTGATAAAGGTATGTATTTGTATGTATTTAATTGTATATTTCGTCTTCCTGTCTGGTTTGTGTTAAGAACTCATATCCGGGATTAGTGAACGTGAACTGACGCAAGCTGCTGGAGAACTTGCGACAACAATGTCTTTTCTGTGCATGCTCTTTATGTTATTGTTTAATTTTCATACAAATTGTCGCTTAATGTTTCATATTTGTTAATGCATTCAAAAGTTCTCGCGTAGTTTGTGATGCCACATCACGAATGACAATATGGCGAGATTTCTCTTTTCCTTAAACTTGCTCTTTCACACTGAACTAGTTAACTAGCTTTGCATCATTTTATTTTTTCTTGTGTGATATTTATTTTTTAACTTAAGTGTATATTTTACATGCATCTTTTGGGTTACCTGTAAATCAGGTTAAACCTGTAACGTTAAGGCACTCCTGAATAGATTTAAATTATCATGACATGTTTCTACACATTGACTATCATTGCAGTGATTTTTCTTTTGTTTTTCCTTTTGTGCATTTTTGCTTTTATGTCAGTGCCTTAAATGGTGACATTACTAGAACTATCTACACCTTCATTCATACTTTTACTTTCATTTATACAACTTCATTCAAAATCCAATGTCCTAGATTGTTGTTCTATTTGAACCAAACAGAGTGAATGTTGTAGGTTATGGTTTAATGAAAACTAAGGTTCTTAAGTTTCTGAACTTAACTGGTCGCAACTAGGTCAGACGCACGTTTCCCAGGTTATCTTTATTTTTGTTTGCTTAACCGAACTCACTGTGATATCTGTATGTTTCTTTTTGTACCTCTTAGAAATGCACAACTGTGTTGGAAAAGTCAATCAAACTAGAAATTCTTTGCTGACAACCTTAAATAAAACACACTTGTCATGTTATTAATTTTCTTTTCAAACATACAGAATTGTGAATTTTTTTATCATATGACTTCCATTATGGATCTTTAAATCTTTATATCTTTATTCAACATGTTAAATACTTTGGTATTGTTTTCACCCAGGCCCTTTGAAAGCAGAGAGAGTACCATGGCAGCTCTGAAGGGTTTTGATATTGATGCCCCACGCTGGGATCAATCCACGTTCATGGGCCGTCTCAAACACTTTTTCAATATCACTGACTGTCGAACTGTTCTGCTGTCTGACTCCAGACTCGATGAAGCTAAAGCTTTAGTAGAGAGCTGCAGGTGAGTGAAAACAATACATTCATACACTCCATTTGTTTTCCTGTGGAGCAAATGTAAAGGTCACGGCTTTGACTCACTTGGAATGAAAGACCACTCGGCAGGGTCATTTCTAGATATAAAGACCATCCAGGGCATTCAATTTTGAGATTGATTAACCTAACCTCTGATCCCTAATTTGTGCAGAAAACTGCAAGTGATGGGGGTGGGGAAGTATAGCAACAAAATCCAATTTTTGAATGAAATGTCAAACTTTGAGTGAATTTTTATGTCAAACACTGAGGGCTATCAAGATTTATGGCTATAGATCATCTAATAGTGAGGCCCCTGTTTAACCACACATTTATTTTGATCTGGCCGTACCAAGCATTATTTTCACTCGCTTCCTTAAAAAACAATGAAGATGGATTATCATCTGCGCAATTACATTGTTTGATCATCCATATCCTTAGTGATTTTAGGGAATGTTAAAGTGATATTTCTCTCTCTCCAGAGCTGGCTCTGTTCCTCCAGGCACTACTGAAGAGCAGCTATACTACGCAAAGAAGCTGTATGACTCTGCATTTCACCCCGACACAGGTGACAGGATGAATTTTATAGGAAGAATGTCGTTTCAGGTGCCGGGAGGAATGGCCATCACAGGTTTCATGCTGCAGTTTTACAGGTCAGTGGCTAAAGTGCTTAGCTAAGGCAGTGAATGCTCAATTTTTTGAAGGGATCATTTAAAGACGCCATAGAAATCAATGATGTTTTATTGTGTACTTCTAAACAAAACTTCAGGCATTGCATTTGCAGTTTGCATGTTGATGACTCGTCCTGCACTGCAGTTTTGTTCAATCAAATGGTCTCTAGAATTTTCCTTACTGCACAAGTATGGCAAAGTAAAGCCATTAACTCACCCTCATGTCATTCCAAAACCTGTATAACCTTCTTTCTTCTGTAAATTGAACGTTGATAATCAAACAACACTTTCATTTTATAGACACAAAGTCACTGAACAATTTCTCAAAATATCTTCTTTTGTTTTAAACAACATGAGGATGAATAAAGATGACTAGCATTTTTATTTTTGGGTAAACTATCTCTTTAAGGATCATGTATACAGTTGATCCAGTGTTGATTTTCCCAAGATGATTGACGATGTTTACTGCAGTTATTGTTTTGCGTGTTGTTGTAGGACGGTACCCGCTGTAGTGTTCTGGCAGTGGGTGAATCAGTCTTTCAACGCTCTGGTCAACTACACCAATCGTAATGCTGCATCACCCATCACACCAAAGTAAGTCCCTGTTACCTTATTCTTACCATAGTTTGAACTTTACTCCCTTACAAGCAAGATTGGCTCATATTGTTGACATGTGGAGAGTGGAAGATACCACTTAAAATGTGACAGTCCCGTGATACCTTGAGATTCATTGACAGATGTCTGGAAGAACCTTTTTAACCATTTTGTTTGTGTACTTTCCCCCAGGCAGATAGGAGTTGCTTATATAACAGCCACAAGCACAGCACTGGCCACTGCAGTGGGGCTAAACCTCTATACAAAGGTATAAATCGTCCAACATATGAATAATTAAACGATGTTCTGGGTTCAGTACTATATAAATAATATCTTATATGGAAGCACCAGAATTTTAAGTTAACTTTTATCTTGACAGAAAGCTCCTCCATTGGTGGCTCGCTGGGTCCCGTTTGCTGCCGTGGCCTCTGCTAACTGTGTGAACATTCCAATGATGAGACAACAGTGAGATCTTTGATATTCTAGTCTTGATTTCTTTTAGTAACTTCACATGTCCAGATTTACATTTCAGTGCCTTAAGTGTGTTTTCTCATGCACAGGGAGATTTTGAATGGCATTGCTGTCACAGATGAAGATGGAAATAAACTGGGTCACTCAAGGGTGAGCAATTGATCAAAGTAAACTCACCTTACCAGATAACATACATTTAGTGCTAATTGCTCATATGTTTACAATCCCCTGTCATCTATATGCATAACTAGTTCAAGATAAAAGATCATATAAACACTTACAGGGTGGAATAGATTTAGTAATACATTCTCAAGCATCAGTGACCACATGCATAATTTTGTTATAGTGCGTTTGAGTCGCTTAGTGCAGTGCATGCTGGGAGACCAACTAAGAATTCATACCCAACTCAATGACGCTAGAGCTAGGTGTATGTAATATAGGATAAATTGTTACTGTTTTGTCTTTTGGAATATTTGTAAATATCTGTTTTGTCATAAAGCGTCCTAAATATTTTAGCATTTTTCTGTCTTTGTAAACACTTTCAAAATACAGATTGCTGTACTCTAATTACATTTTCCATGTGTCACAGAAAGCAGCTGTCAAGGGCATCACACAGGTGGTCATCTCTCGTGTTACCATGGCAGCACCAGGCATGAGTAAGTGCAGAGAGTTGATCGAGTACCGCCAGTGTTATCAGAAGCAGATGCCAGCAACTGACCTGTTTTCCTTTTTTGTGTTTTTTTTTTTCAGTTATACTCCCCATTATTATGCAGAGGCTGGAAAAATATAGATTTATGCAGGTGAGTCTTAGAAAGACCCTTAAAGCAGAAGCTGCTGGTCTTGTAACTACTTAATCTGTTACTGGAATTAATTTGATGATATTATATATTGTCTTTTCAAGAAATTTGTAGAAAAACGAATGGTAAAAAGGTTCATATAAAAGATATGTAAATAATCTTATCTTTCACTTAAGTATTTTTACTTTTAAAAGTAGGAAAGTACTAGATGTCTAATGTACTTATATTCTGTATTAAAGGCAAAGAAAACATAAACAAATATATATTTATAAAATGTAGTGGAGTAAAAGTATGACATATGCTTTATAGTGTAGTGAAGTCATTTTTTCCAAAGTATCACATAAAACACAAACACTCACATAAAGTACAGATATTTGAAAAATATACTTGAGTAAAAAAATAAAAATACTTAAGTGGTGGTCACCTCTATAAAGGCAGTTAGAGAGTCATTTTATCTCATACTTTATAGACAAAAAAACATGGAAATGAGTTTTTGGACCAGGGGCCTTTAGCCCTGATGTACAATATATGACATAAGTATTTTGGTTTTTATATCTTTTACAGAAAATCACATTTCTTCATGCGCCACTGCAGGTCATGATGGTTGGTGTGTTGTAAGTGATCATTTTATTTGTTGTATTAATATGATAGTATTTGGAGGTGCTATTGGAGTAGATTTTAGATTAAAATGAACATGCTTTTCTCTTCATAGTTTGGTCTTCATGGTGCCTGCAGCGTGCTCACTGTTTCCTCAGACATGGTAAAGTTTGCATTCACATGCCACTTTTATTTTAACAATGGGTTACCCAAAATCTTGTCATTCCAAATTAGTATCATATACAAACTTATTACATATGCTGTATTTGCATTTGCATTTACATTTTTCATCTTTGCTGTTTGAGCAATGACGTCATTCACATGAATTTACAGATGCTTCTCTTTTTTTATTTATTTCTCACTAAAATGCTCATTTTAGATCTCATTATCGCAATAGCTGTGGTTTGCCAGTCATACCGGAGTTATTGGTCATTTGAGATTGTTTACCGTGGTACGGTTTTGATTATGTGGTTCTTGATTTGCAGTTCCATGGCTGTATCCAAGCTGGAACCCGAGCTCAGGGAATCCATCGTCTCTCAGTACGGAGATCGTGTCAGATTTGTTTACTTCAACAAAGGTCTGTGAGTGCCAGCCAATCAGACTGTCCCATCCAGACTCAATGCGCGAGTCACTGTCCAATCAGACGTTCTTCTTTGACATGTTTTGCGATAAACTTTGCGATAAAAAGAAGCCTGCCGAGGATGTGACTGTTTTGGTTACATTACCCAGAAAAAAATCAATATGCTGTAAAGCATAATTTATGGAGTTTTATTTGGTCCCAACTGCTACAATTTAGATAAATAAGTTTGAGAGAGAACTTATGGATGTTGGACCCTGTCGACTGCTCCTTGGCTATGATCTACCCTGAATAATCAGAAACAGATTTGAATACCTAAGAACTATTTTCACTTGATGCCAAAAGGGGAGTCTGACTGCGTATTTTATTGCACGCATTTCTCAGGAAGAGTTCATTTTAAAGGTTTGGTGCTTTAATGCTCCTAAAACGTCATTGAAATCATTAAATACATTTTTAAGGAATATACAGTTAGTACATACTGTAAACGGTTTCAAAAAATGAGAAATTAATACATTACACTATTTAATGGTTTTAAAGAGCATTTCATGGTTCCAATGTGCCTTGAAAACGAAAACCCTCAGTTTGCTTGTTGGATCCATATTCTGCACTCACTGTGACCTCTGATCTGAGTTATGTACTTGTTTTCATCATTATGACATGATGAAATAAACAGACAGCTGACAAAATAAACCCATGGTCTGTTGTAATTTACGCAGTGAACCTGCAGTGGACTTTGTTTATTTTTTAAAGACTTTAAAGGGCCCCGTATTCATTCCTGACACATGAGGGCAGTGTTTGATCATTTGAAGAGCATGATAGATGATGCATGTGAAATATTCACACTAATGTGCTAAAATTGTTTATGTGCACCAAGACTAACATAAAATGCATCTGGCAGTGGCTTGCACAGGTTGTTATTAATACAAGTTCTTAATAAACTAATGAATAAACGGCTGACAGATGTGTTTGAACTATTTAACACGGTTTAGCAGATCACAGATGTCGATGCCACGTGTTTGGTGTCTGGTATCTGATTCAGACTGGTGACTGTCTGTATTGGACCGACAAATGATAACAGTTGACAGCAGCTCTAAACTGTTTACTTTTACATTTTGGTCAAATATATAGATTTTTGTTATCTGTTAAGACTTCAAAATTTTAAGTTACCCATGAAAGGGGTCAATAACTTTTAGTTGACACATTGCAGATGCTTGAAAAATCCTTAAGAGGCGTTTCCAGATCGTTTCCAATAAAATGCTCTAGAATGGGAATAACCCCTTCCACCAATACCAATAATATTTTCATCTAGGCCTATAATGTCAATATATCTAATATTAATGTGCATGTGCAAATGTTTAAAGTTGTTACAAAAATGACCAATGAGACAAACAAATGTAGTTTAATGTTTTATTTGGTAATACTGTATATTTATCAGTCAAGTGAACATCCACATGGGAATTACAGAAAGCATCAAACACATGCATAGTCTGGTTTTTCTACCACAACTCTCTCATGTGGTTCAGACACGAGCTCACATTCCCGTACTTTTCCGCAAATCATTAAAGAGAAAGACAAGTAAAAAATAACACCATGATCATATAAATCAAAGGTAATAATACATATTTAAAAAAAAAAAGTAAAAACGTGAAAACAAAATCATTTAACTTACGCCATTTAAGTTCAAGAACATTTAATACAAAGCTGTTTGCTGTAAGTAGTTTAAGCTCGATGTGTATTAAACATTAACCTTGTAGATCTACAGTATAGAGCGTATTCGCAAGAGTTCAAGCTTGTTTATGGCGATGTTTCTGGTATGAAGGAAAAAAGTGATGATATTAAAAACAAATCTTAATTTAAATCACAATTAAGGAAAAAGCTTCATACACATGTGCTGCAACACTGCTAGCCAAAATATAAAGGCGTGAATTGAACAAGTACCCATAATAATGCTCCCTTTGTTGGTTTTATACAATGTTTGCGATGCCTGTCCGACTTTTTAAAACATGCTCTCTTTCTCTGGACCACATGGTTCACCCTGACAGCGCATAGCAACTAGTATTTTATTGCCATACCCCTCAGTCAATCACGTGACTCTGCAACGTCCAATCGGTGGACAGCAGCAGCAATCCACCTCTGTTGTTTTCTCTCAAGCTGCCAATAAACTCCTGAGTTTATCGACATCACAGGAGGAAGCAACCTATGTCACCGTTTCCTCTTTCTGTGTGGAGATTCAGAGCTCTCTATAGGCCCACGCCAATCCAATCGGCCTTGCTTCACTCTTGAGCAAAACTAAGGGTCTTCCCGTTACCATGGCAACTAAAGTCTCATGCACCTTTTTCGGCACATAATCTAATGACACGGTATAACAATGCGCAAGGTAAAAGAGCTAGCTGGGATCTTGGATAACTGATGTGTTCAAGCTTAACGTTTGCGAAATGAAGGCATTTAAATTCGCTATAGCGAAAGGAAAGCAGAGTTACAAAAAGCGGAGACAGCCCTCCTGGTTTAGTCTTTGTTTTTTTTAAAAGTGCAACAAGTTCAACTCATTACCGGAGGAATAAATGCATCAATCGGACAAATAAACTTGTGTGTGTGTGTGTGTGTTAGAGACATAATAAAGATAAGGTAAAAAGGTAAACAGACATACAAAACAAGTTAGGGGTGCTTGAATGCGCATAAAAATCTAATTGTAATGAGGAATTTATTGTACGTTACTAAACTGAACACTAAAACTGTTGTCTGTATAATAGATGTTTACACTGTCATTCCCTCATTTCTGTATATAGGAAGGATTTGCCATGAAGCAGATACACACAATGTACAACAGTTCAACATTCCTTAATTTGGTCAGC
Organism: Oreonectes daqikongensis; assembly: GCA_026939265.1. NCBI lineage: Eukaryota > Metazoa > Chordata > Actinopteri > Cypriniformes > Nemacheilidae > Oreonectes > Oreonectes daqikongensis. The sequence continues at coordinate 1,740,389 of JAOTQM010000125.1, read as the reverse complement.
AGCACTATTTTGCTTCGCTCACAAATTCATCGTTGATTTTGGTCTTTAATTTTCATTTTTCCGACCCCGGCTGTCTGTTAAAAGTTCTTTCATGGTCCCGGCACACCTTTGAACGATCTGGGAAGTCCCGCCTCACCATTTATCTGAGTGGACCAGTTGCCCTACCAATTACACTACCATCAAAAGTAATACTGTCACTGTCGCCCCGTGTGGGTTTGCCAGAAAAATGCCAGAAATCGAGAGATAAAGACTGCAGTTTTGGATAAATTGTATTTGGCGAGAGAAATCTAAGCGCTGTTGGGGGCAGAAAGTGCTCTCTATAAAGATTGTCCCTCACACAATGGGGTGTGTTTTCTGGGTGCCAGTTCACTCCAGTCCTGTCTCAAGTTGCGATATCTAATGGAGACGTTATACTAATCTAACCTTAACATTTCAATTTGGTAGAGTTTTGTCTTTATGTTGATATTAACTTACATCTATGATATTTGTAAGAACCTCAGATCGGGCGATGTGGAGAGGGAGGGAGAGACGGATTAAGGATCCTCAACGTCCATAAACTCCTTCTTGGGTGGAGCGACTCCGCGATACCAGGCGCAGGAGCCGTCCCCTCTTTTGATGCAGGCGTAGTGGTCAGACTTGCGCCCGTGAATGATCTTCTCCGTCACCCAATCTGTCCACAGACACTCCTCGGGGGCACTGATCTCGCATGGGAAGGTCGCACAGCGTGTGATCTGGGTGTAGCGAAAACAACAACTTCTGTTTAAAATTCGTGCTTTATTCATGTCATTCCAAACCTGTATGACTTTATTTCTTCAGGAAAACACAACAGAAGATATTCTGGAAAAGGTTGGTAACTATACAGCATTGGACCCCATTGACTTCTATGGTATGGACACAAAACCACATTTCTCGAAATATCTTCTTTCATGTTCGACAGAAGAAATATTAACTCCAAATGGTAAATACAAGTAAAATATGTATTTTACTCAAAACTCACAGCATATGTGACCCTGGTTAAGTAGCACGAGAACATTTGTAGTAATAGCCAAAAATGCATTGTATGGGTCAAAATTATAAATTTTTCTTTTATGCCAAAAATCATTCGGATATTAAGCGAAGATATTTTGTAAAATTCCTACTGTTAATATATCAAAACATTATTTTTATGAGTAATATGCTACGCTAAGGACTTCATTTGGACAACTTTTAAGGCGATTTTTTTCACCCTCAGATTCCAGATATATCTCGACCAAATATCGTCCTATCCTAACAAACCAAAAATCAATGGAAATCTTATTTTTTCAGATGATGTAAAAATCTCAATTGAGACCCTTTAGACTGGTTTTGTTTTCCAGGGTTACATATATACTGCTTGCATGTTAACACAATGCATTTGAATATAAAACTTATGCAAAGTATATTTTGGACAAAAGCGATTACTATTATCTTTCTAACTATTATCTTTACTGTTTTAATTTCAACAGCTCAATGCGTTTTACCTTTAACAGTAACGTCTTGTAAATAGTAAAATATACTGCATAATGTCTGTTGTTAAGTGAGAAAGACAGACGTCTTTAAGTTCCAGTGCAACAGTAATGATTATCATGCATCTACAGGTATAAATCACCTTGCAGTCACACCCCATCTGGTAGCGCTGACTAAGACTCTTTTTCTGGGTGGCACTCATGGACTCCCAGGGCATGATGAGGTCACAGAGAGTCACATGCATTTTGCCATTGTCGTCCGCCTTGCCTGAAACACGACATGCAGACAAAATAATCAGAACAGACTGCAAACATCTGATAGTCACAGTCGGCAGACAATACCAAGATAACACAAAGCTGCTACGTTTACCAGTTGTTTTGTATAAAGTGTACCCATCTGTATTATGACTGGATCGAGATGTGCTTGGAAAGCCACGCAAACGCTTCCGGTAGCTGTCCCCGAATTTCACGGAATGGGCAGGGATACAAATACAATGACAAAATAAACCATCTTGAGGTTGTTTTCGTCCAAAGCATAATTTTCTTGCTCTGGAACAGTGGGTTGTTTCAACCCCTGTATGCTGATGGGAATGTGTGCTCTGAAATGGCCACCTCAGCAGTTATTCTGCGCTCCAGGATTGAGCTCTCTCATTATTTTACCCCCCTCCTCCTCTCAAACTTTGCTTTTGAAGGCAATTGCTACCCTCCACAGACCTTCTGCCTTGTCAGCTCTGTAATTTGGGTTCTGCTGGAATAGACTGAGATGGGGAAACCAGAAGATGTGTTCATCTTTTGACGTTCTGTTATATTCAAACTATTTTTCCGTCAGAGTTGCCTGCTCAGCAAGTTCATTAGAAGAGCATATTCAAATGCAATCGCATATACAACACGCTGCATATCCCTGCAAGTCGTGGTCTGTAAACCTGTCCGTTCTGAAAGCAACTTAAAACCGCTCCAGCTGGCAAGTGATTTGCTGTGAAGGCAGTAACCAACAGCGCAATGTGGTTAGACTGTAGTGGTAAAACATCTGAAGTTACACATTCATTCGACCACAAAACAAAGCTGTATAAGGAAATGACAATTTGTTTACCTGAGATGAGGTATTCCTTTTTGCCGTTCGTTTCCAAATTTGTCACCCCACACACGGCAGACGTGGGTGCGGTGAAAACCAAGTCGATGTGGCGATCCGGGCCTTTGAACATCTAGAGTGAATCAGGAGCCTCACATTTAGTGATGTTTTTAATGTAGGTAGGATTTGACAGACAGCTGGACAGGAAGAGGAAAAATGGGTAAGCGTGCGCCTTACCTTGATCTGCTTAATCTCATATTGGAGCCGTTTGATAGGATTGCCATAAATGTCATTGCCAGAATCCACTTCTTTTTTTCCAACAACCTTGGCCCTGATTACTGCAGAAAAAGAGATTGATGACATGCTTATTCTCATAACTGTACTGCTGAAAAACTAGAAAAAAGCAGAAAAATAGATTGTTTTTGGAAGTGCGTTTTGAATAAAAAAAATTCAGGAAAGAAAAACAACATTTTGCTAAAGAGTTCACTTGACTTTGTCCTTTAAATTGGTTCAAAAGCAACAAATGGTTTTGTTTGATAATATTTTGAATTAACTTTTGGTTTTATATTTGTAAAGATAAAAACTAAACTACTAACCCTCTCTCTCTTTCTAACAATAGGTAGTGTTCTGGCTTTTGTGGAAACTAGTAACTTGGTGTTAGCACTTATTGTATTATTGCCCCTGTATGACATTGCATTATTGTTTCCTAATCTCTCTGTAAGTCGCTTTAGATAAAAGCGTCTGCTAAATGTAAATGTAATTTTATTATGTGATTTTGTCATTTTATTATTTATTTTGTTTATTTTTATATTGGTATATTTGTTGTTAAAATATTTTATTTGGTTTCATTTAACAAAAATGTTTTAATAGTATTAGTTTTAGTAAATTAATATACACTTGCTCAGGGCTGGAAAGGGACAAAAAAGCATCCCGTTGGCTTTGCCTGTGGGAGATTGCGTTCCGTCCGCGATTACGTTCCAGCACATTCACGTTCTGGGGTTCCCTCTCCGTTACATTCACGTTAAAAGCCCACCGGAAAAATGCCCAGTATGCCCGATTACCAATCTAACCCCTCACAGACACATATAGTAAAATTAGAAGTAACATCAATTTGGATGCTTTTTGCTACACAATCTCAATCTCTTTCCTCTAATTTTGATGTATTGTAATGCTGACTGACTGTATTAATCAAGGTTGGTTTTTAACCTTGTTACCTAAGGTCTATGATCTCATTCTTATGTCACAATCTGCTTTGAAGTCAATGATGATTCAGTTTAAGGGACTTCCTCTTATAGTCATACTATTTTGTATGATTTAATTCAATGCAAACAAATTAGCCGCCTCATAAAATTGTTACAAATTCCCGGTGAGTTCAGGCTGGTTTTTTCGCCACTCCTCATTTCTGTAAAACATTTAAACGACGGCACAAAATCTAACAAAGGGATTCTGTTGAGTCATGATGAAAACAGACGCATGACTTGTGTGGTGCTCACCTCTCATCTGAGGTCTTGTCTAAACAGCGGTGAGAGGTCTCTCTCATACACAGAGAGTCATGGAGTCATGCCCCCAAACCAAAATCCCATTTCCTGCGAGCTGAGCGTTTGCAGCTGTACGCCTTTTCTTTAGCTTTCTTTGTCAAGTTAGCCAATATGCGGTGCGGACGCATGACAACCTTCAGCTGACTCATTCAATCTCCTGCGTTTTATATACGCCCTTATTTTTCTTAATCGGTTTTTAATGGCTGTTATTTCTTCACAAAAGCGCTAGACGGAAACATAGCATGGAATAGTTCAGGCAAAAATGAACGTTCTGTCATCGTTTGCTCACCCTCAGGTCTTTCAAAACCAGTATGTTGATAGTTTTTTCCGTAAAACACTAAGGAAGTCATTTACTGATTCACTGATAATGTCATCATTAAAGATTGTTGATGTATAGCAAGAGCTATTCTTTAATATTAGCAAGACAGTTTTACTTATATTTTGAAGTAAACTTTATTTTTAGGGGAACAAAAGAAGCGTCTGAACGGCGGCTGCATTGAAACAACCCCAACACAACCCTGAACTCCATCAAAAGAAACCCTCTCACCATTCACAAGACCAAACTGTGAAGATCACAGTTCTCCAATATAAAATGTATATCAGAATCTAATGGAGCATATTTTAAACAATGATTTCATGCATGGCTGTGTTTGATAAGCTCTTCTAATGTGTATTTCACAAATCTATTCAGACTTATATGTAAAACTTAGAGAAGTCCCTCTCCATCTTTTTCCTATCTCACACGTATGTCTAAAACATTTTCCCTCACTTTTGTAAGTCACTTTGGATAAAGTGCCGAATACATATAGCCGTGGAAATAATTTAGAGACAAGGCATCGTTTCAGTTTTTCTGAATTTACTATTTATAGGTATGTGTTAGTTAAAATTGTAATTCTTGTTTCATTCTGTGAACTGCTAACAATATTTTTACCAAATTTCAAATAAAAATATAGTTTTTATTTGCAGAAAACGAGACTTGGAGAAACAGGTCAAAAGAACAGAAAAGATGCTCTGTATTTTTCAGATCTCAAATACTGCAAAGAAAAAAGTTTATATTCACTTTCATATTTGAACATGTATTTAGGGAAAGTTATACTTTTATGTGATAACCATGCCTTGTCAGTCTTTCACATTTGCTGTTGGATGACTTTGTCACTCCTGAGGTTTGATTTTGTTGAAATTCAACAGACACTGGACTGAAATGACCTCAAAACATCTAGAAATGCTGATTTGAAATGAAAAGTGGTCTCTTAATTTTTTCGTGGCTGTATATTGTTCAAAAGCAAGACAAATAGTGTTTGTCTTAAATAAACAACACATGTGGCTACATTGCAATACCTCAAAACAACTGTGTGAACTAGTTAAAAACTAGTTTAATTGTAAAACATGCTATGGGGACATTCTTCTAGCATCCTTATAATCCAGGTAGGAATCATACTTCATCAATAGACTTCAAAATAACCTTCTTCATCTTCCGCTACAAAATAAAACTGCATGTTACTGAATCTGGTGTTGTTTACCTCCTCGTCTTGTCTACATTTGCCATGTAAACAAATTAGGAAATTATTACAGGCTAATGTTTCCCTCAGGGCTAAATGTGTCTGTATAAACCAGCAGATCTTCTTGTTGCTTGACATACTGTTGGCTAAGCTGTCCTAAATGTACTAAAAATCTCTCTTTTTACCATTTATTCACCCCAAAATAAGTCCATTCCATGTCCACAGTGTTCATAGCCATTCAGTGACCTGAAGGAGGACCAGTGTCAATATACAGACGTTTTTGTGTTGCCACATCCCCTGGTTGAGAACATGAAAGAGGAAGAGGGCAATTGCAAATGTACATTGCACAAAGTTAACCTTTTGCGTGATGCAGATTGTAAAGTTTTCTCCTTTTGCGTGATGCAGATTGTAAAGTTTTCTTTAATTCTTTGTTATTTTGTTGTGCCGGGCGATGGAAACACACCCGAAGAGAGCTTATGTGTGTCTGAATGCCGTCTAAATCCAGAAAAAAAACAAAAATAGCTCTAAAGAAGTTGAACAGATTTACTGCACACGGCTTCATGTTAATCAAGTGCAGATGTAAATGAATGAAGACAGCTTCTCAAGAAGCCTTCATCACTAGCAGCTGTCTTGCAAACCAAGACTACAATTACAGCTGCGCAAGTTACATTCTACCAAAAATATTCAAAAAACTGACCTGAGGTCTGTTTAAAGAGGTCTGAAGGATTAACATATTAACTGTGCCACACCACCTCTTTTGTCCCACCCTGTCCTCTCAAAAACAGGCGCTCGATTCGCTTTGCCAGCTGTTTGGATCTGCTGTGTGTTTTGTTAGGACAGCTTGTTTTAATCGAGCTGTGCCGAGGAACATTTCTGCAAAACTACTTAGGCAAAGGCTGAAAGAGAGATACAAATGGAGCAGAATTTATGAGACAAACTGCATTTTACAAGTTGAATTAGACCTGCTGCTTAAATCCTCAGGGCTAATAACGGCTTCCTGTATCAACCGGTCGAACGTTTAAGGTTATGGATTCGAATTCCAGTGAATGTATGGACTGATACAATGTATACCAACAATGTGCTGAACGTGTTTGGAATAAAAGCATCTACTAAATGACTAAATGTAAATAACCGAGCTGGCACCAAGATGGCGCCGAAAGAATTTAGATAGAAAAGTCAAGTTAAAACCAAGACAGAAATGGTCAAATATGCAACTGTTGCCATTTTCGAGGCACCAGTGGAACATGTGATTTCAGGAATATAAGATGCAGGGACATAAAAGGAAAAACACATATGCAGTCTCACAGTCATTATTCTACACCCATGGGTTCACTTTATGGGCTGGAAAAGACGCAAATATGAAGGGTTCATTACTCTTAAAGTTAACCGTAGTCCCCCTCCCAATCCTGCATGCTTTTGTGTGTATGTCAGGACTTTTTGTGTTTGTATGGGTGACACGTTCTATAGGACATGCACAGACTGTGCCAAAAGATAATGTCCTTAAACTAATTCAGTGTACTTTCAATGTGCCTTTGACATTAAAAGTTTAAAAAAAAACTGTTCAGTAAAAAATCTGAACAGTTATAACACAAGCTGTTTTAGACTGTAAATTCCAGATGGCAAACGCTAGGATAAAACCATCTACTGGTGAAATAATCAAGCGATCCAAAGGATTCACAGAACATCCCAGCGGCAACTGCTCGACTTTGCAGACGTCACTGTTCTGTTCGAGAACATTATCCTCCTGTCTCCAGAGATGCATCTCTGAATTTATGCATTTACTCTGAAATGGCTTAAAAGGGTGGGCAGGTTTGGATGGGTATACAGACTTCAATAGCGCTGTCATAAAATTATATTTTCACTTTACAGTGGCCAAAGAATTCATTAGGGATGTACCGGTATGTAAATTTGGGTTGATAACCGATATATTAGCGATATACATTATGTTAATATTCATATACAAACTGCTTTTATTTTAAAACACTGACTACAGAAAACAAGGTAACATTTAGTTCTCTTTTCCCAAAAATCATGTACCAAGCCTACTTTACACTAGTTAAAGATTCTTTAACTTTTAAACTTGTATAATGTTTATTTAATAAACAATCTAGAGATGTTTTTCCAGTGCAACCCAAAGAAGTCTTCTCAATATCCAAAAGTCTAACAGGTCTCAAAACAGAAATCATTCAACCAGAGGAAATGATTTATAATTTATCAGCCTGATTTTATTATCGCAATCGATAACATTAAAAATGAACATGTATCGGCCAATACCGATATGGCCAATGATATATCTGGTGTATGGGTATTATCACAATAACTATTTACATTTTTTTAAACAACTCTTTAATTTTGTTTTGTTCACACTTGAAAATCACATTTAAAATTGGTGTGTAAGGTTTTCTTGTAGCTCAGTGGTTACAGCATGGCGCTAGATGCCAAGGTCATGGGTTAAATCCCATGGATTGCACTTAAAGTAATTGGACACAATTGCAGTGTTGAGGAAAACAGTACAAAAATATAATGTTTAATAAATAATGCCTTCGTGAACATCTTAAAATGTATAAAAATGTTTGTATCCTCTGCCCTCCATGGCAGAAAAACAAACGTCAGTGTGTTAGATTAATGTGTATGAGGTACATTCTGTACTCTTAACACATAGTACAACTTCCTTCAAGTACATCATTTTGACATCAAAATCTGTGGCCATCAAATGTTTACTCATATCTTTTAGTTCCTCTTTTCAAACGCATTGATGTTTCGCAGTATCTCCAGCTTCATCTCTCCTCACTGACCCACATTCCCGTGGCCTGAAAATCATGCATATCCCACAACGCCTGCTGCCTCCACGGATGACTTCCACTCTCTTATACATATGCACATATCATAATCAAAAAGTCATAGTTTCCATGAAAACATACCCACCACAAATACCCGCCACATCCTGAGTTTCCGTACGGCCGCACAGCTTTGAGCAATCACGACCAACGCCGAGCCCAGGCAGACCACTGCACTGAAAGCCCCGAATCTCCTCCTTGACTCTACACAAACCCGCAGAGAGGGCGCGACAGGACATGGGGCAGCGCTGGTCTCTGTGAGGTTTGCTGACTAGAGTCTTAATGCCATTCATCTTCCATCTTTATCAAAATACAAGCAGGGGAATTTTTCTCATTTGGGTGTCTCTATCACGAAGTCACTGCAATGAAACCCACACACGGGGGAAGATTGTCGACATGTAACTTGCGAAAGTCACATCCTCGCAACAATCTGTCTGACGCAAACTGCGGCTCGCTGCAGCCAATCCAGAAGAATATGAGCAAACAGCAAATTGCTGCTAGGTGAGATGATGAGAAAATATATTTCTACTGTGTAACTGGTGGAAGGTATTTGTTTGGTTAGGACATCAAGAACGTAATTCACAGAGATCAAAAATGCTGCCCACATCATTGATCCCTTATTACCCTGCATGAATGACCACCGTTGTCGTTGTGGGCCCGAATACCAAACTCAAAAATCTCTGCTTCCACAACACGCCGGTTGTTGGTACGCTCAGACTTTACAAAGGCCTACCTGTGCTCTTATGAGAAATGTTTGCACAAAGAGGAATTTGGCATCCTGCGTTGGTAATTCCTCTTTTTTTCCCAATTTATAACTTCCCTCAACCTTCCCAAAAGGAATTTACCACTTTTTTATTCAGGAATGTTTAGCACCACACCCTGGTTTTCTCTCTGATCCATGTGGCCTACAGTATACGGCATACTGTAGAAATGAAATGAACGCTGCACAGTTTTCCAAAAAGGATCAGGCATGGCTACAGCTCGAGCTTGAAAACATTTTAACAGATGAACATCTTGAGAAGACGATGGCCATTATTATTTAGCCTTCAGTTGGGCAGCTTACTTTTTATTTATACAGTATAAACAACCCTGGGAACACCAAACGAGGCCAACATTTTTTTTTCAACATCTCACAAGGTCCATTGAAGAAAAAAAAGGCTACATTCATTGCTATGGAGGTGTTGCTATTTTTTATTACTTTTTGCCCTTTACGGTATATATAGATGTATAGTGCAGCAGCTAACAGGATGTAATGGTAAAGGGGACAGGATCAGAAATGGCTCTCATATCATTGGGGGTCACCCAAGACCAATACGCATAAAGCCATAGCTACGCTCTTAAAAAAAAGGTTTATTTTTAACCCAGTATTGGGTCAAAAAGCAGAAATGCAATATACATAACTATGTCTTCGGGTGTTTAAAAACCTTACATAATGAAGCGTTATGTTTTTATTACCTTAGAATGAACTATTTCTATCTTCATACACTGCGGGTCCCCTTACGTGGAATTCAACATGTTGTTTCTACAGTAGCCCTAAACGGACAAACTGCTCTACAGAACGTCTTTCGTAAATATGTTATCTTCTTCGACAAAGAAGCAAAAAACGTGACGACATATTTGTCCCGTGTCAGCCACCGCAGTGTTTTGAAAGAGAGGGATGAGCGGTGGAGTGAGCCGTCAGTTGCAATTCGCAACCTTAGATGCCACTAAAATCTCCACATTGCTCCTTTAACCCAACAGTTGCGTGCGTCAGAAAAACCTGAGTGAACCTCACTGACCCATCATAGTAATTTTGATCTAATACATATCTTTTCTCTCATATTGCTTGACAAACTTAAAAAAAAAACATTGCCATATATTGCAGTACAGCATTGGGTGACATGAGTTCAAGTCCTGTTTTGTATTCCTTTCTTGACTTCTCTTCACCCCTCTTTACTCCTGCATAATTTCCTTTCATCCATTTCACTGTCCTGCAAAAAATAAATGGCTTTGTCATTGTTGTTCTAGACAATATGACATTATGAACTTAAAATGCATTTTGGACCGACTTTAAAAGGACATGAAAAATGCCACAGCTCATGGTGCAGTTGTCATGAAAAGAACCCCGAACAAGTCACTGTTCAGACACGCATGTTGTGCTTGTGACTCAACAATTGCAAGGAAAGAACTAGAGCTGGGTCTGTTATGAGATGACACTCCCACGATCTGTTTACTGACTGCCTAATGCATGTTGAGTTTATTTGAATTACAGTACATTGTTTAAATTATTTTATATTTTAGGTAAACCTATCCCTAAACTGCATGTAAAAACTAAATTTATAATTGGCTGCTTTTCATGTCCATCAGATATTTATTTCCTCTCTGAGTGGGCTGTTCTTGGCCAGAAGAAACATTAAGATGGACCGACTTTATATTGTCAGTCAAAAGTCTGGCTACTGTATGCGAGTCTGGCTGTGCACGATTAAAATGTCCCAACCCACGGCACATATATCCCTTATTAATGCCAACTACAGATTCAAAGAAACACTGGCAAAAACACTGACAGACCGCAAAGGAAAATGACAGCATTTGGTTTGCTTAATTTATTAATATGGCAAGTACCAGGTTTTGTCATGAAATACAAGGACAGAACGAATTTCCGGCCTGTTCATTTCTACTGCGTCAAGGAACAGCCACTAAGGTCAACTTTTTACAAATAGATGGAAAAAATAACTTCTCCATCGATCCAGGAAGAACTGGTTCAAAGCCAGTGAGCTGAGGCAAGGATGGGTTGTGCAGCCAAAGACTGCGCTTTTCTCACCGTTTCAAGAATGCCATGCATATTTCTAAAAGGTCCTTGACTTTCATAGCTTTTCCACTCTGGCGCATCCAGAGCTGTCGGCCAGATGTCAGATCAGATGGTTTCTGCAGGAGATGCGTGGTTCTAATCAAACTACGCCGCTTAAGCCCTTGAAAACACTTTAAGAGAAAGCAGGCCTCTGCGCATTTGTCTTAAATTCTATTACCAGCATGAGACAGGACTTGGGTTCTGTTCCAGCAGCTGCGTACCAAGCAAACCATCTCTGGACAGTGCTTGAATTAAGCACGAACTGGGAGGGAAAGCCCCGGTGGGACGCGAAACATTCTTGTCATTTTTTTCCCTCAGTTTTCTCCATCTCTGACAAATATGAAATACAGACCAGTTGAGCAGGAAGTCAAGACCTTAGTTGTTCTCTTGTTCTTTCTTTAGCACTTTATACACTAGTACTACCCCTTTTCTCTCCCTCGCTTTAACACCTCTCCATTGCAAAACTGATTGCATTAAAAATGTATGCATTTATTATAAAATGTAAGCCATTTATCTAAACACACGTGTTTGTGCATTCCTTGCAATGCAAAAGTAAACTTTCTTACTCTACATTTTTTCTAGTAGTACAAATATCTTAACATACTAACATATCTGGCATCTACAAATATCAAGTTTTCTGACCCCTTTGGGATTTTTACATTTATGCATTTGGCAGACGTTTTTCTTGTTTTAGGCAAGATTAATGCTGATAGACTAATACATTCTTTTAAAAATGTCATAGAAATTCTGTTGCAAAGATATGAATACAAAAATGCTTACTGCAAATGTTTGTGGTATGGCTATTAAGTCCATAGCATGCTGTTGTCAGTGCAATGTTTCACTAGTTTAACCACAGAAACAATAATAAACTGAAATCTTTTTCTCTACAAAGAAACTACTGTAACTTCATATTATCTGAGATGTGCTCAGTGACAGTATATCTTGCAGATGACCGCAGATGATTTTGGTGACCTGATGCTAGACAGTGAATCAGTGTGACTCCACAGACCAGGAGAATGGTGTGAATGTAGGCTATCATGCCACATCCACATTTGTCATTCTACAAAACAACTATAGAGCAAACGTGGTTAATTGTTATTATTGTTCAATAATTGTTAGGTGTGCATCCCCACACAACAAAAATTATTTGATTTAATGTTGAATCAATGTTAAATTGGTTATTCTCAACATCGATTAATCTTTGCTATCTGGGTCATCATAAAAGTGTAGCAATAAAGTTTTGTTTATAAACACGAACTCACAAACAAAATGCATGTAAACAAAGAAAAAAACAGTACTTGAGTTTCAAATTTCAACAAAAACAAGATCTAGATGCCAATGCATGCGCATACACTCACCGAGTGCACGAGCTCATTGTACATTTATTATAGCCTTTAGTTGCTGTCGAAACTGTTTTGATACATTTAAGAACGAACTCGTAACGCGTCGCGGCAATGATTTCGCATTGTGACGTAGGAGCGTTTAAAGAACGTTGAAACGCACTTACCGACATCAGCATTGCAGAACGCCTGTTGAGGATGAACGGGAGAACAACTGCACGCTTCCGCGATTTCTCCCACCCGACACAGTATCAGCACCACAAGTGTGCCGACACAGCTCCTGAAGCTCTTCATCTTCCCCTCACTTTAGAATCTGACTGCAAAATGAAAGGCAATAGGTACACGATCTTCTGCAATGTCAACCCAGATCCGTTCCCTTTACACCGAAAAGTACAACGTCCGCCGCCGTTTGAGATGCCCACGCGTTGAGCTATTACTATTGTTTTTAATTCCACGGAAATGAACGGGTTTGTTCGTAATAAAGAAAGTGCCCCGCTGCTCTTTAATGGCCTTTCCAGTTCTTTCTCTTTCCACTGCCTTCTATGGGTGTGTTCGCACAGAGACCAGGTTTATGCCTTAATACTGTGACTGGACTCCTCCCTTCAAACCAGATTCAGCCAGAGGTGGGCGCTTCAAAGCTCTTCAAAAACCTTCAAAAGATTTCTCACTCGTTCTGTCAACATTAGCTTATCAACTCAAACCTTAAAGACGCAATTCTCATTTCTTTTCAAGAAATTACTAAATGGTGATATTTTATGAGGGTCATTTATTTAATTCATTTATCTAGGTCAGGAAAACTAAACAGGTAGGCTATCAAAGTGTCTAGTTTTTGTATTTTTATTTATCTGTATAGATTTACTACATTGCTAATGTTTGTGTCTAATGTGGACCATGACATTTCACATTAATTCATAATAGTGTACACGAAATGTGGCAGTGCTGCAATACAGAATAAGGTAATGCTTACAATCCTTCTTTCTTCTTATTTTAAATCCAACTTCCTTTATTTTACTATAAACCATAATCTGACAATGAAACCTAAAACCCAATTTCCCACTGATACAGTTTCAGTACCCAGAAGCGATATTATAAGGGTCATTTATTTAAACAGATGGTTTTTTAAGTCAGTAAAACTGTATCAAAGTGTCTTTTATATTTTGCATAGATTTACTAAATTGCTAATGTTTGTGATTTAAATCTCACAATAAAACCTAAAACCCACTTTTCTACTTCTATCAATATACAAAAGAACAGCGAGATGCTGAATGTGTAACTTCAACTGCTATGACATCTATAAGGAATTTGCTCTTGTAGTCATAAACCTGCCGAAGTCTCTTTATTGTTTCTCTTCCCACTCAGAAGAGCAGTAAACGTCTCTCGCCGCTACTGCGTCTGCATGAGACTGCGTCTGCAGCTGGCAAACGCTCACTGTTTCCACTCTGACTAGAGGGAAAAGCCAAAATCCACAATGTGCTGCTATGAGAGAATGAAGTTAAATAAATATATTAATGCAAGGGTTGGAAAATCTCATGCAAGTTAATTGGCACGATCCCGTCATTGTGATGACATCACCTCTCTGTGGCTGCGGAAATGTTACAGTAGCTTGTTTTTATTTATAATCTGTATTCTTATATGGGTTAGATTTGAGACTTTTAAAGCGTTTTATAGGTCACCCCCAATTTTAAAACCTGTAGGCCAACCGCTCACAATAGAGACCAATGCCACTTAACATAATGACAGAGATCATATAAATAAATGTATGTAAAGCGTGAAAGTCTTACATAATGGTTTTCTTAAGTTTCTTTAGAGAATAAAGCATCCTTTCATTCAGGTGCACAACAGAATATTAGAAGAACAACAATCCTTCATTGGCCTGAAAGCATTTAGCTTGCTACTGGTGGTGTGACTTTTCGAAAGGAGGAAAGAAACTTTGTGACTTGGTCTGCATTTGTGCGCATGATGGTGTGCGGCACAGACAAAAGCAATTTAGTGTCTGTGGTAATACTCAACAGGGAAACTATGTGAAAAATGTGTATGCGGTGCCCAGAAGGAGTGTTTTTGCCATTTCTGCATCCTTTGAAAATCCTCTGAATGACCCAAACAGAACAATACGATGCACACCAAACTTCCTTGTAGTTACCCATTTGTGGCCACAGTGATATCTTTAAATCATATGCAGAAGTACTGTTGGAGTTTGCAGTCTTTCCAAAGATGACTGGATTTTTCCAACAGAGATTTTCCTGTAATATTTTTTCGATGTGTGTTCGCAGGGATTGGAATAACCAGATGAACCATCACATGCTACTGGCATTCTTTAAATGAGTCAGTGAGGGTGCAGACATTCAAGAGCGGAAGAGATTATATTTATAGTCACTGATAAATCTTATATTTATAAATCCTATATTTCGATTTTGCATCATCACTATTGTAATTAAAGGAACACTCAATCCATCATTTACCCACCCTTACATTGTTCCAAACCTGTATAAATGTCTTTGTTCTGCTGAACACAGAGAAAGATATTTGAAAGAATGTCAGATCTCATCCACATTTTCTGCCATATTAGGAAAAATAAATACCATGAGAGTTAATGGGGGATGAGATCTGTTCGGTTACTGACATTCTTCCAAATATCTTTCTCTGTGTTTAGCAGAACAAAGAAATGTATACAGGTTTGCAACAATCGGAGCGTGAGTAAATGATGACAGAATTTTCATCTTTGGGTGGACTGTTCCTTAAGAAGAGACAATTTAGGTAATAAAATAAATGTGGAAAGTACATATTAAACTATCCCAACAAACAGTAATTTTATGTTTACGTTCATAAATAACAATTGAACAAAATATGTAGGAGGGGAACAGCTAAAATTCTTGTATTTCTGGTTTCTGGTGGGTGAATACAGCACAAATTTAGCATTCCAAATGCATGCATGATTATGGGAGAAGTTGCCAAAAATGACACTTGGTTTGTTTCAACTCAACTCCTAAATTGCTGCACGTTTGGTTTTGAAGAGGTTGGGGGGACTCCTGCTGGACAGAATTAATAATCGTAGAGAAAAAAAGATTAATCCAAAGGTCAAATTAAGTATATTAAAGAATATTATTTAAAACTAACCACGAGTTAAAACAACCGAGCATTTTAGTGTTAGTTTACACAAACAAAATAGTTGCTTTGAAGTTTGCTGTTATAAAGATGAGCATGCTCGAAGTTCGTTTAAAATTAACATATTCTTATCACGATACGAAGCTCAATAGGTTTTCATTCCCACAGCAGATCGATGTGCTCGAGTTCAAAGCCGGTAGCGGAAAGTAACCCGGAGATAAAAAAAAATAGTGCAACGGACAAGTGATGTTGAGCGGTGGAGGTACAGAGTGAAACAACTGCATGATGGAGGCGGACGATTATGGTAAGTTCTTATTTCTTTTCGGACATATTTACATTTTTAAGAAATTAAGTATGGCTAAAGAAAGTGTAACATTTTTTATTTGATAACGCGTGCACGTGCACGTGTACGTAACGTGGAGGGTAGAGAGAGAGCGCCGTATACGTCTTTTGGTTGAGTTTTAAATGCAACAGTTGTTTGTTTACATGTTTGTTTTTTAGTGTGTATAGTTTGCTCTGTATTACTGTATAATTGTACAAATTCACGTTGTTTTAGGTTTCTTTGAAAAAGATGCCTCTGAATGCATGTGTAAATGTTTACAAAACTGATCTCATCCACTTCACTTTTCAAGAAGACTGTCATAGTTTTAAGGTGTTTCATATATTTGGGATTTTTTAAGTGCTTTAAAGGCTTTTGTACTGTATTGCAGTTTTTGTTTCTATGTATGTGGTCTGTAGGTGACATATATTTGCCTTTTTTTTGTAGAATGTCAGAGTAGCAGAAATGATGTTACAGGATATCCTGTGTAGAAACAACAGACACACCACAAATAGAGCATGTGGAGTGTGGTTAAATGTGTGTGTCTGTTCCTGTACATGGGTGAAACTTTAACGGCAACTAGGTAAAGTGGCACCTGTTTAAAAGCAGTGAAAATACTACATTTTTCTAAAATGATATTTCCAAACAGTACTCCCAAAGGTTAAACTCAGGTTGTGAAATGAATAGCTGACCGGAAGATGAATGGAATTCATGAGCAGCAGGAACTTAAAGGCACCCCACCCATTTTAAATTCACAGTTACATACAATATTACTGTAGATCTTTGTCATTTCAAATAACCAATGATTAGTGTGATCAGTAATGATGCTCATATGGAGCTTACATTACATATCATTGCAATTTCCTGAACACAGTAGTTGTGTGTTTTGTGGTTTTGATGATGGTTCTTGGTTGAAAAATTACAGGTAGAACCTACATTTCACTTTACAGTTAGTGTAAACTTTACCTTCACCATTGATTATTTGTCATTTGAATCCGCAGATTTTTTTATTGTGTCTTATATTTATTATATATTTACATGCGCATTTAGCCGGCACTTTCATCCAGTACAACTTATAGCACATTTTGGGGTTTACATTTTATCAATACATATATTCTTTAGGAGAATCAAACCCACGACTTTGACATTGTTAGAGCCATGCTGTACTAGCTAAACTGCTGGACTATGTGGAGATTTTAGCGGCATGTAGTGGTGAGGTTGAGAATTGCAACCAACGGCTCACTCCATCCCTCCCTTTCGGAGCACTACGATGGCTGACACAGGACAAAGATGACATCACATTAAACAGACAACATATTTACGAAACGCGTTCTGTAGAGCAGTTTGTCTGTTTAGGGCTACTGTAGACACAACATGGCGAAGGGGACCCGCGGTGTATGTAGATAGAAGTAACTCATTCTAAGATAATAAAAACATAACACTTTATTATAAGGTCTCTGAAGACATAGTTATGTATATATTGCATTTTTGTCAATAGCGCCTCCTTAATATTACACCTTTAAATAAAAGTCACTTGATTCAGACGACAGCATGTTGAGGCATTCCTGAGTCTTCCTGACATCAGAGAAGAAATTTTCACTTACAAATGAATAGCATCAGTTGTTTCTGTGTAATGTTATACTAAGACAATTATATGTTATATTTTTCCAGTCACATCTCTAAACCAGAATCAACTTGGGTTTACATGTACAAGGAATTTGCCTTTGTGTATTGGTGCATAAGAATGACAGGGAAATACAATGCATTTCTTCTTAGTAGCAAAAATAAGGAATATTAATACATCTCACTGTCCCGGCTAAATGTATTATTCCATCCTAAATGTGTAAATGGACAGGTACAGTATTCGGGACTGGGATATGTCTCTCAATACCACAGTTACTGCAGACGTGGCATAGTGTCACATCCAGGAAGGAGCAAAGCTGCACAGGAAACCTTTGAGTCTGTCCTCGCTTTACCTCTTTAAGCTGTCACTCAGTGAAGTTAACTCCTCCCACTCAATCTGTACTTCACATTTACATTTATGCATTTGGCAGACGCTTTTATCCAAAGCGACTTACATTACATTGTACTATACATTTGTACATTTTGTATAGTAAGCAAGTGGGGGTTAGGTGCCTTGCTCAAGGGCACCTCAGCCGTTACCCGCCAGCCCTGAGAATCGAACCAGCAACCTTCTGGTCATGAGTCCAACTCTCTAACCACTGGGCCACGACTGCCCAGAGATAGTGAGAGGCTTACTTCCAGTAAGAGATAGTGAGAGGCTTTGTTTTGAATGCATATCTCACTGTCAAAACTTGCTGTCGGTGCATTTTTGGGTTTGCATGTGAGCTGCTGATGAAAAGGCTATTTACAGTCACAACAAGATTAATTAATACTCGAGTCCAATAAAAGTCAATTAATTCATACTCAAATGCTACTTTTTGTCAAACACTAGAGCAAGTTTACATTAACAAAATATTCAATAAATTAATTCTCCACGAGCACAGCTGAGGCCAGCATAATAGAGGAAAATAAGATATGAAAACCAGCCGTACGGATGTTCCTAGATTTACTAATGCAGATTAGGGGAAGAAAGTATGTCCTGTTTTGTATTTTTGTAGTCATCAAAACAGTTTGCAGTAACACAAAAGATCCACTAGATGGCGTCTGCTTCCACAAAACAGAGCTTGCAGCTTACTCTGTCATGATGCTCGCGATTAGTAGGGGTTCGTGGGTCACACAGCGTGCTTTTAAGTCCTAAGAACCTCTCATGCTGAAGAGGAGAGCACCGTGACATCACAGCTTTCAAACCGAGAGCCAGTGTAAGAGAGAGACGCTTTGCTTGGGCTTATGGTTCGTAGGCTGTGCATCTGGGATTCAAGCCATTCAACTAAAGGCCCCGCTGGTTCACAGTCTTGCCTGCCCACCTTATATTTTGTGGGTTTGAGATTGAATCTCACGTGTTACAAAAACAATATCCTTCGTGCATAGCAGATGTTAATGCATCCATTTATGTGTACTGTCTGTCTGTTATCATTTTCTGCTGAGAGAAAAGATTATGTTTGAACCAAATGTTTTCATTAAGTTTGACACTCTCAGAATCCTTTACACACAACATCATTGCAAATGGACTGTAGTATACGTCATAATGTGCTATTTTAGCAAAGGACAACAATGGAAAATGGTCCACCCTTGTCACATTGGTATGTTATAGGGGCATGTTGTCACAAAAGGTTAATGTGTGTGTGTTGAACTGCTTTTCCCTGAGCAATTATGGAAATGTTTAATAGCCAACACTTAAATGCCCGTAGAGAAATGTTTTTTAAAATGAATGAGGAAAGTTCAGTGTAATACAAAGTGTGACCATTTTAAACAGCTTTACACTAAAAATAAGATCATGGGGCCAAAAAAGGCACAAACCCAGCGGTTTAGTTAGATTTGTCCCTTTTTGACCCAACGCCGAGTCGAAAATAACACTATGATTTTTCTTTTATGCCAAAAATCATTAGTATATTAAGTAAAGATCATGTTCCATGTAGATATGTTGTAAATTTTCTACCGTAGATATTTCAAAACTCTATTTTTTGATGGATGCAGCAAAATCGCCAACAAAATGTAGAAAAACACCTACAAACTTCACTCGCTGCTGCCGCTCTTTGGGAATTACCCACTCAAGTTTGGTATCTATGTAAAGCTTAGAATGTCAGCTTTCGGGTTCATATATTCTCCACAACATCATTACAGCGATAAGCCAATAGAGAGAGTTAAAACAAACCTGTTTCTTCTTAGCAGCGGCCTGCTACAGCCTCTCTGAAGTTTTGAATATTTGCACCCTCAGATTCCACAGTTTTAAATAGTTATGTCTTGGCCAGCTTTCAGATTATGTAAAAATCTTTAAGACTTGTTTTGTTTAGGGTCACATATAGGAAGAGATGATCTTATGCAAAGTGACTAAATGTTGAAAAGGTGTCAATTGTCTTTTACACACAGCTTAAAATGTACTTTTTTTGTTAGTACTGTATAAGTGCCCACCTCATGGTTTTATCCTAATTGATTTTTCAAGTACACTCATCTTGAGAATGTTTTATGGCAGCATGTGGTCAAAAATAAAGTGTTTTTTGCAGAATTATTTAGTAGAAATGAGGGGAAACCCATACATCTGATGTGACAGTTTTTCAACAGAATTCAACCTTTTAGTTTCACAGTTTCTTTTGAACAAAAGATCTGAATGATGTGTGCTGATGCCGGTCTCTGGCTCTTGAGTTGTGCCGACACATAGATTCTATCCAGAGTCCTGACTCTGCATGACCTCCTACTGTTCCACTGCCGTCCATGCATTTTTCAGAATTACACGAGAGACAAAAGTAAAAATCAAAACTGACAGTGGGTTTATCTGTTGAAATGTGAATCGTGACTGTAATCCTTGTTTTTTTAATCGCAGCGTTTAATATTGATGCCGATATGCTCTGTAACCGCCTTCGGTTGGGTCAGTCTTGGGGGTGTGAACATGAAGGATCTTTTGTTGGTAGCGCTTGTTATTTGGTTTTGACATGTCTGCACACTTCCACACTTTCAGCACAGAGATGTGGTCATATGTCACATATGGCATATTTTTGAGCACTCAGCTCACCAAGGAAGGGCTGTCTTAAAAGGTCCTGCTGACCAACCTCAAGACACCACACGTTGTGTTTTTTCCAAGCTACAGCATGTGTAGACATTCATTTAGAAGCTTCACAATACACCATATTCAAATAGTATTTGCATAATATTCATAATTGCATAAATGAGTCCTTGTTCATGCTATGAGGATACTTTAAATTGCTTTAAATAACAGCTTCAGCCAAATGTCAAATTAGTATGTTAATTCCACTTTTTACCTTTAATCCGACCAGGATTGAAATTTTGTTGGGTATAAACGTTACTTAAAGGTACAGTACGCCCAAAAATGATCATCGATTGTATTATTTGTTGTCTTCTGCAGAACACAAAAGAAGATATTTTGAAGAATATTGGTACCCAAATGACATTTGGTCCCATTATCTTCCATTAACTTAAATTTCATAGACATTTATCAAAATATCTCCGACAAGTGTAATTATAGAAGTCTTGTGTTTTGGATAGTGATAAATGCATGGGTTGGAGTAGAAGCAGAGAAAGGGTGTGTGATCCAGCACAGAAGATAAAATGGAAATGACCTGGAAAGTACTGGGTGGATTTTCCAACAGGATCTCCCTTCTTAAACCTTGTTTTGTGGGTGTTTCCAAATGGTTTGTCACATCATATGGTTTAACTCTTTTGATGAACCGAAAGCCAAAAAAGCGATTTCTTTTTAAACTTGATATGTGCAAAGAATCTTTGGAAGCAGTCATTGACATTCATCAAAGGATCATGGTTAGCGGACAGTCTAATAAAACCTGTGTTTATGTCAGCCTGAGACTGAGTTATTTGAGGATAACGTTTTCTTCCTGTTTCATGACACATGACAAGGAACAAAGCTGCAATATTCAGCAGTCCTGATTTAGCAGTATTGCGCAAAAAAGCATGCATCTTGTCGGAGCGGGACATTCATAGCTTCTACAAAAGTTAAAGGGGTAGTTCACCCAAAATCGAACATTCTGTCATCATTTATTCACCCTCTGCAGAACACAAAAGAAGATATTTTGAGATATGTTGTTGCACCCCATCGCATGGGCACAAAACCACTTCTCAAAACATGTTCCTTTGCGTTCCTCAGGAAAAAGTCATATACAGGTTTTATAGGACGTGAGGATGAATAAATGATGACAGAATTTTTCTTTTTGGGTCAACTATACCTTTAAATGCAAAGTGATGCAAGAATATAGTGTAAGTGCATGTGGATTTCAAAGGGTCTCAAAGCAAACCAATCTACTACGGTTGTACATTTATAGTCTGTAGGGGTGATTGATCGTGAGGAAACATATGCATGTCCTTCAAAAGCACACATGGCATAGATGCCTAGGATTGCTGAGCTCTGACTAAACTGTCCTCCGTGCTGTTTGTGGGAGTGAGTGAGGAGGTGTTCTGGGAGGTGTTAATGAGCCTGTACTTATATCTCTGTATAACATGCTCTACCAAAGCTATTTCAGATCCACGGTCCTGACTTAGAATAGAAGTGTGTCAGAGATACGCGAGTGAAGGAGAAACACGGCATAGAATGACAGGAGGGAGGGAGAGAGAGAATAGTAGAAGTCAGTGGAGAGAGTGAGCGAGCTCGCATCGAGTCCGGCGCACATCGGAGTGGAGAGATCAGCGAGGAGTGCTTGTGGATCTGTGGGTCTCTGCTGAGATCTTTGGAATCGGTTTCCGTTCGGACGGAAAAGCAAAAATGAATTAATGACAAAAACAAGTGTTACGTAGGAAAGCGTTTCAACAAGTTCTCCTTTCGGACAAAAAGGGAAGCAGCTTTTTGTGTTTTCTCTGTGCTCGCTCACAGTCACTTCTCATACACTCAAAGTGAAACGGGGACAGGTTTTGCACTCCAAGTTCTGCCGGTGAGCGATGGGGACGGTGAGCGAACTGTGTGCCTCCAGCTTCCAGGCGTTCATGTGTCCCACGGTATTGTCGGCTGCACCTGCAGGTGAGTCGCTCAATATGTGCTGACGTCTGTGTGTCAAATCTTCTATTTGAATGCTGAGATATTTCACAGATATGTTCATAGGTTTAGTTTATTATAACATGAACCATCTGAGATCTGACTTGTTTGTAAGTCCTCGGCACTCAGTCTGTGTAATTGAATGTTATATCTGTCTAGTGTTGTTGCCGTGGTGATAAACAGTGTCTCCGAATCATGGAAGTGTTTGACGGGGAGCAGCTGTAGATTGTGGTCGTGCTGTGTTGCGTTTGAGAGAAATCGCTTGTTGTGGTGATGTAAAGTTGTTTGTTGTGGACACAAAAAAGGGTCTTTAAAAACATTTCATGGTTGTGATATCTCAGAACTCTGGTGATTTTGTTTAAGCCTTGAGACATCCACCTGTTGCCCAATGACATTTTTTCACGTCCCTTTCATACCTATTGGCAAAGACATTGCTAAACATAAGCGGCTTTGCATGTTCGTACCACACATGATGTGACTTAAACAAATGTTCTATTTTTGTTTGGTTATAAATGCTTTTATGAAAGTTTGGTAGAATAGGAAATAAATTGTTAACTAAAATTAGAATCAAAATATAAAAAGTCAGCATTAATAATAAATAAATTAATAAAACTTTTACCTTTCCAACCCTTTGGTACTGTTGATAAGATTATACTGTTACAGGAGCAACACCTAGTGGTAAGGTTGTGAATTGCAACCAACGGCTCACGCCACCGCTCATCCCTCCCTTTCGAAGCGCTACGGTGGCTGACACAGGACAAAGATGTCGTCACGTTTTCGCTTCTTTACCGAGATAGGATAACATATTTACGAAACACGTTCTGTAGAGCAGTTTGCCCGTTTAGAGATACTGTAAAAACAACATGGTGAATTCTGTGTAAATGGACCTGCGGTGTATGAAGATAGAAATAGCTCATTCTAAGGTAATAAAAACATAACGCTTCATTATGTAAGGTCTTTATACACCTGTGAAGACATAGTTATGTATATTATATTTGCATTTATGTCAATAGATCCTCCTTAATATTACACACATTACCTTTACAGCGAAATATATATATATTTTGTATTATTTAATTTGATCAATTTGGTTAACGTGACCTATACTCTATAGTGCTAACATGACCTCTGTCCCATTCCCTCCGTCGCCATTTTTGGCTTTTAGCAGGTGACACTTTTTCATAGACAGACAGACAGACAGTAACGGGGGGGAAGGATAGAGCAAGCCAGGAAGTCATTGCCCACTAGGCCACTATTCATTTTCAGTGGGGGTGGGTGGACAGAGCGGGCACAATCCCCAGAGATTGCAGAGATTGCAACGGATGAGTGATCGAAAAGTGAATTGCGGGGCGGTGTGTGGGGGGAACGTTGCCGTCATTTATATTTCATATGCCACGATCTGCCAATGATTCTGACTCCTTTGTGATGATTTTACGATAAACGGGTTTAGGACTGTAATACAGTACATGTACAGTATGTATTCAATTAACCTATAAATAGTTAATTGCAGTCAAATTAATTTACTTTCTTTAGCCTTGTGCAAACCAGTTTGTGGTATTTAGAAAAAGTTTTGTAGCTACAACCCCATCAGCCCTAGCGATGCTCCTGGCTGTTGTTTTGTGATGCAATTTTAATGTGTCATCCACCTGTGCTATGTTTATCTGTTATATTTAGTCTTTCAATGCTATTGTGTGTGTTTATTTTTTTACTGTAGCACTTCGCTCTGTTTATTTATATGTGTTTGTAGCTCAATGCTGGTTTGTGTGAAATAAGTGTTAGAATTGCTGAAACAAAATTAATAGGTGAGATTGAGTAAAACAGATTTTGAGACTCAGAAAAAATGTGGAAGATTCTTAATGCTTCGTTGTTGACATTAAAACAAGAATGAAAATTCATTTTCAAAATATAAATTCAAAATATATTTTGAAGAATGTTTTTAAGTAGCACCCATTTACTACAACAGAAGTAAATGTTTTGTTTAACTTTCTTTTTAAATTATTTTGGCGAAATAAAGTTGAGTTGAGTAGAGTTATAATAATATTGTGTTTTTTGAGTTGCAATCATATGATTTTGTAATTGCAGATGGATTTTTTATATTTATATGTGTCATCTCCATTAAGTAAACACTTACTATTAAAAGTAAATTGTAATTAACTTTGGATGAGAAACAATGTCCTAAATACCAATTTAGGAAGTCCCTTGTACCGAAACCGTGACTTTTTCTTCGCATAAGCACAGTGTGACACTATTTTAGGAAGTCATTTGTCATGGATCATTACCAGGTCACATTTTGTTAAACATGATGAACAGGAAATCCAGTGCATCCCTTTGCATTTTCTTTCATTTCTCCAGAGTTTACCATACAGCAGCAGTTTTTCAGCTCAGTGAAATAGGAAGTCATTTAACGTAGGCGTTTTAAGGGTATTTTTTCTCAAGTGTCTTCATGGTGACACTGAACATTATAGAGATGAATATTCAGGCAAAGCTTGTCTCTATTCAGCACTACCTCTATGCATGTTGACTGATCTTTATCTAAATAAATTCATGTTATTGCAAAAATGTTGGCTGTGAGCACAACCATATCCAATTCAAAATACAGTCCTCAGAACCACTCTTTGTTGTACAGTATGTACTGAGAAAAGCATACATATTTAAATCCAAGCTTTTTCTTCACATAATACAGAAATCTTCGACTCTTTTTGTACCTCACTTCACTAGGCCGCCACCCTACGCTTCCTGTCCTTAGATAGGGGAAGCCCAGTTACAATGTGACCAAAGCTCAATTTCGCTGTCGTTGGGCTTGAGGATTCATTTGTCTGTATGAGACAGCACACTGTGCATAGAAGGCGAACTTCTTTTAAAGGTCACTAAGTCTGAGAGAATATTGGTGAGAGAGAATAATGAAACAAAATGAAATGGGTCGATAGGTGTGAATATGGGAATGAGAGGGTGGAAAGTGAACTTGTGCTTTTCAGTGTGAGTGTAGTAAGGAGAGAATGGATTGAGAGCGTTATTGGTCATAGACCTTCATGTGCGCACACACAGACACACACACACACACACACACACACACACACACACACACACACACACACACGTACTGTATACACACAATGTGATTCAGACACTGGATTCTGGGCTCAGTGATTAGAAATGCTAATCACGGTGAGTCAGTAAGCTATTCAACCTTTCTCTAGATGAATACTGGAGTTTTTCATAACATCACCTCCACATTCCTGAGACTGTGTGCGGCTAAATATTTTCCAAGCAATGCAAGAATGCAAATTTGAATGCTTGGTAATTGCAAGCTTGAGGGTACCTTAATGTACATGCAGTACGTTTCCTTCTCATGTCTGTTCAGTGACTGTATTACAAAAGTGAAAGCACTTTCTCAATCTAGTAACACATTTGGTAACACTTCTGACATGTCACATCTGTGTGAAATTTACACACCTAAGCATTTTAATTCCCATTCTTGCATAACGTATGTTTTGTGCCTACTGTAAGGAAGAGCAACATGAGTCAGAAATGGCTAGAATTTGTATATAGTAGCCTGTTTAATATTCATAATGTCTACTATATCTTTTAACTGCTGTATTTGAACTAAATTGACCTGTCTGTTTTGCCTAATGTGTCCTATACAGATACATAAGCACACACACATAGCACAAAGTTTGCATGAATTATTATTCAGGTATCAAGACACCAGATGTGTGGGCTGTTGTTAGAGATGTCCTACATTGTTAAAGAATGCTCTTTTTTGGGAGGTAATTTTTGCTCTAAACTTGTATCTTTCTGTCTGGAGGCCTTGTTGTAAGACTTTTCAAACATTGATTTTTTTTAAGTTGTCAAGACTAGAAAAAACAGACTTGAATGAGACAATGAAATAAAGCAAGAATAAACCACTATTATTTTTTATTTATTTGTTAATGGCTGTAGTGACGATGCCTTATTTAAATATTTTCATTGCATTTATTTTTTAGACAACACAACAGACAGCTATAAAATGTAGCATTTTTGTAATATAATAGTTTGAATGCATGATGCATGTCCACATATTTTCCGATCTTAAAGTTTTTCCACAATGAGAGCACAGCGGGTGCACAGTGTGAATCAAACACACAATACCTGCTTGTATTAAAAATGCAGAATTGTTTCATGTAACACTTTGCTGGTGCTATTTAATCTATTTGCATTGATACATCCTGTTTTAGCACTTAATGTAAAAAAATGTGTCAGGAATTGCTGCTATTTTGTACATCTGTATTAAAAAATGTCTGCAAACCAAGTAGTATTTTAGTAGATCAGCTTTAACATTTTTATGCACATAAGTTTTCATAAATCAAGGTCAAATACTAGATTTTTTTTATTTTTAAAACAGGCTGCTTATACAGAATAGTGATGATGGTAAACAGTGGACAGAAATGTGAACTGTATGGGTAAAGTGACAAATCTTTGGACTGTTGTCCATATCATGTTGGCGGCAATTGATCAATGCTGCCCACTCCTGGATCTCCCATGATGCCGCTGCGGTGGCTCACCAGTTTTTCTGAGGGAGCCACCGTCTGTCATGAGAAGCAAAAGAAGATGTATTTACATTTCTTCTTCTTATTTGCTTATTCTGATATTTTCATTGAGCTCTGCCTTTCCAAAGCAAGTGAGGATCCTTTAAATCTGTCCTTTATTACTGTAAATCTGTTTGACAAGGTAATTTTTTCTATTCTTTATTGTTCATAAAACCTGTCCCTCATTCTCTCATCTTATTATTTTTGATCTCCATGAAGGATGAGAAGTGGTGGGGAAATACCTCCATTTCATGTCATCAACTGTTCACCATCATTTACTTCAATTTACATTGTATGACACATTTATGGTACTTTTGAACCCTAAAATCTTCAGTCCCCATTTACTGTAAATGCAGGAGCAACCCACATAGTCTGTGGAAGAAAGATACAGCCTTAAAAAAAATGAACACCCATTTTGGGGTGAACTGTACTGTTAAGGCAAGTCTCACCATCTTATCGACCAATACAGTTGGGCCGTGGTACATTTGTGCCCTAAAATGTGGAACAGTCGACTGAGGCACCCTCTGGGGTTTCTGCTTCTGTCTGGCACTTTGCACCAGATACGGCCTTTATTGAAACAACATCTCAACCTCTGTGTGACTTATATTACTGTAGGTCTGAAAAAAAGGAGGAAGTCTCTCTCATGAATGTATGGAGCAAGTTCAACTTTGACATTAACTATGCAGAATTACTTCTGTATTACATGTGGGAGATGTATATTGCTCTTATCGGCACTGCTGTCACATCAGATTCCCAAGTGAAGTGAAGAAGAATTTGTTGCCATGGCATCACCAGTACTGATTTCTTTTTTAATCAAAATTTCACTTCTTTACCGATGGGCGTTGCAGGTTACTGTTCATTTAACCTTCCCACTTCGGTCGGTCAGTGTATCTGTTAAGTTATAACAGGATGTTAAATGCCCCTCTTGTGTTTTTGAATGTTTTTAGATAAGCCAAGGTTCATCAGACTCTTTCTGCCCCATAGGCAATTGTGTGTCTATGGACATGTCCCTCATTGGTCAGTTTAGTGTTCCTGCACTGCTTGTGTGCAACAATGATTTTTCTTTTTTTAATGTTAGCACATAAAAAACATGCAGAAATGTTGAGCATTACAGTTATCAAAATGAGCACATAAACATATTTGTTTTTCTCACCCTTGGCATCCTCATCATACATCAATTTTTTCGCACCATTTGCTCAGTTATTTATGCTATTTTCGCTTTTATAAAATCTATTCATGGAAACAGTTTTTGCGCTTAATGTTTCTCCACGACACACTAAACATTAAGATATTTCAGCTGTCCTCTTTGGAGAGCGCTATTTTAACAGGTTTCTTATTTAATCGTGCAGCTGTTCAGACTGACTTTTAATTCATTGCTGAAAGCAGAACAGCAAATTAAGCCCTTGTAATAAAATGGAACGCTCAGACCACAGTTGTCATTGAGGTGATGTCATACACAGACATTTTAGATGATATTAATGCTTGCCTGTCCAATGCTGTACTGTATGTTCTCACTTTAAGGTTAAAAAGCTTTTTAAAGTAAATGTTTTACATATGGTTAGATGCAATGAATCAGAATAAACTATTTTTAGTGTTGTAAAATGAGATTGAATTTATTCCTATCTGTATTAGGGATGTAAAGGTTGAGATGTTAAATGAATCGAGGTACATGTTTTGAAATTGTTTTAAAAATGCAATTTAGTTTTGTACAAAGAAATGTGTAGCATTTGAGAAATAATAAAAGGAAACTTGTACATTTCTAATTTGTCTCAACTCATTTTGTAAAAAAAAATTGGGGACAAATTGCATCGTGAGGTCAGTATTGTGAATCGTATCGCATCACGGGCTGAGTGAATCGTTACATCCCTAGTATTATCCGTAGCGTCACATCCTTATTGGTTTCATGTGAGAGACCGGAAGGTTGCCCATCAGTATTATCAGAGAATTTGAGCCATTCTGTCATCTTATGCACTGTACTGTAAAGCTTTTTATTGGAAAAAAAACCCACATACAGTAAAATAGAAAAACCAGTTTTTCTCTAATTAATGTTTTTTTAACTACTGTTTCTGTGCACATACATGGTTGTTAAACTTGTATTATTAACTTTACCTTGACTTCTAAACCATCTCACCTGTTCTGTCTTTCTCTCGGTTTGGAACAGGTGTGGTATGGTAATGAGAACCTTTTTGCACAGCACAGTGTGTTCTTGTTAAATAGAGGCGACAAAAGATCGACTGTTGACTGTTTATTTTGGCCTGTTTCTATTTGATCGTGAAATGCAGACCTCTAAAGTTCAATCCTGCGACAACACAACTGTAATAATTTCATTCTTAATTATCTTTAGAAATGTTGACTTGACACATTGTTCACTGTGTAGACAAACTATTTGGACAAAGCAATATTCGTACATTGTATAGTAAATAATCAACACAATTTAATTAAATTTTTATTTCAATTCAGATTTTTCCAAAGGATGTCAGTTGTCACTCTCATACATAACTAACTTCGGTAAGAATGGTTGTGATTGGGTATCATCTTGATGTTTACTTGTATACTTAAAAATCCACTACTGTGTCTTTAGTAGTATACACTTAGAGGTTGCGAGTGGGATTTGGCCGCTCTGCTGGAAATGGAGTGACCTTTGTTTCTACAACCCCAGTATTCCAGTTCCTTTGTATAGTACATGCATTAAAGGGCCAAATCTGATTTTTTTCCTGCCCCCTCAACTTCCTACTATGAGTTTATTAAATATCTGCCATCTTTGTGCTTTCAGCAACACAAATGTAAACTGACCTCAAATATCTTGCATCAGGTGCCGTTTTATTAAGAAACTCAGATGTCTGTCTCAGCTGGCATTAAAATACAGCCTTGAAAAGACAAAGTTGTTTGGTTGACCCCGGTACTTTGTAATATAAAGGCAAGAAAGGACACAGCTTAATGGATTCAGATGCTGTGTCATTACTCACGAAAAGAAATAATTTTCATTTTTTCATGGCTATGGAATACTTGATTCTGATTGGTCACAGCATTCGTCGGTCAGATATTTTCGAATAGTGGTCAATTCAGTGTACCTGTATTGTTTCTGGACTGAAGTTAGCCGGGGTCACTAGAGTACAGTCATCCTGACAGGGCACAAGGTGTAAATGGTATTTAAATGTATTCAGGCTGTCTCACATCTGCTTAGCCTTAAACAGAAGACTCTGTGTGCTAGAACTGGCACACTCCGGTCTGCAAACTCACAATCAGAATACAAAATCATCAAGTCTCATGCGTTTGCGTCTGCTGAAGCGCAGTATCCCACTAAGTCTGATGTCATTTCATTTCTCTGTTTTCTGAATTTCAGTGCGTGCGGATTTTACATCAAAGTTGAGATAACACACGCTTTCATGTCAAAGACAACATTACCCATTTATATTGCTGGTGTACAAAGATTAAACATCAATATGTTTTTTGTAATGTAGATTTATTTCCCCCATGTGTAAACACACAGTATCCGTGGTGGTATTACAACATTTCTCTGTTTGTTTGGACGTCTTGAGCTACTCGACGTGGGACTGTGTTTGTTTGCAGACAGGGGAAGTATTGCATTATTGGCTGTACCTGTATTTCCATACTTTCAAAGCATACACAACATTTTTATCAAGAATTTCTAGACTGTTGATAAATGGTAATATTGAAAATGACAACAAAGGGAATTTGGGAAAAATATCTTTAATTAGCATAATATCAAAATGTCAGCAGTAATGGGGCCTAATGGCTCAGTATATGAGGTGACAAAATATTTCAGAATATGTTCCGGATGTGCTGGAAATGGGGCCAATTATTATAAGTTTGTTGTTATATGTTATATATTGTTAGTAAACAAGTGCAGAGAGAGGGAGAGATCTCCTATATTTTGTTGTGAAAAAGCTACTCTCTACTTTTCTCTACTCAGACTTTCTCTTTTATGCAGAAATAACTTTAATAGAGGATAATGGAACCCTGATAGAGATTATTATGCATCCATTAGTCTTTATAAAACAGCTTCCTTGATTTAGTAATACGGTCATTAATAATAATACATAATACAGTAGCAGTTTTCAGGTTTTTCCCATAATCTAATGCTCAAAATTTCCCCACGCAACTGCACTTTTACTCCTTCAACCGTATGTTAATTTACATTTAAGCAATGCACTAAACTTTTTTTTGGATAGCTTGCAATACAAATGTTGACCAAGCACTTATTCAATACCTTATGCATAATTACATAGCGCCTCCTGGTGGATTAAGTATGCCATTACTTGCATCATGTGGGCTGTTTTTCACATTCTATAGTATTGACTAAGCCTAATCAATCTTAGATTTTTGAGCATCTCGACTCTCGTATCTGTATACTTTTTGTTTTCTATAACAGAAAAGTTCTCTTTCATTCAACCTGAACCCATGTGTCTTTATGTAATGCTCAAGTGGCTTACATGGCCATGCATACAGTATGTCAAGTCTTTTGTATACAGTATAAGTGTACAGCCTGCAGTGCATCTGTGTTTGTTGTATAAACTTGACAGGGGAAGTGATTTGTCTCCGAGTACGTTCTTAACACTCTCGCGGTTTCTCAAGGTGCATATTAAGGTAAATGCAGGGAAGCATTAACATTCCAACAACCTTTATTTCCTTAGGAAAGTCAGCATTGGGTTATAGAAAGCTACTGTAAGAGCAAAATCTTGTGAAGCTGTTCGTTTTTGTCAACATTAATTATTATTTAATTA
This sequence comes from Oreonectes daqikongensis, assembly GCA_026939265.1. Lineage (NCBI taxonomy): Eukaryota > Metazoa > Chordata > Actinopteri > Cypriniformes > Nemacheilidae > Oreonectes > Oreonectes daqikongensis. The sequence continues at coordinate 1,708,451 of JAOTQM010000125.1, read as the reverse complement.
ATTCCTTAACAAATGGAAAATTGTATTACATAAATACAGCATGCATTAAAAACACAAAAATACATTAAATATTTTATGTATTAAATAAACACATCATTATGAACGCTGGTACAAATTGCCTTATAAACTCAAGTTTATTAGGAAGAACAAAAATCTGTTTTTTTTTAGATTTGCTTGGTGCCATGGAAACAAAGAGTTATATTCACGCACTAAACTATTTGTATGACTTCAATACACATGTAGGTATTTTGTTTCTGTTATAATACTGTTTTATTCAAAGGATTTTATGACCTTTGTGGATGTTTTTGAGCGAGATCATGGTGTAGTATTGTTAGCAAATCTACCCACAGAAACAAATAATTTTTGCCTAAAATTAGATATTTATTAAGTACTCGTTGCCATGATAACAGCAGAAACTTTACAAGACGTCTCGAAATGTCAAATATTTCAGGCTAGCAATTCTAACTTTTTTATTCATGTTGAGTTTTGTGGGGTGAAGCAAACACAAGAGAGGGTAATTGGCAGGTTGGTACTGTTGAGAACAGCACAATTTTTTCCTCAAGTGCTTGCTTGTGAATATATCTTGATTAGGAAGAAATTTACAGGATTTTTTTTAAATCCCAGAAATTATACAAGGAACTCTCACCATGACAGGCTATACAATATCAGACAATGTTCTGTAGTACTAAAAAACATTTTAGATATTTATATTATCTTGTTTTTTATTTTATTTAAGAAAAGTACTTCATCAGATCACTACAGGAAACGTCTGTCTGCTGTCTGTGTTTTCTTGTTGACAAAAAGGATATATAGCAGCATTTCTCATAAACACACAATAACATTGCCAGAGGTTTATTGGAAGATTCTTTGGCAAAGATGGCTTTACTGTTTTGTGTAAGTACAGGCTGTAATAAGACATTTCTTAGGATTCACACAGGGTTTATTTTACTGGTAAATACCAGGCTGTGTAGTCATCTGGGAACATCTGGTGTTTTGCTGTCCACACTCTCTTCTCTGAGGTAACACGCACACAAACTTGATGTTTTCTCATCTCAGCCTGTAGTTGCATCAGGTTTCTTCATTCAAGATGCCGAAATAGACGTTTGCGTGAAATGCGGGCGCTGTTTCGCATAGTGCGATAAAAATACTATAACTTTCACAACCCCAGGTGCTGCCAGCACGCTGCATCTATACGCAACTTAAACTCACACGTATAAAAACAGCTTGGATGTATTTCTGCTTGCACTTTTTCAAGTCGTTTTCATCTTTGTTCCTTGGCAGTCTTAATGGGTCAGTAAACAGACGAACAAAGAACAGTTCATGTAGTGCACGGTTAACCCGTCCTGAGGATAGATCATGGTTTAGATCTAAGCGCTATCATACTGAGTACAACAACAGAAAACAAGAGTCTGCTGAGAATAGCTGGACGGCTTAATTGTATCCTCAGGCTGTAAGAGTCATTTGCCATCTTTAATCATACAAGTTCTTTCTTTTAAATTCTGTTGATCTAGAAACACATCGAGTACCAACCACACTTGCCATAGTACCGTATCAATATGAACGCTGTATTACATATAAAACAAAGAGGTGTTTTACTGTAAATTATAATGATCAGTGTTATGGGCTTTGTGTAGCCTAGTTCTTGTTTTCAATGTTTAATCCCACATGTCTTTAATCTGGTCTGCAGCAACCTGAATGAACTCCTACCAGTAAGGATCAAACAAACCATTATATATATTATACAATATATTGACTCAACCAAATTTCTCTACCATACCTTCCTATATTTTTTAACTTATGTTGATATCTTACAAATTATGCAATGTACTATTACCCTGCCTGCTCTTAGTAGCATAAATTGATCACGAAAAAATAAATGTCTGCAATTACGTTACTAATAACGTAATAATTCAAATAATTCAAATATTGAAAATTAAAAGTTTACAAAATAAAGTTTTTTTTACATTGTGCGTGTGTGCGTCATGACACGCACACTCTAAAACCAAGCTGCTCGTCATCGTTAGGCCACGCCCCGTCTGCTGAGCATGAGGTTTTCTTTCGTGGTGACATCCGGTCTCTGCTGCTACTAAATACTTTCAAACATCTTCTGGTAAAGTTTTGGGTTTCGATATAACTCAGCGAAATTCAAGAAACTAAAGGTTACAGTTACAGGTTTCTTAAACCGCTAACGTTAGAAGATTTAACTGCCACGACCCGAAGGATCAGCATTGTTATCATGGTGCTGAAATCAGAAGATGGAATCGGTGAGTGAATCTCAAAAGTTTTCGCGTAACGTCAAACTTTCACATCTCTGAAAATGGGGTTTACATTTCATTTCTAGGATTTATTTCTTTTCCGTTGGTTTGGCACTACAACGGAAACGTATAGGATCATACTTAATGCAACAGGTCCGTCCATGCGTTCATGCTTTTTAATGCGTTCGACGCGAATGTGCTAAATATAACCCAAGATAACCAACGTAGCGTCGTTGGTGTCAAAATAAATGTGTTGTGCCAGACCCTATAAACACGAATTACATCGAGGGCTGTCACAATTATGAATTACTCGTCTCATCGCAATTATTTGACGTCATCGCAGAAATGTCAGATAACCGCAATTATTGTGAATCCTGAAACAAAAGTGATCTGCTGCATTTTACATGCACTGTCCTTGATCTACACTTACTGTTACATTCAAATGACATTTCGCCATCATTTGAGTTCTATTAGCTTTGCATTTTTTGTTGATTTGTTTTGTTTACAGACTTGCTGCATCTACACAGCACAAGACCCTCATATCTAGTTTTAGTGCTCAAGACTCAAGTCTTCTCTGTTAAGGTCACTTTATAGTAAATAATATGAGTTATTTGTAACATTTTCACTTTTCTAAAGTAAATATTTACTTAATTGAATAAATGAATTGTCATTAATAGTTATATTGTCAAAGCCTTAAAACAGACAATTAATCACGATAATCGCAGTTATTTAGTAGACAGTTAATCGTCAGCCTCTGTTGACTCGTAAGGAGATGAACTTATATTATCACTTGCTTTGATTCATTCAAATTTAATGTGAAACAATGTTCACATTAAACATGTAATGTTAACACGCAAGTATTAAATAAATAAAAGTCCCAGTGTAATTCGTCGAAATTGCAGTTTAGACGGAGCAAGCTGGAATTTGTAAACTCTTGAGCAGACTAATTTGTGTAAATTCATTTTTTCCTGTGGAATATATGTAAAAATATGTAAATACCTTTTTTCCCTTAGGAGTATAAACTTGAGAAGCTGTAAAGGAAGTTAATATCTTCAGGCACTTAAGGTTGTCTTAAAATGTTTTCATTGCTTAGTTTTTTTAAGAAATATATAGAGCAGTATTTAAGAAGTTCACCCAAAATGAAAATTCTGGTATCATTTACTCATCCTCTTGTCATATCAAACCTGACTTTCTTCCACAAAACTCAAAAGGAGATATTTTGAAGAAAGAATGTAAGTGAATGGGTGCCAGTTAACAACATTCTTCAAAATATCTTTTTTGTGTTCTGCGGAAGAAATAAATGTATACAGGGTGATTCATAGATGACAGAATTTCCTTTTTGGGTGAACCACCATTTTAAGGAGAGTGTTTTGGATGAATAATGTTAATTTAGACTTTCTAAATACTCACGTCATACAATATTTTTCTGATGTTTTGTTAACACCTATGCGCCATTCTTCATGTGACTAATGACATTGGTAAATGGATGGTTGGATGGATATCCAGGTCAGCAGCGGATTTACTTAATGAAAGCCCAAATCAGGTTCTTGAGTTCACATTATGAGCTGATGTTCGATTTCTAACCATAAGCCAAGTTTTTGCTGACTGACATGAAATCCAGGTCATGTCTAGATCATCTGTATTATCTGTTTAAAGCTTACATTTGCCATGATTTACTTTTTTGAGTCATAAAAACAGGTTGATAGATGAATAGAATAGAAAAAAGGCCAAGGCTATTATTGCTATGTTTGCGTCTGTATTTGTGAGCCACTTTTTTACCTCCTGTGTGGAGGGACAACCAGACTGGATAGAACTGCAACAAAACACACCAGATTGTAAACATACCCATTTGGGAGAGGTATGTTTGTTCTGTAGCTCTTTGTTGTGTATTGAATCAGAATTAGACAAAAGCACATTAGAGGAGAAAACAATTGGTTCTCTGTGTACTCTTTCTCTTTTGCAGTTCTTCTGTTTTTTCATCCTATTGTTTAGTAGTTTTGTGCAAACCTTGCATGTATTAAAGTTTTTTTAATATAATATTTAAATTCCAGTATTATATCAGCCACTCTGTAGTCCAAATAGCTGATGTAGTCACAACAAGGGGCAAAATTCTGTTCAGCCACAAGGTGGAGCTCCCGAGCAACCAGAAATCAATATGTGTGTCCGGGGAGGAGACAAGACGAGGGAGAGATAAAGAGAGAGAGCATGAGGAGGGGGGTTGTTTCAACACACAGTAGAGTTTGTGAGGAGAGAGGAGCAGTCAAGATATCACTCAGCTGTTTGGACTCCCGTCCTGTACTCAAACTAACAAACATTCCCAACATCCTAATATTGTGTGTCTGGGAAACTGGTTGTCTCATCTATCCGTAGCATCATTCTACAGATGGAGCTTGAGAGATAACCAGAAGGTTTTAAGAGTTTGGCTTCTGCTGCTAGTTGTCTGCTACTGTAGGGCATTAAGGTTTCTTTATCCGGATAAATGGATCAAAAGCACTTGGAAATTGTGGAGGCATAGAACGTATCGTCCCGTCATTCGCTGGTGGAGGATTATTAACACAGGTACTGTAGATGGCGTCTTTAACTCTGTGGGATTTTGGAGGATTTGTGCATTAATTTGACATGTATTTATAATTCAGCTTTTTTGTGTTTGATATATACATTATAAATTGTATGCACACTTTGAAAAGCACAATGACAGTTTTTGTTGCAGGCCTGTGGGAGACTTTCCCCTCGACTAGTTGAATAGTCATTCTCGAAAGAGAGTCAGTATGACATCAGGAAACTCGTGCCAGCTGAAGCACATGTTGTCTGTTTAGTTGGAGGCTTTGTGCATGTTTCTGGAATGGCTCGATTACACTGTTATTTTGTTCTGTGGCTGCTGTTCTGCCGCTGGTTTCTTATCAGTACGTTTGCAGAGACAATGTTGTGAAAGGAGCCAGTGGTGAGTGTTTGATATTTTGGTTAAACTAAGATCTTGAATTTTTTTGTTTGTTTGTTTGTATACACAACATATCAGTATTTTGGCTTCGTTTTTAATCATACTAAGCTGTCTTGCTTTGAGTAACAACAAGGTGCTGTGTGTGATATTTCTATCTTAGAATGAGCTATTTCTAGCTACATACACCGCGGGTCCCCTTACATGGAATTCGCCATGTTGTTTCTACAGTAGCCCTAAACGGACAAACCACTCTACAAAATGCATTTTGTAAATATGTTATCTCCTTCTGCAAAGAAGCAAAAACGTGACAAAATCTTTGTCCTGTGTCAGCCACAGTAGTGCTTCTAAGGGGAAGGGTAAACGATGAAGTGAGTGAGCCGTTGTTTGCAATTCACAACTTCCCCTCTAGATGCCACTAAAATCACATTGCTCCTTTAATTATTTTTTGCTCTATGTGTATTAGTACTATATAAGAAAGTATTCAGATTAAAGTATATTTTCTTGGATACATTTCTTTAGCTAACCTGCCGCTGTGCATTCTGGGATCTGTCTCTCGTTTAAGGATGCCTGTGATGATCATTGCAATTTGCAGCTATATAAGAAACGTGCATTCAGAGTTTATTTGTAACGTCAGCGTTCTAAATGAACGCTTTCTTGGGCCCGGATGATCAAATGCTCAACAGACAGCACACAGGCAGTGTTGTGATTAATGACAGCACATTCCTCTGCCCCCGCCGTGTGTCTTTGCAGGAGTGACACGTCTGGTATTTCGTGAGTGTACTGAATTGACCTGGTCAGCTGGGAGAGTATGCAAGGCATGGTGTCCTGACTCAAGCTGTGTCAGTGTGTCAGTGTCTAAAAAAGTGTGCATTCCTGTTACATTTTTCTTTTAAACTTGAAGCATTTCGGAACCAAGCTTTAATGATATAACCTATTTCAATTGTATGCCATACACATCGTAATGCACCAATCAGGATACAAAAGCCAGTAATGGAAAAGGTACAATTTCACAGAAACACACAGTGGGAGACATGTGTCTGGCAGACAGTTGACATCAAGTTAGCTTTCTCCATGAAGCTTTATATGCTCATAATATAAATGTCAAAGACAGACGTCTGTGGCGGCAACCTGTTTTACCAGCATTTGACTTGGAAATGAAATATCATTGACACGGTTTATGTCATTACAGTTCTGATAAAGAGTCTCTGCCATGAAACTACAGCATTGACCTCCAGCCCAGCGATAATTGTAAAGTTGTGTAGTGTTGAATAACTCGCTGTACACACAAAGGAGCTTCAATACGGCTTCTGGGAAATGGTGTGATGGTTAACTGGCTCAGGCTTGTTTCTATTATCACTCAACTTACATTCATTGAATGATTTAGCTAAGTTTGACTGTGTTTAATTTCTTTTCTGATAGTCAGTTGTGAAATGAAAATAAGGTGTGAATTTGTATCCCTTGTGTATCGACTTTCTGCTTACTGAATGTTGATCTTTGAGTCCAAATTACCAGAATCTTTCTGAGCTTATTTCTTTACACGTGAATATGAAGTGAAGATTTAGTTCTCTAATGATTCATTAGGAATGTGTTAATGAGATGTTAATGCTGTTTTAGCACAAGCTGTATGTGTTGTTAAAGGGAAAGACATGAAGGGGCATTTGGCTAATAACTGTCTGAACGTGTAGATGCAACAGACCTCACGGTTGTACAGTTTATATTGTCGTGTATGTGCATGAATGGGCGTTTAGACAAGGTTTATTCAAAGTCAGCCCTTCCACGAGGTCAGCGCTGGGCTTAACACAAATAGCCTACATTTACATGATTATTTTATATACATTTATATTTTGGTAACATTTTTTTAGTAAATTTTACTGGATGAAAACCATGTTCATTAGCAAAGCAAGAAAGGTAGTCTGAATTTACTTTTTATTACTGTGTTGATGTTTGTTGGGGTACATTGGTCCAATTATCTTTTATTTGTCCAATTTGTTGCTTACCACATGACATATGAACTGAATTACTCATTTCATTGGTTGTCACCAAGTTTCTAGAAAGTGCCCCCCTGATTGCAAACGTTGAGTCTGTATGATTCACATTGTCAATAAATGTGCTTTTGTCCCTGCTTTATGAGGGATGGCTCTTTAATCCCAAGAACAGCCTAACAGGACAGTTATTGAGGCCCTCATCATTTTTTAGCTTTTGATTTGCTCCAGGGTTTGTCCCCGCTGCTAAAGCACTGGCTGTGACTTCTAACTATAACTATAAAACAAAGCATCTTAAGATGGTTCGTGACGATATTGCTTTAAGCAGTATTGCTGCCGGTTGGTCATAAACTTTAGTGTTGAGTGTCATCTGCTCAAGTGATGTGTGTTCGGTTTGCCAGGAGTCATTCAAGAAATAGTCTTGTTCATTCATACTGTTTAGCACGTGAAATTCTTGCTAGAGAGTCACATAATTCTTTCATTTTTGGACAGATGTCTACTGTGGATCTACTGTATGACTGATCAGAATTGTAGTTGGACTTGTCAAAGTCACCGCTAGATGCCGCTAAAATCTCCAAATTGCTCCTTTAAGTGATTAGAAAAAATGTCTAAATCGATCTAAATTTATATTTAATTTTAGGGTAAATATAATTAGTAAAATGCATTATTAGTAAAATACTGTTTTTTTAATGTAAATAATTTTTACAGTATTTTGCAGTTATCTGTAGCATGAAACCATTGCAGTCTACATGATAGATTGATTGTGATTGTAACATCTCATATTGCACTCTTTGAAATGATCCTGCATAATAGAGATCCATTAATCCCACACACACTCCTTCCCACCTGATCGACCTTTTGCTCTCTCGTGTGATGCGCTCTCTCAGAACACGTGTCCCGCGCATAGATTCCTGCGTTACATGAGGTGAGACTAATAGATTTCTGCGGGAGGATACTGTACCAGTTTCTGTAAAATGGGGGAAGGGCTGTTTTTGGACGGGATTTCTGCTCACAGCCTGCCTGTCAAACGTCCCAGCTGGAGAATTTCTCCTCAAATACATGCAGTGCGTTTCCATGGTGACGAGTACTTCGAAACATGGTCATGCTTTTGATGTGATGATGAATTTAGTTGGACAGTACAAAACCAGACACGCTGTATATTACAGTAGGCCAAGATATACAAGCTCTTGAGTGTACATTCGCAAAATTCAGAGATCAACCAGTCATTGTGCAAACGGTGACTAAACAAAAATCTGTGTGCACAGGGTTTAGAGGGAGGATGTGTTTTTATCACAATGGTGATGTTTTCATTAGCAAATGGTGCCTTGATGTCAGGAGCTTTGATGGTTTTGTGTCCGTTGCTATGGTTACAGCAGGAGATGCCCATGTCGACCTTACCTTTCTGTGTGAATAAAACCAGGATTCAATTAGTTTTTCAGATCACCACAGGTCACTAGTTGGGGGGGGGTCTGTGGGGGGGGGGGGTGTGCAAGGTCAGGCTGTAACACCGGCCACCGGGAAAGAATTTGAGGTCACATTAAAGGGAAGGGTCATCATATCATATATGGCTAAGTGTCTGTGTTTTTATTCTGAGTTCAGCTGATCATATGACTAACAAAGACATCAGGGTGGAAATTAAATACCTTTTGTCTTTCTTACCTCAAATTAATTTGAATTACATTTATTTATTACTCAAAATGAACCATTGACTTTTCTGTGGAACACACAAGATGAATGTTTTCCAAATACACATATTAGGTTGATAGATCTTAATAAAGAATATTTTTTTAATATTTGTAAAATCTTAATATTTGTAATATACCACTTATAACCTACTGCACAAAGATTAAAAAGCAAACTCTCTGACTGCCAGCCCAAGCAAGGGATGTACTGGGGTTATTGGCACTCAGCCCGGTATTGAACAGACCTTAGCGTTCTTGAACAAATCACTTTAGCTGAATTGGAGTCTTTGGGTTTATGGATGCGAGGTCCTTATAAATTATTTGTGATGTGCAAACTCCTAATATAAATACTATGTATTGTTGGCTATTGCTACAAATATACCTGTGCTACTTGTGACTGGTTTTGTGGTCCAGTGTCACATTTAAGTCGATACTAAAAGGATTTTTGAGTTTTTAACACCATGACTACACATCACTATGTGATTCCATGTCATCCTATTGCCTGGCACTTCAAATTCTTAGAAATGTTTGAGAGAGACAAGCTTAAAGAGAAGCATCTGCTAAAATAAACACATTTACTCTTGGAACTTGAGCACCTTTCCGAATCTCTCGATCCGAGGGCCGCATAAACAACCCTGATGTGTTTTTCTGACTATTGATTGCTGAGTCAGTTTGGTCTCATAAGCAGTTCATTGCATTGGGACAGTTTACTTCCAGTCTTACCGTCTCCTCTACCTTTTTGATTGCTGACTAATGTTACTTCCATTCCTCATTCCTTCTTGCTTTTAACATCAGGTATTTTTTTGTTCTGAAAATGTTTTGTTCCCTCATGTACCCACAGAAATGTTGCTAAACAAAAGTGTTTGTTCGAGACACTGCAGCTTGACTGTTTGCGCATTTGTATTTGTTTTTTTACACGTTTATACATATATAGTATATACTCATTGTTTGTTTTTGTTTGTGTCCAAACAAAGTCCCGGACGACCTTACGCCAGAGGAGAAGCAGGAGCTGGAGAACATCAGGAGACGCAAACAGGAGCTTCTGGAAGACATACAGGTAACACTTCAGATGACCTTAATTGTGTACGATAGTTCTCTTGTCTGCTGGATGTCTTATTAAACTAATTCATATCACCAATTTAATATTACGCTTATCTATGCAAGGCAGCTGTGATGAACCGAACCTGTTCGAATCGGGGAGGGTTTGGTGGTGTCTATGTGACTGGTTGTGTGACCCTGGCTGTATAGTTTTAGTCTAAAGGATTGATTGTGTACAGGATTGATGGGTTGACCCACCCTGGGATGGACACTGTAACAGTTGGGCCATGAAGGATGTGCGATCCTTTGAAACGGGTCCAGCAAATTCAATTGTGCTAATTTTATTACGCAATTAGAATGTTAACCATTAATGCCCCTTTCTGCCAAACGCTGTGCCCTCCATCACTAAAATAACTTAAATCAATCTAGTAAAAATTTAAATTCTGTTTAGTGGCATTAATCTGTGCCACTTTCTGATTGTCCTTGAACAGCAAATGAAATTTTGCTGGCATGAAGCCATTCATTTGTGTTTGTTAAATTTGTAATTTATAATGCGTTCATAAGGATATTTATAGGTCTTAACAGTCTTAAACTGACAACGTAATGTTTAAATGTGCACAAAATTGTACGATTTCCATCTAAATTTAATGGCGGTCTTGGACTAATCTGTGTATGGTTATCATTCCATTGCCTAAATACCATGCAGGTGTATTTGTCACTCGTTGTTAGTTTATTCTGCATTTGAAGGCACTAATAGAATGCATACTTATTCACTTATTCAGTGTTATTAAGCAGTTCGTGTGATCATGGCAGCCATCCTTATGTAGAACAGCCTTTCTAGGCCAAATATACCCCAGGAGTCTTATTTCCCTTTAGTCTCCACATAATTTAAAACTGGGATTAATCTCAAAATCATTTTAATGCATTCAGTTCCTTTTTATCATAATTCACTTTACAGAGAATTCAAAAGCAGTTTTTTTCATTTTTAATGGGTGCATATTTAAAACTTTCTGTCTGTGCTCAGCATCCACACTCTTGATGCTTGGTCAAAATGCTTGGTCAAAAAAGATTCAAACTCAACTTTTGGGTTAAAATAAACACAAACACGTTTATAATTGACCCAACTATGGGTTGAAAATAACCCAGTATTTTTTTTGGAGTGCACTGAAGTTCTCTATGTATGGCGTGTTTTTTGTGTGTGGAGAGGCATTATAAGACCTCTGCGCCTCCTACACATGGATGTAGGTTGTGATGGGTGTTGGGGTCATGATCAGAGAGATCAGATTAACTTGTTTAGGCAGACCACCATCGCTCTGAAAGACCCTCTCTCACACTCTTAATGTGATGCTGCCTATGAAGGGTAAGGAAATCCCACCCACTGACCCTCCTTCTGACCCAAACAGACTATCGTTGGGCACTGGTGTGGTTTACAGCATGCTTGATGGGTCTTCTGGTCTCGTGATCTGGTTGAAGTATGTGTGCATGTGTGTCTGTGTTTGAAAGAGAATCTTTCATTAGATGACCTACACACAAAGTGGTCGGAACATTTTTAATTTTTTCAGTAGATGAGAGTGGGTTAAGATGTTGAACCATTTATTTTAAATAAGCTGTGAAATGCTTTACAATAAGGTTGTATTTGTTAACATTAGTTAAATGTGGAGATTTTAACAGCATCTAGTGGTGAGGTTGCGAATTGCAACCAACCAACCGCTCACTCACTCCGCTCCCTTTCAAAGCAATACGGTGGCTGACACAAGATATCGTCACATTTTAGCTTCTTTGCTGAAGAAGATAACGTAATGTCAGGTCATTGTTACTTGAACAAAGTACAAATACAACCTTATTGTAAAGTGTTACCCATATTCTTGTATGTGACTTGAAAAAATGTAATTTGTTTATGTTTTCCCCAACGGTTAAACTTGACTAGTAAAAAGAAACCATTAAAAGTCACATAGCTAACCCCATTTTTCCTCACACCCCCACGTTAATCGTAGTCTGAGCCGAACCAGGTCAGCCATGCGCTAATGTTATTCCTTTCAAGTGAAAGAGACTAGACAGAACTTTAGTCCTCATGTATAAGTAAACATCTGCCACTTCCCAAACGTGCTTCTAAATTTTGCTACAAAAACTGTTCAGTTTGAAAATCGATGCTTGGCTGTCTGAACTAAATGGCTTTTGTTCGCGCTCTCTGAACCAGTAGCGTCCGGGCGTTTGGATCTGTTCTCTCTATCTGTCATGTTCACTGCTACGTGCAGCGGGCCCTGAAGGCCTCTCTTAGTTATCGAAGGCACCATCGCCGCTGTCATTCCAATTAGGACTCGCTGGAGTTGATCTATACTGTGTGTGTATGATAGCACGTCTGTCGGTCATTAGACGCTCTTTAGCTTGTTATTCCTCGAGTTATGGGGTCATTCATCTGATAACATGAAGAGATCTGGGCCAATATCTGCAACATGGAGTTTTGAGAAATACAAGATGTTATTTTAGATTAAGTTATTAAGCATATGGATGCATGTTCCTTTCTTGATACCGATGGCGCGATTGGTCATTTGCTCTTGTAATGTTTGTCTAATGAAAACAAAGCGCTTGATTAGAGGGATTGACAGCTTCCATAAAGTCCTGATGGATGCTCCCGATTCCTTTTCTTTACTGCTTGGAAATTCTGTCTGTTGCCAGGAGACGGACGTTATAATGCGTTGCATAAGGACCAAACAAATGGAAAGGTGTGGGCTGACAGCCTGTTTGTTTACATGTTACCTTTATATGGCGTTTATCACCTAGCAACGCTCAATTTGAACGTCATTATTATGACCGCTTTATTCCATCTTTGTGGCAACAGATGTTTGTCTTCTGAAAACGTCTTCTCTCAGTTCTGAGAAAGTTTCAGCCTGGTTCTTGAGCAGAGTTTGCGCTTTAGCTCGGAAGCGATGGAGTTTGTTTCATTGACGTATCAAATTCTCTCATATTTCTCCTAAAATTGCTTGGGGAAAAATTGTTGAAACAAATGAGACAATTGGTAAAAACATGAAGTTAAATAAATGTAGATTGTACAATAATGTGGATTTGGTGAGAAATGTTTGAGTTCATATTGAAATTTTCAATAATATTGACCTTTGAATGCAGACTTGGCAAATTTGAGTTCAGTTTGTGACATTGTTAGCATCTCTTCTTAGAAACTCTTAATGGAGACATTTCCAGACAGATTTCCAGGTCTCTTTCTCAAGAGAAATATCTGAGACTTTCCATTTAATCTTAATTCTAGGAGGAATCATCTACTGTTTTTTCTTTTTTAGGGGTTCCCTCGTTCTTCTTTCGTTTCAATTAGCAGCATCCACTGGTTTTACACAGATAGACCTTTGACCATCACCTTAGAGTCTGGTTCACATTGTACCTATTTTATGGCACGGCCACTTATATTGGAAGACGCTTTCTGAATGACATGTTTAAACCAACCGCACTTCGATGTGCCCACGATGGGCCAAAATAGTTGAAAAGAACTTGTACATGTCCTGCTTTTACTGGACTGAGAGTATAAAGCACTTATGTGTGGTGTACCTTTTAAATATCATGGATCTCCAGATTCTCAGACCTTTGGGATTAGCCTCCCTATAGCTCATTGATCTCTTTAACACACTGTTTTATGGAGCTCTGAGAGCACTTGTCCGGGTCAAGCCGTTACGACCGCTCTGCAATTGTAGTGTGAATCTGTTGGATCATTGACACGCAAGGAAAATGTATAGCGGAGGAGGTCAGGTGTTGAAAGGGAACTTGTTTGACCTCTTCAGGTGATATAATTCAGAGGGATTTATTGTTAATGCAGAATGCATTGTGTTTGTGTGTGCGTGCGCACGCGTGCGCATGTGTGTATCCTTGGTGAATTGGTAATATGAGTTGTATTGATCTGTGCCCGAGCTGCTTTAGAAAGATGGATTGCAGGCAGTGTTGTTATGACACACAGTGACTATACACGCTTACAGTACACATGGCTGTATAGCATCACATAACATCTTATTATTTATATATTTATTAAAATTTTGTTGTTGGTTGTTTTACTAATATTTTGAATTGGATTTATTTATCGCTGTTAAATGATTAATTTGTGATTAATCGCATCCAGACTAAAAGTTTGTTTACATAATATATCTCTGTGTACAGTGATAAATACAAAAATCATTAAGTGTTTATATATTATATATATATTTTTCTGCATGTGATTAATCGCAATTTTATTTTTATTCATTTGAGTTTAATTTCTAGCAATTTTGTTTTGTGCTTTTTAAAAAAAAAATATATACTTTAGTTTAGTTTAATTATATTCAGTTTTTGATTTTAGTTTAGTTTAGTTAATTTAGTTTATTATTTCTAAGGCAACAGTTCTCATTTTCATTTGGTTTAAGTTAAAATTTTAGGCAGATAGTTTATTTGATTTCAACATTAATAAGTTTTAATAGTTTCAGTAAACTATAATAACCTTGTTTATGCATTTTGCAAGTGCACTATGCATCACACACACACACACACACACACAAAGTTAAATTTAGACTATTAAAATGCCTGGATAAATAAGACCTACAATTCAGTAATTCCTCTTCCAGTCATTTTTTTTTATTTTTGCAGTTTTAAATGCCACCCATCAAGTCCCTTTTGAAATCACGACGAATATTTATTTTGTCATGACACATACATAATGCCTGTTTCTCTCTTTTATTCTTGTGCTCTCTCTCTCTTTTCTTCCTCATCTTTCATATCTCTTCCCTCCCCCTCCTCACCCGTTTCCAAATGCCACTGCATCTTGATATCTGATGCAGGTGCCACACTGGGCATGATTGAATGTTTCATACGCTTGATAATCATATTAGATATTTATGATGCTCTCTGTGTTAATTGTATTATATTCATGGCTCTCCATCACTAGTGACTTTAAGGTGCTCAGCAGAGGGCAGCTCCACCTTCAGCTCTCCTTGTCATGAACTCATTTGTTTTTCTCCTTTATCATTTTTTTCAGAGTCTCAAGGATGAGATAGCGAAGGTCACAAATGAGATCGAAAGTCTTGGCTCCACTCAAGAAAGGTACGATCATTATTATAATAGTGTTATGTATTGTGAATGATCTATAAGTGCATGTTATTCCTAATAAATAAACATTTCCTCTGATGTCCCCTAGACCGTACAGGCTATTGGATATTGTGAACCAATTACAAGAAAGCTATTCAGACAAACTCTCATCCCAGTCTGCCTCCGTTCTGGTATCAAGCCTGTTTTTCAAATGGCACTCAATTCCAGAGTACAAAATCAAGTCCTGCCCCTTTTTTTTAAATTGAATATTCATTTTTAAAAATAAGTGATAATACAAAAGTTAGATTATAGTGAAAACCGTTTAATGTTAAATATTAAAAGTGTAGTGTCCAGCTTCATCTGTGCAACTCACACATGCACATGATACACAAAAACATATTCTCCATTACTTCTAAGCACACACAGAGGAATTACACCTTTTCCCATCACGTTTAAATATTTAATGACAGTGCCCCCTGCGGGAGGGGAGGCTGGTGAATTATGTACGGCTGTTTTGATAAAAGGGGTGTAATTTGGGTAAATTGACTGAGATGTGTGAAGGATTTTTGGGAATGTCTTAACCCTCCGTTGGTCAGTCTCGGTTTGACCTGTTACTCGCATAAAGTGATTCAAAACAATGAATAAATTTAACACTGTGTTTTAATGCAGTTTAATACTGTCTGACTGCAGTGACCCATATACCCAGACCAAATAGAATTATTCTCCAACTGAATCAACCTATGAGGTTCATCCATTTTACATGAATCCGCCGGGAGAACACTTCACAGGAACGGCCCTCCGATTCACTCGAGGGCCATTTGAATCTAAAAAAGCCATTTTCGTTCTCTGTCATTACTCCCCTTTTATGAAATTCTTTTGTCATCACTTTTCCTCCCCCTCTCATCTATTCCTCCACATTGGTTGATGTCATAAAGCCTCTGTGGAAAGGACTCTTTACCGGTTGTGGCCTTTAACATTACATGGCACATCACCATCCTCGAGTACATTTAGCTGATGACATGCATAATGACGTCATCACAGAAGCTCTGACAGGAATTTGAGTTGTGCAAACCGTAGGCGAGGTTGATGATGTCAGCCTCATTTTATTGCATCAGTTTTATCCTGAGATTGCAGAAATGCGTATGGTGCTTACAACACTGATGAGCTAAACATACTGCCAAAAAATGTACATTGTACGGTTATTCGAAGCGACTTTGGAGTTCTCTCAAAGTGTCTGCCAAATGCAAAAAGAAAATGAAATGAAGTCGTCGTCTCTCTTTGTTCACAGAGTAAATATGCAGCGGAGTAAGCAGATGGCTATGGGCCGCAAGAAATTTAATATGGATCCCAAAAAGGTAAGCAAGCTTTTATTGTATTCATGTAGTAAAAAGTCACGTCCATTAAAACATTTGACTTTTGTGTGCTTTTATTTCCTACTGTGCTTGTATTGAAAGAATACCTATTAGAGAAAATGGGTTCTCATTTTAAATTGTAAGTGTGCACATTATCATAAACATTCAAGTATTGTTAAGCATCATGCAACCACAGCAAATGAAAATCACAGATCCAGACACGTGGGTTAAAGTTCACAGAGCGGGAAAATAGTAGAGCAGAGAAACTAGATTTAGGCTTTTAAGTGCTGTACTTGAACATCAAGCATATATAAATACAGGCAGAAATATGGTGAAAGCATGATCTAGCCGTTCAGAGTTTTTTTAAGCTGGATCTTTCTATTTCTCTCACAGGGGATTCAGTTCCTCATTGAGAATGAACTGCTGAAGAACACTTGTGAAGATATTGCTCAATTTCTTTACAAGGGTGAGGGCCTCAACAAGACAGCAATCGGAGATTATCTGGGTGAAAGGTAAGAGTGACAGGAATAGGGATGCTTGCTTAGATTTTTTTTGTGGCAGAAAACTATTGCTTGTAAATCTATTATTAAGCGTTAACCAGTAAGATTATATGTGACCCTGGATCACTAAACCAGTCTTAAGTAGCACGGGAGCTACATGTAGTAATAGCCAAAAATACATTGTATGGGTCAAAATGGATGCGCAAACAAAAATGGCCGGAAACACGTCTACAAACTTAACTCGCTGCTGCCGTTTTTGGGGAATTACTCACTCAAGTTTGGATTTATGTGTTTATCTGTTCTCTACAACGTCATTACAGCGATAAGCCAATAGAGAGCGTTAAAACAAACCTGTTTATTTTTAGCAGCGGCCTGCTACAGCGCTTGTGAGTGACAACTTTAAAGACGATTTTCTCAATGTTTTGATTTTTTACACCCCCAGATTCAAGAGTTTTAAATAGTTTTATCTCTGCAAAATATTGTCCTAACAAAAAAATTGTCCCTTAAGACGCATATAGAAGTTAAAGTGGAAGTTAAACATGTTTGGGCTTTTGCAACTTTTACATTTGCTATATCTAGAATCAGAGCTCAAGGGAGGATGACATCATCGGTCATAAGCTTGTGCTCACTGAAAGCCATTATGAGCTGTGTCTGTATGAAAGCGCTGGGTTTAGCATTAAGGGTCAGCTTACACATTTATTGATGGACTGAAATTCAATGTCAGTGCCAGGCCATGAGGGACCTATCGAGACAGCAACGGAAAGTATGTGTATGGTGGATATATTTTCCTTCCTGCACCATTGCAGTAATATTAAATGAATAGTTCACCCAAAAATGAAAGTTCTGTCATGATTCACTTTACTTTTGAGACACGAAAGGTAATTATTTTCATCATACAATTATTTTTCATTCAGCAGTGTTCGTAGTGATCTGTTAAGTTCCAGAAAGGACAAAACTACATTAAAAAGTTCTTAAAGGGACAGTTCACCCCAAAATAAATATATGGTCATCATTTACTCACCCTCAAGGATGCTTGGAACCAAACAGTTCTTGGCCACCATTGACTACCATAGTAGGGGAAATTACTATGGTAGTCAATGGTGGCCAAGAACTGTTTGGTTACAAACATTTATCCAAATATCTTTCTCAGTGTTCAACCAAACAAAGACATTTATACAGATTTGGAGCAACTTGAGGGTGAGTATTTTTGGGAGAACTGTTCCTTTTAGACCTATGGGCTATATTTGCTGTAGCCATGTGGAAATGTTAAGGCATTATTTAGCATCATACAAGTATTTTTATAGATGTTGTCACAATAAATTGTTGTTCTAAAGAAACACGCACAGATAAAATCTTCATTTTCACAGATAAAAAAAAATACTTTGCTAAAATGAAGAGTTTTGGGTCTGCTGTTCTTTGATGATAATTTTAACCTAATAAATATTTTTCTTTTTTCTGTTCTTTAAGACTTCATTAACATAAGTAAACATCTATCTTTCGTCTGTTTTTTCCTTAAAATTTTTTTTTAATTCCTTAAAACTAGTCAATACCTCTTCACTCCAAATGCACACCCACATAAATGCAAGCACATTATCCTTTGTGTCACCTGAGGAAAATCAATAGGGAATCCCGAGCTCATCTGCACTCTCTCACACACACACACACACACACACACGCACGCACGCATCATTACGGCACAGCCGGACTGGAGGAAGGAGCGTAGGAGTGCAGAGCTTAATGGACGGACCCCCAAAATAGGTTAATGCATTCACAGATCATTGATATTATTGACATGTCCCATTTCCTCACTGAAGAAAAGGCCAGTTACACACGATCCGTAAGCCCGGCGGTAATCCCCCCATGAGATTTAATGCCTGTCGTAGACGTCTGGGAGGAGGATCATGAACGTAATTCCCAGTTTACGCCGTGAACGGACAGGTTTTCACAACGGTAGACGTGTTATTTAGTGACACGTACTGTAACGTTGGTGTTATCAGTTGTTCGTGTTTTTGCAGTCCTGTATCAATACTGTATTTGCATTACCATATCAAATGTCATAAAACGTACAGTGTTTTTCTATTTAAGCTGTGACACTAATGAATTCAATGTTATCTTTCTTCCAGGCATGACTTCAATATTCAGGTTCTTCATGCCTTTGTAGAGCTTCATGAATTTACAGACCTCAACCTGGTTCAGGCCCTCAGGTGAATAGATATACATCCCATCAGTATTTAATGTGCTACAACACCAGACTGATCTAATTCTGTTTAATCGTCTCGATGCACCGTCCAGACAGTTTTTGTGGAGCTTTCGGTTACCGGGCGAAGCTCAGAAGATCGATCGTATGATGGAAGCCTTTGCTCAGCGTTACTGTCAATGCAATCCTGGCGTCTTTCAGTCCACAGGTATATGTGTGAAAATGTGAGAGTTGGTGAAATAGTTGTATTCATGCACTTTTCTAGGCTTGTTAAAAGTTTGACACAGGCATTCTTCAAACATTTGTTGATCCATCGCTCTCATTTCTGGACAGATACGTGTTACGTACTTTCCTTCGCAATCATCATGTTGAACACAAGCCTGCACAACCCAAACGTGAAGGACAAGCCATCAGCTGAGAGATTCATAAGCATGAATAGAGGCATCAATGATGGAGGGGATCTGCCAGAAGACCTGCTAAAGGTCAGAATCTAATACAGATCAACACGCAGATGCTGCAAAATACACCGGGAGACTAAAACGACCCTTAAAAATACATACCTGACATTGCATTAGATAATGAAATATCAATCACCCCACAGAACCTGTATGAAAGCATTAAAAATGAACCCTTCAAGATACCTGAAGATGACGGCAATGACCTCACGCACACGTTCTTCAACCCGGACCGTGAGGGTTGGCTGCTTAAACTGGGTGAGTGAGTTTCTCTGGGGGATATGGAAACTGGTCCAGTAAGAGCTAAATGTGACTTTGATATGTTTATAATTAGTGTGGAATTAAAAATCATGTAGAAATGAGTATAAAACACTAACTAAGAAACTTAAGAACTACAAAAAAGAATTTCTTACTTAGTATTTTTGTATTTTGCAAGTACAAATGGCTACAAATTCCTAAATTACAATACATTTACTTGAGGAACAAAGCAATATTATTTTTTTAGTCTTGTTATATTATTCAGATATTTGATTTCTAACTTAAGTTGAATTAAAACTGTAAAAATAAAAATGTAAGTACTTCACCTAAAAATGAAAATTCTGTCATCATTTACTCACTCTCGTCATATCAAACCTGTACGACTTTTTTCTTCTGCAAAACGGATCACTTATATTTTGAAGAATGTTAGTAAATGAAAACAGTTGGCCCCCATTGACTTGCATTGGTTTTGTGTTCTTACAATAGAAGTCAATGGGGACTGAAAGTTTTTGGTCATTCTTCAAAATATCTTCTTTTGTGTTTTGCAGAAGAAAGAAAGTCATACAGGTTTGAAATGACGAAAAGGTGAGTAAATGTTTTTAGGTGAAATACTCCTTTATTTTGAAAAGTTGAATTGGTTATTTTTGGTTATTTATTGGTTGCTATTTTTGCTTGTTTTAAGCATAAACTCACTGATATTCAGAACAAATTAAATTCTTTGGACAGCTTTTAAGTCAGTTACAGCACACACACAATAATATTCTTCATAAACACAAACAGAAACTGCATTTGCAGTAATGCACTTACAATAGGGGTCTATGGGGCAACAACATGATTAAGACAGAAATCGGCATCTTATATATTGTAACACAATGTAATAAATTTACATTACAGTCATTATTTTTGTAAGTTGAGCTCCATGTAGGCATCACTTTAGGACAGTTTCACATTCGGTTTCCTGTATTATGGAAAACTTCCTGGGTTTTTGCAGACATACCAGTTGAAATCATGCAAAAATAACTTTAGTATTTTTTTGATTACATTATTGAAAAGACCTTTATTCTAAATAAAGTCGAAATTCTATGGTCCTCGAAAGCATTTCACAGATGTGAGCTGAACTGTATTTATCTCTGCAGTGATGCAGTAGTGTGTAACTTAATAGTCTCGTATCCCAAAGCTAATGTAAAATGGCTGACACAAACCATCTTATGTATCCACAGTCTGCTCACATCGCAGATCTTTAAAGCTTTACATCAGCCACACAGACACACAAGTATTTCACCACAGCCTTTGTTTTGATATTTAATTTCCTTTTGTTTTCTTTCTTCCACATTTGTTGGTTTGGTTTGACGTTTGTCTTTCTTCAGGAGGTATGTACATTGGTTTTCTTTAGCTAGTCCCATTAAGCTGCTGTGCTTCCAGGTGCTTTGTGCTTTCTTCATTTGCGCTTTTCTTTTGTCATTTTTTGTTTCCTGTAACAGAGATTTCATTTCCTAAAAATGAAAGTGATTTTACGTTTAAGTCTGATTCCTTGTTTGTTGTTTTAACTGGTTTGACATTTGCTGCTATTGTGCCACGCTCACAGTGGGCTTGTGATGTTCGTGAAACACTTATGGTCCGCTTTCTCTGTTGCCATGGATTCTACCCTGTTAGTTCAACTTTGGACGTTTTATTGGGCTCTACTGCACCCGTGTGGTCAGTTGAAGTAATGCAGACTTTACATGCTATCTGCTAATATGCTTGCTTATTTATTTGTATGTTTTAAAAGTACTGTACAAGCATGAAAACTGGAAGAGTGAAATCCCAAATTTGAGCAAAACTCTTTGTGAAATGACCGACATAAAAGATCGACACATTTACATTTATGCATTTGGCAGACGCTTTTATCCAAAGCGACTTACATTGCATTATACTATACATTTGTTTTTGGTTATGTGCAATCTCTGGGATCGAACCCATGACCTTGACGTTGCTAGCGCTCATGCTCTAATCACTGAATAAATAATAATTTGGTAGCTTACAAAGCGACTTTGCACATCAAAGCTTTATAGTTTATCCGTATGTGCGTTCTCTTGAAATCGAACCCGTGACGTTGGCATTGCCAGCGCCATTCTCTACCAGCTCAGCACACTTTATTCTCTTACTAATGTACTCACTAACATCTGATTCAGTGGGTTTCTTAACGTATGCTAACGGGGATGCGTTTTGGTGTGCGAATTTTGTGCCGTTTCAGCTGTTCATCTGCTAATGTGAGTGAGCACACATGTGTCTGTCTGCTGCTCTGCATCAGTCTTCATCTTGCAAACGTGTCTCCGCTCTCCAAATTCACCACAGTTACCAAATACACATACGCTTTCTAAGCAATGACATCATCGGTATACTCGTATCTGATCTGCAGGTGGACGCGTGAAAACGTGGAAGAGGAGATGGTTCATCTTGACGGACAACTGTCTCTATTACTTTGAGTACACAACGGTATGTTGACCTGCTTTGGTGATGTTAAATGGAGAGTGTAAAACATCTTTTGTTTTTACCACCGTCACATGCGCCATTTGCTTTGTTTAAAGGATAAAGAGCCAAGAGGGATCATTCCTTTGGAAAATCTCAGTATTAGGGAAGTGGACGACACCAAGAAGCCAGTAAGATTTTTCTTTCTTATCTTTATCTTTTGCTCTCACAAGTTTCTCTTTAATAATTCAACAATAAATTGGTGAGATTGACTAGAATTGCTTCTTATTATTTTGTTTTGTTATTTGTAGTGGCGTTGCTTTCCTGGAATCTTTACATGTTAGTCTCCACAATAAAACCCTCAAAACTAGTTTCCATGAAAAAACTCGTTTAAAGCACTTTCCTATTCAGACCATTGTTGACTGTTGCATTGCTATTCCTGCTGTTTTTTAAAATGGCTTGAAGTAAAAAGTTACTCCGTATAAAAGCCTCATCACTTTCTCTTTGCACAGAATTGCTTTGAACTGTTCATCCCAGACAACAAGGATCAGGTCATAAAAGCGTGTAAGACTGAAGCAGACGGACGGGTCGTGGAGGGAAATCACACGTTCTACCGCATCTCAGCCCCGACCACAGAGGAGAAGGAAGAGTGGATGAAGAGCATCAAGTGAGTTCTTTCATGGCCAGACATTTCTTAATGTCTCAAAATGTACTAAAAATGTGTACGTTTAATATTTGAACTTTTTGTATTTGAAGTAAAGCTCTTTATATTGTGACCCGTGCATTGTATAGCATAATTCTTCTTGCTATGTATAGAACATATTTCACATTATTTAAAGGAGAAATGTGGAATTTCTGATAAATGGGTTTCTCATCAGGCATACAATAATTACATAAAGTAACAGATTTATTAATGATCAAAATAATTGCTAGTGTCAGCTCAATGAACAACACTTGCGTCATATATGTATATTTTTGAGCGAAAGAAAACAAGTATTTCTGTGTTTATCAGGGCTGCGATAAGCAGAGATCCTTTCTACGAAATGCTTGCTGCCCGGAAAAAGAAAGCCTCATCTCTGAGGAGACAGTAGGACCCCTTATACTGTATTTGAACATGGATATTCAAGGCCATGAACAGGATATTTGTACATGGACCTGAAGAAGGAAAAGGGGAAAATAAAACACGAAAGCCATTACGCTGGAACGGACCGATTTTTCTCAGGAATTACCTTGAGTTTGGAAGTTTTATCAGTGCAAGTATTCTGAGAAGTTGTGTTACATTTTGTGTTACGTTTAAATTTCAAGTACTGCTTATCATGTACACCATCATCTCAAATCAGCAGGTCTGACTGAATGTGGCATCTCATTTATCTTTTCTAAGCTTGCTGCAGACATGACGTATCTCTTTGTGCTTTGATACATATACAAATGCTAAATGTGCACCTATTTTTACACTGCTATGTAAATATCCGGGAAGGTTTGGTCTCTAGTTGGTTAGAGACTGTCTGACAGCATCATTTTTGAGTGATCTTTCTTTTTTGTAATTTCTTCATTTTATTTTTTGCCAAAGTTGTTCATTTTGTCCCTCTTTACGTTATTCTTAACACAGCTCTGTGTTTTTATTTTGGTACTGTTTATTTGGCGTAAACAGTTATTTAAAAGTAGTGCTGTACCGCTCTTCATTGATCTCATCGGTGGCCTTGAAAGCCTGAAAATTTAAAAATATCTCATTAAGTTTGCTTCATATTTATGGAACAATGTAAACGCTGTTACAGCACTGAACTACTGATTTAAGAGTTTATTTTTCCTAGGTTTTGTATTTTGCCACCTGAAATGTATTTCTTAAATTAATGTTAAGTATATCTAAGTCCCCCTCAAAAACAAACACACACACTTTCTTATATGCACTGATAATTGAAATCTCTCAATTACTAATTTATCAATGCTGTACATATTTAAACAGTTTGTTTTTTTAAATGTCGAAATATACTTCGTGCAAAAGTATATGGGGTGAAGAAAGGGGTTTTGCTTATTTCTCTATTGCTGTGTAATCTTGTGCTTACAATAAAGTTGATATCTTGAGATTATTAAGCTTTTCCATAAGGTCCATAGCAGATGAACTAAATTTTACTCTTAATTTTATCCTGTAGTTTTGTTAATTTGTAGATTCTATGTAATATTGACTGGGGTGTTAAATCTGGGTATTTTTGGTAATCTATTTAACAAAAAAAGTTACAGTGGTATCTCAGACCATGAAAACAAGTCAGCAGAGGTCACTATTGTCAGCTTTACAACATATTCAACATTTCTATTGTAAACAAATACCTTTCAGAACAAGACTGTTGAAACAAATGTCTAGCATTAGTGTATTACATATGTCTGCTGTATTTCATACTGTGGAAGAAAAGATGAAAATGATATGTGGTGTCACATCATATGTGCCAGCACCAAATTCTAAGTCCTCATCTCCAGGAAGTTGTCTAGCATTATTCACAATATCTTCAATCAGGTGAGAAGGTTTAAATGATTTACCCATATTTGCTTTTGCACATACAAATGCCAGCCATAACACAACACAACTCAATTTTTAGGTCTTTACAAATCAGCCACCTTAAGATTTAAAAAATCTTTGACAAAATGTGTGTGTGGTGGTCATATTAATGATGACGGGGTCTATGGGCGAAGTACAACTTTGTCATGTCACATATGGTTTGTTCTAACAAAAAAAAAAAAACACAAGTGCAACAACAACACACACATCCACACATTACCATTGCACACAAATTCACTCGGTCACATGTGCCTTTTTATTCTTAAAAACATTTGTACATTACATTGGCATAATACACTGCATGTTAAAGTATAGAATTTTTTTCCATTTGGTAAGAGACTTGTGCGTTACACCATATGGTTTTAAGGCTTTTCATTCTCATGACAAAAACCAACAAAGCACTTCAACTTTTTCCAACCAGCTCTGAAATTCATGTTGAAATAACACTGCCATATTCCAGTTGGGGGCAAAGTAACACAGTGATGAAATGCTACAAATGAGTTCTGAGGTTCTCAAGTACATTTCAGGCATTTTGTTTTAAGGGTAAAGTCTGCTCAAGATCTGATTCTGTCTTCCTCGGCTGCAGTAGTAATAATTCATGAAATCTGTGTGCTCATTTTTAATATAACCAAATCCTCCAGGGGGCAAACATCTTGAACGAGCAGACAAGCTTTATAAGGAATGGTCGATCCCTAACCAGACATTTCTCGTTTAGGAAAAATAAAAAAATATTTTAAATAAGGATGAGGTAAGCAAGCGTAAAGTTACTGAAATGTGTGAATATGCACTTTAGAAACCCCTGAGATTAACTTGTTAATAACACAAAGTAAAAAACAATAAATGCATGTTGGGGTTTTAAACAGACTAAACACAAAACAACATTTAAATGAAGTAAAACAGGTACAATAAATGTTATGATCACTTCTATAGATGCACAGCACATCGAACCACAGGTTACAAGTTCATCGGCCATACTGTTTGTAAATAGTAAATACGTCAGTCACATGACCCAGCAGTAAATCTTCCACAGAGGATCTCATGAATGGTATTTTCTTGACAAATGTTGTGTTTTCAGCGTAACAAAAATCAGAGGTTATTATAAGTTGAAAAGTCAAAAAGTCTCTAGATATCAGTGACTCAATGAGCTGACAGTCGCAAGGTCGGTCATGTTTTTCAATCCATCCTCGTAGATTGCCAGTAAACCATGAATATTTACAAATGGATGTGCACTGTAAAATACACATGCATGGGCCCGCCTTCATCTGGACCTGCAAACACAAAAACATCAGATAACGGATGCCAGCTTCGGTCTGCTTTCAGCGTTCAGGTACAGTCCAATTCTTCTCTGCCAGACTAAAGCAATAAAACGAAAAATGATTCACGGTGTACTGCACTTGAATGATCACAGGGGGGCAGACTGAGCACTATACAGAGGAAAGTAAAATGATCTTTTAATTAAAAGGGCTCTTTTTGTTTGTTTACATGGTGGCACTGCCATAACTTGCTCTTGTGGTAGGAAGCCTTTATTTTAGTTACCCGCTCATGTAACATAAGTTTCTTTTAATAGTGATATTATGATTTTCCAAAATCTTATACCTCATGAAATGGTTTGCGTTAATCTAATTATATGAATAGGAACGTTTTCTAGAAATGGCATTTCTCAGATTCCCAAAAAACAATAGAGGAAGAAACCAAATCACATGATGAGTGATGCCAACACAACAAAAGCTTTACTTGCTTCCTGCTAGGTGACATTAGTCATACAGCAACAGATAATTGGTAGATGACTTTTATAGTAGTTTTATTTATTTTTGATTTTTATTTGCAACAGATTTGTCCAGTTTGATCTGTCCAGTTGTATTGTAAATATTCCTGCATTTAACAAAATAAATGAATAAATTATATAAACAATTAAAGGTGCAATGTGTAATATTAAGGAGGATCTATTGACAGAAATGCAATATAATATACATAACTATGTCTTCAGAGGTGTTTAAAGACCCTACATAATGAACCGTTATGTTTTTATTACCTTAGAATGAGTTATTTCTATCTGCATACAGTGCGGTAAACCCTTACATAAAATTCATTATGTTGTTCTTAAACGGACAAACCACTCTACAAAACGCATTTCGTAAATATGTTATCTCCTTCGGCAAACATCTTTGTCTTGTGTCAGCCACCGTAGTGCTTCAAAGGGAAATTAACGGAATTCACAACCTCACAGCTAGAATCTCAACAGTGCTCCTTTAAATAAAAACAAATACATAATAAAATAAATCCAGACATTTACAATGGGAGATAAAGAGCATGTTTAGCAATCACACAGAGAAAATTTTACGAATCGTAGAAGCAAAGAGAAAAACAGACGTTTCAGACTCCAGATGTTAGTTGTGAAGGGTTTGTGGAGGTCACAGGCAGTGCAGCTGTAATCTGCTGAGCAGTCTGTGCCGAACATCTCAATGGTTAGTTTCATGCTGTGGTCTGGCCACGCTAACTCCACATCGGGTTGTGTGATGAGGATTTGGGATGCAGGAACCGCTGGAGTGACAATGTGAATTCTTAAGAACCCGCTGTCTGGTGGACTGAGGTTTGCATCTCCATCTTCGGGGAAAGTCTGACTATACTGAGCGCAAGAGCGCCAAGTCATTCGTTCGAAAACAGAATAAAATGCTGATTTTTAGCTTTAGGCTTCTACCTTGAGAGCGTTTCATGTTAAAAGCTCATTTATGCTTCACCGCACTGTGTAAACGGACATAATAGCACCAATCCTCATTTTCTCATCCACATTTTATTACAAACGCATCTAACATTTTTATGACAATTTGAGATATGAATAAATATTTAGTCAACTTTATTCACCCGTATGTCCTTTAAAACCTATAACTTTCTTCTGTAAAACACAAAAGAAGATATTTTCTGTCCACACAATAGGGGCCAATATTGTTTGTTCTTTAAAATATCTTCTTTTGTGTTCTGCAGAAGAAAGAAAGTCAAACAGATGAGGATGAATAAATGATGAAAGAAAAGTTTTGTGAAGCATGCTTTGTTGGCTCTAGTCACCATGTATTTGCATTGTTTGGCAAACAGCACCATTAATATTCTGTTCAACAAAATTAAGAAAGTAATTTACATCACTTAAACGTTACTGTATCATGTCTGATCTTCTATGGGAAAGGATTGTAATTGTGTCATTTGTTTTAGAGGTATTGCAGCAACCAACCTTCCTTTAAAAGAGAGAGATGTGTCAACTCCGTCCTGCAGTCTCTCAGAAGAAGTTTTTAATGAGTGGAGTTACCAGTTTAACCCATAACTTCACATATCGGTCGGGCTGGTTAAACGTTGACGGTGAAACTTCTGTAGATCTTTGATATAACATCTCCTGTTCCTAAAGGAAACATAAAACACGTGTTCAGAACTTTGAATCATGTAAAAATACATACATCTACAATACATCACATAGACAGAGGTTATCTCATCTCACATTCGGTTAGTTCCTGTAGTTCTGAAATTAACTGATCTTTCACCACCTGATAAGAGCGGATTATCAGAATCCTGCAGTATAAAACTATAAAAATATATAACGTTATTCAGATTTATTGTGGCCTATATATAAGTTCCCAGAACAACCGATAAAGATAAATGGCTTCGATGCAATCTTTACGTGTAATTCAATTGAAGGTATGAAATATAATCTGATTTCATCACTGTCTGCTGGGAGTAAAGGTGCGGCCTTTTTGAATACACGTATTATTCTCACCTAATAAAACGTGAATTGAATTGTTAAGTAAGGAATCGAGCGATTCAAAGAACATGACAAACTGCAGAGTTTACTGATGATGTACAAACACGAAATTATTTCAAAATCATCTTGTGGCACCAACTGGAACCACAGATGATGTCAAACCTGTTGCAGCTGAACCTGAAGTTCCTCATTTTCTGTTACTATGGCAATCTGAGCCTCCAGATCTCGGTGCACAGAGCGATATCCGAAATTTGGAGAACCAATAAGAGTGAGGCACGGGCGATCTCTTCTTTCGACATAATACCACAACCCTAGGAACGGGGAACATTTTCGATTAGGATGATTACAAAAAAGATGTTTACAGAAACAATCCACAATACTGGAAACTGGCATCTAATGACTTCTGTTACTCATACACTGCAATAAAAATACTAATACAATAAAAAAGCAAACAGAGGACATCATTTCAGGAATAACCCTTTATATTCTTATTACACAAACTTGCATCCTGTGATGAAACCGAAGACATCAGCGTTCCACTTCATACGTCTCAATGCGGGTGACATTGTCATACGGGTTAAAAAAAGCTGTTATTTGTGTCAATTACAAGGAACTTCCTGAATAGTTTAAAAGCAGTTCTGCATCACAGGTTTACCATACTCATAACACAACAGCAAACAATGCAACTTATTTTTTAATCGACTATGTACTCTAACCGAACTGATGTTCTAATAATAGGCAGGCAGCCACTTGAAATAAATGACAAGAGAAGCCACCCAGGCCTGAGGTACTGTTCTTGTTGATTGATGTTGTAAATCAGGTAACACAACTGCCGGGAATACACCAAAAAATTAGGTGACTTCCTTGTCTGTTATAATGTAGCGTCAAACATATAGCTTAAAGCCCTCTCCTTTATGTTTGGTTAACCGTAATCCTGGGTGCATCTTGAAGCGACCAAGTGAAAAACGCCATTGTTCCCCATGGACGCTACGTGCCCCGGATATAACAAAGCTGGCTGAGATTTTAGCAGAAATAAAATTGTTATTTTATTCAAAATTTCATGAGGAATATTGACATTATTGATGTGACAATTGAGTTACCTTAAACTATTTAGTTAAACCAGGGTTTCCCAAACTGGGGTTCACAAACCCCTGGTGGTTCGTGAGGGAATTGCAGGGAGTTCGTGAGTTTGTCAGTGTATACTTGTTTCCATTAAGTTAAATTGCACAAAAATGTTACAGGTTTAGTAATACCAATAGTTATGTGAAATACTACTAATAGAACATTTAAAACAGCCCTAGTAAAACAAAAACAATTAATTAAAAAAAAAGAATATTTCATACTAAGTATAGCTTAAATGTATTAACATATTTACTGACACGAATTTCTGATATAAAATTATAATTAAACTCTATTTGGAGTACTACCACAATGCACATTTCTTAATATTAAGCCTGTGTTTTAATAAAAATGTGTTCTAATGTCACTTTTGATATTTAGATATTTAATGTGTACTGAAATATACATGCAATAGTTCCACTTTCAAATATATCTTTAGTTGGACTTCAGAACTATTTCTGCACATATTAAGTACAAAATTAGTTGTTCCAATTTAGCAGACTTTAAGTATACCAATTTAGTATACCACAAATACAATCGCAGTGTACTTTTATTAAGTACATAAGAATGAAATGGATTAGCAGTTTACTTCGCATAAAAGAAATCTATTTCAAATACATTTTAGTTTATTTATTTTTCACTAGGGAGATGTTCTAAGTTTGTTTTTTTTTTTTTTTTTTTTTTTTTTTTTTAAGTTAAAGCGTACACTTTTGCACCTAAAGAAAGCATATTAGTAACTCAGAGCCGGTACATATTAGTACCAAAGAGTGCATATATTAATACTTCAAACGAACATATTAGTACAAAATGTACCTACATGTTACATATTAGTACCTTTTTAAAGCTTTTTTGACCATTTGTCTGACAGTATAGAAATGTGGACATTGGATCATAGATCACAAGAACAGCACCCTGTCAGTGTAAGTGGCTTAACTGAGTGCACTGTATCTCTCGCCTGAGGTCCGCAGGCCTCCTGTAGGGCGAAGGCCAGCATCAGAACTACAGCTAATGGTCATTGATTCTTCTCTTAGCTCGGCTTCGGGGGACCTCTGCACCCTGTCTGCTCCCACTTCTGCTCAGCTGTTACAAGAAATGACGGCATGACAAGCCCTTATCTAATAAACTGAACTTCTCAACAGTAGCGTCAAATCGAATTCCACTGACGCAGGTGCGTCAGGCTTCCTGAAGTTCTCACTGCGTTGCTGCTATTTCATTCTGTCCTTCCAGGTTTCGTAACAGAAAGCGATACAAGGGTGCGCTGTTA
Organism: Oreonectes daqikongensis; assembly: GCA_026939265.1. Lineage (NCBI taxonomy): Eukaryota > Metazoa > Chordata > Actinopteri > Cypriniformes > Nemacheilidae > Oreonectes > Oreonectes daqikongensis. The sequence continues at coordinate 1,677,612 of JAOTQM010000125.1, read as the reverse complement.
ATGCTGTATGAAAAGTCAATGAATGCATTTTTAATAATACTCAGAATCAGAATCCAGCTCTTAGTTAGTCCAGTTAACCCATTCAGTTCCTAGGATTTGTAACATTATTCATACAGCAGTGCAGTTTACTATGCATTTTGCATATATATTTATCAATTCATGCATTTCCTGAAAATCAAACCCCTGATGTATATACTGTATGTATATACAATACATATAAAGTTTACACATCAAAGTTCCAAAAATATGAAAAATGTAACAGTGGCTTATTTCTCTATCAACGCCAGGCCAACGCAAACTCTCGCCTAAGATTGATTTAAACCATTAAAAAAATTCCCTATTATATCTAGTGATAAATGCATGCTCTGCCAGGAATATCTCTCATCTTGAATATTTATGTTAATGGTTTCAATGAGTACAGCTGAAATAGCCTGACATCCAACAACAGCCAAAAACTGTTGCCAAAGCCCACCTCTGGTTTACAGAGAAAACATCACGCATGTCTGGCAGTCTCTGTGTCCTGACGCTGTCCAGGAAGAACTCAGAAGCTATTCAATCAGAGGTGCTGGGAAACCTGCTCTCCGCATTAAATTATGAGCTTTCCTGTTACACCCAAGTTTTGGGAATTGATTGGGAACCTGCCACATTTTACGAAAAAATAAGAGGAGAATATAAGAGACTACCTTTAGCGTGAAAGGTCCAGTCGGCACGATGGTATTCGTGCAAGCGGATGCGGCTCTGCTGACCGAGCTGACACACCTGAAATGGAGAGACTGCTGAGTGTTGCACCATTAAAACAAACAAGACATTTATATTTATTCATTTGGCAGAGGCTTTTATCCAAAGCAACTTACATTGCATTATACTGTACATTTTTTTTTGAGTATGTGCAATCCTGGGATCGAACCCATGACCTTGGCGTTGCTAGCGCCATGCTCTAACCACTGAGCTACAGGAAAGCAACAGGACCCCATTGACTACCGTTGTAGGAAAAATTACTTTTTTTTATTTTTTTGTTTTGAGATATTTTGAAGAATGTAGGACAGCAAAACGTTTTGGGGCACTTTTGACTACCATCATCAATGGTGGCCAAGAACTGTTTGCTTACAAGCATTCGCCCAAATATCTTTCTCTGTGTTCAACCAAACAAAGACATTTATACAGGATTGGAACAACTAGAGAGTGAGCAATTCACGACAAAGTTTTCATTTTTGGGTGAACTATCCCTTTAACTTCAGGCCAGTCATGTGTGTCCGATGAAACAGTCTATAGCATTTGTGAAAACTAACCCCCGCCTACGCTCTACAGTCATACAGACCAGCCCTGTAAAGAAATTCCAAATCATACAGAAATGTGCACCTTGTTGTAGAACTGTCTAGCAATGTGTATGTAGGCCTCAGGAATTGCCCCGGCCACTCCTTTGGCCCCAAAAAAACCATTAACCTCTGGCGAGGCCATAAGGATCCTGTAGTCTGCGGCAGCACCCAACACCAGATGCATGTAGGTCTTTGTTAAGTTGAAGTAACCTGACGTCAGGTAGACTGCAGAGTCTCCACCTGCCTCTGTGAGCAGTCGCTTTGTCACTTGCTCATCCAGGTAAATGCCCAGAGGCTTCATTTGCACAAGAGGAAAGATCCAGGTGTCATTCTCTTTACAGTCCTGATTCTCCGAACATTCCGACTCTAGCATGTTCTGCCGGACACGTGCAGCGTTGACCACCTCCATGATCCGTCTTTGTGCTGATGCAGAGAAATCTGCTCGATTACCTGTTGGACCACAAGACCATTTAAGAACACTATGCAACTATTATTATCAATTATTGGATATATTTGGGCTCTATTCCAGAATCTAGCAAATTGTCTACATAGGCAACATATCAAGGCTTTGCACGTGCAGTACTGAAACTAATTATGTTCCTGACGGGATTACAAAGCCTGCGAAGATATCTTCAATCAACCAAATCCTAAAACAGTGTCATGTATCTTTGGAGAAGATAATCCCATAATGCATTGCGACAAGCTTAGCATTTCAGCACTAATTTTCACTAAGTGAAACAAAAAAAATGACATTAAACTATTCATGTATTGAAAAGACTTTTTAATATTTAATATACTTGCATTAAATGCATTAACTAACATTAACTAATTATGAACAATATCGTTTTTCAGCATCTATTAATCTTTGGTAATGTTAGTTATTGTCAATACAATTGTTCATGTTAGTTCATTGTGCATTTACTAATAATAACAGTTACAACAATTGATTTTATAAAATGTTGAAATTAACTAAATTACCTAAAACTGAACTAAGTTTAATAAATGCTTTTGAAGTATTGTGCATTGTTGAAGTATTGTGCATTAACTAATGTTAACAAATACAACCTCCTTGTAAAGTGTTAACATTTATTTTGTAATTTATTACTAAATGCATAAAAATTGTAAACATTTTTCTGTGAACTATTAGAGTGAATTGTTTCCTTTGAATAGTTTGATCTAATTCAATGAATCAACAAATCATCCTTACCATCTCCAGTGCAGTTTACAAGTACACTGTAAGTGCATGTACAATAAAATAAAGTGCAACTGAAAAGTTCATGGTACACATTTTCACGTCGCTCAGTTTTATATTGCCAGTAAAGTCACTGCAAACATATCCTGGATATTCATTACATTGCCCTTCCCTTCTTAAAACGCCGTCTATTCAGACAGCAGACAGTAAGGCAGCTCACTAGATCTGGAACAGAGCCTTACAAACATCTGCATCAATCAAAAGCCTAAATATCTGACAGCAAAGATGAGCAGAGCGATTCTGAGAAACCTTCATGATCTTAACAGGCCGTGAGCATTCACACTTATGCAAACGATTAGACGTGGCGCAAAATGACACTTCATCCGTTCCTCTCCAATCCGATCCATTCTATCAAGTATTCGCTCGTGCGAAATCCTGCAAATGCATGATCAAAACCTCAGAGACACGGGTCAATAACTGCTGACCGTCTGGAAAGGCGCTCTGTCAAACCCTGGCGCCTCTGCTAGACATAATGTGCCACGGTGAGTCATAGCAAGAGAGATAATCTGTAAATAATGAATTAGCTTCAGGGCAAAAAGCTGCATGTTGGTAATGTATGGCAGAAACCTGCTGTTCTATGATCTCTGTGCTTATTTGGTTAACAGTGAGATTGTCGGGATGGATGAGGCCGCTCTAAACAATGTTTACGAAATGCAAATATAGGAAAAGTAAAAGACTCCGCAAATATGTGTGGCCGGCGATGAACAAACAAACTGGTCTTTGAAGCGGGGCTTTCCCCACGGACGCGGAGCCAGCCACCCCGAGCCTCTGAGGTCCAAACGCATCCAGTTAACAGGGCCACAAAGTTCAGCGGCTCTTACCGACAGACTGTGGGATCCAATTACTGGAGATACGGAGGCAGGACATTACTGCCGACTCAGCGAATGAACATCTCATGGAGCAGAGCTCCAGTAATTCTTACTGGAAGATGAGGCTTTGAAACTTGCTGCCTACCAGGGATGTGCAAAACTATGTATTTGCTGTCATTCCAAACCTGTACGATTTTCTTTCTACTGCAGGAAATAAGAAAATATTTTGACGAACGTTGGTAACCGAACAACACTGGCACACCATTGACTTCCCTTGTATGGACACAAAACCACCGAGACATTTCTCCAATGTTTTCTTTTACGTCCCACACGAGAAAAAAGTCACAGAGGTTTGGAATGACATAAATGTGTATAAACGATGCAAGAATTTTCATTTTTGGGTGAACTACCCCTCTGTAAGTAGGCTTCACAAAACCGCTGGTCCCCATTAACTTGCATTGGTTTTCATTTTCCGACATTTCTCAAAATATCTTCTTTTGTGTTCTGCAGAAGAAAGAAAGCCATACAGGTTTAAAATGTCAAGAGGGTGAGTAAATGATGACAGGATGGATGAACTATTCCTTTAGGCATGATTAAAAATTAAATGTTTTGACCTCAATAATTGTCTACCTATGTAGTCAGCCATCATCTCCACTCATCATCTATATCTCTAACCACTCAATACGCTGTCGCTGAGAAGAACACTTGTGTGTCACCTTTGTTTTTTTTCTACGGCCTGATATTTTCCTCCTTTTACCGTCATAGTTAACGATTCTTGTTTTTGGCTATCAGTCCAACATTTCCCGTTGACCTCATTGTCTTGACATACTGTAGCAAGGTCCAAATAGCTCCTTCCCGAACTTATCATCCTCCTGCATCTCTGCTTTCCTCCCTCCCTACGCAGATCACTTACCACCAGCAAGGTGACATCATTGCATTATTTCTGGGATCTGTGACAAACTGTGGCTTCGCTCCACCACGATTATGTCATCGGACAGCGCTCGCTTCACAGCCGTGGCACTTGGATTACGGATACGGCTTGAATGAGCGTAATCACTCATTCACTCGCTCCGAGGTCTCCGCTGAGCCTGGGGACCAACTAGACTGTAAGCTAAACCGCTCACAGCCGCAGATTGGCATCCAAATAACACAGAGAATACGGTTTGATGTGAAAACGCTACGTACGTGCAAAACGTGTCGATAATGCCATTTGCGTGTTCCTGCAAATTAAGATTTAAAAATGCACACTTGTGAATTGTTACCATCTTAAACAATTCACATAATTTAAAACAACGTTCCTTAAAGGGATAGTTCACCCAAAAATGAATTCTGTCATCGTTTACTCCCACTCTTGTCATTTCAAACCTGCATGACTTTCTTTTTTCAGCAAAACACAAAAAAAATATGTTGGTAAAACCATTGGTCCTCGTTGACTTGCATTGGTTTTGTGTCCATACAATAGGAGTGAATGGGGACCATTGGCTTTCGTTCACCAACATACTTTAAAATATCTTATTTTGTTAACTGCAGAAGAAAAAAAGTCAAACAGGTTTAACATGACAAAAGGGTGAGTAAACAATGACAGAATTTTAGTTTTTGGGTAAACTATCCATTTAATATGGCACATTTCAAATAAACTTTATACTCATGTATAAGGAATTCATATTAAAAGTATTTTTTAAAAATATGAGATTTTATATTGTAAGATGAAGATGAGGAAATGCATAGTGAAAAAGATACTATAAGCATCATGATGCTTAGGAGAAACATGAGATCTACCACTAAGATTTACAAAACAAATTTTGTGTCAGATTTATTGTGTACATTTACACACTGTTTCTATGTATACATACTTTTTGCTTTAAATCTATATATAAAAGTTGTATGCATGAGGTATCTAAACCTTCAGAAATAGTTTGAGCTTCCTGTTACTCAATATGTCACCACAATGGCAGTATTGCAAGGAAATGAGTGTTGAACTTACCATCATACGTCTGATTCATGCATGTAGGAAAAGGTGGAAACCACAAGTCTCGCATATGAAAATGTATCAGGAATACTCTGATAGCAAACCAAAAAGTGCTGATAAAGTTGCTGATCAGTCACGCAGGTTTGCGTCATCCAAATGTTTTATACAAAATACAAAACTTGCCATGTCTTGATAAAAGACATCTAAATCTTTATTTCTAGGCTTTTTCTATACTTTCACTTGGTTTGTGTTTTATATCGAATTTTTTATGACTGAATCAAACATGCCCAGTTTTCCTCGCTATGTTTTTCTTTGTGAAACATTGACATTCATTGAGAAATGTCGTTTTTCTCCTTTCACATACTTCAATGAATTAATAAGAATCATTTATTTCATCTCTAGAAACCTTTCATGACAGTCAAAGTCACTTTACAAATCTTCCTAAAAACCTCTTGTTTGTTTTGACCTAAATACGTGACTACAGCTCATTTTCACTTTCAACGCACCTTATAAGCCACTTATTATTATAAAAATTACATTTTTATGAGTTTCACGATTCATCCAGAGCACCTGAACTAAATTTAAACAACATACACACCCATGTAATTAAAAAACGACAACGATCAAACCCCTAATAAATACCATTCAAATGGTGCTTGAATGTATTGTATCACGGGTTAATGGGATAGTTCACCCCAAAAAAAATTCAGTCATCATTTACTCAACCTTATGTCATGTCAAAACCTTTCTTTCTTCTGACAAACACAATAGAAGATATGTTAAAGAATGTTAGTACCAAACAATGGTGGTACCTATTGACTTGCATTGGTTTTGTGTCCATACAATAGAAGTAAATGGGTAGCGCTGTTGTTGATGTTTTGCAGAAAAAGTCATATAGGTTTGAAATGACAAGAAGGTAAGCAAATAATGTTTTTGGGGTGAACTGTCCCTTTAAGAATGAAGCTCTTATTCATGGTTACTATTCTAACCACTTGCCTTTATAGGGATGCACCATCCCCTCCATCATGTCCATGCTGTTGTCAGGTCGAAGCTGCAGAGATACGTCGCCCACAGCGCCCACAAGCTCAGCAAAGAAATCAGCCACCTCTCCACAGTCCTCCAGAAGCACATAACGGTCCTGACGGTTGGTGAAGTATGAATCGCTCAAATTGGCCCTGTAAGAGATGATATCTCACTCAGAGTAGGCCAACACATACTGTAGTGGACACTGTTTGCATGAGACAATCAAACATGGAAAAGCTTTTTTGGAAAAAACAACGTCTTAGCTTATGTGCTATGAAACATGCTGTATTTACATTTCAAGCATATTTTTGTTGGCTGGTCGCAAGGCATCATATTTGTGTACATGTGCTGTATCCGCACGGTATTTCGCACATGAAAGCATAAGTGCCCACACACCCGCTGATGAGGAGACTGTTGTCGAAAAGGTAAACCTTGATGTGCTGCACCCCAATGGTCTCGTTGAATCGTTCGGGCACCAGAAGGCGCAGAAGACCCCGCAGGTCAGGTGTGTGATACAGGGACACTCTTATCTGTTCCGGGAACCGCTGGAGAAGTGGCAGCAACATCGTGCGGGAATTGTGTTTACCTGCACGTGTAATAATAACAAATAAGCATATGACAACAATGGAATTGTCACGAAAGGTGACGAAATGACTGTTGTCTGAAAGTCAGTGAACTGTCGGATACATAAGTGTCTTCCTATCTAAGTGGGCAGATGTTTACCAGATTAAATGATGGTAAAATGATGATTCTCATTAAACATCTGGCTAAACAGTTCTACAGTATAAATGATGATTCTCATTAAACATCTGGCTAAACAGTTCTACAGTATAGCTAATAAAAGGCCTACACTAATAAAAGTTTACAGGGTGTCGTTCATGAGAAAATACAGGAACTGAATTGATTAAATCAAGGACGTCTATGCTGGAATATGATGCCCTTGTTACCATAACATATTAGATTAACTTTTACGACATTGGGTGAGTCCTAACACATAGTTAAATTACTCAATGGAATGACTAATAATTCCTGTTAAGAAATTGTCTAGGTAAATAGACACAAACAAAACAGGGAGGAGGTCTGCGTGCTATTTTGCATGCTATACACCACCCATGTTTTCACATTTAATATGAAAGACATGGGTCATGCATGCTAGTCACTGTTCAAAGAGGGACCACAAAATTGCTTTATAAATGTCTTTGAATGTCTGTTGGAACACAAAAGAAGATATTTTGAAGAATGTAGAAAAGCAAACAGTTCTGGGGCACTTTCGACTGCATTGTAATTTGTCCTACTGTGGTAGTCAGGAATTGACATATTTTACACACCAATTTTTTTTTATGACAAGACTCGATTTGTTTTTCCTGCTTCCATGTTTTCACTGTTAAACAGTAGTCTACAGCAGTACTGCATTTACAGATCAAAAAGCTGTTCTCTCACTTGACATACTGTATATTCATATAGTCAGAGACAAAAATATTTGAGCTGGCAGCTTTATTTAAAAAAAAAAAAAAAAATGTTGAAAAAGTTAAATGCAGAATAATCGCTGCTGATATCGATCTTAACCTCAGATGATGTTCAGAGTCTAATACGGTATTTTGCGTCATTCACACAGTGATGGCCAGATAACATATTTTAGAAATAATCTGATCTCACATTATCAAAATCATTATCAGATTTTAAACCACGCATGGGCATAATTTAGATTGGGCTATTTTTTTGCGCCTCAAGCAAGCCTTTACGATGGCGGATTTTGGAGTGTACCTAGCTTAAAGGAGAAAGAGACAGACCTCTTGAGCCTCTAGTATAATCCAGCAGAAAATCCACTTTGAGTTCAGGTGCATCTTTTCTTTGCGAGCGCTCTAACGCCTCTTCCATGCAGTCAACCTAGAAATTACACAGTCATTTGAAACGGCCTCATATTTCACAGGTTAGGTTACAACAAGCTATCATCTATACAATGGATGTCAGGTGTAATTTGCAGAAATTACAGTACAACCGAGTCCTGACATAAGGTCAAATACCATTATAAGCAGGCGCACAGATACGACAGACTGACAGGTTTAAATGACGTGTGAAAGTGTAAACACATTCTTTTAGATCTGTGATGCTTCCTTTTTCCTTTGACATATTTTTAGACAGCTTGGAAAACACATGTCTTGTCCGGCTGGTTTTGCATGTTGACTTAAACAAGGAGATGTCAACTTAGACTGACAACTGAGTTTATGTTACTGTACGCACATACATCAATTATCTTCTTCAGCAAGCACTACTAACAATGCTGATTTATTAGTTCTTCTCGAAACAGAAGCTTCTGGAAGATCTAAATTACGACATAAACTGGTCTTCAAACTTTAATTCTCACGCTGCTCTAAAAATGACAACCTTTTTGTTTCACTAATGTTGTTTAACTAATGTGTGAAGTTCTCCTTTAAATAGCAGTCGAGACATGCTAAACATCCAATCGGCATTCAAGTGAACAGCTTCCTCCTCATGTAAAAATCTCACTTAAACCACAGTCAGGTTTTTTTTAGGTTGTTTTTTGTGTGCTCAGTTACAGTAAAAATGTACAATTGGGCAACATACAAGATCTTGCTCTAGAGGCCCTGTGCCAAGGTAGAGGGAAGCCATGACCACACGACTCTTGGCTGTTCTGATTTGAGCCTGTGCAAAAAAAAAGAGAGAAGACAAACTTAATGAGAGATATTAAGTTTACTATACTTTACTATAAGTGGCATTACAACAATAAAAACACAAATCAAACTAATAACAGGCGATTATAGACAATCTACGGAAGTATTTAAATTGGGACTACTTGACATTAAAAGCTACAGACTCCTTTAGACTCAAAGATGGCAATAAGTAATTTTGTATTATAGTAATGGTATATGTAGTGTAATTATGGTAATATAATATATTTCTTTTTATTGAGATATGAGATTAAGTCTGACATAACTGCAATAACAGTTGCATATTATGTAAAATAAAAAACTCAACATTTACATATAAATCTGATTAGATGCCATGTTTGATGCTTTGTAAAAAAAGTCATATGCTTACTGTTAAATTGTACTACATATATGTAAATGAATTCTACAAGTTGCAATGTTGGTTTTGCAAACATAAACTACTCACAGTTACACACGATTGAAGCATTGTGATGCCTGCTATGTCAAACAGACATGAATACATGCAAGTACCTTCATAGTCTGATAAAACTCATCAGGTGAGTGGAGGAAGCGAATGTGGCCGCCAGGAACCCTGAAAGCGGGTACGTGATCAGCCATCCAGTGGAAGCGAGTGTGAAGGCCCTCGACCCCAGTGAAGCCCGGCGGTCTGGAAGAGGCCAGGGGGGCCGGGTCAGCCTCTGCCAGCAGAGGGGCCAAGAGTAGCACAGCAGACCTACAGGACGACAGGAAGCGAAAAACCCTTTAATGTGTATCCAAAACCAAGACTGGCAGAGTTCTTTGTCTGCATTCACAATGTGCTGTTTTGTTCCCATATTTGTGACTTAACATCTGGTGGCTGAACTTTATCTTTTTTTTTATACTTTCCCATTGGTTGAAAAAACAAACCAATGTGATCTCCCATTCTTCTCATCTTTCTCTGAATTAGTTTGCCACCTCATGCAAAACAGTAAGCAAAATAACAAAGAATACAGCTGTGAGTGCACCAATCTCATCAGTCCCAGGGGAGTTACCAACATGGCCGCCAAATGAACTGCTTTGGGATTTACACTAACCGGTGTGATGTCCATCTCCAAAAGCAACAGTACAAGACAAAAAGCCAATAATATAGTCTGTATGCCACAGCATGAAGTTTGAAACCCTGCAACCCTTTACTCAGATCTACTGCCAAACCCCAAGGTCACACAGAGTTCTCTACAAGCCAGACAGTGTTTTTCTTCATCCAATCCAGTCTTACCACACACACACTTCAGAGATACCACACTGCCAATTCAGAGAAAACAGAATGAAAAAGGCACCTCTATGATCAAGTGTTAAACAATGTTTGATTGCAAAACTATACATGTTATCTCCTTCTCTCACACAGATCAAAGTCAAAAGCCTCACAGATGTCAAAACTACATGAAAGTATGTGCTTTGTGTGAAAAGAATGACAAAGCGCTAACCACAATTGCATAGACTGTACAGACAGAAATTATTTTAATGAAGTCATGGTTGTGTTGCAAAGTAGTTCTTAAATGTAATTGCATACAAAAGTATGCTTAAAATCACTCTAGTGAGACTTATTATTAGCTGAAAAGTAAAGAAAGATTTTCACAATAAGATGATGGATTAAACATCTCTGGCAACCTCCCTAAACATTTGATCAAATACCAGATGCTTCTTATATAATTCTATCATGTGTTTTTCTATCCTGAATATTTTCACGTGCTCTTTATATTTATAAAACAAAAAAAACATTTAAAAGTGGCCAGTGGCAGTCGTGGCCCAGTGGTTAGAGAGTTGGACTCATGACCAGAAGGTTGCTGGTTCGATTCTCAGGGCTGGCGGGTAACGGCTGAGGTGCCCTTGAGCAAGGCACCTAACCCCCACTTGCTTACTATACAAAAAATGTACAAATGTATAGTACAATGTAATGCAAGTCGCTTTGGATAAAAGCGTCTGCCAAATGTATAAATGTAAAAGTAATTTGGTGATTAACATTTTCCATCATCACTGACTAAATAGAATATATATTGGTGAGACGCCTCAATTGTACTCACGTTCTAAAAAATAAAAATACAATTAAATATTGTACTCACGTTCACTTAAAAACGCATTTGACATGCCCTGTCTCCTATTGTTCTCGGTTTATTTAGTGACTGCAACCATCATTACACAAAGCAATGTATAGACTGACAGATGTCACTCATAAATGCAGAATATATGATGGTGTCTATCGAAAACAAGCCACTGAAGATCTAACAAAAGTGAACCGACGATCGTATACCTAACATTTACCGCAAGTATTTGGAAAGTGGTTTTACACATGAATGCAAATGTTCTCCTTTACACAACCACAAGCTAATGCTAGTGAAAGTCTCGTGACTTTAACATGACTGGATTTCTACCGGCTATATTTAAACTGTGCGGTGCATCGCCATTACTAACCCTCTCCTCCGATCATGAGTCCTGAAGAAACGGTCTGAAATCCTCGTGAAAACCCAGGAGAATGCAGGAGTGTACACGGAGAACACAAGTCTTTTCCATGTCATGGGCGCCGCCATGTTTGTACGGGAATTTTGAATATAGAAACTTTATCTAAACACACGCTCTCCATCCATACCCTCAACACTTCCGTAGCGTTTCTCCGTTCGTTTAGTTCGCTTGCAACGAGCCAGAAAGAGTGCAATACACCATTACAAGTATCTCACGTTTTAATACGTTTTATTTGTGTTAGAATTAAACTGTATGTTGTATAGCCTACATATTATAATAATTTTAATGGATTCCTTTTTTTGTTACTGTTACCACAATTCCGTAATTTCTTCATCAATGCTGCCATTTTATTTTGCTTATTTTGACATTCTGAATTCACCTATATGCAACATGTAAATTTTACTGTAGGCTATTATTTAATTACTATTTTAAGTACTTATTACTGTACACTATTACCATTTACGCTCATTTACAATACATCCTCTTTCTTAAAAAATATCCAAAGCTGACAAACGAGGATTAGTAGGGCCTAATGCAAAAATGAGCCCAATGGTGTCCACAGGAGTTAATGTTGTTTACTGCTCTCTTCCTATAGATGGCGTATGGAACAAGTCCAGTAAATAGAGTAAGAACACGTATGAGTCTATACACGTACAATGTACAATATAGGCTATACAATTTCATAATGTACTGTATGTGTTATATAGGAATTTAACGTTAACTCATATTAAATAAATACCAATGAATGTGCAAAATGTTCTGCAAAGCCCCCTTTTCCTGAAAACTGAGTGTTCCGCCATGCACTCGTGAGGATGACCGTAAATTACATTATACTCCAGCTCTGCAAAACCAATCAATTAAATAAATAAATCAAATTGAGTGTGAATAAAACAGCATAATATGCAACATGTGTGGTCAGTCATAACACACCGACCGCATTTCTATCCGCAAGGGCAATGCAATTTTTTCACCTTGTGTGAATAGTGAAGGGAGGGGGGAGAAATCCCGTAAAAAAGGGTCACACTGATTATTTATTGGCAATCCGCCACTTGCGTGTCTGTGTGTGTGTGTGTGTGTGCGGTTGCTTTACTGGAACACCGATGGGAGGAGCCTTTTAGAAATATCACTCGGTACTTCAACTCCATGTCACAAGGAGTAGGATACCTTCACTACCTCTGATAGACTTTAATACAGCTGATCACCGATCAACTGTTAAACAACTGACATGAAACTGTTCTCTATTTCTTTTAAAGAAGGCACATTTTGTATAAACATTCGTATGGGACTCACAAAGGGAGCTATGTTTTAGGAAAACTCCAAGATTGAGTCGGATAACGCTTTGAAGGTAAATACAAAGGTTTTGCTTGATTTTTCCTCATCTATATTACAGTAGTTTCTAAAAAAACAAACCTCATTTTTGTGTCCGTAAACCGTTTTATTCTTATATTGACTTGTACACAACGTATAGTCGCGTTAAATGCGGCGCTACATTGTATCGACGTCCAACTAAACTGCGTTATTTCGCTTTGAAAACGCGCGCTACTGTTGTATTGTTTAAAGTCCGTTTTAGTTTTTCACTTGTACCAGTCGAACTAAAACGACCTCGATGTAACCTGAATAAGTTGGTCTGTTCCAGTAAGAAAGAGTGAAGGGGTATTTACAGTGTAATACGAGCCAGAGCCCGTGTGTCATGAATGAGGAATTGGGTTATTCTCAACGAACTGGAGGACCTCATTCATAACCCGCTTTCTAATAGACTGAGTAAATATCGGGTTTACTTGAACTAAAAATACGGCTTCGATTGCCATCTAGTTAATTTATCTCTAGACAGGACTATTGAAACGTTTACATTTATGCATTTGGCAGACGAGCAACTTCAATGTGTGTGTGTTCCCTGGGATTCAAACCCATGATCTTTGCATTGCTAACGCAGGGCTTTGCCAGCAGGGCTTCAGGAATACTTGGGGAAATTGTTTTATGTATGTGAAAAGGTGTATGAAGGCTGATATTCAACACATAAGACTGTGAATGGGGCCTTTTGAAACTAAACCTGATGTCATAGCTGATGTCAGTAGTCTGCTGGCACCAAAATCTGTTGTTCGGTACATGCTGACATTTTGGTTTTTCCTTCTTTTAGCTACCTTCCATACCCAGCGAGACATCACTTGTTCTGAATGTGGAAGAGGCGTCAGAACTCGGGGTGTTGTGTTGGTGCTCTCCGGTGTATGAGCACCCCGGCTGGGACGGCCCTTCGGCCCTGGACCCCAAGCACCAGTGGTTGCCGGGCGGTACAGGGGGTGGGCAGAGCGCCATGGTAACGCACAGCAGGTTTGACAGCGTCATGAGCAGCAGCCCCTTTGAAGGCGGCGTGCGCCTGCCCCCCCACCGGTTCAAGACCTTCAGTTCAGAGGCGCAGTATCAGATGGTGCTCACGGCCGTGCGCAAACTTCAAGAGAGCGGCTTCTACTGGAGCACGGTGAGCGGGAAGGAGGCCAGCTCGCTTCTGAGCGGAGAGACCCCGGGTACCTTCCTGGTGCGCGACAGCTCGGACCACCACCACTTCTTCACCCTCAGCGTCAAAACGACCACCGGCACCAAAAACCTGCGCATTCAATGCGACTCCCGCTCTTTCTTCCTGCAGACCGACCCGCGGAGCGAGCAGGCGGTGCCGCGCTTCGACTGCGTCCTCAAACTCATCCATCATTACATGCCATCTGCGAAAGGGACAGGGACCTCATCCGTGGTCCACGCTGCGGGGAGCAGCGATGGAGACGGTGGCAGGTCAGCGGATGGGAGTGCGTACTTCATTTACTCTGGTGGAGAGAAGATCCCGCTGGAGCTATTGCGTCCACTGGCTTCCAGCATGTCCAGTTTGCAGCACCTGTGTCGCAAGACTTTAAACGGCCATATAGACGTGTCCACCAAACGGGACCAGCTGCCTCAAACACTTCAAGAGTTCCTCCAGGAGTATGATGCCCCTATCTAGCTAGAGCTCCAGATGTGTTTTAAATCGAAAGAGCCACACGGGCAGAAGATGTGCGTGCCAATAAACGCTCACAGTTCAGCAGAATCGCGTGAGTGGAGATTTTTCGCTCCAGACCTCTGTGTCTGTCAGTATTGCAGGCCAGCTGTGCCTTCGACCTCTGGATTGTGAACTTTGGCAGGTGGCTGCCATTTGAAGGACAGCATGAGAGACTCCTGGTCAAGTGGGCGGCTGACAGGATCTGACATCTCTGCTGCTATTGACACAATGCTGCCTCTATTTTCTAGTGGCCAGTCTCAAAGACAAACTGCTGAAGATAAACGCAAGTGATAGTTGATCAGTACAGGAGTTAAGTGTGCTGCTGTGGCTGAGATCCAGCTCCTCGCCCATCGATCGGGAGATGCTCTCGCAATCTGTTTTACCCAGCTCAACGTTTTTGACTTTCTCCTGGAAGGAAAGCTACGGCCCTCCGTGTTTGAGCGAGAGCCGGTTGTTTGCGATGACGCACACATTTCCACTGCTTCTTGCCAAGTGTAATTGCCTCATAAGTGGGCGTGGGGGCGCAAACGGGGTGGCTACTTACCGCTCACAGCTGACACTGCTGCGTCTGCTCTGCAGACTGTGCAGCGTCAAGAAGAGGACTAGAGAACAGATAAAAAAGACGAGAGGCTTGGACGCTTTTGGCCTCTGACCTCTCTCAGCCCTCTCTGGAGAAGACGGCCCCTGAGGACAGCTCAGTGGACTGTTGTTACTTTGTTTTTGACAGGAGCCAAAGCAAACAGTAGTTTCATTTTGTGCTAGGAAAAGTGAACATTGTTCATGGCTAAATTACAATGAAATGTAAACATATACATGAATTGACTTTCACATACTGTGAAACGAGTACAAGCACAGTATGACAAACTTATTTACTGTGGCGCCTGGCATGAAGAACTATGCATCTCCGATCACACGGAGAGGCATGCGCGTAAAAAAGACACCCGCGTTTAATAACAAATCTGCTATTCACTGAATGTATTTGAGTCTATGAAAGGGCTTTTGGTTCAACTTTTAGATTGTCTTTTTCATATTTTGTCAAATTATGGTGTTTACATGTGTGGCCACCAACAGGACAGCATGTGTTTTACTCTGTCTTTTATAAAGATGTCTCATCTTAAGATCTGGTCTGATGACCGCCAGTGCAAGCTTGAAGATCAGAAAACAACAGCATTCAAGTAGTAAATGCAGCAAGAAACTTTGCACATATTTATATTTATAAACTATTTCCATAATTTATATTAAAGAGCACTATTTTTACAAAATGCATTCCACCGAGTGCCTCGTGTTCTTGAGAAAATGTGATGTCAGAAGGTTGTTCTCCCAGGCCTCAGGCTTGAAATAAACAAGATTTCAATGTGGCGTTTGCTGTTGAAAGCATTTCTGCCTACACACACGCATATACGCCGATGAAAATACCACAACTGCTCTTGTTTTCATAAAAACAGGCCTGAGGCTTACCTTGAGGTGTGTGTGCGTGTGTGTATACAGGATGTGTCTGAGTGCATTCTCTGTTGATCAACATTAAACCATCTGCCTCGCTCTCTATATCTCTTTCCACAGTGTATTCTGTATCTATTACTCCTGGTTGTCCCTTATTCCTTACATGTAAACTATTTGTGAGCAGGAAGTAAACATGACACACAACCCATTCTGATCACTAATATGTATTTCACATAATCATCTGTTAGGTAAAAGGATAGTTCACTCAAAATGAATTTACTCACCCTAATGCAGTTTCAAGTGTCTGTAATTTTTAGTAATTCTGCGTAACACAAAAAGTTATAGTAAAATGGTGCTTGCAGCAGTCAGAAATTCAATGAAAGCGAATGGTGATTGGCTGTCCGTCTCTAAAAGTGTACCACTGAAATGTGCTTTTGTGTTTCACAGATTACAGAAAGTCAGTATATAAGTTTGGAACATGGCTGTGTTTTAACACAGACGCTCTAAGAGGGATCACATTTTTATTAGGGCCCACAAAATATGTACAGCATTGGTTTTGATTTATGCAATTAGTAGACAATATTATTTAGCAAAAACAATATGTGTAGTAATACACACACATTTAACATTTATACTACACAATCCAAGTTAAAAAAAGTGCACTTTAGTACACAATTTTCTTCCATAATGTGCTCTTTACTGTTACACATGTAGGCTACTTAATGTACTAAAAATATTTTTTTGTGTTTCTATTCATGATGTCTCAAAATAGCACAGTAGAGTACACCTAAATATTCTTATATCTATTAAAAAAAAAAGTACTAAAAGTCAAATAAGTAGCCTACAATAAGTGTATTATAGTGCACTACACGACTTTTTAAATCTGAACAGATTTTAAAAAAAACTAGTCGTCTTGCAGACTGGGCATCACACACTACGGGATAAAATCTGCAGACTGGCGTAGACTTTTTGCAACTGAAAATCTGGGCAAAATCTGTAATCTGCAAAATTAGTGCTGAGATTGAAACAGAATTAATGTGAGTATACGCTGACAGAATTTTCATTTTGAGTTAACTATCCCATTTTTATTTCTAACAGCAGAAACCTTAACTATGCTATTTTGAGTGTATAGTGAGAATATTTTTTATGCATTGCAGGCGACCTGCGCTATTCCACTTATTTAATGAATTAACCCTATGTAATTAATTTTCTCTCCTCTCCATTTAAGTAAAGGCTTTTATCCGTTCACTGTTCTCATATTAGATGGTAATTAACACATTGTAAAAGTAGTAACTCACAAACCATTAAATGCCTAAGTGAAAAAAAATCAATAAGCCTTGATAAACTTCCTGCGCAAACCCAATACAGCCTGACCGTACGATTTCAGACTTTCCCAGCTGCTTCATTATACAGATCAGCCCTATAATTAAATAATCATTATGTTTGTCATTATCCAGTTAAAACACTTCAAAACCAATTGTTGATCTGCAGAGGTGTGGTCATATCAGCAGATTTCAAGATAACATTTTGACCAACTATAAAAATAACAGCTAAATAAACTATGAAAAATACATACATCTTTAATAAATGAAAACATATCAAACTTTAAAATGGCTTCCTTATTCACTGAGCAAAATTTTCAGCTATACCTTATACAGCTGCAGTTTTCAATTCACATATTCATGCAAGAAAAGCTTCAAAAGTTCAAAAAGTATGAATGCAAATCTATAGTGCAAACGTACTCTGAGATTATTTAGAAGTCTGTTATCAGTGTTTCATGTTGACACATGTGTCCATTTCCTGAAGATAAGCTTATCAACGTCTCTTTTACTGTAGTTGTGCATGAAAACTATGGGTAAATTCCATTCACATTCATACCAAAGACCCAGCACATGTGTTTGTGCAAAAGGGCCAGCGTAAGGTACAGGAAAGAGAGAAAGAAAGATTTACCCTGTGGATTGTTTAGATTGCGCGAAAGTTTCATTAAACAGTTAACATGGCCACAGGCAGCCGTCGAACAATCTCTTCTCATAACTCCACTCCAAGTGGTATCTCCCGCTACGTTCTTTTTACGGTATTTGGGAAGTCTCCGCCTTTTCTTCACACTCGTTCCTTCCCTCCCTCGTGTTTTCAAAACAAAGCTCCAGTCAGTGAGTCCATGCCCCATTTGGTCGGGCAACGCCCGTCAAACACAAAGCCCCTGGGCTCAGAAAGTTCCTGACAACCCTCCACCCAAAACAACAGTGTTTATTTAGTTTTTTTCCGATAAAAAAAGTCACATGGCCAAACATTAAACATCGACCACCCTTAACCTATGAGAAAATGTGCAGGCAGAAAAAAGAGACGCTGCATTTCTTCACAGGATGTTTATGTTTAACTGCTATCAATACCAGCTTCAATTGAGGCTTTACAGTAAATCACCTCTGTGACCTCTCCATGTCTTTTTTTCTGATTCGCTTACTGTAACGCTGAAGCTGCCCCTTGAGTTCACTCTCCACGTGTCTAAATATGCTTATGTTTCCCTGAATTTTGTACATTTACCGTAAGCCATGCCATCTTGATACCCCCGATAAGCGCACAGATTATTACGATCAACAGATAAGTTATGAGCCGTATGGCTATCGTAATTCTCATGGACATAGTGAGTAAGTGAATGCATGTGCATCCGTGCGTGTGTGTGTATGTCTGACTAAATGACTGAAAGTAACGGGACTCCAGAGGGGTTGTGTGTGCTGGGAAGTTGTCCAGTTCTCTCGTGTGTCAGTCCCATATTGTGGTTGACTTAACAGGAAAAGAATGTGAGGCCATTTTTTATACATCCTGGCCCGCTGCAGGGGCCCAGGGAAGATTCTGCAAATGTGCGTCTGCGTGTGTGCGCATAAGCATACATGTGTCAAAGACGGAGGATGATAAATACAGTACTTCACGTGAAAAACGCTTTTGTCAACATCATTGTAAAGTCTGTAATCATGTCTGTCTATAATCACACAGAATTAAAACACGTTACAGTAAAGCAGAGCTGCAAGCAAACACGTTCGGCTGTCATGAAAACTAAGACAAGGTGTGCTTCTGGCAAAAGTCATGTTGATTTGTTCTTTCTCCTGTTATTTCCACTTTAACAAATGATGTCAAGTCTTTGTGTTTCCGAAGTACTTTTGTTGCCCTATTGCGCTTCAGCTCAATGACATCATCACCATGGAAAGCTGCAGGTCTCGGTCTACTGGCAACAGGCAATCTTGGCATGTGCATTAGACAGCATGCGCTCACACACCCTTGCACTGCTAAAATTCTGTGCGCGAGTTTTCCCAAATGTCAAGTTTTGTTATTTGCATATTTTACAGAAAGTGTAGGCTATAAAAATACCACAGCAACCAAAAAGCTGAACAGCTCTGCTATTCTATAAATCAATGTTTAAGTAAAAATATTTGTCCTAATTCTGGTTTTACTTTGCTCCTTGTATTTTACAAACATAAGGACATATATATAACATAAGGAATTGTTATTTCTTGCCTATTTATGGCACTGCTGCAGAATGCCTGAGCATCTCAATGTACAAATAGTCACTAACATGTGGACACTTGGCAAATAAAACTTGAAACTTAAAAAAGGATAAATTTTTCTGATATGCAAAATTACATATATTACAATTGTGTATTTAGTATAAATAAAAATAATGTATAAATAAAGTATATTTAATATGAGTGTATTTACACTTATTCACCTCACTAAAAAAGCAGAAATTGCATGCATGATGAACTCTTAAAAACATGTCTTAATATCGTATGTGATTTACACTTGTCTGGTTAAAAGTATATGTAATTTCCTTGCAATCTGTATAAGCAAGATGACTGGGACAGACAACAATTGATTCAGCTAAAAGAGAGGGTTAAGGGTGGGGCTTCCTTTTAGGCCAAACAGGGGAAATGTTTATGTTTACATTTATGTTTTTTGTAGACATTTTTGTCTAATTTGACAAACTGCAATTCAAGGCATACATTGTATCAGTACATATGCTACATGTGCTATGTGTTCAAATCCATAAGCTTGGTGTTTCTATTGTACCAAAAACTATAAAACTATATTTTTTTTGTGCAGTACTATTTGGTAATGCTTGTGGTGCAGAAATTCTATAAATAAAATAAAAATAAAATATTAAAGTATTTTTATGAACTTTATAACAATATATAGGCCTACTGTATCATTACACTGCTAAAAACATATTTTCAATTAAATACATCTTTCAGTATGGCCAAGAAAATATTTTGAACTTTATATACAAATATATTCAATATAAAATAAAAAAGACCTACACTGAAGCACCCAGTTATTTGCTCTTCCGCTTTAGTGCAGTGCTTTCTCAGAAAACTGGCTTGAGGTTTTGAATAGATAACCGTCGATTTTGTACAAAGGTTGTTGGTTAGACCTGGATTCTCTGTAGGAGAAGGGTCCTGTGGGAGGTCATAGAATGAAGGCAAGGCTGAAAAAGGCCTCGTGGGACAGATTTACAACAGGGACTATATAGCTAATGGCTTGAGAAATTACTTGAGAGAAAGAGAGAAAGAAAGAGAGGAGGGGTGTCTGTGCAGCATTCGAAAGAAAGAAGTGAGTTTCCCTCTACCCTGATTTTCAAACTAGTCATGAACGCCACTAGGCCGAGAGCTTCTGTTTTTGTCACAACAAAGACTGCAGTCTTCTTCCCTCATTTTCATCCGTTCTCGTCTCGTTCCCTCGCACGCGCATGCACACGGAGTTGCAAAGAAACAAAGTCCAACTATCCCCCTCCCCATCTAACACACATGGTTCCCATTCCCTTCATACCTTCAGTGCCATCAGAGCCCAGTTTCCAGGAAAGAGGCTCTTTAATTGAGTTGACTCTTTACTGCTCTTGCAATGTGAGCAAGAGAGAGAGAGAGCGAGAGAGAGAGAGAGAGAGAGAGAGAGAGAGAGAGAGAGAGAGAGAGAGAGAGAGAGAGAGAGAGAGAGAGAGAGAGAGAGAGAGAGAGAGAGAGAGAGAGAGAGGACACATTTAGACAGGAAGGGGAGGTGCAGAGCGGGAGCTCATGCACAAACTCACACGTTCTTTTACTGTAAGAACTCATTTCCCCCTCCTGACTGCTCTCTTTCTCCCTGCACTCTTTCCTACTTCGTCCCCTCAGATTTTGCTTTGTTTGGGTCAAGGTCCATTTTAACCTCGCATCTGAACCGTGCACATTTACAATTGCACTGAAGTGCTGCATTGTGATGCAATGAGTGCATGTTTGATCGACTACTAAAAAATAGAAAATGAAAAGTTCGGTGGATGGCAGTCCTTTTAGGCTGCAGATGTGTGTGGAGCGATGCTTACAGCATAACAATAGGGCACAACAATAGAGCTCCAGAATCCCATTTATTTTTTCAATAGAGGAATTGATTTTTAGTGATAATGTTAAAACGTTTCAAGACCTACCATGAGCTTTGAGGTTGTTGAAAATGATGAAATGTGCTTCTGTAAAAGCCACAAGTGAACGTGATTTCATTAATTTGTAAAAATACAGATACATTTCCGAAAATCCTACTGAAGAACTACACTAGCCGTAATTCTAAAGAGAAATCCACCAATCAGAGAATCAGATGTTACCATGGAAACTGGAATTGAAACTAAGCAGTGGCCATCTACACCGATAAAGCATTGTAATACAGATTTAAACAACTTATATATATATATATATGTGTGTGTGTGTGCAATAAACTTTGGAATTTTATTTATATGGTATTTATATTGTTTATTTATAATTTATTTCATTTGTGTGGTTGTACAGTGTAGTTGTTAGTTCATTGAAGCTTCATAAGAATAGTAGTTTTTCTCATATTTGATTCTGTACAATCTTTTACTTCAATTTTCAAACTATTTTTGCAGCATGCAGTGGGTTAGTTTGGTTCAAAACAAGACTTTTATGGAAGACTTTTTGCCTGTGGAGAAAATTTTGTAAAAACAAATTCTCCTACCAGGCCAATGAAAAGCATACAGCAGCCGGCTGTGATCTAAATATTAAACATTTTCTATTGTTTAGAGCAATTTAGGATTCAGCTCAAACTGACCCAAAGTAATTGTCTTTCATGAATGCACAAAGAGGCACAAACAACCCACTTGAGGTGCAACAATTCCTAAATAACTGCACCATTTGTAGATTTCAACTCATAATCTTTGTGCATGTCATGACTGCTATTTTTGTCACTCAAAGTTTTGAAATCTTAAAGGAGACTTTATTGTTCCATATGTCACTGGTACTGGTTTCAGGTGACACTGAAACCAATGACATCTGGAACTCACTTGCTAACACTTTTTTAAAGTGACAGTACATGTATAACTTTAGTGGAGACTAAGTAGAGCTGAAAGGATGTCATTGAAACTGAAATGTTCTTTTTAGTTTTGCATTGTAAACATGAACGGTAAAAGACAAAGCATTAAAGTTCAAACAAAGCCAAGCAACCAAAATGACAAAGACAGCAAAAACACAAAGAGAGAGAGAGAGATTGCAGAGCATTCGAAAGATCTGAGGACAGGAAACCAAAGAAATTAAAGAGGTTTCCTGTCTGCTCTTTTGGACAGAGCGAAGGTAACACCTGTAGGTTTGGTATATGTTCCTCAAACGTAAATAAACCTCTCCTCGTGCACACACACACACACGCACGCACGCACACACACACACACACACACACATGCACACGCACACACACAGGCAAATGCCTGAATCAGAATGTTTTTGTGCAGAGAGCAGGTTACGTGTAGGCGTATTTTGACTGGAAGAAATCGCACCGATGTAATGAGAATCGCTCAGCAGACTCGTGCAGTACTGAAGCTCGTGTGAGAGAGGTGAGAGGGGAAACAGACAGAGAACAGTTTAAGAGAGAGAGTTACAAGAAATAAAGTTTCATTGGGGTCAATCTGATAGCTTGGCTTTTTGCCATCCCGTGTTTTCTCTAGCATTTCACCTTGTGACCTGAAGTGATGGTTTGACAGTTTACTGGAACACACGCAGTGGCTTTCCAAGGGCGGCGTAGTTCTTTTCGATTCGAACTGATATCCGATACGGTGTTTCTCTTCTCTTTTACCAAAGACATTCCTATAACAGTGACCACAGCCCACATTTACTGTTTTAAAGAGAAAACTTGGTTTCAGCCCTGTTCGAAATCTCATATTTCCTGAAAATATGAAACCACATCACAGTTTGCAAGCTGATAATGTTATTTCAGTTAGTCTCCGAAAATTCAGATTTCTATATGACTTCTTTCTAAGATATGAAATGTTTTCAGAGGCACTACATTAAAAAAGGTGCATATTCAGGACTTCTGTATATAAACATAATCCTGTTTAAAAGCTACCAGACACAACCTTGTAAGTCTTTCTTTTAATAGATACACAAACAAACCTTTATTTTTTCGCAGAAAGCACATGTTATTGAACTAACATTATATTATACAGAGCTTAGCAAAAAATCAAAGTCTACCCACACGTCTGTGGTTTCATTCAACATTGTATCTTATGATGTTAAGTGGGTTTCAACTGATTTGACTCATCATTTGTGAAAATATGAGTAAAGCGTGCAGACAACCAGTGCTCATCTCTCAATGCGGTTCATCTGTCTGTAATGAAAGTTATAACATAGGCTATATATGGTACGTATGCTTAGCATACACATTTTTTCTGATGCTACATGATGGAAAAACACATCAAAAACGACTCTACTACATCAGCAACATCAACACATCAGTGTCAAAAATGAAACAATGTAATTTTGTTACGAAATGTCTTTTCTACAGAAAGCACAAAAAATACATGCTTCAACATGCTTCTAAGGTTGAATAAAGGAATTGACTAAACTTTACTAGAGTGACTACCTAAGAGCTCATAGGTGACTCATGTCACCTTTAGGATACTTTCAGCATAACCTTGTAAATTAGATTAGTTTTTTTTAATCAAAACTATTTTTATTAGCAGCACATTTAATAATATTTCACTTTAAATAAAGCAACGATACAGAGTTAAAACAGTATTTGCATTCTGGAACACTGTTTACCCCACATTATAACTATACAGGACTTTATTTTGCCGATTTTGGTTGATCTACAGCTGCAGAAAAAAAAATCCAAATTTTAATTTAAAATGAAATTGAATATGAACTTGTTTTCTTTGCAGTTGAGGTCTAAAAAAAAATACAGCGCATTTTTTGTTATTTTGGCCTGTTTCTCCAGGTCTCATTTTCTGCAGATAAGTGCAAATAGAAACAATATTTTAATTTGAAATTTGGGAGAAATATTGTTAGTAGATTACAGAATGAAACAAAAATTTTACCTAAACACATACCTAAAAACTGAAAATGGTCTTTGAAATGATCTCTTAATGTTTTCCGCGGGCTATACACTTTGACCCCATACATACCAAATTATAGTGATAATACAATAATATAATCATCATCATCTTTATTGTTAACCATGCACTAGTGTGTGTGGGTATGTGATATCAAATGTAACCACATTAGCCATTTCACAGGATGTTTTTTTTCTGTATTGTTCCTAACATGCATAAACAATAACAGGGTTGAGGATTTTGGTTAAGATCCCCTAAACTATTAATGGTCGGATGTACTTACTGTAGGCAGATCAGAGTCGTTGTGTAGATGGTGCTTCGCTCGATCGAGTCAAATCAATACATGCAGTTCCATTGGCAGATTGCTACTGTAACAGTGAAAACATAAAGCTCTCCTATGACATACATGCATGTGCAAGCAATAGCATGCACAAACACATATAAAAAATGATTTAAAAATAACAACAATAGGTTTTTATGGAAACTGGTGTCATTTAAAATTTTAAGCACGAGAGCAAGGTTTATCCCATATGAGATCAATTTAATTGAAACATGTGCATTCTGCATTATTGGTTTCATACACGCACGCACCGACTTTTCATTTTGAATGCTGAAAGGGCTATTTAAATATTTCCACTATTCCTCAGAAAAGCACATTTTATTATTTATGAGTTACTTTTCTGTTCGCCGTCTGATTGATTTCTCTGGAAAAATAACAGGGTCTGATGGAAAAGTCACTTGTTGTTAGTTATGAAGTTAGTTCCACACATTACACCACCTCAAAAAGTTTTAAAGTGCTACAATTCTGACATGAGATATAATCGAAACTATATAAGCAGGTACAACTTCCAAGTAGTATTAATACTTAGTCACACCATGTTTCTGACGCATCTGTAATTACAGGGCATGCCCGACATGTTACTGCACACAAAGATGAATGACTTATTTTACCAGAAATGAACGTGGACATGACAGTGTATTTGAATACCACTGAATCATGAATGTATTTGTAATGTTCTTCTAAGACACGACATAAAGAAATCTGTTCTTCGGTGGAACTTTTCATGATATTGAAATCACCCATTTTTGCTGTTTCCCAATATCTGTTCCTCTTCTCTTTGTACTCTTTGTACGGCCGCTGGAAAAGCAATTACTGGTGTCTGCAGCTCTGACGCAAACGGAACAGCCGTTTTACAATGTGTCTTCCTTCCTGAATTTATTCCCAAATAGTGTAGCCACAAAAATAGAAAGTAGCCAAGACCTTATTCTCCATGTACTTTCAAACAAAGTAAACATGCTCATACAAACAAAGCAAGTGGTTTTGGGGGGATATCACAGGAAAGTAAGAGGGAACCAAGAAATGCCTTCCGTTAAAGGAATAGTTCACCCAAAAATAAACATGTCATCTTTACATTCAAAACCTGTTTATGACTCTCTTTTATCAGTGGAACACAAAAGAAGATATTTTGAGAATGTGGTTTTGTGTCCATACAGTGGAAGTCAATGGGGGTCAATGTTGTTTGGTTGCCAACTTTCTACAAAATATCTTCTTTTGTGTTTTGCAGAAGAAAGAAAGTCAAACAGGTCTGAAATGACACAAGGGTGAATAAATTATGAAAGAATTTTCATTTTTGGCCTAACTATCCCTCTAAGACTGGCATTCTCACTGATTGTCTGGCAAATAAATATTTTCCTTATAGCTTAATTTCCACTTGTGCTCATATGACCAGATGATGTTTACAGGTTTATTTGTCTTTAGCACAAAACTGGTTCAACAAACACCAAGAAACATTTTTGCTGCAGGTTTGTTGGCTTTAACTTTTAAGTTTAAATTTTCTTTTATTAAAATACTTTTCCTGTACTCTCTTAATGCACAAACAATGTTAGGTAAGTTGAATTCCACACAAAGTGTTAACATTGTAGCTCTATCTAAACATAACTCTGTTTAACCAGCATGACAACACTTACTAAACCAATAAAGTGAGTTTGGCCATTGGCTGTTACCGTAACACTTTACAATAAGATCTCATTTATTAACATTAGATAATGCATTATAATTAACATGAATTAACAACAGGCAATATATGTTTACAGCATTTATGAATTAATGTTAATTTATAAAGAATTATTTAAAGAAATCTTTATACCAACCTAATAAAACATAAATCTATTTGGTCATTAAAAAAAGTCAATTTTTTGCTTTAATTCTCAATCTCAGTCTTTTATATCTTCCCTTACTCTCCTCCCCCCCTTGGCCGTCATTTTTATTTCTATTTTGCTTTGCTTCCTCACTCCTTCACCCTAAGCCCCACAATCCACAATCAACAAGACCATAATACAACTCGTACCATGTGTTCCTGGAAACACTGATCTCTAACTTTACCTGGTATCCCTCATCTGCTCATTTCCCCACATGTTGCAGAGCTGATATGACCAGCTAACAACTGTTTTTGATTTTTCCCTGTGGGGTAGAAGGTCAGGATAAGATCAGTCTGGTAAATTGCGGCCATTTTCCAAAGCATTGTGTGTGCCTTCATGGTTATGTGTCATGTCAGTGCAAACAGAATCCCGCAATCCTGCATTTCTGTCCATGTGCTGGGTGTGTGTGTTGGCAATGACACAGATCTGACTGGTCTGAATTACCAGAAATATGGTGAAATTCTGCCCTCAGGAACATCCGTGGCATACTCCTGTTAGTGACAATGAGATTTGACAAATGTTTTCTAGAGAATGTATTGGAGAGAGCACACAATACTTAAACAGCAACATCACGTATTGCTGTTGGCTGAGCACAGGTCATCATTCATATCCACAACACCACAAAGTCCTTGTAGGTCAACTTGCATTACACTATTTAGGAACCATTGTTGGGGAAGCTTAAAAACTGGAACACAAAATAATATATTTTGGGAAATATTGCCAATGTTATTTGTTTACCAACTTCATCCTTATTTGTGTTCTAGAGAAGCAAAAATACAGGTTTGGAATGACATGAGAATGATTTTCGGGTGAACTATGTGTAATGGTGCTGTGTGTAATATTTAAAAGAATCTACACTCAAAAAAAAAGTTGTTGAACGAACTTAATTAAATTAAGGAAAACTTTTCCACGAAAATGAATTACATTTCTTCAACAAAATCTAATTAGTTTGAAACAAGTCTTTATAATCTTGTTGTATGAACTTAATTTTTTTTAGTAGTCTTGATCAAATTAATTTGTGTCAAACTTACTTGATAATGTTTTGCAATGCCTAATAGAAAGAATTTTGTCAGGTTAACCATTTTATTTTGCCATGCCTACTACATAAAATAATGCCATGTTAACTATTTTTGTCATGACTACTATATGGACAAGATGATATTACGTTTACAGATCTTTAATTCACATTTTAAAATGTAACCGCCCACCACTTAACCAAAGGCTTTTCTGAACAATGGTAACCACAAAACTCAAAAATATATAAAACTCCTCTAAATCTCAAAGATAAATGAACATTAAACACTAACAAGTGTTTCTCTTGACTGAAAAACACATAAAACAACACTTAATTAAGAAAATACCTCTCAAAATGCAGTCTTATGCAAAGCATGCTGGGAAATACAAATCCTCTGCCCAGTTTTAAATGTTATGTTAATGCAACACAAATCACTCATGTAGTCCTAACATGAATAAATTAAGTTATATAACTGAACATGAAAAAAATCATGTTTAACCAAATTTTCCAAAAATTGTGTTGATTTAACTTGTTTAATTTAAGTAGATTGGACAAGCAGCAAAAATATTTTTTTTCAGTGTATTGACAGAAATGCAACATAATATACATAACTATGTCTTCAGAGGTGTATAAAGATCTTACATAATAAAGCGTTATGAACTATTTTTATCTACATTCACCGCAGGTCTCCTCACTGATGATACATAACTTGTTACTAGATAAGCTTTTACGTATTACCCCACAACTAAAAATGATGAAGGAAGTAAAAGTTCACCCAAAGCAATATTTCTGTCATATTTATTTACTCTCATATTGTTCCAAACCCGTGTGACCTGTATGTAATACAATAAGAGAAACTTTTAAAGAATAGTGTTAGAGGCGCTGCTCTTTCCCATACAATGAACCTGAAGACAAATGAGGCTGTTGGTCGCAAACATTCTTCACAAAAGAAGGAAACCACATGAGTTTGGAGCCATATGAAGGAAAATTATTTCACATGCCAAACATCTTTTATTTAAAAAATTTACGTTTTAGTTAGTTAGTCTCCAACAGTACCAATTTCTTTTCTCAAACTAGATTGAAGTGTCTGAACCTGTGTGTTCAATAAAGTGCTCTCAGCATAAACATTAAACACGATGCCAAATTCCGAGCGATAGTGCCTCTAGCAGGCCAGACGGACTGAAAATCTCCAACGGTGAGAAAGAAACTGGCATGTTCTCTGGGACTCTGTGGCGAGGGCAGCCAATAACAGCTGCACAATTCTTTAAAAAACATTGATCTTACAGCAGTGAGTCCATTTACCCAGGAAAGGATGCAAACGCTCCAAAACAAGACAGATGTTTCTATGGCAACGGCAGGGCTGGGGCAACGGGGACGAATGAGTTATATTTCACGTAGGCTGAGATTTCTTAACACACTGTAAAATATGAGCACGCAAATTACTTTGTTTACTTAAGAGTTTCTTTCAAAATCACGAATGGCACAACTTTCCCTGAAAGCGAGCCGCTGGAAAATTACTGCATTGCAGCATGTTGTGATGTATGTTGCAACACTTCTACATTCGTGAGCGCTGAGCAACATATCAGATGTAGATGTTTGAGAGCAAAACTCGAAATTCCTGTAAACACATGGCTGTATTAAAAAAACACTTGGCAATAAGAGTCTGATAAGAGCATGTGTAATTTTGGAAAATGCAAAAGTAATAATAATGTTTTCGAACACTCCACCACTAATCCCATCTCAGATAAACAGATATTCCCGCTTCACACCATTGGTTAGTCAGGATGCTAAAACAAACATAGCAATGTTTTCATATCTCCACAGAGCCGTGATGTTTACACTTTTCAGGCAAATCAAACTACAAATGTATTACTTATAGTTGACTCTGCGATTTCACACTTGGCATTTCATATTTTTCTTTTGCATTCTCCCATGGCACTAAAATGTACACTGCAAAACAAGACCTACATGTTAAAGTATAGAAAAAATGAAATGTAGGTGATGGTATAGAAATGCTGTTTAAAGAAGCTGTGTGTAATATTAAGGAGGATCTATTGATAGAAATGCAATATAATATACATAACTATGTCTTCAGGGTTGTATAAAGACCTTAGAATGGGTTATTTCTATCTTCATACACCGCGGGTCCCCTTACATAGAATTCGTTGTTTCTACAGTATCCCTAAACGGACAAACTGCTCTACAGAGCGCGTTTTATAAATATGTTATCTCCTTCGGCAAAGAAGTGAAACCGTGACAACATCTTTGTCCCGTGTCAGCCACCGTAGTGTTTCAAAAGGGAGGGGCAAGCGCTGGAGAGAGCCGTTGCACCTCATAGCCTCACTGCTAGATGCAGCTAGAATCATTGCTTCTTTAAAATGAGCTCAAGAAAATGCAAAACACCAGCAGCACGTTTTCAGAGCGCACCCTCATCTAGCATCAAGATCTTTTAACATTTAGCAGCAATACGTCAAGATAGATTCTTGTAAGGTGTGCGTCATTTTTTCGATGGTTGGCCTCATGTGAGAGGTGAGCTGGGAGCTCAATGAGAGCAGAAAAGGAGGGATTGAATGATTAACTGAAAACAGAGAGAGGAAAAGAGATATAAAGAAAATGAGAGAGGAAAGAGGAATGGGAGGGACTTCATATAGTGTTGATGTTAACAATGGCAAACGTGAAGGTTTTCTCTGACTCATTCTAACACATGTGGTCCAGAGGTCCCAAACAGAGTTTTGAACTGTATGATGTTTCACTGAAAGACACTGACTTGTGAAGATACTAAACCCATGCATCAGATAGAAAGAAACCTCAGACACTTACAGTAAATGTGGGAATTTTACCAGACCACCCATTAAGATCTAGAGAGGCAATGATAAAATGTTAAAAGCTGGAGTGTTAAAATAACTACAACTCACACACAGAAAAACGTTAATAAATGTAAACAAAAAATCTGCTGTGAATTTATTGTCTTTTGTTTTGTTCTCAAGTGTTTTGGAACATTTGAATGCGAGGGTACAGCTCACACAGTCCACTTTAAAGTCTCCGAGACAGCATGCGGCGAGAACTGAGTCACTCTCAGGAACAGATGTGTCCTCTCACGACACTCATTCCCATCACCAGCATTCATCCTGCCTCACTTTTTAACCCATCAAACATCTACTACTATGGAATTTTAGCTGCACTATGAGTTAATGATTTATGAAATGTGTATTGAGTGTATGACTGTGTGTGCATGTGTAAACTGGTCTGAACAAGGTGCGGTTTAAAGATGTGTGTGGGGGGAATTATGCTATATTGTTTTTATCAAGTTTTTACAATGTCCTTGCTGACATGGATCTATAACTTCATGAAGCATTTCTACTGTGTTATAAGATTTTCTGGAGAATTTTCAAAATAAAACAAGCCTCTACAGTAAATATTAAATATTTAGGGTTACAGTTTGTAATAAAAATAGTTGCATTAATACAAGCTTCAATATAATAAGACACTTCGCAATGTTTGTGAGGTAAAGACAAATGAAACGTTGTGAGGTAAAGTAATAAAAACATTGCTGGAAAAAAAAATCCTTCAAATAGATCATCTGCTGAAGTAAAGAAAATACCAGACCTCGCTCAATATAAAATATTAAACTCTCTGTTTATGTCAAAAGATTTTTATTTAAAGTGAGAGTTAACCCAAAAATGAATATTCTGTCATCATTTACTCACCCAGTAGCAATTTTTAAATCCAGATTAAAAACACACTTGTTTAGCTGTGCATTTACAACCTGAGCACTGTGCTGCATTTTTATTCTCTTTATATGTCCAACCATTTTTAATCAATTTTATTTCTGTTTGTTTGTCTTTTAAAATTCAGTCTTTTTATTTGTGCTTTTAAATAATTAGCTTTTTAAAGATGTCCTATGAATTTTGTTCTATTTTTGTTTTATGTAAAGCACTTTGAATTACCTTGTGTATGAAATGTGCTATATAAATAAACTTGCCTTGCCTTGCCTCTTGTCATTTTAAACCTGTATGACTTTCTTTCTTCTGCAGAACACAAAAGAGGATATTTTGAAGAATGTTGTTAACTTGCACCCATTTACTTGTTTTGGTTTTGTGTCCATACAATAGAAGTGAATGGGTGCCGCGATGTTCGCTTACCAGCATTCTTCAAAATATCTTCTTTTGTGTTCTGCGGAGAAAGAAAGTCATAACCTGAAAAATGACAAGAGGGTGAGTAAATAATGACAGAATTTTCATATTTGGGTGAACTATACCTTTATATTCTTTGCTTTTCTAGATTATTTATTCACACAATTTCCTCTCACCTCATGAGAAGACTTGTGTATGGTCCCTTACTGACCAACAGTCATGTGTAATGATTACTTCATCTGCAGTTTGTTAAATAGGGTCTGGGGTCATGGCTGCCCACAAAATCACCTCACTGCTGTCCGGAATAAGACTGCATGGGGGTAAAGGGTTGGTTCAGCTGGTAAAATATGCTTTGTATTTTATCGCATGCTGTGCTACATCCAGGAAACCATTTGGGACAAAAAACAGGCACTTCTCATTTTCAGTCAGTGTCTCGGCAGTAGATAACAATAACTTATTCTGACGTGGACTGATGCGCAGTAATAAAGAACAGATGCTTTGAAGATCAGCTACTGTTATTTGTCTAACTGAGGCAACCGCAGTGACTAACCTATACACACTTCCTCTGTGCTGTCGAAATTTTGGAAATTGTTCATGTAGCCGAATAACACGAGTATTACAGTATGTACCATTTTTCTTTGAATACAGTTAATCTTCCATGTTCGTATTGTCAAACCTAAACCCTACCCATGACCCAAACCCTAACTCTAACCACCCTTAAAAAGGCAAAAAATCTCTTATCAAGTCTTAAATCTAACATTGACCCTAAGCTTAATCCTACAATCTGAGTGGTTTATAGTAATGTTGTTCCAGGACTAATAATAATGCTAAAATTGATATTGATAAAATCATTGAAGAATTATTCCATTGATGACAGAAGTGACGCATGCATCCCATTAGTAAGATCTTCTTCCTCTGACCACAAAATGTGCCTCAAAAAGGACACGTCTGAAAACCATTGTTGATTCATCATCACAAAAAAAACCCTAAAGAGACCTCTCTTAGCCATTTCCATTTATAATTCTCATATCTCTCATAATTCATGATAATGGAAGTATGACTAAGAAAGCTATAACTAATATTTCCCAATTTTGGGTTTCACAACCTATAATCTCATAAACACAAGCACCACACCGAACAAGGAAACCTGTTGTGTTTGTTTTATTAAACCTTGTCTTTATTTAATCCACTGTTAAATTGATATTAAAATCGTACTTTTGCTTCCAAACAAAAGTAAACAAAACATTCAGCATGCTGGACCGCGAGCAGCACCAGGACCGCTTTAGCGCATAAGAGCTACTTTTTTCTCCTCCGATGACTAAGGCTGGAATCTGGGCTCAGGCTCATTGGTGAGCAACATCAAGATTTCCCACTTCCTTCTAGGCCGACGATGACGCATCTTTGATAGTCAGTGTTTATTCTGCTGGTCTTTGGACGTAAGTGATGCTCACAGTTTGAATTAGCGGCAATCGATACAAATAAAATCGCCACAGCAACATTACTGCTCTCACATTGACCGAGGTGCGTGGAGATCTCTGATCTTTGGGGAAAGCCTCCACTTCGGCTCACGCCAAACAGCTCACCAAGAATCATGACTCATGACTTCCCTGCACTTCCCAGTTTTGGCAAACCGTTCCATTATTTGTAATATCTCCATGGACGGCTGTGGCAGGGTACATTTCTGTGTAGATTTTCCAACAGCCAGAATTTCACTCTCTCTGACAGCATCGACAATAAAAGTCAAAAACATTTGTGAATTACAGCGATGAATTACTCAACAACTATGTGTTCCCTCTTTTGCCATTTACGAGGACTTATACTGAAAGAACTGGCAAACGTATCGTACGGGTCATTTACTGGGCCTGTGTGACATTTCTAGTAAATGAACTTGAATATAAACAACAGTTCCATCCTAAAGCTCTTCATGTAAATTGTTGTGTCCTTTCTTAAAGGGATAGTTCACCCCAAAAATGTGCTTTTGTTATCAATTACTTATCATGTCATTCCAAACCTGTATGACTTTCTTCCTTCTGCAGAACACAAAAGACGATATTTTGAAGAACGTTGGTAACTAAATAACATTGGACCCTATTGACTTCCATTGTACGGACACAAAACCCCCCCAAGACATTTCTCAAAATATCTTCCGTGTGTTCCACAGAAGGAAGAGTCACATACAGCATTGAATGTTTCTTTTTGGGTACAAAAGTAAAAGAGGAAGTCATCAGGGATGCCATGATGGTAAATTACTAAGAATTTGGGTGAACTGTTTCTTTAAGAAACATACTCTTTTTGTTTTTCATGATGTGCAGATGTTTTTGTCAAATTAAACGATTATAATGAAGAGCCTGGAAAGGAAAAAACCTTTATAGCAGCATGCATTGCGGTCTTGTGTTTACATTTGCGAGATGTACTGTAGGAACAAAACTACATTATATTAATTAGTGTTAATGTATGTAGCTGGCACGTCCCAGTTTACCACTTCAATCAAATTCATGAGACATCCACAACAGATGCCTACAGCAACAAAAAAAAAGCTTGTAATATCGACGTGCACAATACGAGAAAACAACATCATGCACCACATACACACGTGTCCAACCACCGCAAGCATGAATATCATATCCGTGTGAGTGCTGTCAAAACAAAAGGGCCCTCAGCAGTTCCAGTAACCCCTCTTTGTGGGCCCGATCTGAGGTAATTCCATTATAGCCTGATAAAGCCAGGGGCATTCCAGGAACTAGAGGCTTTTCAGCCACATTCCTCCTATGAGCGCCTGCGTCTGCCTTACTGGCTCGGCAACTTCAAATTGCAGTCGTCCAAAACAAGAAATCCTTTCAAACGTCCTTTAATTCTTGTAAAAGACCATCTGATGTTGTTGCCGGTTTGAATGTTGCCTCTTGTCACAACATGAATGATGTGTTATCCCACTGGATTCTGAAACTGTGAGCTATTGATGGCATGTTCTGTGGAATCTTGTGGACAGGAATGGTCTGAATGTGGCACAATGTACTGTACATCTCAGCAGACATGTTTTCCGAAATATTCAATTACCTCAGAATGTTTGGGAGTCTAAAGAAACAGAATATCTGGTTATCTTTAAGCTTTATTTTAAAGGCATAAATGCCATCAAAGCAGGTTTGACCTAAAAACACAGTGATGTTTGCTTAAGTTTATGATTTATGATGACAAATGGCATTCGATACTAAAACAAAAGACGGTAGCTTTTTTATTTCAGTAAGCCCCATTGGAGCGTTTTATTTGCAGAAAATGAAAACTGGAGAAACAGGTAAAAAAAAGAAAAGATGCTCTGCATTTCTTCAGACCATATTCTTTCATATTCACTGTTAAGCAATACAACAGTAATACTTTGAAAATTGTATATTTTTATCACAGTTTTCATGTGTCTTGTCTTTCACATTGCTGTTGGGTGACTTTGTCACTTCTGAGATTTTGTTGAAATTCAAAAAACACTACACTGGAATGGCCAAAAAACATCTAGAAATGTTGATTAAATGAAAATTTGGAATGGTCTCATTTTATCTGCAGCTGTATGTGTGCATGTTGTGACAAGAGGTCAAAGGTTATCGTGTCCTCGCCTAAAAATAAGCAGTATGCCTTATGTTTCTATTATGGGCAGATTGATGACTCTTGTTAGCATTTGTGAGGTTTTTGCATAAGCTTTTTGTCGATTTTTTCATAATTAAATTACAAACTTGGGTTGCATTTAACCTATAAGTTTTTTAATCAGTATGCATTCCGCTTGGTGTTGCTAATGCCATCTGTGCTACAGAAAAGCTTTGTAATAGAATTGTAAATGAACATTCAAATGAAAATGACTTTTATTTGAATGATTAAGTGAATTAGATTAGATATTCTTTATTACATCTGCCATAAGGTATGAACATAATTGCACTTCCAGTAAAGGAGGTCACATTCTCACACTAGTATGCAAAGTCTTTAAAGATCTTTAAAAAAACAGTAAATCCTGCCAGTAAATGATTATGCAACTTGCTAATGGAATGGTGTGGCTAAACAGGTAACCAGTAAAACGGTTAAAGTGTGGCCCGCAGACATCAACTTCCCAGCCAGAGCTGTTGCATGTAATTCTAAAAGTTGTCTGACATGTTTTAACATTCTTTTCTTATAATAGACTCCGCCGATCACACGGCGTAAATGATCATCTATCAGACACTGATACAATGTACAGAACAGGATTACACTGACACATTTACCAGTTTATGATTTCCTTAAAAGCTCATTTACAAACAGGCTACACAGGAATTTAAAAGCGTATCCAGACTATCATCTGCGACGTACAACTTTCCAAACAACTCTAGAGTGTCTATAATATATAATGATGGATAGTGCTGGCCTTTCGCGAATGAAATGATGAACTCCGTAATGGATCATTTAGCAATGCGATGCAAGAAACAAGGAATAACATCATTACCCAATGCGGAATATTTTAGAATTCCTGGAATAAAAGTGGAATACCGCTCACAGAACCCAGACCGAGGCAGAGAGAGAGAGAAGGGAGGAAAAGAAAATGTGAGTGTGTGATGGAAAAAAGCCACTTAAGCACGTTGGTTTGCTGGTCACAGTGTAGTTCCATCTGGGGAGCGGCTGGCCGGAAGATTCGCAAACAGGGATAAGCCAAAACCAAGACTTCCATGTTGGTGAAATGATACCCCAGCACAAAACCACAGCCTATGGCCTGTCAATACTTATCAACAAGATATACTGAAGGCAACACAAGCCTGCTAGTGTGTTTACATGCTTTATATTTTCAAGTCTCTCTCTACAGTTTTCCAATTTATTTAAATTCACGTTCACTTATGTTACTTGGGTTTCCAAGGTTAAAAGAAAAGAGAATAATTATACGACAGAATTTTTATTGTAACCGCATGGGAAGCTAATAGTCCTACTATATTTCTGAGAAGCGATTAGCAGGAGTGATTCAGGCTACATTCAATGGCTTTGTTAACATAATGATGGCCATTACAGGCTTAACAATAGATAAAACGGGTTTTAGATGTCTCTATATTCAGTAGCCAGATTACTGCCTTTTGGAAAGGCAGTATTCTTGGAATTTTTTTTTTTGAATTTATTTGCTTTTGTAAGGGCATACAGACTACCTGTTGTTATATGGACAAAGGACGGTTCACTGTAGCTGCCCATACTGTGTACATATAGTTTATTATTTAAGTCTGTATTATAACTGTACAGGATTTGTCCACATATTAAGCAGCACAGTTCGAAAAGTATTTTTTCAGAGATGAAACACAACACTACAAACCTGACTAAAGGCTAATTCACACTGATCCAACAAACGCCGATTTCAAATAAACGTATTTGTTTGCTTTGGATCAAGTGCAAATTAACATCTTTAATAAGACAATTAACTATAATCATTAATAAGATATATTTAAAATATTGTTAAAATGGGTAGTGTAGTTGTTTAATAGTCAACTTCAGACATTACACTAACTATAAGTTTGCAACTGCATGTCAACTAACTTTCATTAGACAGTCAGGTTAAAGTTAGGGTTATGGTTACGGTTAGGAGAATAATTTGACATGTAGTCAGTAGGACTATCATAAATATTAGATATTAGACAGTCTACTAATACTCTTCTGACTGGTAGTTGACGTTGCAAATGTTTTTATAATCTGTAGAATATCTAAAGTAGACTATCAAAATAAAGTGTTACCGTTTAGTTCTTTACCAGAAATTCAACAGCTTTTCTGTACTTCTGCTTCTACTATCTATATGTAAAGTTGCTTTACAACAATGCAAAATTTTAAAAAGCGCTATAGACAGTTTTATTGGATGCACACACTCGCCCTAAATTAACTTCTGGTCTGTGTTCGGTTATAATAAAACAATTTATTTTATATTTAATTAACAATTATTGTTATCATAATTACTATTTTATTGTTTATTAATTGAATTAAATGAAATCTACTCAACAGTTATTAAGTCTTACATTTATTCAATTGGCAGACGCTTTTATCCAAAGTCTTTCGGAGGTCAACCAGAAGTTAAGTTTGTGCCACATAGTGTTTGTGCTGTTACCACTGAAACTGTTTAAAATAAATTGAAATTAAAATTTTTACACAATTAGATTAAAGAGTTTTCGTAAACTTTCTTGAGAATACAAAAGAAAACAACAAATGGTGATAAACTGTATGAAAATAGGGAAAAAGGGATAGTTCATCCAAAAATAAAAAAATCTGTAATTTAAGGGCCATCATGTAATCAATAGTCAGCATACAACAGTGTTGAATCTTTTCTCACCCTCAAGTTGTTTCAAATTTGTATACATTTATTAGTTCTGTTAAACACAAAATAAGATATTTTGAAGAATGTGAAAAACCAAACAGTTCTGAGGCACCATTGGCTATTATAGTAGATTTGTTTTCTCAATGGTGCCCCAGGACTGTTTGGTGTCTCACATTCTTCAAAATATCTTATTTTGTGTTCAGTGAGACAGTAAAATTGATACAGGTTTGGAGTAAATCATGACCGCATTTTCATTTTTGAGTGAACTATCCCTTTCAAAGATGTTCATAGAAGTACTGAACTTTTAGACTTTTGCATTCAAATGTACAAATCTGCAGATATCTTGAGACCATTGTTTCTCTTTTGAGACTCTTGGGAAGACATGAATGAGCGAAGCCTTGTTCCATCACAATTAGGCACCAAATCACCAAAATGGTCTTTCATGTCGTTCATTTTCTCCCTTGCCTACTCCAGCTTAATCCTCCTAGTAACATGGTCTTGTAAACTATCGGTTCTGTTTAGCAAGTTGACAAATTGTTTTATGCTCTCCTATTGTAAGTCGCTTTGGATAAAAGCGTCTGCCAAATGAATAAATGTAAATGTCATATAAAACCATTTCTTTCCCTTTACTTTCACTGTTGTCTAGGAGAAACAATTGACATATTAAACAAATGTGCAGTTTCATTATCTTGTTAAGTTATCTGCAATTTACTTAGAAAACAGCAGTGCAAACCATATAATGCCAAAAAATTGCTCTGAGATGCAGAATTAGCAGAAATTCATGCAAAGGCCCTGTTACATGCTGCATAAATGCACCTGGCATATTTACCTCAGGCAGGCACCAAAAGTCACATGACACCATCTCGACCAATGAACAGACTCCTCAAGCAGAGCATGAAAATAAATGAGGGCAGTAAGCCCCCTGCGCTCCACGCTTTATGGCGCTCCAATTCAGGGAAACCATGTGACTTTCCAGACAGGGGGAGAGCGAGAAAAGGGGGGAGGGAGAAAGAAATAGGGGAGGTCAATAGGAATAAGGTCAAAGAGGGACATTTGAAGATGGATTTCTTGGCAAAGAACAGACGAGGAGAGAAAGGTGAGAATGTCGGTATAAAGGAGAGTACAGTACAAAAATGGGAGTAACAGCGGATCTGTATGATAAGATTTCACTTTGAATAGAGTTGAAAGCTTTGACACGTTTTAGGTGCGCAACAATAACTAAGAGACAATATGCTTGGGCAAGGAGGTTGATGATAACCTCCAAATTTTGACGTAACCACAACACACAAGCGCACACATGATATTAACAATGATATTTGCCGAAACTATCATTTTAACAAAGACTGTTCTGTACACACATTTGACAAGATCTGTCACTTGCTCCATGGTATTGCTATGCTATTAAACGGGCTTTTATTAAGACTGGATATACCAGCTGTACCTGTGCCAAATGACTTATACCAGTACAGCTAAACTAACCCTGAATGTGTTGTGTTTAGCATTTTTGGTCAACTACTTACATCAGCCATAACTCTGCAATAACACGCAGCTTGGAGCACCAATGAAATTCACAACAGTCTCTGTAGCACAATATTATGAGACTACAAAGACTGCCTGTCATCTTTAATATTAAGAAAGCGCGCACTGTGCGATAAAAACGTTATGTGAAAAAACACACACACTCCTCTTGCACCAGGTTAGCTCACTTACCTATGTTATGCTCACCTGCTTTTCATTTGATTTGTTTGGATTATGCAAGTCTGAGGTTTTGTAGAATGGAAAGCATTGTGAAAAGAATTTGCACAGGCGGATACAAGGACCCGTGCACAGAAGTGCGCTTTATTTACTTCCCAATTCGCAAGAAACAGTCTGACGATTATGAAATGTATAGAAAAAATATACTGTTGAAATTCCGACAAAAAGGAAGTTGAGTAGATGTCTGACTTATTATCGTAGCTGAACTGTATTACGTTTGGCTAAACAAACCTTTGAACTGGTCAAAGACATTTGAACTCTGTTTTGAAGAACCATAAACAAACATGCATTAAGATAACCTATGTGGCTTACTTTGCACATTGTATTTTCTAAGCGTTTTAAGGTAATAAATAATATGCCAAGCCAGTGTGATTTTTGACTATTAACATGATAACATAAACATTGACAATCCAGTAATCCATAAAGTCTGTTTTAGCAGTGCCAGACTCTGGGGAGTTTCAAAGACGCCAAGCATTGTATTGGCAAACTTGACTTTCCGAGAATTTCTGGGGAAGTAAAATTAACTTTGCAGCACAACCTAGAGAAAAATATGCTTACGAAAACACAGAAATAGCATTAAGCTCAGGTTAATAGTGGCAAAATAATTTGCTAAAACGTTTAAATACAACAAAATAAACAATGCTTTTCATTTCTCCAGTCTGTTGCATCAAATTGTGCTCATGTGCAACAAACATTCATTAACCAAACAGTCACAGTTTCTCGACAGAATGACAAAGGCCGTCACTGCCACAATCCTTGAGATTTGACTTCCTCCACAGGAACTACTGACAAAAGTACCACAAGTATCAGGATGCCTCTGTTGCATGCTCTGTGTCTTTAGAAAGTTGACCCTGGGTGGTTTACTAAAGAAATCTTTAAGTGATACCAGGAATAAACACAGTCACATGAACATTCTGTCTTCATTTACTCATCTTCAAGTTGCTCCAAATCTGTATAAATGTCTTTGTTCTGATGACACAGAGAAAGATATTTGGAAGAATGCTTGTAACCAAACAGTTCTTGGACCCCATTGACTACCATAGTAGGAAAATTTGCTTTTTAAATGTTATTGTTCTGTTGAACACAAAAGATGATGTTTTTCAACAATTCTGGGGCTACCATTGTAATTTTTCCAACTATAATAGTCAATGGTGGCAAAGAACTGTTTGGTTACAAGTCCAAATATCTTTCTCTGTTTTCATCAAAACAAAGAAATGTATACAGATTTTGGGCGAGTAATTGGGCAAAATTGTCCTCTTTAAGACTTATTCGGGTGTTCTGGGTTCATAGGTAAAAACATTTAAGAATATAGAAATCCAACCCAAACAGAAATGAGATTAGAAACTGTTATAAATTCTGAAGGGCAGTGTGCACACACCAAATCTATGACATATCAAATACATCAGAGATGGAAGATCTTAAGGCTAATTTTATTTTAGTTTTATTCCATCTTATTAAGCAGACACAACTATAAGTAAGCAATTCAAAGGTTTATTTCCTTTGAAAGTGTCAACACTGTGGCGCTATTAAAACATTACCCTGTTTGTCCGGACATGTTTGTTCGACCAACCCAACGCTGTAACATTCAACCAATGGCTTGAGTTTGACCATCCGGTGTGATGGAGTGAATATTAGGACAAGCTGTGAGCTTTTTTTGTGTGATTTAATTTAGTGACACTAGCAGCAGTAAGAAAAAGACAAAGATTTCTACAAAATTTCTCAGTGACTTCTCAGCACAGACCTCAGGCCACGGTTAACACACAGCAATTCCAAGAGGGGGGTACATTTTATTAGATGTGCATTCTGCAAACTGCGTTCTGGTGGCAAACCATCAGAGTAACACCTCATTTACCGCATTCTCTTTTGATTGAGCTCATTACCAAGAGTGTGTTGACTTAAGAGAGATGGATTGCACCCTTGAAAGAGCACGTGGAAGAACACTACCCTCCGTCCGCAAACAACAGCAGCTCATTTGCGATGTACACATTTGTATGGTCTATTTTCAGCCCCAGGGTTTATGGTTATTGGAAAGGCGTTGCCCTCTCTCTCCTTTCCGAGAAGGAGTCAATATTTCTCTGTCTCTGCCTCCATTCACAGCTAATCCAATTTAATGTCAGAAAAACGGCCCAGCTGAGAGCCGAATGACATATTTCTAAGACGTATGGGCCAGCGTGTGCATGCACACACGCGAGCAGCGGCTGCGTCTCGTCAGCTGAGAGCAAATGCGGCTTGACAGGCGATTTGTCTCAAATGTTGCTTCTATTGTCTTTCGCTGCAGGTTTGCCATCCTGCCTGCACGCATCCTACACTTTCACACTAACACATGCATTTGTAACCACTCCACGTCAAACTGCATCCCTGTAATATGCAGATGAGACAACGATTTAGGAGATCTGATATCCATCTGCAACGCCAGACTTTCTTATCACGGGTGGTGTAACACTGGATCATATGACACTCGCTTTCACTATCTCACTCTCTTTCTGCCGGCACAAACACACACAAACAAACAAATCGCACACGCAGCCATTCCAGTAAAATGAAAAAAGCACAGCATTTCCTGTTGATTGTTCTTGGAATAATAGCGATGATAGATTAAAACATGACTCTGAATTACAGTCACCTGTAAACATGAGACTCTCAATGCAAACTCACAAAGCAGCTCTGTGACATGTGATCCTTCCAGCTTTTACTGGAATACCTGTTGTAGGATTCCACACCTACCAGGAAGGAAAGGTATTAAAAAATAGAAATGCACCGTGCAACTGTGAGTACAAGAGTGTAATGGTTTTACTGGCATACATATTTATACAAAGCAGTGCACAATTTTATTAGATTTAATAAAGCCCACATACTGTATATAAAACATATTTGTGTATATATGCCCCGGATGCAGACATACAGATATTATTTGGTATATCATTTTGCAAGTGAACCGATTTTATTTATAATAAATGTTTTATTCACACAATGGGCAGGCATTGCAATAAGTTCAATTTAGACTCTCAGGATACACAAAGATAAGGAAACAATACCTACAAAAATAGGGCCAGAAATTTGACCCAGAACTTTTACACAGGGTTAGCACATGGTGTTATGTACTGTTGCTGTAAACATCACCAGAATAGGTCGTACGAATTCCAGGCTCTGTGATATCACAGTTCACAGTGATGACTGCACTAAATCCTGTAGGCTATGTTAAGCTTGTACATACATTTAAGACATATACCGGGAAATGATGTGCCTTAGGCTGTTTCTGTCTTTGTCCATTTTAGGTTTAGCAAAGCACATGCTGAAAGCTTGCTGTCATCTCTTAAGGCGGGATGCTTCACACTATATTACAACTAAGACAGTGGAATCTGCATTTTACAAATAGTCAGATGGTTTCCTGACACTGCTATTAGAGATCCAGAAGCCACAAAAAAAACATACACATGCATTAAAAAACATTGCATAAAAGCTAATGCGAACATGCGCAGGTCTTATCTGAAAATCGTTACGTGAAAAAACACGTATGTAAAAAGTATAAGATACACAAACTTCTGCTCAAAACACTTGCTGAGTTTCCCGAGCAACCATTTTTCCCATCTCACTCCACTTGAGTAAATATGCAGCATTTACAATAACATACAGTCTGTTCACGCATAGTTTTGGTCAGAGAAATATGCAATGTAATCGGCAGGAGAATCTTAGCGAGGCAAAAAAACAGAAGAATGAAGGGAACTTATTCAAACTGACTTCCAGTAAACCCTCCTCTTATTGCAATGAGTCTCTCACAACAGGGAGCTGTTTCTTCAGTCGAGAAAAAAAGT
This sequence comes from Oreonectes daqikongensis, assembly GCA_026939265.1. NCBI lineage: Eukaryota > Metazoa > Chordata > Actinopteri > Cypriniformes > Nemacheilidae > Oreonectes > Oreonectes daqikongensis. The sequence goes on along the minus strand of JAOTQM010000125.1, from coordinate 1,634,069 downwards.
CATTTTTATGCAAGGGTAGAAAAAAAATCATGTGTAGCACATTTTTCAGGCATTAAGCCAGCGGCTGCGGAATAAAAAACTAATATATACAGACTCATGCCGATACATTAAGGAAGACTGCAAAAATCAATCTGGGCTTCTGCGGCTTATATCGTATTCTTGACCGGACACCGTGATGTATGACAGCGCCTTTTTAAACAACAAGCTGATGGAGCATTTGCTTTCTTTGAACTCTCCAACTACCTCCTCATATCAATTCCTCAATCTAGAAAATCCATCAGCTTACAACCTCAATCCAACATATAATTCAAACACGGGCAAGAATTAAGAGTGACATGTCGGGAGTTCTCACCCCACACGCATTCTCAATATGTCATGCCCTACAGCCAGAGCCACAAGAGTCAGACATAGCAATGATATCAATGACAAATGCTCTCATTTGAATATAATGTAAGAATCGGGTGCCAACTGGCGCACCCTAGCCCCCCGTCTACCCCCACTCTTATGCCTCTTTCTTACTGGAAACCCAGACAGCTGCTCGACTCACTTTCACAACCTCTCCTGACACCTCCCGCAGGATTTTATTAGAGTCAGCTTGGCAAGATTAGCCTCTGGAAACACAGCGTGTTAAGGCCAGGAAACCTCCGCTCCTGACCATATGACATCACTGCAGAGTGGACGGGCCTTACGGGTGAGTGCAGTGAGTGAATTCTCAACGTACTGAGCATGTGAGCGTGACACTCGAGTATCTTGACATACCTGTTGTTATTTTACAATTATAGATAATAATGGGGCATGATGATGGGAGTGACTTCAGCAGAGGATCAGAGAGATGCAAAGTCACTCGGCACGTTTATCATGTGTAGATGGCATGGCTGCAGATCTGTGCAGGTGGATGGAAGTTGTTTACAAAATTGCACAATTAAACAACGTGGCATTTAATCGAGGTTGCTAAACTTGTTTCCATAAACTCTTTTTATATTGTGATTACAGAAATAAAATAAGAATTATGTTCTAATAATAAATGACTTTCATTAAGACATTATATAGCCTATACTTATAATAATTATTTAGCTTCCCAAAATCACTTATCTAATGCAACGTTATACTATTCTATTTTGATGCGTTACCTGGTATCAACTTAATACACACATTTTAGGGAGTGAAATAATGAATATTGATGTTACATAATGAAAGTGACTGCTCATGCTGCAGCTGAGCCACAATCAGAAGTGTAACCCTTTATAATATTAAGCACGAGCGCCCACGTGTGGACAGAGCGAGTATGACACAAGCCATCAATTTTGTTAAAGGAATTGTTCACCCACAAATGAGTCTTATAATCAATAACCCACATGCCATCCTAGATGTGTCCTTATGTTAATCGTTAACTGAACACAATGGGGTGGTTTCCCAGACAGGGATTATCTTTAAACCTGGACTAGACCTTAGTTTAATTGGGAAATGTACGTAGTTTTAACAAACATGCCTTACTAAAAACATTACTTGTGTGCATTTTGAGACAACACAAAGGCACTGATGTATTTTGAGATATGTCAGTGCAAGTTGTTTTCAGTTTGGACAGCTCTTACATTTCTTTTAGTCTAGGACTAGTCTAAACCACCCCATAATCTGTCACACATATAGGTCTACATATATAGGCCCCAAATCCAGCAATCCCAACAACAATTTTATTTCGCCAAATAAGATCAAAAGATTAATCGCTTTCTCACAAATCTATTCAGAACAGATTAACTAACTCATCAGAGTCGTTTGAATTACTTTAATAATTGATGCGTGATTTTAGGAGCTTCATATTATATGAATAGAATAATTAAATTATATTTATTTTATATATATACAGCCCTCTCCACAATTATTGGCACCCTTGGTAAATATGAGCAAAGAAGGCTGTAAAGATGAATCTGCATTGTTTCTTGTTTTGATCTATTATTTAAAAAATCTAGAAAATTCCAACATTTCATTAAAGTAAAACTATTTGAGGTAGGGGGAATATCACATGGTGAAAAAAATAAATTATAAAAAAAATATATTCCCATTGACATTTACATTTTCTGAGCACACCAAGGTGACTAGAAACATGATGTTGTCCAGTCACGACTGGAAAATAATATTAAGTAACACAAAGCCCAAACTCCCTTAATCATTCATCACAATGAGTAAAACTAAAGAATAGAGTTCTGATGTGCAGCAAAAGATTGTTGAGCTACACAAAATAGAAAGTGGATTTAAAAGGAAATGGTTGAAACAATATGGATGAAATATTGTTTGAAATGAATATGAATTAAAAAATAGTTTTTTTGGCAGCAATAACACAAGATGGGTTTGGTGCACACATGCAGGGATAAACAAGTGCACTATTAGTGGGATGAACTGAAGAAGAAGGAGCATCAACATTTAAAGGATCTGGAGAAATTCTTTATGGAGGTATAGACTTGGATGACTCTCAATGTATTCTCAAACCTCATCAGACTGAAAAGAAAAGACTCAGAGCTGTTTTTCTTACAAACTGAGTTTGCAGAATGTATTAAATACAAGGGTGCCAATCATTGTGGCCAGGGTGTTTTAGAGAAAAAAGAATTTCACAATGTGATATTCCCCCTACTTCAAATAGTTTTACTTTCATGAAATGTTGGAATTTTGTCGATTTTCTTAAACAAAAGATCAAAACAAGAAACAATATATATATATATCTGTATTTATTTTGATTTTTTAATATATTTTATGTGTTATCTGTATGCACTTAGGGTCTGAAAGTAACACAATTTCAATCCTCTATATGTATACTGTACATGTAGCAGAATTGAAAATAAGGCTGACACTGAATTTGATATATATACGCAATATCTATTTATATTCAATTTTTAAATATATTTATTTTACACACACTGGGTACACATCAGATTATATTGCTTGTCTTCCTTTAGTGTGTTATTTTCCTTGTTTGACTAATGGTTAAATGTCTTACAAATTTACTATTGTAAGATAACGGTTATGAAATATTAGATATTATATGCATTATAATTTCTTGTGATGGTTTGACCTGGCTAAGGACTCCTATATTAGAACAAACTGTATGATATAGTGATCTTAGTGATCGACACATATTCCTACGGTCTTGTTTCTTTTGCCAGCTCTATAGTTATGAATAGTTACATCAAATATACATTTATGGTTAGTAATGTACAATATGAGTCAAAAGTTTGGACATTTATGTTTGCCAGAAAACGTTTAAATGTTTACTTAAAACTTGTGTAGACATATTTTCAATAAGTATTTGACGGTTTAGCTGAATTGCAAATAAAAAGAAGCTATTGTGTGGCTGTTTTAATAACATCCCACATGAAAATTCACGAATTTTGTTGAAAAATGCCCAGGTGTTGCAATGCTGAAATTTAGACAAAAGATATTTTATAGTCTGAGATACAACTGAACATAAAATACAATGGTTTCACTTTTCTGTCATTTCACCTACCACCAGGGGGCACTAATCATACCACAGATTGGATTTAATGGTTACAATGGGAATTATGTTGGTTTTAACGATTTTGTAACTGCACACTTTACACTGTTAGTATTCAGGATTTTCGCGTTATCTGCATACTTAGACGCGCACATGTCTTTCTCACTACTACAAACTCTCCTGCACAATTTCGACTGTTTACTATTAGTCTCTAAACTTTAAAGGCAGGCCCTTAACGCATATCACACATGCTAATCTATTTGTATACATACTATACTGTAAACTATACACTGTAGAATGTCTGAAGCCTCACAAGCATTTCAAAATACAATCGCATTTGACACACAAAGCTTGAGAAGTCGTGTAACCTGATCGATGTCAATGGATTCCATTAATCATGTCTGAAAGCTTGACGCTCTTCACATCAATGATTTGCCTCAATGAATATGAGAAGCAAAGTTCAGCAAAAGTCTTATTGTGCGTAAGTGAAAAGAAGACATGACCTCCAAAACTTTCACGTGTTCAGCTCGTTTACTCCGCCATTGCTTACACAAACATCGGTGTGTTTTCCGCGTCGATCCGGTGCGGCGGCTGAGTTATGGATCCCATATGGCCGCAGTCGGGTCAGCTGTTCGCACCGTGGACCTCCGGAGCGACACCGTCACCAAACCCGGAGCTGCCATGCGCAAAGCCATGGCGGAGGCAGACGTCGGAGATGATGTGTTTGGAGAGGATCCTGTTGTTAATGGTTCGAGAAACACATTACTCAACATTATATATTTTTTCAACAAGAACAACAAGGCACTAACCAGCATTTTATTACTGCTGTAGGCCTACTAAAACATTTTATTAAGAAAAAATTTAGACCCTGCTAAAAAACATACAGTAACAATACAAATTTAAATGCTGTCTTTTACATCAGTTTACCACTTAAAACCATTACACAACTCTTTTTTTGGTGTGTTTTATAGTTTCAATTCAAACGAATACAATTCATATTATAAAACATTAAATGTGTTATAATTGTTTGTGATGGTTTGTATAGTTTTTACAGGACTCCTGTATTAGAAGAAACTGTATGATAATAGTGATCTTGCAATTGCACATTTTCCTACTGTCTTGTTCTTTTACTATTTTTATGAATAGTTAAATACATGTTGTATGTATAGTTATGTACTAAAAGAGTCAAAAGTTTGTATATGCTAGCATGGATTTATGTTTTTCAGAAAACCTTTAAATGTTCATGCATAAACAACTGAAGCAGTTGTGTAGACAAATTTTCAACATTAGTATTTTACAGTATAGCTTAATTGTAAATGGAAAGCAGCCAATGAGTGGCCAGCATGTTTAACATCAAAATGCATGAATTTGATTGAGAAAATGTGTTGCAGGGCTAATATCTAGGCAAAGGATATTTCATATTCTGATGATTTAATACAATAGTAATGAGATTTAGAAACATTATTTTAGTAATAGACTAAATGCAGTATTTTGCTGTAAGACACTTATAGAGTGTAAAAAATTGTAAGTGTGTCCAGATCTTCTATTAGTGAATATCATATACGTTACATTGTTTTTGTCATTCCTTCTATAGAACTACAAAGAGAAGCTGCTGAAATGTTTGGCATGGAGGATACTTTATTTGTCCCTACAGGAACCATGGGTAATCTCATTGCAGGTACGATTGCACCACGATGCCCAGAGCTATTAATAAAGCTTGCTTACAATTGTGTCTTATGGGGTAAAATGAGCACACATGATGCTTTGGTGTACACCTCTGCTTAAGCACTGCCTCTGGGTGTTAAAATCATGTGTTTTATAAACGATATTGATTTTTAATAAAAATTGTATTATAAATAATTTACTTTTCTTGGAATTTTATAGTTGTTGGTAACCAGATTTTACATTCGCTGTGTAGCAGAACTGTTATTCTCAACGTGTGTTGCTCTGTTATGCACATTTTTCTTTATTTGTCTCTCTCTCTCAGTTATGGTGCACTGCAGAGAAAGGGGAGATGAGATGCTATTAGGTGACCTCTCTCATATTTATATCTATGAGCAGGGTGGAAGTGCACAGGTATGAACAATGGAGTGATATTATTACATTACAAGGGGAAGTTTACCCAAAAAAGAAAATTATTTTATAATATTCTCATCCTCATGCCATTGCAAACCTGTATGACTTTCTTCAGAACACAAAAGAAGACATTTCTCAAAATCTTTTCTATCCCTTTAACTTCTGTCTCAGAAAACACACACACTGCTGGGTATTAAGACACAAATGAAATAATGTAGTCAGAGTGTTTTGGGAAGCGTATATACTAGATGAAGCGCTCATTATCTCTAATGTGGTCTTGTCTTTCTCTGTCTTACTAGCTCGCAGGTGTCCATTCTGTAGCACTGACTACACTTGCCGATGGCACGTTTGACCTAGACCAGCTGATCTCCAAGATCCGTCACGGTTACCCTAACCCGCACTACCCACGCTCTCGCCTGGTGTGCGTGGAAAACACACACAATATTCAGGGAGGGCGAGTCCTCCCACTCTCGTTCCTGCAGGAGGTTAGTGACCTGAACATTGGTTCATGAATTGTGTGTGATATAGGGAATATCATGAGGGGTGTGGAGCAATCCTGTTTGGTAACATTCTTTTATAAGATGCATGTTTAAACAAGAATGGTTTTGTTCATTACTGTAGGTTTAGTGAAACAGTTTGACAAGACCACATCATGCCTGTCACTTCCTACACATACAAGACATTTAAATCGAATTCGATTGTTCGATGTGCTGTCGTTCGAAAAGTAGAAATTTACCTCGAATTTCATAAATTGTGCTTTACTGGGCATAAATGCAATGAACGCACGATAAATTGTGAACATCCAGACTAAAAGTTATAGCAAAATGCATTGGGTGGTGCTGTGCAGTTTACTGTATTTGGTGCATATGATGAAAGAATTTTACAATTGTTTTAAACAAGAAGATACAAAGCGCTTCAACAAAACTGGTTGCCTAGCACACCTATGTGCCATTATTTACTCTCTTACAACCCGCTATGGCTTTCTTTGATCTTTGAAGAAAAATCTGGATTGGGACTGATTTTTCTGTGCCATATATTTCAAGTGTTCTGAAGACATATGAATAGCTTTGCTGAAAAACAACAATGACAAAACAAAAGGATGCACATCAACAAGTGGATTCTCGACCAAGAACTATAAGAGCAGAAAAATCTATATAAAGTCTGCACACCAAAGCTCCAAACAAATAATGATGGACAGTTTGAAAATTCAGGCTCTTTATAAGATTTGGTGAAACAAACCATTATTAATATAACCATTAAACCATTATAATCCATTATTGTTATCAAAAGTCTTGACCCATGCCTTTTTTTCCATCAGAAGGTGCAAACAACACAGTTCAGTTCAGCATTAAAAACACATCAGTGATCCGCACAAAAACAGAAAACAGCAACAAAAATAAATACGTTTCTGTCCAATATGTTCTCCTATTGTGGATGTGGCTGATGATGTTCCGGTTGTTACGGCGTGGTTTTAATGTAAACTTTCTTTTTTAATCTGAAGTGTACATGTTAGTAATTTCCTAAAGTAATGGACCGTGTCTAAATTTGTTTTTTCAAATATTCTTTTTTATGAGCTCAAATAGTAAATATTTTGTGATTTTTAAGGTCCTACTTTGGTTTATAGAGTGTCCAACATCACGTTTACGTACATACAAGGTGTAAAAACACTTAATTTTCTAATAATAGTTAGTTATTTTCACCTTACTTCTAGACTGACTCGGCGATTCATCTTTCTAATTCCCTACTTTCTGTGAGTCTACTCTGATCTGATTGGTCAGATGGTCTAGTCTGCTGTGATTGGTTGAGCGCGTACAGCGTGTTCAAGTTTCCGTGGGCGGTCCAAGCAAAACGTAGACGAGCTTTGCACCGAGTGACGCAAATCAGTCACGGAAATGAACGTCTGCCGACTCGTTCAAGTAAATCAGAGTCGACTCCTTTTTTTTCCAAGCCAATAACTTTGTTATTTGTGCACTTTACAACTTGGAAGACTGCTTACATACACACACAGCAACATTGTACACTGCATGAAATTTATTTCTAATGATATCAAAATACCCGCTCTTTAAAACTGTCCACTTCTTATTCAAGTTAAAAAACAGATACTGAGAACAGTCTAAACAGATCAGTTCATACAGTTAATATGGTCAAAAATATGTGGACACCTGCTTTGTATTGATGCGTTTGGCTATTTCAAAATTTCCATTAAACACAGTGCTACAACTTACAGTACTAAAGTCAAGACCTTAAATAATTGATTTGCCGGGTATTTTTCTCGTTCAAAGCTTCGCTCTGTGGCTGATAAATTTGGTCTGGCAGTTCATATGGATGGAGCGAGGGTAATGAATGCTGCTGTGACTCAAGGTGTACACCCCTCTGTTATACTACAGCATTGCCATTCCGTCAGTGTGTGTCTGTCCAAGGTAAGTGCGGTTTTTATTATTCACATTCTTTTAGCTGTTCTGCTTCAGTTAGTTCCACTTCCTACGGAAATTTCAGTGTAAGATTGAGTTAATATATAAAGTGTAAGGCATGACTTAATTCTAAATGGTCCCGAAAAGGTCAGATTTGCACTTCTGACTGCCAAAGGATATGATTTGTAAAATAAAAAATATTATATTATAATAATATTATATTCAGTGGAAAATATAGATCATAATTATTGCACACATATTACATAAAACCATAAAATTCTCCAAGAGTCTGAAATATTAAAGAAAGAATATTATTAAACGAAAAAAAAAATTACATTGATTTTACTGAACAAAAATGCAGGTTTGCTGTCACTTTTCTTTTACAGAAAAAAACAGTTGTGATCACACGAACACAAATATGTGTTTTTGGAACACTTGGGATCACATGTAACAATCCATGGGATAACATGTGCATGTGGTGATATGTCTCCACAGTGCACATGTAATCCTATGGGTTTCACATGGCAATTCACACAAAAGTGTTCCAAAAAATGCACATTTCACATGTGTTTTTGCACAAGTAAAACACATGTTGTACACATGTGAAAAACACGTGAAATTTGTGTCTTTTCTGTAAAGGTTAACTTGGAGAAGTATGAATTTCACCCTAAAAGAAGAGCACCACAGGGTTAAAATTATTTAATAAAGTATTGTAATGTTCCTATTGCACAAAATTATTGACAAAAGTCAGTAGTTACTTCTCTTATTACATTAACTTAGAAGGAAGTGGAACCTTTTTTAATGAAAACAAGAAACCAGTCAGAGCTCTTTTAACCTACGTATATGTATAGAGCATGATTTAATGTAATAAACATAATTTTACTTTTGCATGTTATAATAATGTTTATATAAATGCTGCAAAATTGCCATTGTGACAAAAAGACTTCAAACAGAGTAAAGTGATTTTTCTGCTGTGTGAAGTGCTGTTTCCAGTCATTTCCATGTCCAGAAAAGGGCTTCTGTGATGAAGTTACCTCAATCATACAGAACACAAGCCTTTCGGTTCCAGCGCACACGTCTCGGGGCTACAGACCGTGCACAATTTCTCACTAGAGAATAGTTTAAGTGATGGAGGCATTGAAAAATGACCTTGTTGAAGTCAGTGCTCAAATATTTTATAACCTGCATGTTGAAGGTGTCTCACGCATCTATATAATCAAGCCTTATTTTTATTCATAGCATCAAAAGTGTAATGTTTTCCTCTGATGACACGCTTGTAATCATATCTGGGATTTGAAACGACACCATTATTATTCCCCATCATCATCACACGTTCACGCACACACGCGGAGTCGATTGAAGAAAACCTGGAGGAAAAAAATAATCATTCTCAACCCTCACTCAGCAAAATCCTTAGAGAAGATGTCAACCAGCGTATTTGCATTTTAATTACGCCCATTCTTTCTGTCAGCGAATCTTCTTTCTTTTCTTTTGTTGAAAGACGTTAAATGTAATTGAGGCTTATAGATAAATATTGAATTTGAATATCAAATCTGTTCTGGCTATACTCACCGTCCATCTGTATTCCAGGTGATATTTATACTTGTGTACCTGAATTCTCATACATTTCTACAGCTGTTTTGTTGTTGCTGTCACATTACACATGAATATATAGTAATTGATTTGATTTGTATGTATGAGGGAGTTTTCATTTGTGTTCTTCTGTGTGCATTGCACTTACATAAATGCTTGAATGTATGAATCAGTACATAGTGTGTTTGAGTTTTTTTGCTGCAAACCTGCAGTGTTTTATAAATAATAGTCTATATACACATGCATTGTATGTGCATGCATACATTTAACCAATATTCTCTTTGTAATATGTCTATACATATGTAAACTGTATTGCATCTCTTTTTCAGATTTTTATCGCTGCTTTTAGATTTCAAGGATCTGAAAAACACAACACAGAAACACAAAGGCTCATTTGATCTCAATTGCTGTTTTGCAGGGACTGGGAGCACCTGTAGGAACCATGCTTGGTGGGTCAAAGGATTTCATACAGAGAGCAAATCGTGCCCGCAAGGTACTTGGCGGCGGAATGCGCCAGTCGGGCATCTTGGCAGCAGCTGGTAGGATTGCCCTGTCAGACATGATTGGCAGACTGGAGGAGGACCACAGGAACACCAAACGCTTTGCTCAAGGTGACAGAACCCTACCGAATTCCTTGAACTGTCAACATCGTACAAATATACAAAAAATGCGATGCGTTGCTATGTTAGTTAATCTGCGCTTTTGTTAGGTATTTGGAGACCCTAGTAATTATGAGCTAATTTAATATATTTGGCATATAAAATAGTCCACACAACAACTGTGACCTACATATACTTTTAAAGGGGACGTGTTCTTTAAGGGGATAGTTCAGCTAAATGATCATTTATTCACCCTCTTGTCATTTTAAACCTGTATGACTTTCTTTTGCAGAACACATTTTTGTTATTTTGAAGAATAGGTAACAGTGGTACCTATTCACTTTTGTTGTATGGACACAAAACCAATGTAAGTCAATGGGTAGTGCCATTGTTCACTTACCAACATTTTTCAAAATATCTTCTTTTGTGTTCTGCAGATGAAATAAAGTCATACAGGATTGAAATTGACATTGACCTAGATGACAGTACAAGTAAAAAAATTGTACAATTTTTCACGCAGCACTTGCAGAGTGTGACCCTCCTTTGTACCAGCTGGACCTGGCCTCCGTGGAAACCAACATTCTGAGATTCCGTGTCCAGGATCACTACATGAGCTCAGATGAGTTCTGTGAGCGGATGGCTAGAGTAGACGAGGAGGAGGAGGTGAAAGCTCTGGGTCAGGGGGTCCGGGTGCTGATGTTCCCTCATATCGGAAGTGCAATAAGGGCTGTGTGGCATCTGGGCATCAGTGAGGAAGACACTGAGCTGGCTATACAGAAGGCTCGGTTTGTTGCCCAACAACGTAGGCTCAAATCTGTCAGAGCAGCATGAGACGTATTCTCGACCAGTCAAAATTTGGTGCTTTTAAAGCAAATTTTGTAGCTAAAAAACTTCTTAAAGCTTTTAACTGAAACCTTAAACTCTAAATTATATAGCATTATAGTCACCATATTGCACTCCAGTTTAAAAAGTCAACAAAACTGAAAAAAAAACTTTTACATTTTACAGATTTTTTTTAAACAAATTTTTAACATCTTGTTAACATATTTTTACAGGATATTTCTGGCTGCCGGCTTTTTACAGGATTTGTTTTTCAGTGAAGACTCGCATTTTTATATAGTGGTGTTGCGCAAATCCTGCTTGGTGGTTGGGTAACATTACATGGAAACATTTTTCCATACATCAGGTCAAATGACACTTTCGTGTTTTTACAATAAACTGTTCTTATGACATTTGACATTTGCCTTCTGTTTAATTCCATCTGAGCGCCATAAGTGGTGGTAAAAAAAAGCAAGTGAAGCACCTGTGATTTTTTTTCTAGGTTTATTATTTTCGTCACGTGTTACATAAGTGTTCTCCATATAATGATGCGAGATAGGCTGTGCAGAGACATCGTCATGACGACAGAGCAGCGATTGCATTTGCTGCAGGAGCTATCAAAAGATCAGAGCCACTGCCCAGTCCTGGGTGACAATGCTGTTAACAATATAAATTTAAACTACTTTTAGGTGTGTTTATTCTTATTTTAAAAGTCAGATAACCTTGGATACAGCATGCGCAATTACGACATGATGTGAACCATGAAAACTATAGGCGTTAATTAGATGTATATAAAGTTAACCCAACATCAACATGAGTCATATTTCCAGCGCAAACTATTTGCACCCATTTCTATTTACTGCTAATAGAGATTAAAACATTAAAATATAATGTGCATGTTGTAGCATACACTTTTAACAGAAAGTACCAATCAATTTAGTTCATGTAAAGCCGGTGCGTGCCGGTTATCTCATTGGGATTAATTAATATCTTCTAATACGGAGGAAAGCATGTTGCATGTCAAAAACACCAATCTAAAATCAATACACATGTCAATATGAATCATACGAAACTATATTTCTATATACATTTGTACAATATTATATAATGGACAAATACTTGGACGTGCCTTGAAGCACAAGGTCAGCCCAATAATATAAGAAGTATGTGATCAGTTAGAGCTTGTTTAGGGCCGTGCCACATACAGAGGCTTTAACAACAAAACGGCTCAACGTGAAATTCATAATGTGTATCAAGGGTTCGGCTGCATTCACTGGACTCAACAAAATGCAATTTCTGTACAATTCAATAACATAACATTTATATTTATTCATTTGGCAGACGCTTTTATCCAAAGCGACTTACAATTGAGGAAAACAGCAAGCGATTCGTCTAAGTAAGCAACACTAAGCAACATAAAACATTTACAGATGTTTGAAATGCAGGCCAGTCACTTTTTCAAAGGAAATTATTTACCCAAATCAAACATCCTCCATTTCAGATAAGAAAGAAGCATTGAGGGCCTGTCTCTGTCTTCAAACAACAAAGCATATACCGTATGCAGCCTTGCAGTTGTTCAATTTTCTTTTCACACCTGAAAATGAACTTGATGATTTCATGTCTCCACAAGAGAGTGCGTTAAAGTGGAAGCCCTTATGGTCACTTTCATCCTGTCATCAAAATTAAACCCACTGCAGGACTCTTTTAAGCCGCGTAAGAACGACATTCATTATGATTCCTAAAATATTTCATGTGTTCCAAAATTACAGGAATTCTCATGACTCACTTCCACTTTCTCCGTAAGGTTACATTTACGCTTTTAATCCTGTGGCTCTGCGTGTAATGAAAGGATTAGAAACATTACAGTTTGTCACTATTTGTCTGTTAGTCAAAAGAAATCCAGCCTTTTGATAAATAAAATCTTTATACTGACATTTTCTTGTAACACCAAAGTTCACAAAGATCACATCCAAAAGGTCACATCCACAATTATGTTGAGGGATATCTGACTGGAAACAGTGTTCCCTGCTGTGGGCATAAATCAAAAGCAGAATAATATGTGGCACGATTACAATGAAACTATTTTGGTTTAGGACTGTTACAAATATATGACAGACAGATACCAATCAAGTTAAAGGGCAGTGCAGTCAGGACTTAAAATAAAAACACAAATACTTTGGACTCAACAAGACATTTTAGCGGGTTGCAAAAAATTACAGATCAGCCGGCAGACGTATGGCTAAAAAAGCAATAGCAGAAAACACCAGTCTCGACTTTAGACTACATCACATCAATAACAATAATAAAGCTATTGAAAATGCAGAATTCAAATCAATTTCTGTCAAAAAAGGCCTTTTCATGAAATACGCTTAATGAACAAGCGGGCGTAAAACATGTATTAACATACAATTAGGGCACTGCTTCTTTTTGTAATGTGAATCCAGTGGTAATAACAGGAAGAGCAAAAAAACAGATTATACAGCAATTATATACAAAAAGGTATGGAAATTGAGTGAGGTATATTTAGCCGGCTATTGAATCTGTCTGTATACCCATGAATGGACAATGGGAAAACTAGAATGACTCTTATGACATAACAGTTCAATGAGGTTCATAGAGTTTTTAATGTGTAACTACTGGTACACACTTATGCAACATGTTCTTACAGTGTACGGGTAGAGAAAAATATTAACACGATACAAACAACAGAACATTTATAACCAAATCAAAATGTTTAACTAATTATGTAAGATTACAAAATAAAAGAAGTGCTTCTGGACCAGTGCTTACATCAAGGTGGGATACTTATCAATGATTGGGCGAGTCACCTGTCAATCAAAGTATACAGGAAATAACTGTGCATTCACTGTATGCCCTCAATTCATCGCTCATATTAACAGGTTACAGAATTCCCACTGTTAGCATGAGTCGTGACAGAGAAGTGTCCCTTCATCTAAGTGAACACATGGTAGGTGTGAAGCAGGTGAAATATTTCACAAAGATCAGTTCTACCATATGTGTCTTTTTTGGCACATGTAATTCTTTGAATTTCTTTGAAAGAAGCGGGGAACACTTCTATATGGGCGCCACAGAATCTTCATACTGGTTCAGAGGTACCAACCTGGCCGCCAGCAGTAGGAGAAGGCCAGTTATGACCTCCAAAACACAAGAGAGCCAGGCCATGTCCATAGACCAGCCGAACGACGTGTGTACCTGTGCCATCTGTTCACGCCCCACGCGCCTTTCCGTCTCTTCCAGAGCCTTTTGAGAGTACCTGATGTACAGACTCACCCCAGAGAGAGTCAGAAGACCTGAGAATACACATGCACAAGCACGCGTGAATGCACCCACACAACCAAAGCCAATTAAGGCAAATCATTTCGACTACATCTTGTTCTAACAGATGTCACTTGAAATGTGACGACAACATGTTCTTTATTTAGCGGTACATAGACGAATTAGAAAAAGACAGTTAACAACAGTCTTGAGTTGCTTACAATAAATAAGGTTTAATGAGAGCAGATCTAACATGACATCCCTTAAATGGCAATTAAGTGCTTTATTATACATAATAATACGGTTTTTAAAACAACGAGATGCAGTTGACAGACACGTTGTGTGTAGGATGTATATCTCAGTAAAGACGTATATATCTGATTCGGCTGAGTTTAGTTCAACATGTATAATATTTCAAAGATTGTTCACCCAAAAATCAAACTTCTGTCAGCATTTACTCACCTTCTTTTCATTTCAAACCTGTGTGACTTTCTTTTGCAAAAGATAGTTTGAAGAAAGTTGGTAAGCGAACAACGGCGGTACCCATTCACTTCTATTGTATGGACTCAAAACTAATGCAAGTGAATTAACAACATTCTTCAAAATATCTTTTTTGTGTTCTCCGGAAGGAAAAAAGCGAGATGACAAGAGCGTGAGTAAATGATGATGAAATTTAAGGAAATTTTCATTTTTGGGTGAACTATCACTTTAAGATAAACCAGCCAGCATTTTTTGCATTAAAGAATCTGAGAGAACAACATCTTGACCAATGTTTTTTTTTATTTTTTATTGTGAAGGGTTCGTGAAAGACATTAAACTGATTCAGATGTTTATGAGCTCTTGCTCAGTCAGCATTAGTTTATAATGGCTGTAACTCATTTATTGCAACTGTGCTAAACTGTCTGGGTCCAGTGATCTTATTCCCTTACTACCATTTATTTTGTTTTTTATTTTATTGCTAATGCTTACAATTTGATGTTTGCATTAGCAAAGACATTTAGAGTTTCATTTAGAGATCCAACATTTTAAGGGGCAAAAATGCTGAATGTGTGTGATCAGCTGAAGCAGAACTAAATATAAAAACACATTCTCAAACCATGAGCCGCGTTGCTCATTTAGAGGGGAAAGAGCGAAAAGCCAACAACGGACATGAATCCTTAAACGTACTCCCAGCATCCGCTGTCCCAAAATTAAAAGAATCATCAGCATCAATAAGCTAAACAGAAAGGAAGTCAAACTAGCTCATAAATGCAACACCCAAGTGTGCCTGATGATTCTAGGACATGGGGCATTATTACCGAATCTTCATTAAAATGGAATGTGTTAATGTGGATCCACAGCAGCAGAAATCACATCTAATTAAACACTGACAAAATGAGAATGGATTTCTGCACCGGCCATAATATGCACATAAAATTAAGAGGCAATAACCAGCGAAAGAGAGAGAGAGAGTAACAGTGTTGAGCACGGCTGAGAATAGACGGGAGTTGCTTTTGATCTTACAGTACATTTGCTGGCTCATTTAGAGTAAACAGCTTGTATTATGCTGATTAATTTTCTTGCAGAAATGCAAACATATCAACCAAATCACAAAATCATTAATATGAACCAAAGCAACCATTTTTGAAGACAGCAGTGAACCATTAAGGGACAGTACACCCAAAAATGTAAATTCTTTTATTATTTACTCACCCTCGTGTCATTCCAAACTTGTATGACTTTCTTTCTTCTGCAGAATACAAAAGAAGATATTTTGAAGAATGTTGATAACCAAACAACTGTCCCCCATTGACTTCCATTGTATGGACACAAAACCATAGCGACATTTCTCAAAATATCTTCTTTTGTGTTCCACAAAAGAAAGAGTCATATACAGGTTTTGACGACATGGATTGAATATTGAATATATGACAGAACATTTGTTTTTTAAACTATCAATTTAAAGGTCCAGTGGTTGAGATTTAGCGGCATCTAGCGGTGAGCTTGTTTAATTGCAAACAGCGGCTCACTCCACCGCTCACTTCTCCTTTTCGAAGCACTACGGTGGCTGACACAGGACAAGATATCGTCATGTTTCTGCTTATTTGCCGAAGGAGATAATATATTTACGAAAGCGCTCTGTAGAGCAGTTTGTCCACTGTAGAAACAACATGGCGAATTCCATGAAAGGGGACCCGCGGTGTACACTAGCAAAAGTGGTCAAAAGTTTTGGGACACTTGTGTGAAATTTTTCTCATTATTAAAAAAAAACTTTTGATCTGAGGTGTTTGCTTAAAATATCTGAAATTAGTTTAGTAGACAAATTTTTTTTAATTACAACATAATTCCCATAGTTCCCTTTGTTTATATTCTAAAATGTGGAAAAAATATGAACACATAAGTGAGTATGACAAAACTTTTAACCGCTAGTGTATGAAGATAGAAATAGTAGATAATAAAAACATAACGATTCATTATGTAAGATCTTTATATACCGCTGAAGACATCGTTATGTATATTATATTGCATTTCTGTCAATAGATACAGTGCACCTTTAACAAATAGTAAATATATCCACCAACCCCAGATTCTCTAAGATTTTTGTATCTTCACCTAATTAAAAGTCTTTTTTTTTGTCTCTGCATCCTTTAAAAGTCATTTTTAGTTTCTACTGTATTTTTTCGCTGTTCCTATTCAAAATGATGACCAATAGGCACTAGACCTACATTTCAACCTTGTATTAAACACATTTCATGTGCTTGCTATTATCATGCTGATAAATGCAGGTGATCATTGACTGGCTGCTTTCTATTCAACGTAAGAATGCATTATTCAAGTAATACGCCTTCAGGTTGCCTATAGTGAGAAGACACTCAGCATCAGGCTTTTAGATGCTGTTTAAAAGGTAAAGTGCAAGCCAGCTGTGTCTGTTCATATACACAAAAAACAATGTCTGTCTGTGTATGTATGTATGTATAAGGATCAAAGCCAACTTCATTCTGTCTGTTATATGCATGTTGATTTGGGATTGCATACGGTAGGGGTCTTCGGTCTGATTGGATTCCACTAAAAGGAGTGCCCTTTCATTTTTTTATTGCCTGTACATCTGTTTCCTGAGGAACAAAAGCAATAAAATCCCATTTAAATAAGAGTCCGATTCATGATAAATTTCTGACTAGATCAGAATGGAAGCTGTATTATCACTCTCATAAATCTACTAAAGCCTTTTTTTGGTTTTTACTTTTCTCTTTCACCTTTAGATTGCTTATTTCAATCACTGAAATAGCTGGAGGGAGGTTCTCCATTATCCATTCAGTTTCACAAGAGGAAAGCGATGAACCGCAATAACTTTACTCCCATAAGACTTTGACGTAAGAATTGCTCAAGGTAAAGCATGATTTTAGCCTTCCAGTTTCTTCCCAATGTCCTTCATGGCATTCACAAAACTGAACAGCCAAATGTTTTGGGATCAAAGGTGAAGTCTGTAAAATGTCTGTGCCACTGTTGACACTGAACTGAGGCAATAATTGAATGTTTTTAAACATGCTTTTAGAACCACACAGTGCCCATCAACCTACAGAGGGCTTCCATAGTGTTGTTTCTGTATATTTTTCAGATCTATCTTTTTAGATTTTATATTCTCTTTACATCCTGATCTAACACCTCGCCCTTAACATGAATATATGCCGATTCTGCTCTGGCTGTGCGTGTTCATGTGCTTTGGAGAGATGACTAACATAAAGTGGGATCTTTTCCACTTTTATACTTTCAAAGCTAGCTTGCTATTGTTGGTCATTTAGAAATATCTTTTGTTATGGATGAAACTAAGTTACAGACAGACTTTCGCAATGGCTGAGAACTTAAAGTATCTACATTCATTCCTTATATTTCCAGTACTTGTCATCTTACACACAAACACTAACACCTTTCAGAGTGATCATATATATAATACATCATATAATTGCACCTTTGTTTCAGAACTCTGTCGCAAAAGCATGGAGATGTTCAGACTTACTGCACAGAAGGAAATACGAAGCAGATCCGATCAGCAGTGTCCGGCTTCTGGCGAGGGAACTGACAAGGCCACATATGCCTCCAAACACCAGCATCACGACACTCAAGGGGAGTAAAATGGCAATCACACTGTGCATGACTGAATGAGGCAGAGTAAATTACAGCTGTTAAGCCACACGGATGACAAATAAAACACCATCCACAATCTTTACCATACAAACATAAAGTCAACAAGGTTTTACAAAATGTTTAAAGCCTTATTTAGAAAAGAGTTATGGCAGTGCTTTTAAGACTTAACACTCACTCTCCATCTGTTGCTCTGATTCTGAATATGTTGAAGAGGCTTTTGCGTGACTTGGTGTATCTAGTAAAAAACACAGAGCAGAAAAACGCTGTAATTTTCTTTGCGCACACAATGCGTTCAGCGCCATCAACTGTCAATCATTCGGGGCTTTATCAGAGCTTCCTTTATCAGGGAATTTGAACGTATTTCTCAAGCCTGAAAGATGCTTAAAAAAAGATTTCTCTGATTATTCGTGGTTAAAATCTATTCATAGACTATAAATTGATATTTGGAGCTATACAGAAACAGAGCTTTAAACGATTTTTAACAATTGGAAATGTAATTTAGTTCGACAAAGCTATAGGTGAAACTACATTGATTTGCATGCCTCGGGTTCTATAAAGCTCAATTTATCATCAAAATCATTAAAAGTAGGCTAGGTACCTTAAAACAAGCTCTTCACATGCAAAAATAAAAATCAACATCATACCATCCGTAACTCCCCAAAGTCCAGAGTGCATGTGCGGCGGGTCCGTGTGGTTAGTGCGCTTGTCTTCAATGATGTACCAATAATCACTTCCAATGGCGAGTGTCAAACAACTGAAACTAAGCACACCCGTCAAACCCGCACCGACCACCACGGAGCCGAATGTAATTTTCATACTGTACGGGATGTAAACGGGTCTGATTCAGTGCGAGCCAAAAACTAAGCAGAAGACGATGTCATTTGCGCTTGGCATTGCTGCGCGCCGCGATCAGATGCTGCACTGAAGAGTCGCTTACTTTCCAACAGCTGGAAATAACGATGCTGCTTTCCCGCCAAAGATGCAGATAAGAACTGATGACACGCGAGGTTATTATAAGAAATCTGTTTGTCGGTTCAGTGAAGAAAAGGTGTGTTGTATGAACATTCAGTATTCACAGCAGCAAGTGTCCAACTCACACTGGGCGCAAGATTACGCATGAGTGATGGAGGTAACGTGACGCACAGTGCATAACCAACACCCTGCAAGCATCCATCAATCTAGCATTTCTAATTAATAATGAATCAAAACTGCCAATGCAACACAGAAAAAATTTGGAATCTATTTATAGCACAGAGACAGTTTTATTGAATCTTGTTCATAATGAATAGAGCAATTGTTTTTCTTAAAATATAACAAATCATACTGAACACAAGCTATTGCAGTCGTTTTATTAAAAGTATGGTTTAAAATAAATAGTATAAAGGATGATTATGTTATAGGTGAAGTCATATACAGATTTCAGTTTGAAACACACAAAGAACACAGACAAAATGATAGACAAACTAAAAGATTAAAAGTGAAAAAAGCAAAAGCAGCGCTTTATTCTTCATCCACAGCAGACTGGATGATCTGGGTTCTCTTGAGCTTCACCGCCTCTTCAAATTTATCAATGGCCTGGCCACACTTTTTTTTCTGGAAAAGCAAAGTGTCACATTATGTACGCTTTACATATGTTTGAGAAAGATCAAGTATACTAGAATTATATGATGCTTCAACATAACATAACATAACATAACATAACATAACATACATAGACATAAATGCAGAGTTCATCTGCAAAAACAGAACTCTTTTTTTTTGTGCATTCCAAGTAATATCAATCAAACTGCAGTTGGGTTGTTTTGATCAAGTAATAATACAACTAACACAATAAAAACATGATAACATAATTAATAAAATGATTTTTGAAACTTAGCTTCATATTTATTGGTCCTTTTAGGGTCCCCACGCATCCTGGAAAATGAACAACTAATTTTCCAGTCCTGGAAAACCCACGGAAAATGAGAGAATGCTTAAAATGTACTGGGAAATCCTTGTTTTTTTCTCATTCACCGAAGAACGAACAATACTATTAAATAGTATCCAGGACAACAACAGGATTTTCCAGGACATTGTAAGCTTTCTCTCATTTTCCAAGTGGTTTCCAGGACTGGAAAATGAGTCATACATTTTCCAGGTTTTTCAGGACGCGAGGGAACATTTGCTTTGGCAATGTAACCTCCTTTCACCATGGCAATAAAACTACTTGCTCTTTAATGATATGAAATGTGTTTTATA
Organism: Oreonectes daqikongensis; assembly: GCA_026939265.1. Taxonomy (NCBI): domain Eukaryota; kingdom Metazoa; phylum Chordata; class Actinopteri; order Cypriniformes; family Nemacheilidae; genus Oreonectes; species Oreonectes daqikongensis. The sequence continues at coordinate 1,613,451 of JAOTQM010000125.1, read as the reverse complement.
ATGTTTTAGAAGTAGACATGTTCTTTACATGCTCATACTTACAATAATAAACTTCTGTCTCTCTTTTTGAAGTTTGAGAAATTCCTCTACTGTGAGACTGTCCATTGTCTTCTTCAGCAAGATAAAATCACAATTGGGTGAATGTGCTTTATGTTCTTTCCTGGGAAACAAGCAACAGTACAGCACATCAGACAAAAAAAAAATACAAGAGTGACTTCATTATGGTACACATGCAAGAAAAGTATCATGGGGAACAGTTAGAAACATGTGCATACTCTGGGTCATCCTCCGGTTCCCATCCCTCCAGCTCCTTCAGACAGAAAAAACACTGCGCTATATCTGGACTGTTGTCCGACGGAGTGTGAATAAAACCAGCTTTGGCCATCTATAAAACAATATGACATTTATGAAGCTTAAATGATTGCATTTAACCACCTAAGGGTCTAATGGTGTTGATTTTGCTCGAAGTATTTACTTACGTTTTCTGGAGTGCAGTTGCAACCTTCTTCAAACGGCCACCCAACGAACGTTTGCAGTCTGTTCTCATAAATGTACAGTTTAGTCGGATCATTAGTCGAGTCAATTACAAGATCCATTTTTTGTGATTAATATTAAAGTAGAAAAGGCAAATAATATTTAATCTGCTCTGCTGGTATGTTTGACTGTCGCTGCTTCCGGGTAGCGTTTGAAATTTAGAGCGTAAGTTTTGATTGGCTACGGAGCGTCACTTGCACGCATGTGCAGACCGCGAGAGACGTATAAGCTTGTTGCCAATTATTTATTTATTTAGTTTCAGCACATTTTTACTTCGAAAATTAAAATTAAAATTGTAATTTCCTAAACCATGTTGAACTTTCTGTCGCGCTGTTTAATTTTCTCCGGTTTTTAACTCATACACAACTCTCTCTCAATTTCAATTTAAGTGTGCTTTATTGGCATGACAAAATTTTACGTTGTATTGCCAAAGCATTTGCAGCAAGTCTCTCTCTCTCTCTCTCTCTCTCTCTCTCTCTCTCTCTCTCTCTCTCTCATTTCTATAGCTGCAGTAACTAGTATTTTGCTTGATCCCATGGTTACCATAGATTTTTGCATGCTCTGAAGGCCTCCTACAGATCCCAAAACTGGTTAACAACAGTCAATATTATTCAAATTAATTTATTTTTTTAATTTATTGACTTTTTTGCCGCATTTTCACACAAGGCACTTAAGCCTTAACAAACAGTGCCGGGCTCTCTCTGCTGGTGGTAGTAGGTACACATTGCTCCAGCCTGTGGAGCGCACATGGCAACAGCACACACTGCTGGGACACCATTCTCATGTCCCTGTAGCCAATTAAGTTCAATGAATTTCACTTAAAAAACAAGCTACAGCAAATGAGATTAATTTCCACGAAATGTAAAGACAGGATTTTATTTGTAATAATTGTCAAACCTTTGCAGATGGATTAAAGAAAAAAGAAACATTAAATCATAATAGGGATTAAAACGGATTTAATACTGATTCATTTTGCAGGGAAAGACAGAAGTAATTACTGTGTAGCCTCTTCTCCCTCTGTGTTTCATTTCCCTGCAAGTTCATTTCTAGAACGCTTAAAGAAATGACAAAGAGTTTACTTGTCAACCCTATTTAAGTAAATTTCTATGTCTTCATGTCAGTATAACAAACACAGCAGTCTGTCATCCCATAGCACAAAAAGGCTTTTCTGGAACTGATGTTGACATAACAAATATTAACAGACAAACAGATAAAGAGTTAAGGGTTAAAAACAACAATAAACAAAAACATTGCATATGATTTTGTGTGTCATACAGTAATGTTCTGATTTTGTAATGTGTATAGGCTACATTCTCCAAACTGATTTTATATAGCATGTAATCCATGTGCAATGCTGAATACTGACACTACATTAAAAGCTGAAAACAAAGCTGTCCAAACGCCATTGTACCAAATGGTTGCATCACAACTGTAAATCCAACACGTGACAGAGTGACAGTTCCTTGAATGTCCACAAGGTGTCAGTATTCCCAGAGAGAAGAGCTGTCTGCCACCTCCCCTTCTCCTTTCAGGATGCCTCCTTGGTCTCCACGGAGGTATTTGCCGTTTTTACCCCTTATAGCTATTCGTCCGTGCTCTAGGAATTCAAAGTAGAAATCTTCTGGTGTGTCTCCATCAGCACATACCAAGCCACTGTTAGACACATACCAGAACTTCCCACCAGCACCTGTAGGAAAACAGTTTTGCAAAATAAATGATGTGCCAATATAAGATGTTAACTGCATTTCAGAAATCTGTCTGATGCGTGCAAGATGAAACAAAAGCAGTTTTGTGCTCACCTTCAATACGATATGCGCCGTCATTGAAGTGCAGTGTAAATATGTCGTAAACTGAACGATTGGCGTCCAGCGTGTTGGAGTTCTTGTGGTGACACACATAACCGTTCTCTCCCCTAAGAATCAGAATGGGCCTGTTGATCAGTTTCAGAATCAGCTGCTCATCTTCACCTGAAGAAAGAAGAACGCATTGCAAATTAAAAGGAGCATGAGACCTATATAGACGTGCAACAGACTACACGCCCAAAAGCACACAGTATTCAGGAACATTTAATTTCAAAACCATCTGCATTAATCTCTCCCTCTGCTGCAATAACAGCTTCTGCATTATTGGAAAGGTTTTTCCACTGGATGTCTGCCGGGATGTAAGAGCAGTGAAGTCAGGCAATAATGTTGGGTGATTGGACCTGGATGCATTTGGTGTTTCAATTCATCCCAAAGGGGGTTCAGTGTGGTTTAGGTTTTGTGTGTAGGAAAAAAGGAAGATATTCTGAAGAATGTGGAAAAGCAAACGGTTCCGGGGCACTTTGGACTACCATTGTCATTTTTCCTGTTTGGTTACAAGCGTTCGTCCAAATATTCATCAGAACAAAAACATGTATACAGATTTAGAACAACTTGAAAGTGAGTAAATAATGACAGAATGTTCATTTTTGGGTGAACTGTTTCTTTAATGATTACATTTAAAAAAGACCACGATATTTGTATAATTCTTTGTATTTTATTTATGGAAACTATCAGGTGTGTACTCACCCACAGAGTCGCTGACTGCAGCAAGCTGGCCATTTTTCTTGGTGCAAACATATTTTCCGTTGCCCGCCTGCAGTGCCACCCGTCGACCAAGCCACACTATGTCAAACATTGTGTTGGCACCGCTGCACACAGATGGGAAAGAGGGAGATAAATAAGCATGTAAGTGTCAATAAAACATTGACATATCTGTATTGGTTGATGTCTTGGGCTGCTTAAAGGGACAGTTCACCCAAAAATGAACATTCTGTCATTATTTACTCACCGACAATTTGTTACAAACATGTATAAATTACTTTATATAATATTTTAAAGAATGTGTGAAACCAACGGTTCAGGGGCACCATCGGCTACTATAGTTTATCTTCCTACTATGGTAATCAATGGTGGCCAAGAACTGTTTGGTCACAAGCATTCTTCCAAATATCTTTATTTATTTTTGGGTGAACTGTCCCTTAAAGGTTCATACAAACAAAATGTTTTTGACAACACAAGAAAGTGCACAGTATTTACACGTTTTAGGGAAATCCAAATACAAATGATATCTGCATATTAAGCTCCGAATGTAACAGAAAGGAATACACACTTCAGCTTTTTGTGCTATGGTTGCATTTATCATACTGTAAATATAGTACTGTCAAATGTGGAAATGCAAATGTGTGAAAGTTGATTCTTACACTTCTGTGGCTGTTGACTGGATGCCTCCATGAGAAACAAGTGTCCAGTAATTCCCTTGGTTGGTTCTAAACGTGCACTTTTTCAAATCTCTGTCGATTTCCATTTGAAAAGTCTCCATGTCGGTCTCATCGTCCTGATTGGCTGAGACGCTCACTCCTGTGGAAGCATAGACACACATGACATGTTATTAATCTTTGTTTTTGATTACAAATGTGTTACGTACACTATAAAAACATTTACGGTAATTTTACGTGAAATAATTTACACACACAAAAAATAGAGTATACTTTAAAGCTGTGAAATTTACATAATATTTACATATGCATTTGGCAAACACTTTTATACAATTGTTTCTAAGTAATCCCTGGGATCAAACCCATGACCTTTGCGTTTCTAGCGCCATGCTCTAACCACTGAGCTACAGGAAAGCCAATGAGATTCACTGTTTAAATTGTGTAAATGTAAGTAAAAACATTAAGTAAATGTGAGTAACTCAAATGTGACCCTGGATCACAAAATCAGTCTTTTTACAGCATCTAAAAGATAAATAAATAAGCTTTTTATTGATGTATGGTTTGTTAGGATAGGACAATATTTGGCCGAGATGCAACTATTTAAAACTCAGAAATCTGAGGGTGCAAAAAAATCAATATTGAGAAAATCGCCTTTAAAGTTGTCCAAGTGAAGGCCTTAGCATAGCATATTGCTCACAAAAATAAAGTTTTGATATATTTACGGTAGGAAATGTATAAAATATCTTCATGGAACATGATCTTTATTTACTATCCTAATGATTTTTGGCATAAAAGAAAAATGGCTAATTTTGACCCATACAATGTGTTTTTGGCTAATATACTACAAATGTTCTCGTGCAACTTAAGACTGGTTTTGTGATCCAGGGTCACAAATATTAAATGTATTTTAAATCTATAATTTGTTAATTAAATACTTATTTTTTCATTAAATATACTTTAGAGAAATTAACTGTTGTATTTTTAATCTGTTTTTTATTGTCCCACTGAACATATCAGTTGATTTTGAAAGATTAGTTAATATAACTTTTTTTTGTGATATTTACTAATCCACATGAATGTTTTTTTAGAGTGTATGCATATACAAACCATAATCAAAAGAATCGCTCTCATTACAAATCTCGTTACAAATCACACTGATTGCCATTTTGATCATTAGAACAACATGCGTGTCTAAGAACGCTTCAAATGTATCTGCTTAAACAAAACAGCATGTGTTTATCCTAAACTTTTCCACAGTTTGAAATCCTGAATGGAGACAAAGCAATATGATTAAGTTCCCTGCCACACACAACAGTCCTGTTTTGGCATTGCAGCAGACATTGTTTATTTAAGACTCACTGTCTTTAGTTAAAGGAGTTCAGACATGTCACTTCATATGTTTACAAACATCCTTTATTTCAATTCAAAACCATTGTTGTTTTAAAACGAGGCTTACTGAATAATAATGATGACAGATTCATTCTGCACAGGATTATTTGTAACATTAACAAGAATTACACAACTAGCTGCAATCTAAACATTTTTCTATCCAAGCCATTAATCTTGATTAAGCTGTTGGTTGCATAACATACGTTGACTCTTATAGACCGTGACATCCAGCAGTTATACTTTGTGTATTTTGGCCAATGTACCTGAAGTAAATGCATGCATGTATAGTGGGAAAAACAGACATTTTATTCAGTAATCTGCCCATGATTCTGCATTTCCATTCAGTGCAGTGGGGCAATGCGACTTGCGATTAAACTTTTCTCAGGGCATCTGTGAATCCCTGGCACAGAAACCGCGACCTTGGCCGGGTAGAGACCTTGTTGCACCCAGCGGCGTTTCAATGCCAATTATTCCTGAGATTGTGTCATGGCCGTTTATTTCGGTATGAAATGCAACGCATGGCCATGCACGCTCGAGACACGTTTCCAAAACATAAAAGTACAGCGTAATACACGAGAGCGTTTGTTCACATGTCAGCAGTAAAGGTGTGGCCAGATTTATAGTCTTTGTTCATCTCTTTCAATGCACTTTTTGTTTTGTTTGTGTGTGTGGAGAAAATGTTTACAGCTTTAAATGTGAGGTTTACAGACATTGAAATAAACTTTACAACATTTTCTGGGCATTTAATTTTTCCGCTCTTATTCGATACTCTAATCCAAGACATCCTTTATTATGTAATTGAATAATATTTACATTTATTCAAAGTAAATTGTATTTATTTGAGTAAATAAAGAAGAAATTACATTTGGAGAAATGTATAATTGTCTACAAATCTATTTCTAACATGTATTATAAGAATCAAACCTTTGATCGAATGTGTCCACATTTTTGACAGATGGTGTATAATGATATAATAATAGTAATATATAAAGGCACATAAAACAAAATGAATGACTGACACAATCTAGCAAAGCAAAAGCGCCGATATCGCGCATCAGACAGATTGCGGTGGCTAAGACTCAAAGTGGATGTGTGTCTGAAAATATCCCTTGATCATTTTCTTAATCCTCTAACAGGCGTGATCCTGCAGTCTTATTCCCTCGTCTCTGTCATCCTTCCTGCTCCTCCCGTCCCAGGCTGTGACCTCTCCTAATTCTCTGCATGCAAAAAGACACAAAGCTGCACTGTAGGGCCCAGTAAGCAGCTTTTTTGAGCACCGTATGTACAATCTCCTCCAGAATAAAACCAGTGGGGAGGCTGCGGTAATACCCCAGTTTCGACGGGAAGCTGCGGGGTGTCTGAGACATACTGGGGGGAAAACAGAACTATCAGCAGAATCTGCAGGCATTGATCACTCCAGCATGTCTTTTTGCAATGTGATATAGTGCAGCATGCTATTTTTTGCTTCGGGTTCTTTTTTAAGTCATTATGGTCTACGAACAGACTGTATATGTTTGGGGTTTGTAAATTAGATTCTATAATCTGATTCTTAATGGCTTTAAGTGATACACACATCTGTTATGCTGGATTAAGACAATTTCTTTGGTTTTAGGAAAGAAAAATCACCAATGAGATTGCTATAATATATCAACTGTTATCTTAGACAGCAATGGAATAAGATAGAAATTTGTTATGTTTAACAATGCTTAAGTAGTTATGAAAAAAACCATCATGTCATTCAAAACCTTTTAGTTTCTTCTGTGTAACACCAAAGAAGTTGTTTTGCGTCCATACAATGGAAGTCAATGGTGCTCCAATGTTATTTGATTACCAACATTCTTCTTTTTTTACATGTGACAACATTCTGTGTAAACACAAACACTTCATAAGCAAATTGTTTGTGCAAGTGCCCCACTTATCTAGTTTTAGATAAGTTAATTTCTGAAACGAAACGACAAGCGCAAGCGTAGCAAGTTTTAAACAAAACCGTTTTTTTCTTGAAAGACTCCAAAAACAAAGTCAGGTTTCTAATCAAGACAAAACCAAGGGTTAAAAAAAGAAACAGCTTTATAGATGTTTTTTTCCAGATCAAACATCACTCTACTGCAGTGGTTTTCATTTCTTTGGCCCGTTACACTTTATTTTCCAATTTCACGTCTGACTCTGCTTTGGTTTTGCACCAAAGATAGAAGAAGAGAGGCCAGCTGGGGCAGGACACTCTATCTCCTCTTCTGATCATTCCTCATCCACGGCATTGTGATTACTGGGCCCAATCCTGAACTCCTGAGAATGACCTCACTCCCATCACAGAACGCTCCCTCTCAATTTACCAACCCATTTCTGTCCAATGTAACAGTACCCAAGAGACGGAGACAGCGAGAGGGCCTTCTCAAAACTGGGGCAAGTAGATCACTGCATAGCGACCTGGTCAAATACCTGCGGGAGTACACAAAACCCTCCAAAAGACGACTGCGTGAGGTTTAAGAGATGTCTGGTTAAGATGTAAACCGGTCAAATCAAGTCTCCCCAATCCTGTTTCTCTAGTCTTCTTATCGTATTCGGCCCCAAACTAAGCAGTAATCTCTAAATGCACAAAGGCAGTTACATGGAGATTCATTTTTAATGGTAAAGTGATACCACAATCCTCTCTGGTGGTTCACTCTCATCTTTCTTTCTTTTTCTTTCTGAAGTTAAGCTAGTGAAGCTAGATACACTGTCACTCTCTCTCTCTTTTTCCTTTATTACCTTCCTTCCTTCATTTCTTCTCACCTCCTTTACACCCTTCTGCCCAGATCACAATTCTGCATGGAACATTGTGGAGGTGATGAAGAACATGGCAACAGATACACTTATCTGACTGCATGCCATCATTCCGACTTAAAGGAACGGTTCTCCCAAAAATGAAATGAACACCGAGAAAGATATTTGGACGAATGCTTGTAACTAAACAGTTCTTGGCTACCATTGACCACCATAGTAAGAAAAATTACTTTGTTCTGTTTTTGAAGAATGTAGGTAAGCAAACAGGGCACTATTGACTACTATTGTATTTTTTCCTACTATGGTAGTCAACAGTGGGCAAGAACTGTTTGGTTACAAGCATTCACCCAAATATTTTTCTCTGTGTTGTATATATAAATGTTTACAGATTTTGAAACAACTCAAGAATGAGTAAATGATGACAGTACTTTCATTTTTGGGTGAACTGTGCCTTTAAGTGGACACTTTAACTAAACACATCTGAGCTAAAATCACTGACAACAAAAACAGTGACATTTCTGAAAAAGTTATCAATGTCTCTACTCATTATTACCAGATCATCTGTGAGTTTGAGATGCCCAAGTCTTTCTGAACCCCCGACCTGCAGAGCTGATTGGCAGACCTGTCTGAAGTCATCTCTAGTTCCCTTCATCATGTAGTGACTCTCCGAAAGAAATGAACTGCTTCATCCATTAGCAAAATTACTTTACCTAATTGCTTTTTGCACAAAATGAATGTGCAGTAGATGGGAAGAGACGCCTCTCGCTCATTAAGAACAACTGTTCCATCTGGTCTATGTCATTTACCCTGTCTTTTTTTACCCATAATGAAATGCCTAGATTTTGGTAATATGTTGATCCATTACAGTCCTAATGTAATTCTGTGTAATACTGAAGGATTTAACACAGTCACAGTGTGACTTAAGATCTGAATTGTTCACATTAGAATTGGAGCTCAAATGTTTTAAATTACAGTGCAAAAATATCACATTACTAATCTGTATTCGTCTTTTTTAGTAAAAATCAGTAACAAGACTTGATTTATTATTCCTTTCATTGTTATACTGTATCTTGTTCTAACATTATATCTAACAACATTTATTCTTAATAAAAGATTCATTCGTATAAATGTTTCAGCGGCAACAAAATAAACAAATAGTAGACCTCCACAAATAATCAATAACTAATATACAATAAAATATGAATATATATTGTTATATTATTAGCCACTAGTCAGAACAATAACCAAACACAGACCGGATGTTAACTTCGGGCCAGGCGCGTGCGTCCAATGAAAACGTCTATAATAAAAGGTTGTTCTTAATAAAATACAGGATAAGACAAATACATATTCTCTGAAAAGAAGTTTTCCACAGTTTAGTAATTTCATATTTTTCAAAGATATTTGGATAATTACGTCTTTTTGCACTGTAATGATTATGGCCTCTAACATTTTAGTCCTCACAATGTCTTCCCAAATGAAATCATATTCTTCATGCTCCCAATAGGCTCCAGGCAACAGTTCCTGCATTGCAATGCCAATCTAACTTTTTGCCATTACATGGCTGTATCCCATGGGCAAACTAAACAGACAATACAACATCATGTCCTCCCCGGGGAACTGCATCAGAGGTCTTTTATTTACAAACTTTTACCGGTGAAAGCAAATAAAACAAGCGGTACCATCCACCCGTCCACACCCATAATGCATTAGGTTTCCATTCATTGTGATATTGTACCTGATCTTTCTCGTACTCTTTTCTCTAGTTTACTTTCACACTCTCTATTGTCTCTTTATCCCCTTATTGGGTTTTTCTTATTGGGTAACTGTTCCCGAAGGACTCTCTGATTTTACGTCCCTATCGTGGCCCGGCGCGTTGCATGGTCTCCAGATAAAGAAATGCGGAAGGCTTGTGTTTCTGAAAGCAGACTCCACCATCATTGAAATGCCCCGTCCACTCAATTATTTATCACACCTTGCCACCAGTGTGAGTGAGTGTTTGTGTGTGTACATGTGCATGTGTGTACTCTATATCAGTGTTTGTTGTTTCCTATATTAAGGCAATGACCATGGAAGGAGAGAAGAATATTGGTCTGTGAGAAATTATGCATACAGTAAGTGTGTGTGTGATAGAGAGAGAGTGATGTTACTGACCCAGCTTCCCTATGGTGCATATTCAAAGCCATCTAGTAATTTATCTATCGCAGGTGGCTTAAAATGCTTACCAAGAGCTCTGTTTTGAACATAATGGATAACGTTACAGCGTGCAAGATTTACATTTCATACTTAGTTGTCCAGTCAAGAAACTACAATGCAGAGTGTTTGTTAGCCAGCGGATAAAAATCGGCTATGCCTAGCAGATTAATATTGGCTTACTCAGCTGAAGAGACAGCTGCCGTATATTATTTCTGTGAGGTCATGCTCATGGGCGTGACTCAGTGATCACCTGCTCTCCAGACTGGTTTCCATAGATCTGACTATGTGTGCATAGTTTGCCACGCAGCTGCATTTTTGCATGCGAGTTATTTTCATGCTTGCGTACAAAAACACTAATGGGGAGCGAGATTGATAGCAGTAAAACACAGATTATGCCTAGATTACAATAATCTAACTAGTGCAAATTGAATGCTCCTCATAGATTCTTTGCATGCCTGCACTTCATAGTGTAGATTTCTAAAAGAGGTTATCCAACAGGTATTAGAGCTACTTAAAAGGTGTAATGAGGTTACACAAGTCGCCGTGCACAGGAGTGCAGAGAAATGAAGGATAACCCTTATTTTTGTTCATGCAATGTCCCAAACATGTTGTAGTTCTATCTGATTCTAGGCCAAAAACAAGGCTGGTTTCAATCTCTATAATCATATAGCATATGGAAATATCTGTGAAAACCCAACTTTTTTGTGATTTAATCTTTTCTATAAAAACATTATCCTACATAATGTAAAGAAAATGTATTGTTGATATCTTTAATGTTGAGTGAGTAAGGCCATGTCAAAGAGTAAAATCATAGTGAAAGAAAATGATCAAAACTATGATGCCTTTGGTCTGGTTTTCACAGACTGGGTCACAAATGTCAACTTACCCTGTCGGATGGAGACGAATCTGTTATTGGCGGACTGAAACACCACTTGTGGATGACTCTCCTCAAGATCAAATAATTCATCCTTGCCGGGTTTGGAGCAGCGTCCGGAACGCAGAGTTCCAGTGGGCCCCATTGGGGTCAAGTACTTCCCCTCATAGTCCTTAAAGGCCAACTTGCCCGATTTCAGTTCCAAGGTGTAACCTGTCCCACGGCCACTTTCAGAGGACAGTTTTCCATCATTGGTCAAGAAACGGCTGTCACTGGTCTTAAGACAGTATTTGCCATCCATGTACACGAGAGTTAGGAGAGCATCCACTCCCCATGGGATGTTGCTGTCAACAGCAATCTCTCCCTCGGGGGCTGCCAGGTGGGCGTAGCGTTTGCGGGCCACACTGAGCAGATTGGCTTGGGGGTGCAGGGCGAGGTGCACGGCCCATAGTTCTGCCTCACTGATGGTCTGAGCGAAGCAGGAGAGGTAGTCCTCTGAACCTCCGAAGAAACGCAGGTAGGGCTCGGACTGCAGGGCCCAGCGTCCGTCTGACTGCGCCACGATGAGAAAGCGGCAGTCATTTGTTTTTGTCTCGGCCTCGCAGCTCACTTTGCCGTCTTTGTCGGAGGCCAGGTAGCGACCCAGGTGACTGCGCAGGAATACCACTTGACTGTCCTGCTCGTCTTGCTCTAGGGTCCATATCTGCTTCTTCTTGAGACTCGGTCCCGATGCATTTACTTTGAAGCCGAAGGCCTCTGCCGTTAGATAGCGATTTTCGTGATTTATAAGCCCAAATTGTAGCTTGAGGGCTTTACTGCCATTGGAGGGCATCCTGGCTTTAAAATCCAGACAGAAGCCGGTTTAAAATCCAGAGAAGAAACCGAATATCAAAAGCCTGCAAACGTCTTTGTTTGTTATCTGTAATATAGCCGCTTCCCTTCAGCTATAAACCTGAACGTTTTTTTTTGTAAAATCTCTTCCCAAGTAACCCTGGTCCTCTTTTGGTTTTGTTCCCGTTCCTTGGCCTCTCCTCTGTGTAAAAGACGTCGTGCTCCCTGGGGAGCGTGCAAATGCTCTGGAGTTTTTCCTCTGTTTCCTAATCAGCTCAGATTATAATCAGGAGGACTCAACACCTCAATCCAGAGAGCCGTTGACGTCACCCTGATCCCAATGGTTCCACTTCCTCTGTGCCTCTTTCACCCCCTTCCTCTTTCTCATTCCCTCTCCTTCTCAATTTACCTTCGTTTTTCTGTCTCTCGTCCTCTCCAGTGCCTGCCTTTGGGATTACGGGACGCCTGATCTCTTAAAGAGATGTTGCTCCAGAACCAAGCCGCTTCTTCCCGATGCCTCGTCTCAGCCCCTTGCTTGACGTTTGATGAATTTGTCTCCTCCTTGTCCTCTTCTAAGTCATTTTACTTCAGTCACATCTTTGTTTCGTTTGGAACGGATGTCCAGCTTTATTTGTGTCTTTTAGACAGACACATCCTTTATATGTCTCTCCTCTGAGATCTGTAGCATGTCAATGAGATTTCAGGTTAGCAAATGCACTACGCTTTTTGGAATTTTGACATCCTCCAATCTTTCTTCTTACATGTAACCCTTTCTCCCGTCTTTTTATTTTGCAATATTGTAGACTCTTATTAGAGGCCCAGTAATCCACCCGTTCTTTAGTGTTCCTGCTTTTGTCCTCCACCCCAGTCTCTAACTCTTAGCTGATGCCGTTTTGACACAAAGCTGGGTAACCAGAGCCCTCCCCCAGCACCAGTCGTAGTGGCCTGAGAGGGGATCGGCTTTCTAGTGTACACTCAGTATACAGTTACACGTCTTCTCTGATTGCAAACGCTGTGGGTCATCTTTATTACGCCAATGTGTGCATAAGTGTATCTGAATGCACACAAACAGATGCTTATTCAAAGATGCCTGACATGTAGCCACTAACCAATTTACAGTGACTGTACACCATTTCCAGGCACAAAAGCTGTTTGCTTAGCATTTCAATGGCTACACTTGCCCACGTTTGAATAATGCTACACATATCATCAATTCCTTTCCAATCCAGAGCATGTTTGTAAGAAAAACAGTCTCCTTCACGGGCCCCTAATCTGCCTTTCAATTAAGCAACTCTTTTATTAGACCAATCTAATCTACAGCAGCCCCCAAACCCCTCCTCCTCTTCTTTGGTGCGCCTTGGACACAGAACCTTCCATCTGTTAGGGACTGACCGCATGCGAGATGGGTAAGCACACACATACACACAGAGAGACTCTAAGCATAGGAACAATAAGACGTTCATTAACCATTATTGGCTTTGGCAAATCTGTACTTTGTTTACTTTTGATCAAGGGCCTCTAAGCAGAGATGTTAACCTTATGCCCTCTGACCCCTTCATTTATATTTATACTTTTATGCTCTTGGCGAGCAGATGCTTTGAAAAAAACAAGAAAAATTTACAAGAAAAAAGCAACTTGCACATATTATTTGATGACGTGAACTAGAAACGTAACTCAGGGCTTAAAGACATAACTGCAAAATCCAGCCTTGGATTTTAAAAACGCTTGTATATCACACAATACCAAAATACTTGTATTAGGCTGATTTAAAACATGCACTAAGAAAAGTACATTAAAATACTTTAATATGATCAAAACTCTGTAATGCCAGCGTTCAGGTTTTTGATCTTGTCGCCATAATCAAATCTTCCTTCTCTTAAGTTCTCTTGAACGGGTTGGGAGCTTGTCAATAGATAATCCCTTAACAGCTTTCAAAGAGTAAAGCTATCGTGACCTGTGAGCCGGGCTGATTCTCCTGACTGCAAGTACAGCGGGACAGAAGCTCCAAGTACATTAGTGATCATACATTAGTCCACAGAGCTAAATCGTAAACTATAGCCGAGGGTGATAGGGGGTCTGCAGATATTATAAGTCATTATTTTTGTAAGGGTGAAAGCTTTAAAGAGAATACGAATGAATGCTGAGCATTATAAGAAATACAAAAGTTACACTGTGCAATGACTTTCTAAACGAAAGGAATGTATTATGTGTGCCACTAGAGGGCGGCAAAGTAACATAAATCAAGGTTATTATAGGTTACTAAAAATAAAACTATTTAAATATTTATGTTAACTGAAATCAAATCAAATATCTGCCTTAATATTATTTGAAGAAAAAACTAAGAAAAAACCAAAAAGATAATTATGAATGCTGCCTCAGCAGTGAATAATATCAATATAAATAATAAATAATCTATAATATAATATACAAACAGCACTATAAAATATGAACAAATTAATTACAAATGAAAAAGTACATAAAACGGCTATAATTACACAAAAATTAACACAACTAATCTAAATATAACTAAAATGAACATAACTAAAAGCATAAAAATAAAAGCTAATATTAATAAAAAACTAAAAGATAATTAAAAATGCTGCTTCAGCAGTAAATAATATTAAGAATAATATATTATAATATAATATAATAATATGCAAACAGCAATCTAAAAAAATAAACAATTAATTACAAATGAAAAAGCACTTTGTGATGCTAATAAATAAAATAAAAAATATTAATAATTACACAAAAATTAACATGAAAACTGAAAGCATAAAAATAAAAGCAAATGTTAGCTTCTACTAGCTAGAATAAAACTAAATATAACGAAACTGTAATAACTTATGGTATTAAAAAAGGTATTGAAGATAATCTGAAATTTTCTGTAGAACAAATGTAGCCCATAAACGTATATAATCTTTAAAGAAATAACTTATAAAAAACACAAAATGTACAATGTTACAGACAACAGGAACACAAACTCTGTGGTCTAATTTGAATTTTGGGAAGCACATGTAAGATATACTGCAACAGAGAACTATCTTAACAATATAAGGAAGTTAACAACTCATTAAAATAAAATATACGTCTGTATGTCATTGTTAGACTCTTTAGATTTGTTAGATTCAGTTACCATCAGATTTGTTTTACATTTGCTTTCCGATCTCCAGTCCTTATTCTCATTTACTGTTTAAAACAACCGCCCCAGCCACAACCACCTCTTTTATTAGTGTTGATATTCAGCACACAAGTTCATTCTCATGGTCCATTACCTAAGTAAGGCATGACTCTATGCAACACAGCATTGAGCGTGTCCGTGCATGAGTGTGTGCCTGCGTGTGCTTACGTGTGTGTAGTGTGTCTTGTGCAGTGGTACCTCTTGATAGGCAAGCAGATGTTTTTGGGAGGCCAGCGCTGCCAGGTTGACTCTGAAATGGTTCTTTAGAGACCATTACCCAGCTCTTCTGATGGCAGTCAAATAGCTATCATTACTACGCAGCCTGGGGAGGGAACACAATTGTCAAGGAGAGAGGGAGAGAGAGGGTGGAGGAAGTAAAGACAGAGAAAAAAGCTTGAGTTTAAAAATGAACATTTCAGATTTAACAGCCCCCCCCAGCTTTTTCTACCCTATTAACCGCAATGCTGCTATTCCCCTGCTCTGCTGGGAACAACCCCGCCACCTTCACTACTGCTATTCTTCTATCTCTCATCCTATTCTGCCTCTTCATCATCTCTGCCATTCTTATCCCATCTCCCACGTTCATCTTAACCCTCGATCTTCTCTTTTCTCAACGCTTCTCTCGTTCTTCTCCAGCCCTTTCCACACCCATTGCTCAATTTGTTTCCACCCTCATCTCCTTAACTGTGAATTCTCCTTTAGATGCAATCCTGTCATTAGCACAGCAATATCATGTTTCTGTAACAGTGTGGTAGTGTTGATGGATTCATTTGCCCAAACGTCCATTTGGCCCTGCTATCAAATGCTCGATGAACATCCTACCATCCATCGCTGAACACAGCATCATTCTTTTTGAACATTAACACTGTACTGTTGTAGTATTCAAAAGACATTTGCTATGATTGTAGTCGTCTATCGGGCCCAAGATGCTGGACAGGCTTCAGCCCCCATACTGGAAGATGTCACCAGAGCTTTAAAGTACAGCTGTGGTAGCCATGCGGCTGTGGGTGACCTCCTCGTCCACCACGGGAGCAGCTAAATTGTACGTCTGTTGCATAATTCATAGGGGGTAAACGGTAAGAGCGCCTTCCATCAGACGCAGTTCTCCGTCTGACCTGTAGGTGTCACTATCGCTTTACGCGTTGACTCGCGGGGGTCACGAGTCTTTTTTATTTTTTAAGAAAATAAGAGATTAATGCTCGGTTTGTCAGACGCGGTGCCTCTGTGACTGCGAGCACGATGGGATTATACTCTCTTGACTATTTTTAATCGTTGTTTTATAGCCCCCGCTGCGCAAACGGGACCTTCCAGTTAAAGAAAGGTGTGAAACAGGAGTCCAAATGGTTGCTGCGTATACTTAAATCATTAAAGCAATTAAAAGTCCTCTGCGTAGGCTACTAAACGACGTGGTCTCCTTTTAGAAGCGACGGTCATTTTCCCACGACTCTGCTGAACTTATAGTCAAAACGCCAGGGAGGAATGGCGCTAAATATCACCCTCGACAATTTGGTCTGTTGCGTTATTATTACAACCTAGAATAGACCTACGCGTCCCCTAAATAGTGCAGTATTTTTAGGCCTTGCATCCGTCTATTCAATCAGACGGTTTATTTAAGAACATTTCATTTCGTGCGTGGGTGACACATCCGTATCAACAGGACTCTTGTTTTGTTTTTTTCTTATCTCAAGCTCATGTAAATTTCATCCAAATGTAATCAAGCTAATTGATGCTGATTATAAAAGAGAGGATGGCTATTTCATATACAATTTGCACCTAAACCTCGTGCCATTTATTTTGCTGACGAGAAAATGCCTCCCAAAAAAAGGACGGGAATGAAAAACGTTTCACAAGGGGAAAAAACGTGTGGTAGGAATGAGTTAACAACGGAGAATATCAGGGATGAATAAAGAACTGTATGAAACTGCCAGCCAATCCGCGTTGAGATTAACACTTCGAAGCCGAGTGATTGGTTAGAGTGGATTCAATGCATGTTCGTTGATAAGTACAAGATTCCAGGCCCACGTGGGTCGTGTGACCGTTGTGGTGCTGCCATTGGTGAAAGTGCCTTCGCGAAAGCCCTCCCCCGCGACGCGATTGGCCGGCTTCGCGCTTCTCTCCCGCTCTAGTTCTCTGTCTACGGAAAAACCCGTGCGCGCGTTGGGAGTCAGCGCGAGCGCTTTCGGCTCGTCGCTTCGCATCTATCAGAGAGCGCGTGAAACTAACACGGTTCTGACATTTGGTGCCGCACCTCTTAACAACCTTAATATGATTTCATTTAAAAACACGATTATTAGATATGATATTTAACTCTGTATCTGTTCCGCCTATGCTTGTCTAGAAGTCCCGTAAGTGTAGCTCGGGGTGTTTTATTTTATCCCGTGGAATCGTTCGAGTCAAACTCTTAACGTTTACATTTTTTTTTGGTTTGGAGATCGGACACCGAATGCATTCACGTCAACCCACAAACGTCTTGTAGATTTAACTACACGTTAATAACGCTCATCCCACGTCATCCATCTGTTCATTCATCCAACCATTTTGCCGGACAGCTCTGCTTATTCAATGCTTTGTACGCCCGAGAAACCCTATTGGATGTGGCTTGGGGTCAACAACCCGGCCAGGTGTCCAGACTCGGCCAGTCCTAATAAATGATGCCGTTATGCCTATCATGCCTTTCCGTTGTATGGCCCATTCCGGGTCCCACACCATGACGGCATAATAGCGCTGGTGGGATGCATGGCCTAAGGTCTGTTACGTATGTTGCTGTGATGGTTGCCGTGGCGATCATGTTCTTTTTCCTGCGTCCAGGCTTTACATCATGTCCGCCCAGTGGTGATGGACCGTGCGGAAGACTTTAAACTATAAATATCACTCATTCTTTACCTCTCTGGTCATTCTGTTATGCTTAGTTTTGAATCTCCTGCACATTGGTGTAATTTCGATTTAAACATCTACTCGGAGGTAAACACACACACACACACACACACACACACACACACACACACACACACACACACACACACACACACAAACAGACATACATACATATACACAGTCTGTGTTCATGCATTATCCATATCTTGGCTTTGACACACACACACACACACACACACACACACACACACACAGATGCTGCCCTGCTGTGATGCCTGAAGCTAAGCAAGCCCGCAAGATTAATAACGACCCCTGCCTCCCGAAAGGCAGGGCAAAAAATACACTGTTTGCTGAGGGTCGAGAAGGAAGGAGAGAGAGAAAGAGACTCTTTTTGTTGGCAGGTTAGTGCCATTCACTTCTCCTAACACTCACAGATCCCTGCAACCCTCCCCCCCAGGGGCCGTCGACATGGATTAATGTGTTTAGTACAATTATTTCATTTATTACTGTCTGGGGCTTTTTTCAGATAAGAACATTTTTCAGGTTGCTAACCATTATTACCTCTAGGACTTGCTAAGCGCAGGGGCTCGCGGTTAGACGGGCCGCTTTTTTGTTAATGCTTCTCGCGAGCATCTGTTTCACAGCTTCGTTAAAAGATCGAGAGCTCTGTCGTTCTTTCTCATCTGTTTGAGAAAGTCGCGTTTAAGCAACCAAAATAGATTTGCTTGTTATACGCGCTACACACGCATTATAACGTTTTGTTTTGTCTGACGAACTCTTTCAGTAGTGTAGTGTAGATTATGATTATTTGGAGCAGCTGTATTACTGCAGGAATCTCAGCAGGTAGCTCTATAGTGCTCACCGTACGGCTGCCATTCTGAATGATGATACCTGTTTCAGAGGGTGGCACAGTGCTTAATCTATCACCCTATCTAGCCAGCGAATGTTCTCCTCCCACGTCTGTCTGTGTGTGTTTTCTCGGCCTCAAACCAAAAAAATTTCCAGTACTTGTCCCCGGCTCCACTTAAAGTCAAACTGCTTGTTAGATTCCCATAATATTAATTTCTATCTATCCAAGCGAGAAAGTGCACGATCGGCATCTGACCGTCAAATCAACCTTTCTATCAGCTTCGTGATGACATCTGAGAAGGTCTCAGGCCCTCAACCCTTCCCCCTTCATCCAACCTTCTTTTCATCTGCCCTTTCTCCTCATCTTTGTCTCCTATACCATAGAGGACACTCTTAATGCAGATATTAGTACTACTACAGCGGGCTGTTGCTACACACACCTCTAGTCCTAAGGGGCTTGAGGAGGTTTCCCACAATCCACTCTTTCCTGTAATGCACTAAGAAGAGTTTTCACGAGGGAGTGAGAGTTGTGTGAAGAAAAACGATGGGAATTAGTATGAATGGAGATGAAAATGGGCAGCTGGTGACTGTGGGAAAAGTGATGTGATGCTTCTTCCACTGGGCTGATGACATCATCAACACGAGGTGTCCAAAAGCTAAAAATGCCTTTGCAGGCGGTATATAAAGGTATATAATAAAATGCATGTGAATGCAGCATCTAGATATTTTCTTTGCTTCCAATTGTAAAGAATAATAACGCATTTATTTATAAATATCCATTTGTGACACGGCCTAATTATGAGTTTTAGGAACATAAAAGTAGAATGGTTTTTTATATAGAAAACAAAAAAGACTGTTTACAGGCAGGGTCACATTTTAAAATATTTTTGCCAATATATGACCCTAAAAGGTTTCTTTGAAAATAACTTCATAAACAGGTTGCATCCATGGACAGTGAAGCAAGTAAACATCATTTAACAGCATGTTGCTATGCCACCTGTTTCGACTGGCACTTCAATGGCACCCATTCTTTGGATCCTGAGGTTAAGGGGGCATATCCATTCTGGGGTCACCTTCCTTACATCTCATCGGTCTGTGTGGGGGACATATAAAGCAGTCTGGGGTCACTGGTAGGGTAGAGTTGAGTGTTTGAGATAGATATGTGTGTGTGTGCGTTAAAACGGGGGGCATCTAAGCAATGTTAGGATGATACTTTGTCCTGTAGCCCTGTGCTTTGGACTGCGTCCGTCTTTCCCCAGCGTTGATTGAACAGGGGTCACTGATAATGAAAAACACACAGTGCCACCATCTATCTCCCTGTGTTGTTTTGAAGAACCCCTCAAACAATCTGTCATGATCTCCCCCTCCTGACTTGCCCTCTCTATCTCTGCGTCTCTTGTCCGCCCCATCCTTTTCATTAATCACCCTGAT
Organism: Oreonectes daqikongensis; assembly: GCA_026939265.1. Lineage (NCBI taxonomy): Eukaryota > Metazoa > Chordata > Actinopteri > Cypriniformes > Nemacheilidae > Oreonectes > Oreonectes daqikongensis. The sequence goes on along the minus strand of JAOTQM010000125.1, from coordinate 1,593,294 downwards.
AAAGCCCCATCATATAGCATTAGCCGCTCAAGGGTCATTGCAGGCCTGTGGAAATGGTTCAGTTTCTGAGCCAGGAGTATCGTGATCATTGGCATATTGTAACAAACGCTATAATTAGAGTTCTTGTTTTCATGTACAAACAATAAAAACTGCTTACCCAGATGGCAGGAAGTCATGGCTTTTGCTCTGAATGAGGAAAACGGATTGCAGAACATGAAAAACAGGTATTTCCCCACAATGGAAACAATGACATGACACTAGCTCTTTCACCAACCTCGCTGCATGATTTATATCCTTTTGCAACACAAGTTGCAAGAGTTGACTTGCTCAGAATGTAGCAGAAACCAGAGGATCAATCTTCTTTAGCTGACACTGTATCAACATTAAGGATGCATGTTAGCATTTTTTTTGTATTTGTATTTACTAATCCATATAACACGATTCTAAATCCAACTGGTATAACTTAAGTAGTTTCGCACGACAAGATTACATGCCAATAGAGAATAAAAGCACATTTCAATTGTCACAACCCCGTTTGCTTACTCCCACATGTACATCTGGCTCACTGTACAACAGCAGCTTGAGATAATGGCAAGAAAACAAGCGTGCCTACAGCAGGACGACACAATTGCGTGGACCTACTAGGCTTTTTTTCTTTCCGACTTGCTTCCTTTTCCCCTTTCCTCTCTCTCCAGGCCTGACGTCTGTCACTGCGAGGTAGATAGACTGCACTCGTGTCTTCTCGGGGGTCTAAATGCCACCTGGCACCATTCACGAATGGGCCAATCTATTCTCATTTTCCCGGCATATGCAGGGGGGCAGGTGGGTACAGCGGGAGGGACGCTGCCTAAAAATTCAACAGATAATGATGAGAAAAAGGGTTATAAAAGGAGAAACAATACAGGAATGAACAGACAGTGTTTTTCCATATATGCACGTCGGATGGTTTTATTGGTACACGACTGCGACGCGACTGCACAGTTAAACTCACGATTTGTACAACACCTGCTCATCTGAGGTGTAGCCCAGGTGCTCTGTCTGGAAATCAAACATTAGACATTATTATTTTTAGAAAGAAGCAAAACGTCTGATAAGAATTTAAAGCCGCCGTTTCGGTAAATGACGTGAATGAGAGAGAATTGTAAGCGTGCAATTTCTGTTTATACTTTTCCCATCTGTCGTCCTGAGCGAGATTCTCGTTCAACACTCGCGCCGAGACGCTTGACTGAATTCCAGCACTTGCCACAGCTGACATGCTTGTGCCATTCAAGACCACAAGCATATGGGTGATGATAGCCTATGAACACGCTTAAAATGTTCTCCATGCTTTTGGCCCGCGCACAAAAAAGCAGCCGAAGCGAGATCCACTCCACTTCCATTGAAAACAGAGCTACGGTGCTGAAAAGCAGCGTCTACGGTGAGCCCTCTGACAGCTAATGGCCGCTAGCTACAGTCCCTCAATAGGCAACACCGCCATGCGAAAACAAACCCTCTTACACACATTCAGCATTTGTGAGCATGCTTTCAAAAGGTTCCCTGCACCCTACCCAAATATTTGCCCTTCTTTCTTATGCATATTTGCTGATCAATGCCTTATGTACGTTCATCAGTGTAAAACACAACCCGACTCTCTCTCTCTCTCTCTCTCTCTCTCTCTCTCACACACACACACACAGTTGCTGTAAAAGATTTATTACGTGGTGTAATGGGGTACCTGGCTAACAGCATGAGCTGGTAATTAAATACAGGTCTGTAAATGTCATCGTTTTTAATACCATGGCAGCAATGACGCTATTTTTATTTTTGTTTGGTCTTAATTGTCACCGGCCATTATACTAGCCCATCCTCCCTACCTCTGAATGAGTGTTTCACGTTTTAAAATCTTGTTCAAAGGCCTTTGTCTGTTTAGCAGCTGAAGGGAGAATATGAGACGGAAAAAAAGGAGACTAGAAAATGTAGAAATTAGAATCAGAAGAGTAAAGCTCTGGATGACCAATAAAAGCGGGACGTTGGCTTGATAGGGCACGAGGACACTAGATTATCTGGCAGAGAAGAGGAACAGGTTGTGGTGACGGACACACTGAGGTTTGTTTGTTTTTAACCGTAGACCTGAGAGAGAGAGAGAGCTGGCCATGTGCCCGGCATCAAATAGAGATGGAAACCTGCAGCATGTGTTTTGTGCTTGAGGGTCAGAGCGTGTAACACGCTCACACAAACTCACATTGCTCAGAAGGTCTCTCCACCTTTCCTAGGCACTTCTAATATAGATATACATGTCTGTACAGTTCTAAAAGAAGGATGAGCATGTTTTGTAAATTCTGCTGATGCAAATATGTCTGAAAGGTAGTCATTTAGACGGATGAGGTTCAAATTGTGATTTGTGATAACCTCATTTAAAAAGAAGGTTGCAAATAAGAACGAATATTTTGCACCATGCCATAATTTTCCAAGAATGTTTAAAAATATTATTTAAAAAAAATTATAGATGAAAATAGAGAGACCTCTCCATTTTTGCCTTTAATCAGCATTTCTGCATGTATTGTGTCAATTCCAGTCCAGCATCTGTTGAATTTGAACAGAAACAAACCTCAGGAATGACAAAGTCACCCAACTGCAATGTGAAAGACTGCAAAAATGCATTAAAGCTGTGAAAAAAGATCAGGCTTATTCCATCAAATTTGTAGAAACATGTAGAAACATTATGTCGTTTAAACAGAACTTGCAGTATTCAATCTTTTTCGTTATTTTGGCCAGCTTATCCCGTTTCAATTCTCTGCAAATAAAAAAAATTGGGGGGGGGGAGAAATGTCACTAGTTTACAGATTATAGTTTACTTAAACATGTAGCTATAAATAGTAAATTTCGGGTTGCTCTCTTAATTAATTTTTTTTACCTATTTATTGAATTTGTTATTTGTTTGTTGTGGTGGAGTCAGTAAAATTGTGCAAAAAATATAATACACATATAAATACAAATCAGAACTGGTCAGACAGGGCCAGCAGAGAAAGCTGCTAATGGTTCCAAAATCCTTAAAAAGAGATCTGTTAATGATAAAAGTAATATATCTGAGGTTTGACTGATCCTTAGGATGCTTACCTGCTTAAATTACTCGTGCCTTCATGGGTTTGGCACAGATGTGGCTGGTAGCATATAGAGTATTAACTCTCCATCTTGTTCTTTAACTCAAAAAGATGATGTGCTTCTATATGAAACGTATATTACTATAACATTAAAGCATGTGGAGTACATAACCATTCCCTCTGAAAATATCAAGTTTCAAAAGAACAGAAAGCCCATAATGAACTGCAGAATTTTTCAGGACATATTTCTGTCTAACATCATATCACCGCCTGTTTTTATCAATGTCCCGTGCTGCTTTTATTGTCAAATGACAATATAAATCATTACAAAAGAATCACCGTGTACCGCCATCTCAAACCGGCGAAAAGACAAGATTGCTTTTGTCCGCTCCCCCCCCCCACTCACGCCTAAGCCCCCACCCTCTGCCAATTAACTGTGTGACCATAATGGATGTTGTTTGGCATGTTTTGCTGTGGGCAGATTGAATTAGCAGCCGGGTGGGGCTCGACTCTGAGCGATTTGAATGATTATCTTAACGTCTCTTAGAGCTGTAATGAAGCACGGTTATACACAAAAAACACACCTGAGAGGAGATTCTTGATAAATCAGGCCTACGTAGTGCAAATGGGAGGTGAGGGAGGAAGGGGGAGTGCTAAGAGGGCGAATCAGAGGATATACAGAACAGATGGATCCTTCGTTCAAGCACTTGAGTTCCTGATGAAGTGATTCTATTATGAAACACCCCTTTTTTCAAGCTTTGTGAAATCTTCAATTGAATAAATGTGTCATTTGGGGTATCTGGCTCTGCTGGAAAAAATGATGTTCTTGTCTTGCTGATGGAGATTTTTGCTATTTTAAACAATTTATCCCTCAATACAGTAATTATATGTGTGCTGTTTGTCTACCAGTATGGACCAACTAATGACCAGTTCACACCAGTTAGCTAACACCTTCAAAAACCCGTGTTTTCAATTACACCATGCTGCCGCAGGATTCTCAAAAAACAGAATATCGTTCAATGCTAAGTATAACATTGTATTCTTTCTTGCCTTAATTTGAGGCTTTCTTTGCGCTGACACGAGTCTGCTCTTGTCATCGCAACTTTGTCATTTGCAGTATTGCTGAAGGAGAAAAGTTGCCTTGAGCAAGAGCCCAGCACGGTGTGCTAACTTCAGTTCACTTTCCCCAGGTTATTATGCTGCTGTCTACAGGGTGTTGGGGACAACCTTGACACTTGGTATTTGATTCAGCAAGTGGCGATATGAAAAAAAAACATTATTTGTTGTTCTGTTCTGAATATAAATTTCTCAGTTGTCCATGCTTAAATATTTCATTTTTAAGATCTTTAAACACGGTCATAAATCATCACCTCTAAAGGATCTATAAAGAAATCAATCAGCCATGTTGGCACATTTCCATACGAAATTCTAAATTTCATCAATTTTTCATAATGCATTAAGTGCCTCAGTTCGGCGTGGTCTCATAGCTCATTCCCTGGCTTATAAAGCACACCATGTTGCAGATTTAGAGACCCAAAACATACTACAAATCAATCGTTATGAGCGCAGCACGCCCCACATAACCGAAGCTCACAGAGACCTTTCATGGCCTCTCGTGCATATCATCTAACTTCACACTGCGGGCCAAAATGCTAAAGCGACGGCATTGCGAAGGAATTCGCATAGCTTTAAATTACTAATTTTCCTCTGATAACTGTATAGAGATAAGATACAGTACATTTATACGTTTTACACGCCTATTTGCATAGGTTCAGGGTTCATCCCGTGCTTATTTTACGAACTTTCATGGAAATATGTGTGAGGTGGGTGTATATGTACATATTCAACAAACCATGGCAAAGGTCAACAACTGAAAGTTTTGCTCTTTGCCAGCATGGTTTTGGCTGAAACTCAAAGAGGGCGCGGGGGGGGGGCTAGTTTTGAATGTGTAAGCCGGCTGCCCCGGGCATCACTGCCATTCTCCTTCGGCATGCCCGCTGTTTCCCGTCTGACTGGCGGTTAGGAAGAGTATGAAGGGTTAGTATTTCTTTAGAACTAGTGTTTACAACCCTCTGGCTCTAACGTCATCGGACGTTTTTAAATACAGCTATAAATCAAATCAAAGCGTGTTTACCCGAGAAGCTCTAATGATCAAATTAAAGCCAAAGACTGAAAATTCTGTCATCATTTATTCACCCTCTTTGCAGCACAAAAAAAAAGATATTTTGAAGAATGTCGGTTGCCGAACAATGGCGGTACCCATTCGCTTCTATTGTACAGACATTAAACCAATGAAAGTCGATAAGTACCGCTGTTGTTCGGTTACCAACATTCTTCAAAATATCTTTTGTGTTCTGCAGAATAAAGTCAAAAAATGACAAGAGGGTGAATAAAATAAAATTTAAAAATATCCCTTTAAAGAATGTGTGTTTATCCTGGGGTTTGTACTCAGTTGATAACATTCCTTTCAATAGGTGTGTGTGGTCAGTAAATGTGTGTGCATAACTGTTGGTATCTTACTAAAAAACCAAACACCTAGCAGAACTATCAAGATGTAATTTTCCATTGAAGTCCCTTGCAATGCCGGATCTCCATGTAGAACAAAGTAAAGGAAAAAAGAAGAAACCCACAATCCCTCATTGTGATTTCTTTGAAAAAAGATCAGGTCACCCAGCCCACATCAGACACTAAACAGGTGTAATGATCCAGTACTTTTCTCACTGCTGGCATGTGGAACAGCATCAGAACAGAAAACAGACAACGCAGCGACCGGCTGGGACACAAAGGCTCAGAATGACAGTAACAAGTGGTGGCGTGGACAGTTGGTGTTATAATTACATCACGAACGGATCGTTAGCGGAAGGTCAGCGTGTTCTGACACGGCACCTGGCGACGGACCCGCTGGAAAATGACTGGGAATGATTAGCGCATGCTGAACACAACTTCGGTATGACTTTCGGTGTGCCAACGAAAGCGGAGCTAAATCTCCAACGATCACTAAATCTAAAATTCAAAAACTCAATGAAGACGTCTAAAGGTGTGCTTATCATAAGCAAAATGATGCCACATATATCCTCCACTGTTTCTAATTGAACAGATGCCCGTTTTAATGGATGCCACACACCATTAAAGCCACACCGGTCCTGATTGCATCCATGAAGGTTTATTGCCATCACTTAATGGAGAAATAAAGGCAAATTCCACGTGCAAAGATGCCCTCCATGCACCCAGCATCCGGATATTAAATAGTTCTTTATTTGATTCGAATTTACTATTTGATTCATGCCATTGGTTTAGATTTACAAAGTAACAGGGTTTTTATTCTGACTTTTGGCCTGGAGCAAAGAGAATAAGTCCTGTCAGTCTGAAACAAGGGAAGGAATAAAGGAATTAACTAAATTGCATTTCTCCTTTACCCTTGCGAAAATCAAATTAGTAACCAGAAACAATTCAGAAAATCATTTGTCTGATTAAAAATCTTTAATAGCTTAAATAAAATAAAATAATTTATGGCTGTAAAAAGGCTAACATTTTTATTAAACATCAAATATCAACTATTTTGAATGCCTTTCTTTCACATACAGTACAGATGGATTTCCCCTTTTCTATGAGAGAATGAAGGTTTAAAAAGTATTTACATCAACAAAGCCCTTTAACCTGAACATTCCCTTTAGATTTGGAGGAAAGTGTTTCCATGGAGACACACAGCGAAGCCACGGGAGATTCCTCAATTGTGATAGCGCTATTAAAACGGTAACATTCCCAAATGGTTACGTTTCCATTTTGCAAAGGTTATGCTTGTTTAATCTGACTCTCTTTTGATGGACTGCTGTGTGATCTGCTTCATTTCATCTACCCCTACAGTTCCAGAAAATGTTGTGATCACTCCATCATAAAACTGCTTGCACAAGATTCCCTCCGTATATGTGATAACGTTTAGTAAATCCATTTAAATCAGGTCTGTTGTTTTTGTTAATGAATTCTTGCTTCACATATATGAACAACACACATGAAGAACCAGCGCCCTAGGTGGTTGCCATCACAGCAACTCAATAGCAGCTTCCTGAAACCTGCAACACTCCCTCTCTGCCCTTTTTTTCCAAAGCAGACATGCCACCAATCCTAACATACTCCCACAGAAGACAGAGGCACAGACATTGGGATGTACAGGTGTTGGCTATATAGGGGATAATGACAGCGCAGCAGCAAACTGGTTTAGTTTGTCTGTCTGTCAGCCAGTGCTGCCTCAGGCCCCCTGACACACCTGTGTTATGGTTAAGCGTAAAGCCTGTTTTCGGAGCGCAAGTGTGTGCGGGGATTTGCTTAAGGGGGTTTGTGGGTCGGTTATGCAGGAACTGCTGAAGTGGCAGGTGGGAGCTTTCGGTGACAAAACAAACTCACAGCGAATGTCTCGTCTCAGCAGTCCACTCGCTCTTTCTGCATCTTTCGCTCTGTCTTTAAGCCTCTGCGTTTCTTTACTTCTTTATCTTCCGTCTTTGACTCTCTCCATCTCTGTTTTCTCTACAGCGCACGATCTTTTGCTCTTCTATGTTATTGTGATTTAATCTTTGGCTCCATCTGTTTTAACTGTTTTGTCTGCATCTCTCTCTCTCTGTCTGCATCTCTCTCTCTCTCTCTCTCTCTGAGAGTGCTTATTGTAGAGCCTGAGGAGGACATTGACAAAGAGCATTTACGCTTCCCCACCACCTCTTCTCTTGCCTGCGCCTCCCTGAGGCGTTCTCCTTCGCTATCACCTCCCCCCTTTCTTTCTCTATTTTTCAGCACCACTCCCCCTGCTACTCTCACCGGGGTCCTGTCTCGCTTCTTCCCCTTTCCTCTTGTTCATCGAATCCCCCTCTCTCCGCGTGGCCCATTCCCTCCCGCAGGTCTGTTGTTCTCACCATCTCACGCCCTCCGTGTCTATCGTCTCTCGCCCCGTTCCTCTCTCGGTGTCACTAACACCTCTTCTCTCTCAGCTCACACACACACACACACACACACACACACACACACACACACACACACACACACACACACACACACACACACACACACACACACACACACACACACACACACACTGTAGGAGGGGCGAGTCATAGATGTACCATTAAAGACCCTGTGGCTTGATAATGAATGAGTGCACTTTTTTTTTTGCTGATGTACTTCCTATTGAAAGTTTGGGCAGAAGCTATGGAAGGGCTTCTTTTCAAGGTTTTTCAACCCCAGTCCTCAGGTCCTCATGCCAGATGTTATATAGATGTTTGTGATTATTTTCTTATTTGACACATTATAAAGCTGATGAGTCAAATCTAGAGAAACATTCTGAGGACTGAAGCTGACAACTCTGCAATATCCTTTGTGCATTATGCTTTAACATATTTAAAAAACCCGAATATAAGAATACAGAAATAAAAAGCATTTTACCTTGACTTTAAGCTGTACCTCTCTGTCATCAGTTATTGATAAGGCGACCAGCTGTCCAGGCCTCATTGGGTGACACCTGAATCAATCAAAACTGTACAAAATAAAACATACTGACAGGCCATTACTTGTGCTGATCAACAGTTTGGGTCATATTTCACATGCTTTTCTCCCTTTAATACACACAGAACATCATGTTTCATATATCAAACCAACACAATATATATGGCATACAATTGTATAAATCTACTATTCAACCCAATGCATCTTGTTGTTAGTATACGCCAGGTTTTGGATCCCCTAAGACTGAAACAAACATAATCATTTTCATTCGCATTAAGGCCCTGTAGCTGTGCAGAAGTGATATTTTAAAAACTGCTTTATAAATGTAGGGGCTGTAGTGTAATTTAGACGTGTGTTGGGCAGAGAGGCGTGCTGAGATGAGCTACGCTGGTCTCAGACAGCGCCAAGACAGGACAGGAGATCAGCAGGTGGCGTGGGGTCTTGGTTACACCAACACCCCCCCCCCGGAGCAAATGATTGACAGCTTAACGTACTCCCATTAAAAAAGCTGTGTGACATGTTCCACATGCTTGCTGTGGGGGAGGGGGGGGGCTGTTTGTAAGTGAAGAGAGACTGAAACCCTAGGGATGGCCATACGGTTTCAAAAAGACAAGAAACTGAAACGGGATTGAGACAATCCAAATAAGCAATAGTCACAACGAACCCTATCACCCATTTCAAAATGAGTAAAAACTGAGACAACTGGCTGTTGTGTATAAAACGACCACTTAAAGACAAAAAACCCATTGTTTAAAATGTGCAACTATTGGCATATTCATAACTCTGGATTGTAAAATCCTGTATAAAGTTCAGACAATAAGCAATATGACCAATACACCCACATGTATTTTCAGTCTTTTGCAAAGTTTACCCTTTATTCGAAACATAAGACAGTAATACTGGTAACATGTTGAAAGCTTAGCTCCAAAACACAATGCCACTTTGTTGTTCATATTTACTAACTCTCTGGGGAAGGATGCTGAACATTTTCAGTGTAACAGAATTATTCCCAGTGCCACTTTGAGTGGGTTCTGCAGTTGTTCATTTTTTCTTATGTAGTTGCACAATTGTTCTTTTTTCGGATGAAGCCTAAGACATCATTTTCAGGGTGAAGTGTGAAAACTAGGCCCCTTCTCAAAAATCAGAAGGGTTGCGGGTTCTTATGATACATCTCCTTTGTACATGAATTCCATGAGACAGCGTCGAAATAATTTTGTATTTAGGAGGATAATTAACTGTTATTTTGCAAGGCTGTAACCTCAAATTTAGGGGTTCTTGACTTAAACCACATATTTGACGGTAATATCAAAAGACACATTGGTTGACCACTAATCTGAACATGGGGTGTTCTTTTAATGTCTCTGATGAACCAAAATATGATTTCTTTCAAGCATTTTATATAGAATTATAAAAACACAATTTGAAGGTTTTTTGCCTGTAACATTGCTAAATAAAAATATAGAATAATTTTTAATAGGCTCTGAGGCTGTTGTAAACAATGTCATCTAACACGAATAATGGTGAGAATTATTCTTAAGTACCGCAGTTAGCCATTCAAAACAAAAGTGCTTACTTTTTTCCCAAAGCAAAGTCTGGCACATTGAAAGCTTCAAAGCAAATCTGTGGAAATCTAACTAAGCCCAACCTGCAGAAAGGAAATGACTCATGAGTTGATGGTAAACTATTTGCGTGAGAGATATGACACTGCAGTCTTCCATCAAGAACGGTCTCACTTGTGAAAGAATGAGCCGCGATATACGAGAAGGTTACGCAGATTACGATGATGACAGAAATGCTGTTTGTTTAAAGGGTGACAACGGCTCAAATCAAGATGACGACCTTTAGCACTACTGAAGAAACAAACTCACAACCAGAACTTACTTAAATAACACAAAATACACACTATACAATACATTTACATACACAAAATACTCCTAAAGTACATTAAAGAAATAAATGTCATTTGTTTGGTGTGTTAGCATCTTTCTCTCAAAGATTTCAAAACATTTTACAAAAACACATTTAAAGAAGACAAGCACTGTTTGGAGGCGTTCTAGCGATTAAACTTTGTGCGAAATGTCAATAGTTATGTAATGATCGACACCTGTGGTTACTCTGGAGTGACACCTGCGTGAAGGGCTTTCAAACGGCCACTGAAAATTGGGACCATCTGGTTAAAAGTAATTGCAATAAATTACAAAAATAACAAGATCTGAGAAAAAGGTTAGCATTACTTATTTGGTTAAATATTCGTTTTACAACATTTTGACATTGGCATGTTTAGAAGTAGTATATAGCCATGAAAAATAATCATTTGTGTAACTGAAGAGTTCAAAAGTTAAAGGACAAACCAGTTTCAAACCGGATGTCACACCTCCATTACAGTAAAAACGAGAAAGTGTTCCTCTGTTTCCTATGGAACAGAGATGGTCAAAGGGATGAGGGATCTTTTTTCTGCCATTAGTGTTTGCTGGTATGTTGCTATGGAAACTGGTCATGATGATGGCCACTGCTGAGTGGGAGTTTAATGAAGGAAGGGGGGCTTGCAATGGTTTCTCCCATACATTAGAATGCATACAGCATCATAACAACTGCACAATCAAAGACTTGTTTGTATTCATGCGTGTCTATGGTGGCAGTTCACGTTTAGGTGTGTTTGCTCTTTGTGTGAGTCTGGTGTGTGCGCGCATGGACAGATCTTATCATTCAAAGCTGGACCCTTTGTTGATGAGAAGACGTCAGAATGAGTGATTGATGGAGCTGTGAGTGATTCACTAAGATGAAAGGATGGAGAGCCTTCGCTCGCCACACACGCAAAAACATGCACACAACACACGCTCGCACACGACGACTGATACGGTTCAGACCTGTGACCAACTGCAGCTTGCGGTACTGATAATCCTGTTTTATACAGCCACGGAAAAAATTAAGAAACTTTTCATTTCAAACCAGATGAATTGAGATCATTACAGTCCAGTGTCTGTTCAATTTCAACAAAATCAAACTTCAGGGGTGACAAAGTAATCCAACAGCAATGTGAAAGACTGAATTGTATTGTAAATACATGTACAAATATGACTGTTGTATTGCTTTAAAGTGAATCTGAAATTGTTTTATTTGCAGTATTTGAGGTCTGAAAAATACAGAGCATCTTTTCTGTTATGTTGACCTATTTCTCCAGGTCTCATTTTCTGCAAATAAAAACAATATTTTTATTTGAAATTTGGTTAAAATACTGTTAGTACACAGAATGAAACAAGAACGCTAATTTTACCTAAACACCTACCAATAAATAATAAATTCCGAAAAACTGAAATGATGCTTTGAAATGGTCTATTTCCGCGGCTGTATATAGCAAAGATAAGTTTTTAAGAGATCCAAATTCTCTCATTTAATCCTGTTTATGTGGTTTCAAAGCTGCGTGCTTTGCAACACAAAATTAGCTTGCAGGAAGTTAATGCAGATTTTTCCATACATTGAAAGTGGATGGGGACTAGCAACAGCTGTGATCACCATTGACTTTCATTGCATGTATTTTTTTGAAGGTGAATTCATAAAACAGATTCGTACATTTTTTGCTGGATTATCTTTTCAAGGTCAGTAATCTCTTGCCACCGTGCACACATATAGCCCTTAATAAATAAACACGCCACACAAAGACCATTCATACGCACACATGCTCACCTGTCATACTGATATTGATTGATTATATGGCCCGAGAGTGAGTCTGCCGACGCTAAAGAACGAGAATGCAGTTGAATGGCTTAGGGCTTTACACTCTCTGTACTGACTCAGCATGCAGACTGAATCACATACAGCCCACCCCCTGTCAGCTGAGAGCAGAGCAGACCGCAGACGACTGGAGGGTTTCTAGACTGATGCTACTGCCACATTCTTCATTAGCTCAGTGTCGGCTGCTCACAAGTACGCACACACAAAATGCATCCGTATCTCACTGTCATACTCGAGTGCAAAATACTATAAGCTATATATGCAAAATACAAATCTTACAAGTCTTAAAGGCATAGTTCACCCCAAAAATTAAATGCAATGTTGGTAATCGAACAATGGCTGTACCCATTCACAAAACCAATGCAAGTCAACGGGTACCGCCGTTGTACGGTTACCAACGTTTTTCAAAATATCTTCTTTTTTGTTCTGCATAGGAAAGAAAGACATACAGGTAATGACTGACAAGAGGCTGAGTAAATGATGACAGAGTTTTAATTTTTGAGTGAACTATCCCTTTAACAACAGTGTCTTACTAGAAAATCCTTCATATTAAAACCATCTTTTCCGGAGAAAAGATCTGTATGTCACTGTTGAATCGCTTTGAGAAGAAGCTTATTACTTTCAATCAACACTCTCTTAACACCTACTCATTAGTCTGGTCCAGATGTTCTAGGTATTTGTTCTCTGTTTGCATACATTTCTTTCCTACACATGCATCACCAGCAGCCATCTGTCTCTCATAAGGGGGCTCGCAGGTCCATCTCTCTTCTCCATCACACACACGCGGAACACGCGTCACACACCCCGTCCTGAAGAATGCGGTAAGTGGAACGGGATAGCAACAGCTGGATACACGGGAGAGAGACGGCGAGACAGATAAACATGCGGAACAGTAAACAGAGAATATACAAATCCTTTTATGGCTTACAAACAGAAAGACGGTAAACAAAGGCAACATGACTGGTTTATTAGCCCTTGATTCAATGTGGAAATCCAGACTTTGATCACACTCGACACTTATTTACAAAAACTGGTTGCTAGTCAGGTTTTGGTGTGTTTTGTTGTGACAGGTGTAAAAAACGGTGATTCATCCACACTTTGTCAGCTTAACTTTATTATAATGTTTTGACAAGGCCAATTTATCAATTCAGTCAAGTTCTTGAATTGTAGAACTTTTAAGCAACCTTCATCAAACGTGGCACTGTCTGTTGTTTGGTTACCAACATTCTTCAAAATATCTTCTTTTGTGTTCTACAGATGAAAGAAATTACAAGAGGGGAAGTACATAATGACAGAATTTTCATTTTTGGGTGAACTCTGCCCTTAACACCGTATAACACTAACACAAAGGCATTTTCAGTATTAAGATTTCAGGCAAAGCCTTGTTAGGCCAACAAAACTTATCTTTACAAACCTTTTAATTGTCTACTTTAATTCTGAAGTTTTCCATTTTGTTCGACATTATCTGGTCTAATGTAAAGTGGTGCTGTAGGCAGAAGACATGCCTGGGAAAGTTTATCTGGGCCGGTTCTAGAGATACTGTGATTACAAGATGCTTCTGCCCCCACAGAGCATCGGCATGGCACTGCGGGGGGAGCGTCAGACCTAGACCACTAGACTGTACCAACATGTGTAAGTGGTTACAAAGATCAGCTACCACCAGATGAGCTTAGCATGGGCAGTATTGATGCCAGAGGCAAAAGCTTATGTACACACACACAGATGCCCCGTCACGAAAGCTGACAGACTTGCACTCATTTTGTCTAGATTTCTCTAACCCTCAAATAAACAAGCTCACTTTCCCTTGTCTAAGAAAACAACATCATGTGCACATGGATATTTACTTGTTAGAGTGTATCAACACAGATAAGATAAAATACCCAACCGTGTAAACCAACAGAAACGAATAAACAGACGTACCACAACACCGCTTTCTACTTGACCCTTTTCAATTGACATCCTGTTGCAGGATGCTGTGTCTGTATAATATTAAAAGGTTGGAAGAACAGATTAGATTCATTCATAAATATTGTCATTGTTGCTTTGGAGAACTGGAAATGCCCTGTAGGGCGTATACAGTATGTCAAAATATGGACCACCTTAATGATACCTTCATGATGCTGTTATGGAATTTTTTGGCCTTGACAGCTACCTGTAAAATCATTGAAAATATAAACATCCTTCAAAACATCTCCTTTTGTGTTTCACGGAAGAATGCTGGTCATATAGGTTTGCAACGACACAAGTAAACGCCATGAGTAAATGATGACAAAATTAAAACTATCCCTTTAAAAATAAAGAAGCCATATGTAAAAATAGTCACTTTCATGATGTCATATGCATTGTTTGTGGCTTCCTGTAGGGAGTGGATTTCCAGTCTAAGTTTACGATACATTTATTTTTAGTTTCGGAGATCAGGAAAGAAGGAGGGGTGAGGAGAAGAGGGCCAAGGTGCGTTGATGGAGCTGCAATTCTGACCATCCCCTGGGCAACATGCGGAGTTACAGTTACATGGATGCAGAGTGTGAGCGAGATCAAATATTCACTTGTGAAAAGTCCGTAGAGACTGCAGCCTCCTCCCGTTAATATCGGCTTCCGTCTGGATTTTGTCAGCCAAACCTAGTGGGAGGAAATTGTCTGTCATCAGGCACGTACACATGTGTGCTCTCATATACAATCCAGCGCACACACATACGCGTGCACTGTATGCGATGAAAGGAGTGGCATGTGGCGCGGAACATCAATTTTAGAATTTTGGGCTGTCAGAATTTTATACACGTGATATGACTCAACCATCAAATGTATGTGATGTCAAAATGAAGTCAAGTCCCTCCTCTCCTGTCACTCTATATCAGGGGGGAGGTCAAGATTTGACTGGTTACTATTGGCAGTTAGCCCCTGCTGGTAGATGTCGTAACTACATCATTATTCTAGCAAAAATAACCAATCAGAAGCAGCCATGTATTCTGGAAAAAAAAAACATTGTTTGCACAATATGCAAACGACAAATTTTATTGGAGTGGTTCTCTTATGTTGGTTCTTTGTATTTGAACAAAATAACATTTGCACTAGGATTAGACAAAAAAATGTTTAAAATAGGAATCCACAAGATATTATGGGCCATATCAGTACTGGCTGATAAATGGTCATTTTAAATGTTATCATATCGGACAGATAATAAATCAGGTCGCCGATGAGTTTACCCAAAACTGACAATTCTGTCATCATTTACTCACCCTCAGGTTGCTCCAAATCTGTATACATTTCTTTGTTCTGCTAAACACAAAGGAAGATTTGGAAAAATGTCAACTAAACATCTCATCCCCCATTGACTCCCATAGTATTTATTTTTTCCAACTATAGCAGTAAATGGAGGATAAGATCAGTTTGGTTACTGACATTCTTCCAAATATCTTCCTTTGTGTTCAGCAGAACAAAGAAATGTATACAGATTTGGAACAACCTGAGGGTGAATAATGATGACAGAATTGTCAGTTTTGGGTGGACGGTCCCTTTAACTAGTGTAAAGTAGCTTGGTACATGCTTTTCGGAAAAAGCCAAATGTTACCTTGTTTTCTGTAGTCAATGTTTTAAAATAAAAGCAGTTGTCCACTTTTTGTTTCAGGCTCAAAAGAAAAATTATATCAATATTGAGATATTGTGTATCGATCAATATATCGTTATCGGCTTCCCTTGTTAATTAATTATCAGTTACCGTTATTGACCAAAATTCACATATCGGTGCATCTCTAGTTTAAATACTACTGGTGAAGGATTTGGGACAACCAGTGTTTTCCAGAAATAATTATTCTATGGTTTCAGAGCATCAAAGGGTATTTGTGATTGAGGCAACTTTATTGAAATGCCAACAAAGTCACACTGGGCATGCAAGCTCCAGCCGAACAACTGCAATAAAGATGAAAATAAAATGTAAATTTTTTCAACATATTTCTTTATATAGTCCTACAAGATGGAGAGTGTGGGAAGAAACAGTAACAATAGAACGGCCTTGTTGTGTTTTATATTCCTCTCTCATCCTTTCTTTCTTTCATCCATAACCCTCTTGCGTTAACCCTCTGTAGCTAATGTACATGCAAACACACAAGCACACACCCACAAATAAAAGGAGTATTGGGTTTTGCCTGTCTGATAAATAGTCTGTTTACTTATGAAATATGTCAGAATAAGACTATGATGAATGAGAAAAACAGTAGCCGCCCCTAACAGATATTCTGCAAAACATACCTGCCAGACTCACAAAACACGCTATGTCAGAGAAACTGCTCATGCATGCATGCACAGATATAAATGCATACAATAAATAAAATCCCAATCAATTTGTCTCATATATCAATAAATGCTAGCAAAATCCCTGATAAAAGACATTTCAAAATCATATTTCTAAACTAACAGATTAAATAAACAGAACATCCAGTGGACATCACATGCATAAGCGCACACCTGTGCACATATCTGATATCTTTTCATATATTTTCTGCTTTCGTGCCCTGCTCACAGTAAACCACAATCTGAGAACACACCGAAAGAAAAAGAGAAATAGAGACTAATCGCTTTGTTTTTGCATCTCTTTTAAAAGGCAGAGCCGTAAGTAAAGCTCAGTGAGGTTTCTGCGGTCACACTCATATTGTCACAGAGACAAAACACAGCCAGCGCATGCTGGTCCGTCTGACGCCCACAGTTACTGGTTGAGCGAGTGAACACATCAGCGCGGAGACGGAAAGATGAGACAAAGATGAAGAGATTGGACGTTTGTTGGCCTTTTATTCATAATTTTAAGAAGGTAAACCCTGAAGTGAATTGTATGTTGCGCTTTCATAGCCTATAACTGTTATTATAATGTTATTTTCTCACCCTCATGATGCTTCAAATCTGTTTGATTTTCTATGATCTATGGAATACAAAACGAGATGTGTATACATCTTTGTTTAATACAATAAAAATACATTTGGAAACACAGTTCAAAAGATGGCTTAGGTTTCAATCTATTCCACAGTTGTATGGCTATTTTATGCGCTTGGTAACTAAAGTCTTTCACTGTATGGGTAAGTGCAAGCATCTCTTTTTGTGTTCCTCAGAAGAAAGAAAATAAAACCACACGTGAATATGACGACAGATCCTCACCATTTTGGTTGAACTTTTCCTTTAAGAATAATGCTATGGGTAGTTAACAAATTCCGAAAAATTTAGAAAAAGTAATAATAATATATTATTATTTTATGAAAATAATATTTATAATATAAAACACCCAGAGAGTGAGTTATATTCCTTGTAATTTTTTTTCTAAATACTCCATATCACACCATAGGACACATTTATTTGTCAACTACCCTTATGCATTTATAGGAAGGGAATTATTTACTAAACACCACTATGCGTGATTTAATCTCACAATATACTTTATTGATCTTTTATCAACCAAATGAAACATCCCAACACCTTATTCAGAGCTCATGTTGTCCCTCCAGGCATCTGCCCCATTGAGAAACCCTTCCGCTGCGTCTCCCCTCATGGGATGTTAAACTCTGAACCCTCGGCTGTCTCAGCGGGCCCTGGACCTCCTGCCTGAGAGACACGGGTAAATCTGCATAGCTGGTTTGTCTGACAGACGGAGATGTGTGTTGTTTGGCCGAAAGAGGCATGCGCGAGTGTGGTCGCTCTGTGCCATAACTGCGCTATTGCTGCCCGCCTGTGCCAGCTCCTTCCTGTCTGCGTGACGCCCGTCTGATTTACAGCCCCCTGCAGGGGTTCCCAGCTGCCTGACGCCCACCCTGATACCAACGTGCCTGCCCGGGCTCCATATGTAGGGGCGGCTGTAAAGATATAGTAGGAATATTTACAGCAGGTGGTACATATGCACATATTTATATGTTTTTTATTATCAGAGTTGTTGGCATATGTAATAAGTTATGGTGGAAGGGATACTAAAGAAGGGGCGTTTAAAGGGGGAAAGAGTCTCGGGTTCCTGATGGATACTGTGCAGGTGACACCCCAGCGTGGTTCTAATCGGATGAGCACACACACATATACTGATAAATAGGAGTTTGTGGGGGGTTTAAAAGTGGTCTTGCCAGAAGTTCCACTCTGCCTTGGAGACAGCAGGTGTATTTAATGTAAAAATAAAATGGATTGCAAAAACGGTCTGCCTTGGCAAATGCATTCCTCAGATACATCTTAAGAAGGATTTACAGGGTGTGGATTCAAATACACACTCATAAAATGGCCGCAGTAAAAATGATTCACCTGGAGTCAGGCGGCACTGGACAAATATCCATCATATCATCTCAGACAACAGTCAACTTGGGAGTTCAGTTATCAGAATTTACACGACACCCTTCCTTACTCAGATAACAGCACAGTTCTGTTATTTTTTATGCTTTAATAGTATAAAAAATGTAATGTAATACACACACAAAACAAGGTCAGGTTACAGATTAAATGCAAAGAACCACAGCTCACCTGTTCACTTTAAATCAGGTAAAACTCACATGAAAAACTTGCAACAGCTGGGGATTACACCGCTGGCATGGCAAGCATTAATGAAAGATGGAAACAGGAAAAGAGGGGAGGGGGCGAGAGAAACGTCAACAAATGCAGTGTTGTGCAATGGCAGCATGCAATATAATCGCTGGCACGTCGTTCAGCGCATTGACCTGAATGTGCACATTGAATGTGCTGTGGATGGATATGTTGTGTGTACAGGGGCCAGAGGGGCCTGGGCTGTATAAGGGATGGATGGGGTGAGTTGGACGGGATCCATGCCCTTAATCCCTCTCTCAACCTCAGCACTGTTGGTCTGGATGTCCAGCACTATTGTGCATGCAGCTGACAGTCATTTATTTAGACACGTGGCTCTTAGAAACGACACAATTTTGCATGCTGAGAGAGACGAAATATGAAATATGAAAAAGTGGCACCTTGCACGAATATGGGACACCCACACAATGTATTAGAGACACAATTTGTTGTGACAACTGTTGCCTGACATTAAATTAACCCCCCGCTTAAAGGGATAGTTCACCCAAAAATAAAAAAAAATTCTGTAATCATTTATTCACCTTCTTGTCCTTGACTGATCTTGAAGAATGTTGGTAACCGAACAATGGGGGTACTCATTGACTTGTCCATACAACAGAAGTGAATGGGTACCACCATTGTTTGGTTACCAAAATATCTTTTGTGTAATGCACAAAAATAAGTCTACGTACAAAAAGTCTACTATTATCCAATTGAGCAAATGGCTCTGACCATCCCCAGAAAAAGCATATCACACTCTAAAAATGTTGTCTATTCCCACATTAAAGAAGGTCTACCCAGCATATCTGTTCAGGAAACAGACTAATCCCATGTAATTCCAGGTTAAAGGCATCTGAAAATCCAGAGCACAGAAATTCAGTAAATGTCAGAAGTGATAAGTGGCAGTGGATTTAGAGAGTTTAGTGAGAAACAGTGTGGCCCGCATAAGGCGTGCTGGGATTCCACAAAAGCCCTATTTTAAAATATTATAAAGCTATAGAGAGTGCTGACAGATGATATAAGGATTGGGGATTTTTTTCTAGTTTAGCTGTCCAGCGTATGCTTTTATGCCTGTGCAATGACTGTGTTGTATTAATCTCTAGATATTGGAGATGCTGTGATTACAGTAGCCTGATGGCATAATTTGTGCATCAATCCAATCTCAATGCCTGTTTATTCTGTGCTAGCAGATTAGGTTACTGTTATATTTTATCCTTGTATGAGTGTTATCTGACACTAAATACTTTCGGGAAGCTGATATGTCCTGTGGTGTGGCATGCTATAGTCCATTTAAACTATACCAGTTGAGCTACAAGCTTTTCTGGTGGACCTGCTAACAATGCCAATGTCATGGATTTAATTCCAGGAACACGCTGATAAAATGTAAAACTGGACGCTTTCAATGTAAGCTTTGACTAAAATGCATTTTATGAAACTCTATTGTGCTGATTCCTTTAGTAATGTGTACATCTCTTATGACTTCATATCAATCGGGGCAGTCGTGGCCCAGTGGTGACAGAGTCGGACTCGTGATCAGAAAGTCACCGGTTTGATTCTCAGGACAGGCGGGTAAAGGCTGACGTGCCCTTGAGCAAGGCACCTTACCCCCACTTGCTCCCTAGGCGCTGCAGTGATAGCTGCCTACTGTTCCGGGTGTGTGTGTGTTCACGACTTGCAGTGCATCTGCACATGGGTAGTTGACAAATAAACTGCAAATGTGTCCTACTGTGTGACAGCAAAAATGTTGAAAAAAAAATTGATTTTTTTTTGTCAAAAAAGCTACAGCATACAATACACTGTTAAAAGATTCTGTAGAAAATAGAAAGATAAATGAACATTAAACATTAACAAGTCTTTTCAAACATGGGAAGCAAAAATAAAGCAGAAAAAGGTTGATGAGGATTTGTTCCCAGAATGCTTTGCATAAGTCTGTCATTTTATAGTTTTTTTCTGTAAAGATAAAGGTAAGAAAGACTTGTTAATATTTAATGTTCATTTATCTTTGATCAAACTGTTGCCAATAAACTAAATAAATATAAATCTACAGTAAGTTACTGGCAAACTGCTACATAACTACAGCAACATTTTTTACAGTGTATCAAGGGAATATGAGTTTCATTTAAACATACAAAAATACACAGAAAAACAAAAAGCTTCCAGGAAATAAAAAAAACATTTTTAATACTATTACTATTTGTTGATTGTCTCTTGTTGTTATATTTTGCAGCCATTCTCCTGAACTATGACTTCATAAATTTTGCTCATGCAATGTTTTGCCAAGTTTACACTCCCAGTACAATGATGCAACATCATTACAAAGTTTTTCTTTAATAACATATTTGAATAAAAAGCACAGACGTCAATTTGACCAAAGTTAGACATTACTTCTGACCAGGACTGTACTTGAATACTGTAACAAACATAGAAGGTCATTGTGGGCCACCCAAGACCACTTGCTCTGTCATAAGGCTTCACGTCATATGACATCTATATTTGTCAAGATAACGTGAGCCTTTGCCATCTCTGCTTCCATTGAAAGCATTGTGAGTGAAGAGAGCTAGAGAAGAGAAAGAAAGCATTGCTGTGTGCTATAATACGATTCCTCTTTGCCCTCGCTACAGCTCTCTCTTTCAATGCTTCAACATGCTTCAATGCTGGCATGACAAATTATGCTGTATTTGTATTGCTGAAGCACAAGCAGGTTTGACTGTCTCTTTCCTCCCCCCCACCACATTCACGCACACTCTTCCTCCATCCTTACGTACGTCTCTGAGGTTTCACACACAGACAGGTATGAGACCCTTCGGCAGCATGACACTGTATGATGGATGAGCTCTCGGACCTTCAAACCAACCCGACCATAGGAAGGGTCTTCGAGGGCTCTCCTTTTCGGCACCAGCACCTCATTCCGAATGCCAGCCCTCCACCCCCACCCTGCTCCACACACTCTGGTCTCGTCCTCCTGAGAGCCACTCAGCAGGCGGGCCAGAAGAGGTCATGCAGAGGGCAGGACATTTATGAGGTGTAGATATTTGGCTTCTCTCACAAAGAAACACCTTAGCACTGACATGGCCTGGCCTCTGCTCTGGTACTGAGAACGAGGTTTTGGGTTGAGGATGTTACTATGCTTTGTCTAATACACAACTACAAAAACACAAGATTTGTGTCAGTATCTGAAAGCGATGTACTGTCAAACAGCAGGCTACTACTGCCAGAATCGCTGGCTAGGCCTTATTAAGATTGCTCACAACATCAACATCATATGAAACTACACACGTCAGAAAATAATGATTTTTATGACACATTTTTCGTAATATTTTATATTGTCTTATAAATGCCGCAATACTCTGGAGTTAAAGTAAAATTCTGTCATCATTTATTCACCCTCTTGTCATTTCAAACCTGTATAAATTTCTCAACCCCCATTTACCGCCATATTAGAGAAAATAAATACTATGACAGTCAATGGGGGGTGAGATCTGTTTGCTTGATCACATTCTTCCAAATATCTTCCTTTGTGTTTTGCAGAACTAAGAAGTTTATACAGGTTTAAAATGACAAAAGGGTGAGTTAATGATGACAGGATGTTCATTTTTTGGTGAACTATCCCTTTAAAACAATTAAAATGTATTAAAAAGTGCTTCTGAAGCTTTTCACAAATAGAGGTCACTACAGTAGACAGATCAAGTATATCTTCCAACAAAAACAAATAAATCTGAAAATTGTTTTTTATATTCCTTAAAAGCAATAAGCACACACACAAATCCTGACTGAGGTTGTAATAAATGAATGCATGAAAGGGTTCAAGAGATTTTAAACATATTAGATGTGCAACAGCGAGGGTCAGACTATAATATACTACGCTACACTGATATGCAATACTATACTCAGCACTATACTGTAGCCTACTATTCATAAAGTAACGTAAAATAATGATTTTTTTCATTCTCGCAACAGTTTCCGCCCACTGCTCATTGACAAAAGCGGATTTTCACTAGAATTACCCACAAACTACTACATTCCTTCTTCAGTTCTCTCACCTGTGATTTACTGACGACCCTGCGGCTCTGCGCATGCGGCATGGGGTCTCCCCCTCCAGTACTGTAGATGCTCAGGGCACTTCGTGACATATGTCTCGGCGTTTATCTGTCAGGCCCACCTGAAAAACAAGGTTTGAGACAGTCAAAAAACATACAAGTTCATACTCTGTCTAACGGGCACGCTTGAAATGAACCCGTGTCAACAAGTTTGTATGGGTTATCTTGTTCCGTATTTACACGGTTTATCTTTTAACCTGGGTTAGCAATTACACTGTACACTTGTAAAGTGTGGTTTTGGGTTTAATTTGCAGCATAGCCAGAAAAAACACTCTGGGTGTGCATTTGAAAAACTGGGTGTGCAACAATTATTTCCAGATTAAAGTACAAAACCCCCAACTCTACACGTTACAGAATACACTGGGCTGAGGTGTAAAACTAAACTCGCCGCATAACCATAAAACTATATATACATTTTATATTTATATAAATGATCAAATATAACTATTCATTACATTCAGGAACGTTTTTTTCCCGCAGCTATGCCAAATGTGTCGCACGACTCGCACCATCCGGGAGGGAGAAACATCCTCATTATCAGACCTGTGTAACATTAGGCCTTGTGTCCGGCTGTCCATGAAGCCGGGGTTTTTACTAAAAAAAATTAAGCAGGGATCTCTGCGACATATTGCTAGCTAGCAACGTGAGGTGCCTGTTTGCGGATTTTATTTTTACAAAAATAATTTAAAATGAATAAACATTGTAAGTAAACAACAATAGCATGAGTAGAAAAACATGTTTATTAAGATTTTTTTATTTATTTTTAGGTGTGCCTGCTGCCACTTTTAGGTGGCACCGGCACACGTGGCTACGCCACTGATTTGCATAATAGTGAAGTTGAAGTCAGACCTGTTTGTCCAGAACTAAAAACGTTGCCAGATAAATTCGCTCCGGTGTTGTCGTGCATCTTCTAACACACATCGCAAATAATAGTCTCTTCAGCTTTCCATTTAGGATTTAACAACTGTTGTTGTTGTTCGACATTTTAACCTTTCCCTCCAGACGCTGAAACTCAACTGAAAAAAGCATTTACAGAAAGCTCATGAATATTTAAATAGGAAAGGGATAGGACGGTCATGATTGGCTGTCCGTGGCTAGTCGCTTGACGTAACATAGCCCACTAGCGCCCTGTTATTTTACTGAGTGGTTTAAAGAGGGTTTAAAACACTTTATTTTTATTTTGAGAAATGTTTTCATAAAGAGTTTTATCAGTCACTATTACACATCAATTAATCTCAATTGAAAACGTTTTCCTCAAATTAGATAAATCTTATTTTTAGTAGGCCTAGCATAACATTTTTGGCAGTGCACGCAATTCATACATCAATTCTGTTTTATTAATTATTATAAAAAAACATTTCTATAATACCTGCAAAAATCCTGTTAATAAATAGTTGGTAATGTGTTGTAGATCTTATTTCTCATTGTCCTCTCTCTCCTTACATTAATGCATTTGACAGACAAAGTGACTTACATTGCATTATTCATTTGTTTCAGAGTATGTACAATTCTTGGGATCGAACCCATGACCATGGCGTTGCTCTAACCACTGAGCTACAGGAAAGCCTATTTCTCTTTCTCTCTTTTCTAGGGGCTACTGAAGGAAAATAACCTGCATGTGATCATGACCTTGGTGAGCAGCTGTCTGCTCTTTACTGTGTGCAGCAACAATGAATCAGTCAACAGCCTGTACAACTTTTCAGAGACTTTACATGATTATTAAAATAACATTTGTAGACAAAATAATAATACACACCTATGAACAATGTATTGTCCATTATAAAAAATATTTCAATATACATTAATCAAACTTGAAAAAATACAGTGAGGCAAGATAATTTAGATTTTTTTAATTAAATGCAACACGAATGCAATAAAATTAAGATAAATAACATGTTTTAAGAGTGGAAATATCTTAGTTATATTTCCCACAAGGTCAAAAAGAACATCCACCATAAAAATCAGTTCCAAGCGGGTCTCAAATTCAGATTACAGAATGATTCCATTTCCTTTGAGGCTTGGCCAACATCCTGGCAACTGCCAGTGTCGCCATATCAAGAGTTTGTGTCAATCCAGTGTTTGTTACAAAAATACCATTTTCTTTTTTTCTATTTTGTTTTTATAGACCCAGAAAGTGACGTTACATTTATTTTCACATCATATTTCTTAAAGCTTTAGCTTCTGCAGTGTAACAGCAACAATGTCATAAAAAAGTAAGTCATCCTTTAGGATTGAAGGCATATCCTTTTTCACAATTCCAACACGGAACAATCTGTACAGGCTTGCATATTGAACAAATAAGAGTACAACGTTGACAATGGAAAAAGAAACAGAACAATTTTTGGCAAAGCAGGAAGAAAAGTGACGACATTAGAGGCAACATTTTAGATTTGATCTGTGTTAAACTGCCCTCGCTCACAGGTTATGATTGTCCTTCATGGTCACGTGACGCAGGACAGCATGACGAAGTGCTGAAAATTTCTGTCCACACTTTGAATTCCTTATACTCAACTACCCTAAAACACAAAATCCTGGCTGACACTTTGCTACAACATTTCTGAAACATACAGACAACATGCATTTCGCATTTTTATTGCAGTTGCATGTGTAGGAATTCCACAAACATACTTTGGTTTGACATTTTGGGGGCCAGATTTCTTTTTAGATGCATGTCAGGACGGTCATGCCACCTCTAATGTGCTGTATGCACAGATGAGAGTTGTTTGTTTGTTAGTGCTTTAACGCCATGTCAGCTTCCTTAGTTTAAAAAAGCAAGTAAAATATAATAAAAAAGGTAAGCACAGGTGAGAGCTTTTTGATTTGATCACTGAAAATAATGCAATGCAATAGAAAAATAAAAATGATTTCAAGGCAAAAGAAAACTGAAAAAAAAGAAAAATGACAATAATGAAGTAGACACGGCCTGTTTTCTCTTCATCCCCCAGTCGGCTCTAGCAGAACCTCCCCTAACCCTCCACTTATACAACAGAGAAGAGGGTGTGTGTCCAAAATCATGCCTGTCCCTAAAGCGAACTTCCCAAACAAATATAATAATTTCATAAAAAAAAGAACACAAGAGGAATAAAGAGAAATAAAGTTCTCTCTTCATTTATATTATATTTACAGTTTGTCGTTTTAATATATATTTATATATTTATATATTTACACACATCAAATAAATCAATTGTACAACTATACACCTGAATGAGAAGATAAGCAAGAGGTACAGAAGTGTATGGCTTGACTGGAAAAATCATTGTGTTTGTTTTTGTTTACACGCAAATCATCAGTTCATAAACTGACATTTTAATATATTGACTTTTCGCTATCTCTGCGTCAAAAGAAAGAAAAAATAAACCGGAAAAAAAATCCCTGGAATTGTCAAAAGAGGTCATTAGACTGTACACATGTGAGAGTTTAGAAGAGCAACAGTTAGGTCTTCTAATCTTCAGGTCAGTTCCTGTTTGTCTTTTGTGGCTGATCTCTGCACACGCACATGGTTTTCACATATTTGCATACTGCAAAAAAGTACCATCTCATTCACATCTCTCACGCAAACACACAAGCAAACAGATCACACCACAGCTCAGTAACAGTGTATTTGGTCCTGCTGGGATATCAAAAGTCCTGGTGACATCAGTTTGACGTGTTTAACCAGTAAAGATCTTTCCTAAAGATCTTTCGGCCAATTGACAGTCAGTGTTTCACACCTCCCTACAATCCACGTTTTTTAGTCTGAACATCCTACTTTGAACAAGTCCAGTGCCTTTTTTCAGTAAAAAATACAAAAACTAATTCCATCGCTGCAAAGCCTTCATTGATCACCACGATCTCCCCATTTCGTTTTATATAATATGGTTACTCCAAAGAGTAGAGATAAAAGTTGCTGCACCAACCCATGGTTGCGGGTTTAGCTCACTTCTCACATCATGCCGTTTGTATATCTTGACCGGCCAGATTGTCAGCCATCTCCCAAAGAGAAATGAAGATTTCAGTAGTGCATCTAGCCATTTTTCAATCCCTAGCAGATGATGGTCTCGCCCTCAGCGGTCACCAGCTGGCCACTGGTGGGGTCATAGGTTCCAGCAAGATAGTACAAATCTTGACCGTTGCTGTTAGGCTTCCTGATACGACTCAGGTGCTCGTAGTCAGCCCGGCTCACCACCTGGCACTTGTGGGAGATGGTTTGGACATCATTTTCATCCTCATGGCAACTTTGGTACAGTGCATGCTGTAACAAGAGAAGAAAAGTCTATTGAGTCTATTGACATCTAAAAAAAAGTAAGAGTTAGGCCAAAGAAGAAATGTAAAGCGATGATTACCTTCCCATCCCGATGTCTTTTTCCAAGTTTGGTCTCCTCAGGGTGGTAGAACCATTTTACTTTGACTACCATGTTGCTGGACCAGGATTCCCAAAGACTCTCAATGCGACCGATGAAAGGGAGGTGAGGCCGACCAGCGGAGAGAAACACAGCGCAGTCACCGACGCGTATTGTGTCTTTGCCCCGGACAACGGCCTTGTAGAAGAGTTTCCTAGCTTTACCTTTTAATCCCCGTCTCTGATGACATCAAAGAGAAAACCAAAGGCAGTGTAAAGGACTTCATCTCACCATTTTGGTTATCGCAATTGGAGCTAACAATTTCGACACATACCTGCGTAGGGTTACCAGACCATCTCCAGAGCTGTCGTGCCGGCATGAACGAGGATGAGTTTGGTGGACCATCTGAAGATGTCATCTTCTGTTTTTTAGGAAAGTCTTTGGAAGGTTTGGATTGGACTACAGAGGCAGAATTGGCAATGTCTTTCCTTCTCTGAGGTTTCCCTGTACTACTGACTGCAACCTTTGAATTTGAGATAGCCATACTTTTTGCTCCAAAAGTGTGACGTGGAGGGGCGGTGGGAGGTTCAGGATGCTGCTGTTGCTGGAGCAATGTGTGATGAGAGGACAGACAACCCTGAAGCAGAAGCCGTGATGCCTCTTCTTCATCTGAACTGTAGGACGAGTCATTATCAGAGGAGCAGATGCTAGAACTGGACAGTGAGCCCGAGCTAGATGCGCTGGAGGACCCCGATGACGATGATGAAACGGAAAGACGAGACAGAAAACGCCCGGTGGTGCGCATTGCTGCTCTTCTGGCATCTTCCTCATCGTCATCCATGTCTGAGTAGGAGCTTAGACAGTCGCTGTGACAGTTAGGTCCATAATCTGCATATTCACTAAGCCCCAGACCCTGAGGGTGCTTGCGCATGTCCGATGAACCTTTGAGAAGATTGCCGCTGTTTCTTTTGGCATCTTTAGCTAGAAGAACAGACTGGGTGTAGCCCATACTTGAGGTCAGATCTCCTAATCCTTTGGCTCCGAAGCTTTTCTCCATCCGTCCGCCTCTAGAACCCTGCACCTCTGGATTTCCATAAAGCAACAATGCTTTTCCATTCTTAGTCTTGGGGGATGTTACCCCTTCGTGGTCCAGTTTGACCAGATATTCCTTCCTGTCCGTTATCTTTCTTCCCCGTAAACTAGAGGTTCCCTTGTGACCGAGTGGCAGGCCTGTTGTCAGCTGCTGATTCCCAAAGGAAGTGCAACCGTTGGCGATGCTGCTGAAAGAATCGACCTCAAAGGAAGTGCTGAAGATGCCTTTGGCTGGGGTGGCCATGGTGGAGCTAAGTAAAGGGAACATGTCTGACTCTTTTCCCTTCAGAGCCCTCTTGGTTAACCCATTAAATTGGAACAAATCCACGGAGGGCTTCCGTCTGGACGTGGTGGCAAGCGGCCAGCCGAGAAGAGGAGAAGCAGTTTCCATCACGTTCTCAGCCGCGTAGCTCTTTGATGAAGAATTGGCGGATTTTGGCCTTCCTGGAGATGGAGACAAACAAAGATATTATGATGCTGACATTCAGAAACAAAACCCTTCCAATTAGTCATGTCATAATGTATTTTGCACTTTTAGCCCCTCGGACAAAACACATGCATAGAGATAAGCCTGACAGCAGTAGATTTGATGGATTTATGTCATTGTTGAAGATAACATCAGAGCTGTTGGACTGGTACCTCTAAAAGTTTGAGTCATATCTGTGTCAGTTGGTTTCTTTATTTAAGTAGCGTTCAACCTTGACGCCAGTTACCCTCATCCGGCTAAAATATTTGTTTAAACACATCTCATTCCATTAGTCAACCGAATGTTGATCTCATCAACACGGATGTGTTCATTTCACAGCTATTTAAAATAATGACTGAAAATGTTTGGCATATTTATTTCACAAAATGTTACTTATTTTTCTTCATTTACTGTATAAGGGATAAAACTTCAGTGGTTCATGAGAGATATTAAATACATTTGATTTTGTGTGTTCCGGGAACAAGATGCGGAAAGCTAGTAAAGCGTGTTCTCGAACAAGCATATTGAGAAACATACGATTTACTGTAACAGCTAAATCACCAAAGCGCAAAAGTATGTGTTGGAATAATGAATGATGTGTCTGTTTAAAACAACATGTTTACAACCTTCACTACAGGTTAACTGGAACAATGCTGTAAGCAAGTCATGCAGGATTTTAATGTTGGATGATGCGGGGAACAATAATCACCTCAGTGTAAGACGTAAAACAATTAATTTTGAAAATAAATTAAAGTGAGAGATTTCGTAAACCCTGAGAATGTGGACAATGCAGCTGTCGTCTCGCACCTGGCTTGTTTTTAACACCGTTCTTCCGGGTTTCTGTGTTAGCGGAACGCTCTGAGGACACATCAGCCTGCTGTGTTATCTTCTCTTGATTGGAGCTCTTTCTTCTGCGGCAGGTAGGTGAGACCAGGTGGGCTGGTGACGGCTCTGCACCTGTAGATAAAGGACAAATGAAGAGAAAAGGCTTACAGACAAAAATGAAAACTAAATGCAACCTCGTGCATTGCTAAGCATGGGGTGCTTTAGTTGGCCATTCATTGCGTTTGACGTACAGTGAATTTGGTAGCCTGGAGGAAGCAGGCGAATGTTTTGGAGAGAAATCCATCCTCGGTCTCCGTCATCAAATTCAACCATGACACTGCCCTCCCTCTGTTCCTCACCTGAACCTCCTGCAGGAGACAAACATTTCCATATTCCAAGAAATCAACCAACATTCTTTGTATTTAACTGCGTGCCTTTTGTGTGTGAGCTCGCACCTCTCCGGACATATCCAGGATACAGACAGCGTGATCGTTCACTCCAATAGGCGCACACTCTTGTTCCGTCAGTCAGAGTTTCCACCGTTTCCGGCTGCACATCTAAAACCTAAAACATATGGATTGCTTTAAAAATAACCCACACAGACAGGAAGCTCATACACAAGTTGATTCAGAAACATGCTGGAAAATGTTGGAAAGCTGCCACTTTGCAAAAGAACAGATGTCTTTGAGGCCTCTCCCTTAAGACAATTACAACCATACGTATTTCGCTGTCTCAAGAGATGTTGTTTTATGATTTTGTTACCACAGATAGCTTCTCATACTGAAGCGGAATAAAAGATAGGAGAACAGAACCAGTGAGAAGAGCGTCTGCTTCGGAACAATGAAATGAAAGAGCGTGGGGAAGCCCTGAATCGATGACTTCATTGTGAGGTTGCCAGATCCCCTCCCACTACACAGGGCATGTACACTGAGGGCTCTTTAGGACCCAGTTCAAACAGCCTTTTTTGACAGAGACAGCAAATGGGGAATTGGGTTTTGGCTGGGATACACAGGTACTGGGATGGGAAGCCAATGACTGATAAGAAATTTGAAAGGCAGGACAGGAGAGATATCACTGTAGGGCTAATGGGAACTTGTCATAATTTGATCAAATGTGCAATATGTATTCAGCTTGATGTCGACAGGACGTTACATTTTATGCATTTGGCAAAACTGTGAACAATTTTGCATTATGTCAAAACAATGGTAAATAATCCTTATTTCTGTTATTATATTTGGTGCACCAGTGAAGCAAAAATGACACGCCGTGCTTTTAAATGTTAAGGAAAATGATCATGTATACATCTGAGATCATTTTAAAGTAATTCGGAATGACAAAGTGGGTGTGAAATCAGATGAGGGAAATTACCACAACACCTGTTTGTGTATGAAAATGTGTGTGTGGGAGTGTGTTATTGAGTTTATGTATATAAACCTGAGCCGTCTTCACTTCTTAGTTCCAATAATGCTGAAGTACAAACTACAGCTGCATCAACAGTGCTGGGGGTTTGTGGGCGAGTCCTAGTGTGACAGAGCGAGCGTAGCATTCGATGTGAAAGCCCTCACTACCCTACAACCATCTCTCTCTCTCGCTCCCAAAACTACACACACTCAGTGCCTCTTTGTTTTGTATTTCATGAACACAATTTGCGTAGCCCTTTGTGGATTGTATCAAGAAGAGATATCTTCAAATTTAAATCTGAGAGTTGCACGGGACAGGGGCAGGGCTTGCAATAGGCGGGGCTTCAAGCTGCGAGACACGGAGATGCATCACAATGTATTCAAATAAATGCATGTCGACAAGGAGCTGTTGGTTTACGGTGTGTAATCATCTTTCACTTCCCCTGTCGGCTTCGATAAACTATGCGTGTAAATGTAACCAGCAGTTCAAACTTGAAGATGTTCCTAAATAAGAAGATAAACAACTAAAAAAGGGATGAAACGTGTTTTTCTGTTCGTTCTCCTCAGGGGACACAGAGAACTAACAAGAAACAGTCTTATACAGTCACATCCTAAAAGTCATATGCAAGAATGAACTGACGGACTGCATTAGATGCAGCCAACAAAAAATATTGCCGAAAACCAACCAGGCTGTATCAGCAACATCCTTCCTGAATAAATGTGTTAGATTTATAATTTTACTAATTCACACATGATTGCATGCATTTAGATTTCCTTGGGTCTTCCAATCTTCCTTATGTCTTTTGCTCAATGAGATAAGTACAAAGGCGACTGCAGATGAAGTTGCACAGGAGCCCTTCAGACACTATAAATAGTAGTTTATGTGTGTCGTGGCTACGCAACTGTCTTTTGGAGTGCACCCCCCCCAGATGCTACATTCTGAATTGTTCTGGCAGAGAAAGTCAAAAATCTGGGCTGAGTCCAGCCTTGGGCTGATGGGGCTCTTGGGGGGGAAACACGAGGTCTGCGAGAGTCTACAAGGGTCTGCGTGAGGGTGGCCTAGAGGGTCGGTTCGGCTCGTAGCAGGAGGGATTCACAGTGTTGAGCCTGTGGGAGATCTTGTGAAGAAGCTTTCAAAGGTTCTCACCGCTTCCTTCAGCAGCTGCTCCAGAGAGTAGATCCTCGGTCTGTTTCCCCGCTCTCCCTCGACGACAACACTATATCTGAAGAGAGAGAAAGAAACCTGTAAATGCTTTGAACATCTTTTCATTAGATTTGAATACATCTCTATTGAAAATACAGGGTGGTGACTTACATATCAGGCAAGTCCAGAGTATGTACATACGCAGCATACAGTAACTCGTCCTCCTTTGAGATTAATACTTTCAGTCCATCCCTCAGGATTTCTTTGGCGAGAATACATCTGGGCAGGGCTGGAAGTGACAAAGACGGATTAAAGTGAGAGGTCATCCTTCTTTTCACCACACGCACATCCTGCCCCAACATGCACGGGATGAATGCAAATGTATGACGCGTCTGTATATCTGTCTCACCAGGCAGTGCGCTGCCCAACATCTCCGCTTCCTCCTCTTCTTCATCCTCCTCCTCTCCCTCCGAGAAACTGCTGTCGTCATTTATGCGGAATCCCTCGTCGGCCGCAAAGCTTTCCAGCAAACGACTGACTGCTCTCCCCTTATCCTGCTAACATTAACGGAGCGTGAGCGCATACTGCACACTCACACAGTATACAACTCTCTCGTACATTCCTAACAGCCCCTTAGAGAGCGATTCGGGGCTCCAGGATTCATTCAAACTCCCATACAAATCTATCATAACCTCCCACACCCTTAACAAGTCATTCTTGTGCACGTTGCTCAAAGCTGTCAATGCAAAGAAGGTTTCGTCACTTTGGGTGATGCTGTAGCGAGTCTGACAGGTAAGCCACAGGTGAAGAGTGATGCCTGTTTATATTTTGCAAAATGGGAATTTTCCCCACCCTCTTATTAGGCAGCCAAAGTCCCTCCGCATGCCTCGGCGATGACATCACAAAGATGACAACCTTGACACCTATGGTGTAAATCCTTTCAAAACTATAGACTGTTTTATTTAGACAATGCATGAATCAGCCTCTGAATTAGCAGGCGTATCCTCGTCTTATCTTTATTGTCAGTAGATTTACGAGAGGCCCTGACAGGACAAACCGAGTGAGATTGCATAATCCCTCTTAGTGAGTTTTTATGGGTGCCAAGAGGGCAAACCAGATCTAGGCCACTTGGGTCTAATTCGCTATTTTTTCATTGTAGATTACCTCACCGAAAAAAAATGATAGTAAGTGGACCATTCTGTACCTGTTTGTTTCGGATTCTCCTGCTCCATGTGATGTCATTATACTGAGACGAAAGCGTATCCAACCAGCAGCCCCTGACCTTCCTCTGCAACAACATGATAGAACATGTTAGACAAAATATCATTAAAGGGACAGTTTACTCAAACTCATGAGAGCACTTCAACGCATGTGTGTCCCAGGTTGTGAACTGACGCATGTACCATGCAGCGTTCGAGCGCGCAACCCGGATGCGCAAGCGGCGTGGTGCTCTCATGAACACGCATCGTAGACTGACAAAAAAGAGGAGAATATATTGATTAAAGCCGTTAATTTGGTTCATTTTGCGCACAAAGTATTCTCGTCACTACATAAATGTAACATTGAACATTTTCAATATAACGATGTCTTTAGTACTTCTCTGGATCTTGACAGAAACTATTACCATTATGTCTTTGAGGTGGCCAGGAAAAAAATATTTTGTGATCAAAAATATCTTTATTTGTGTTGTGAGAGACCGAGAGTTCTTAAAACGTGTTGAACGTCATAGGTGAGTAAAAAATGACTATATTTTTGAGTGAACTGTCCCTTTAAGCAAGACTACAAGAAATTCTGTAAAATAAATACCTTTCCGAGAAGCACTGTACTCTTCCTTGAGGTCCTTTCTCGTGGAGTAGGTGAAGTCTTGAGGACCCTAGTGTGGTCAAAGCTGTTCTCCCTCGACCCCTCTCTCCACTTGGGGAAAATCCATCTCCTTTCCTCCTCCTTTTCTGAGTGGGTATTGTCAGTACTGACCAAGGCTGGCCTACAGGAGGCCTTCCTTCTCATCTTCACTTCTTTATTGTTGGACACATTCACAGACCCTGAAAGCAAAAAAAATTATTATGATATTATGAGAAGTTGACATTGAGTGTTGGTAGTTAAAAAGTTCACCCAAAGAGATGATTTTTTTCAGTATCAGTATGTGAAAATTAGATTTACACATAATTATTAATAATTATTTATTCATTTGATTTCTCTGAAACGCCATTCCAGCGTCTATGGCTATATTCGTGGTGAGAACCAGCTGATCGAATATGGAATATGGATATTGCTGTAGGTCCAAGGTTTATTACACAAAGAATTCACCTTTCCATCAAAAGCATACCCACAATCCCCACAGTCTAATTAAATAAGGATGTAACATTTACCAAATCCTTGTCTTTCAGTCTTGTTCTTGGCTTTCTGATTGGCTTCGAGCTTCACGATGGAGCACTGTGAAGGACGGCTGGATCCAGACAGCTGCTCTTTAGATGATAGATTCCTGATGCCCTCTGCCCCTTCCTCACTGTCATACATGCAGTCATCTTCTCCCTCTGTGAAAATGATGGATCAATTGAATACATTGACATCTTGACTGGACCACAGTTCACGGCGGACATCTGAATTGGTCGTGGTCTGACTGTTTCTCACTGTGTGACTCGTTCGATATTTAGCAAAGTTCACGTGATTGGTGGCTGTGACTGGCAACGTTCGCAGGAACTTTAGTGGTCAGAGACGTCCAGGTTTGACCACCAGACCTTTGCTACCCACAAGTATCTGTTCTGACTTCTGCTTGGACGCAGCTACGCCATTACGGATCTGTATCGGCAGATGCCGTCTGTGGGCTGTGTGTCTCGCATGGAGCGGAGATGGCGCGGTGGCAACAGTGTCGGATGTCGGCATAACGCTGACACACTTGTCACTTACGAGGCGCTCGTCAACACTCTCGCATGAACGCCAAATGTGAAAAGGATAACTTTCAGGGCAACTACAAGAGCGGCGACCACACAGCCCAACCGCAGGCTTAACTTACATTAGAGTTCATCACTGTAGTGACAATCTCTACATTTGCTCACTTATTGAAATGTGTTTACAGGATGTATGGTAGCAGAACAGGGAGAGATAGAATGAGCGTACGCTTTTGCGCGGTGTGACATTTTAGGTCGCAGCTGGACTCCGGCTAATATTTCTGCTCGGATCTTCAGCCAATGCGTGCTTGAGGAGGCGACTGTAATTTTTTATTGCCGTGACAGCCGAGCAGGAAAATGAGAGGGTCCGATGATCTCTCGATGGCCCATAACTCACCTGTGTCACTGTCGGAGGGAGAGCCGGACTTCTCGGGAGCTTCAAGCTTGCTGTCGGTCACGGCTGTATTGCGTAGATGCTGTTGAGTCTGAGTCGGGAGGGTTGAGGAGGTACATCTCAGGAGCTTTGACCTTGAACCTCTTCTCATCATAGTCTGCTTTCGATCTGATCCTAGGTGGACTGCTGCCCCAAAGCCTGCTGGGAAAAAATAATGTTTTCAAAATATTTGTAAAGAACAAACTACTGACAAAAATTTAAAGAACTGATGTAGGAAATTGATTAATGCACTTGTTTGGAAACCCAATACGCTTTCAAGTCAACATAAAATGCCATTAGCGATCCATTTTATTTTTGCTATCTGAGGGGGTGTCTAGTGAAATGGTGTATTTAAAGGAGGAATAAAATTTGTAGAAAAGCACTTTGATTGGATTGTGAAAAGGATTTTTAAAAGGACGATTTCAGCCAAACAGGAAAGTAATTTCAGAGGTGGAATGGAGCAAGTTATTATATGTTGTTACACGAAAGATTATTTTTGGAATTACATGCATGTACAAAGAAAATAAATGTTGGCAATTTTGATTTCATGTTGACTTTAAAATGTAGATTTAGAAAAGCATTCAAATGTAGGCAACATGGTATCTTTTCAAATAATCTGGAAAACAACTAATATACTACGATCTTTTACAAATATAATGCACATCATACCTAAACAAATAAATTATATATAGGATCTTTACCTGCATCACTGTGTTCTCCAGTTTTGTTACTATGTGCATGTTCGTCTTTTCCACTGTGTGCTCTGGACAGATGTTCTGTCGCGTTCTCTCTGTGACACAATAAGTTCACCAGTCTCGATCCACGCTTGGCTTTGGCTTTCTGCTTCAGCTGTGAACAAGCCTTCTGTTTAAACTTAGTGCTCAGCAGTCTTGGTCTTCCTCTGGGCCTGCAGTGAGCCTTTAGAGAAAAAAAGGAAGAGAATTAAGTCTAGGAAAAACATTTATGTTGCTGTATAATAACATTCGCCGGGCAGAACTGACTTGACATGTTGTTTCATTTACCAAGCCCAAGTCTATCTAAGCACTGGTATTTCCCTCAGGAACTAGTGCATGCTCGCTAATGCCCAGTCAAATGCATTATCTTAAAATAAACAAAACAACATATTGTCAGCGATGAGAAAAGGATTTTCTACAAACCTGTGTGCTGCCTAGATGGTGGTAAGGACTATTTGACATCCTCTTCCTCTTCCTGTCTCCGCCTCCAGCCAAGTCCTCAGCTGTGAACAGGCCTGGCCCCGCCCCCATCCCAGCCGACCTGTCCATCACAAGAGAGAGGTATTCATGAGGGAAGAGAGGAACGAAGGATGAAAAGGAGAGATCAGAGGCGAGCAGAGGGCTTGCCTTCCCTCTCCGTGGCTCTCTAATAACCTTCTTTTCAAGCTTTGATGAATGGAGAGGCAGGGGCCTAGTTCCCCGCTGCACGCTTGAAAAATTGGGATCTGACGCCAAAGCGAGAAATATCTGAGAGAAGTGCTGGTAAAGCAACCTCCCACTCATAATTTTGTTTGTTCTTTTTCCCCCTCGCTCTCTCGTTTCAGTCTCTCCGTCTTTGCTTACTCTCTCTCCATTCTGTGCCAATGGTTTCGGGGCTGTGAATTCCAGCATTACATTAATAAAAAAAACCCTCTCTGACTTATTACCATATCAATGCATCTGTTCCTGCACAAAGCAGCACAATGCATTGGCCTTCAGGGGGGCGACTGAGAGAGGGCATGTGTGTAAATGTGTGTGTAAGTGGACGACCGTGTAGCAGGCCTATTAAACCGAAATAAAGCTCATACACTTGCTCTCTGGCTACCGGTCTCTTGTTTTGCAGCATGCAAGCAGTGTTTTTATTCCTGGGCAACAGACAGATACTTCAAACCCGCCACGGGCTGCCTTAGTTGGTGCCTGCGGCCGGGGGCGGAGCCATAGGCGTCAGCTGGCCCGTCAGTCACTTGCATGATTGGCAGGTGAGTGTCTGAAGCCGTGTCAGCGCGTGGTTGCCGAATCTTTTCTTGTCTTATAGTTAGGGAGGGATATTCAACGATCTTGAAGCACTTTGAAAGAAGCATCTTAGTAAATTCATAATTCTTGTGTTATACAATATAAGAGCTCTTGGCTCACGGGGATCCCTGATCAAGTCATCTCACGCCCCCTCTCTCCTGCCCATTCCCATGTCCATATTTCACTTTCCAACAAAAACAAATTATATTAAAAAAGATTTTTAATTCCCAACCCTCACAGTGATGGTGGCAGTACCTCTAGACTAAACAAACAGAGCTGGTTTCCTCTACACAATAAGTTGACATCACACTAACATGAGAGGAGCAAAGAAAAGTTAAGAAAGCCATGATATAAAATGTCTGAAATTAATTCACAGCACATGCATAAAGATCACAAACACGCGCATTCATGTACACATGAACCGCACAGATCCTGTAGAGCAGGCAGCACTAGCTGTGTTGTGCTCGCCGCTTCCTTTCAGATGTCTGAACGCTGGCTGTTTGCCCTTTACTCTGGCCAGCGCTGTCAGAAGGAATCAGTGTCCTCAACACACAGACCCCATCCCTCCTCTTCAACACAAAGAACCCCTGCTTCAGCTAGAGATGGTGGGGGTGCCCAGAGAGAGAGAGAGAGAGAGAGAGCGAGAGAGAGAGAGAGCGAGAGAGAGAGAGAGAGAGAGAGAGAGAGAGAGAGAGAGAGAGAGAGAGAGAGAGAGAGAGAGAGAGAGAGAGAGAGAGAGAGAGAGAGGGATACAACACCAGGACAGATGGGTGGAGGGGAGAATGAAGGGTGGAAAAATGTGGAACATGGTCCAAAATCCTCAGGAATAAAGCTCTGGTCTACAAACACAGTTTTCACAGAAAAAGAAAAAGAGTAATACACAGGTTTTGACCTACATGGTGAATAAACAATGACAGAATATTTATTTTTGGGTAACTATCTCCAAAATTGCTACTTTCTCCTGAACTGCAGTAGATCCAAATGATACGTAAACAGCACACAATAGAAGAACAAGTCAACAGGAGAGAAAGAGAGAGCTATCCAGAGGGAGACAGATGTCTGACCAGAGCTTCAGGGCATGATCGATGGACACTAACCTCTATCGACCCAAGACCACATGCGACACGGTCATACCCGTCTACAACCCATTCTGCACATCTGCATCCAATGAATTCATCCAAAAACATCATATTACCCACAATCCCCCCTCAAAACACAACTAGAGATAAATTATTGTTTTTTGGAAGATGCTTCAAGCATACATGGATTTCTCAGACATAACTGACCTGAGGGGAAGCGGAGAAAAATCTTCAAGAACAAAGCATTACTACGAGTAAACCGCTCAGCTGAACAGAGTAAAGAGAGTTTTGAGTGCACTTTGGTTTCTCCTCCTTGTGGCACAAGTATATCTATCTACACGTCTTCAACCACAGCCCAATGAACTCATTATGGGGCTTAATAGAGGCCCTGTTTTTGTCAAAACAAAGACTAAAGCCTCAGCAGTCTGTAGCAGGAAAGTATTTGCTTACGGACTGTGTGCATACGAATGTCACGCGCAGAAACCGGAAAACAAGTCTCATCGCATCCGGTTAAAGTCTTTTGTAAGCGCTTCATTACATAAAGAGCCGTTTTACTCAAAATGCCTTAAAATTTGCAACCAAAGATGATCAAAATCGATGCCCAGTTTTTTTATTTTTCTTCTCACAGACATTGGATTATTAAAATAGCATAAAACTCCTAAAAAATGGAAACAGCTAGCTAGGTTAGCTGATTACCTTAAAATCCATAGATATTGCTGATAGTTAATACTGTTAATACACTTTTTCCAACAAGCAGATGTAATGAGACATGTTTACCGGTTTAGTCACGTGACATTCGACATATACCCTATTCACTACTTCTGCATTCAAATGCCACATTGAGTCTCTTAAAACTCCCCCAAGACCCGGGAGACCAGGTAACCGTGGAAGCCTAATTAGGAACCTGACACCTGGTTTGGTGCGCGGTTGCTTTAGCTTGATGAGGACTGTTGCATTGGCGTCTATTAAAAAGCGAGCTGAAGTCCACCCCCATCCCACCCTGCTCTGCCTGTCGCCACCCAAAGACGACCCTTTGACCCCCTGACCCTGAAAGGCCTCGCTAGTTCTTGTGTCAACTCCATGTCACATTCCAGCTGTAAAGAGAGAGCGAGTGAGAGAGAGAGCGATGGAGAGAGGTAAGAGGCTGGTAAGAGAATTCACAGTCCCCTAATTACAACCCCTTTCCCTTTGAAGGGTCAGTATTACAACATAATGCTATTCAGGGAAGACCATTGATTAGCAGGACACAATCATCAAAAAGAGAGAGAGAGAGAAAGACTGTAAAAGAGAGCATCAGAATATGATTATGTGTATCTGAACATGTATTTTCTTCCCTTCCACAGCAGAAACACATATAGAAATGTTGTTCATTAATATAATAAAAAAATGACCCACTAAAATAAATAAAGACCGAAACAGAAATTATATACTGTAGAAAAATAAACACACATATATATATATATATATATATATATATATACCAACTTCCTGTATACGCTGAACAACTTCCTGTATACGCTTTTTAACACTACACAAAATACAACCAACACAACATTTAATAACCACATTTATAATCTGATATTTATGATTTTTTTAATCAAAATGTTAAACAACTATCTTTAAGATTTAATTATATATGCAAGATTTAAAAAATAATAATGGACAAATGTATAATAATATATTATAATATAAAATAAAATTCAAAATATGAAAAAAATTACAACCAAACTAATAACTCTGAAGTGAACACAAGTGCTCCATTTTTCAACTGGTGTCAATGTGAATTAAGTAGATATATGCATTAAGCTTTCCTCACTAGCATTTAACTACCATCATAAAATGTAATTTTAACTAAAGTCTATAATCTGTAATCTGTGTGCATATCTAACCCACGCGCTCCCATGATGCACTGGTGCAAAGGGGCCCAGCATTCTCTTGCACACATCACATGACTTGCCTGGCTCCCCACGCTTAAACTGGATTCGCTGCCTTAGGCAATGCCAAAACAAACCGGCAACACCTTTAACCTTGTCAAAATGACCTCTGACCCCTCACAGATTCAGCCGGATGCCAAAGGATGCTACACAAACACATACGGAGAGTGAAGATTTTATAATCAACAAAAACAAGTCTCCTCTTCCAAATGAAACCTCAAATCCAATAATGCTGACAAACAACATGCTAGTAAATATCACCCTTCAACTGCTCAACAATTCATGATGTCAACCAAACGTCAAACCCCGGCATCTCTCTGCTGTTCCCTAAAGGCGATCTTAAAAAGGCTTTTACGACTTGGATAAATTTTAGTGTCAGGATGTTGTCATTTGTTTTATTTGTCGGAGAAGGGGGGGTTTATTAACGGCAGGGATAAATGCGCGCTGGGTATAGCATCTGTAATTAAACCAAGGCTCCTGCTTTTCATTAGCAAGCTGCTAATCAACCAGGCTAGTAATAAAATGAGAGTTTTGTTAATCAGGTAGGGTAAACTTGATTTGACCGAGTTTATCAAAATGTCTCAGGCCTGGTGTAAACAGAGGTGCATCTCAGGGGGGTGAGTGCTCATCCATCAGGATGATAACTTAAAGCACCGACTTTGCGCGGGCGATTGGTCTCCGTGTTTTATCAAATTAATATCGCCGGCGCGTCACGGGTTAGAAGGGAGTAGCAACACTTGTAGATAATCAATGGAAGTTGTAAATATGATTAATGACGGCTCTTGCACTGATTAAGCACTTAGTCTACCTTGTTTGAACTAATACAAGCCTTCTACACTTATTTGCACACACGCACAGAGTTAGATCGTATACGCAAACATAATATTTCAGGAAACCAACGCACCTTCTATCTAGACTTTATTATAAATGAAAGTGGAGAGTTTGGATACAGGTAAGGAATTATTTTTTCGTGGGCAATGATGAGCTAGTGTTGTTATTACTGGCCTCCATAACTTAATCTCGACTCTCTCTCTCTCTCTGGAAACAACAGATGAGCGTTTTCATTATTACACTATACGATAAGGTCCTGAGAAAACAAAGCAACAACATTTTATTTAGTTTTTGTGGGATTAAGTGATGGTACTCCTATACTTGTCAAACAGACGCATGTTCGTCTACTTTCGTGCATAAATATATATATAGTAAAACGAGCAAAAAGTGTCTGAGGCTTGAAAATCATTGCTGTTCATAAATTATACAAAGATCTGCACTCACTTGGCTTTTTTAGGGCCGTCTGTAGGGGCCAACGTGGATTTGCGCTTCCGTGGCCTTCCGGGTCCTCTGCGAGCCGGACTGCGTGAGGTTTCTTCTTTTCTGTAAACGCGCGCACACACACACACACCGAGCTGTCAATCACGCTAATTCACACTAATGATGTTGAACGCTACGAAACACTAAGCCACACTAATTGTGAGAGTGGACTAGTGGGAAGACTTAAGCACAGCTCAAGCTTCTGCTAAGAGGTCTCAGCACAGGCTGGGTGGTCTCAGGAGCGCGTTGCGCGGGGATAGAGAAAGCACTGGAGAGAGAGTCTGTGTGTGTGTGAGATCGAAGAGCTTTCGATCTCTGCGTGCGTAAATGGGTTTTAAAAGGTGTGCGGAGGGTGTGTGCACGTCTGTGGTTCACTCACTGGTGGTCATGTTTTCTTTGTAGCTTCGCCAGCTCCCTCTGTTTTTCCTTGTAGAGCCGCTGCAGTTCTGCCAGTCGCATGCGCATCGCTAGCTCCTCCCGATCCAGCGTTTCCATGGTACCCTTAACAGGACACACCTGCACAGATAAAGTCCAATCGGTTTACATCGTTCTATATGAATTTCTTCTCTATGTGGAACACCAAATAATGAGTATGATGCATATAGTGAATAAAGGCCTGGAATTGGCATATACTGTAGATCACAAGTTCGTATCATTTTTATGATTTTTTATGAATTGAAATATGCAAAACAATTTACAAACAAGCGAACGTAATTTAATGAACATGAGCTACATGTACCGGTTCAGGACGGGGCGTCCACTTGCATTTTCTTCGCAGATTGAGGATTCTACGGAGGGGTGGGGTGGAGTCTGTCGTGGGCGGGGCCAGCTCCAGGGCACGAGCGGCAGCTAGGGTTGCCAGACTTTGGAGGTCAAAGGTCAACATGTCCTCTTCTGCACAGTTTAAGGAGAAATAAGAGCTTAAACCAAGTTTTAAATATTCAAAGATAAACTGGCACTACACATATTGAACATTTTACATTTCATCACAGTTCAATTAAATTTAATTAAAAACACATTATCTTGCAATTGGCATGTGTAAAATTAGTGCAATGAAAATAAACTTTTATTTGCAAATCACCATTCAAAATGAAATGTATTAATATGTAAGAAGTCTGTTTAAAGTGCAAATAAATAAATGCGCTTTTGACCACCTCCGAAGGTGATTGGGTCACAAAACGCTATGGACCCCATTCATACAACTATTTATCATTGGCCAAATGTGATCAGATTACTTGTGACACATGTTAATAACTGGCCTAAACTAAACCTCTGTCTTTCCACATTCATAAGAAACCTAGCAGTGCAGACATCCAGCATGTTCCCATGGATGCAAGCAGAGAGACCTTTAAAGAAGAGAAAACAGAGAGAAAGCCTGAAACGATACAAGGCCGCTAAGCACGCCGCTGTTTCCTGACAGCACTTTGTGCTTTCAGAGCCCGAATGAGCAATGATGATAGCTATTAACCAGAGAGCTTATCTCTGTACATGAGGCTTAGATGCCAGGAGCCATGTTACAGAGAGAGAGAGCGAGAGAGAGAGAGATGAAGAAGGGGAATTTCTAAACATTTATCACTGTCATTAGGGCAGGCCACATGCTCAGTCTCCACACAGCCAATGAGGCTTGAATATTCATGACAGCCAAAGCTGGCCTGGGGATACTGGGAACACTGTATATGCGAGTGTGTGTACGTGTGTGAGCGTCTGTGTCCGTGT
Organism: Oreonectes daqikongensis; assembly: GCA_026939265.1. Lineage (NCBI taxonomy): Eukaryota > Metazoa > Chordata > Actinopteri > Cypriniformes > Nemacheilidae > Oreonectes > Oreonectes daqikongensis. The sequence continues at coordinate 1,549,751 of JAOTQM010000125.1, read as the reverse complement.
TAGCGAGCGAACACAGCTCGTTATTCTGTTGCGTCACAGCAAGACAGGCGCACAGTATGCGTTCTGCAGAGAGAGACTGTGAGGGGCAGTGAAGGGGAGAGATGACAATAAGAAGTGTTTATTGAGCTATCTATTTATTCGCAAACATCTCCTAACATGGAAAGAATCCAATTTCTCCTCCGAGGGGAAATGCACATGGAGGTCAGAAGAGATCGAGACTACAAAAGAGGAAAACGTAAAGAAAATAACACGTCCATGTTCGACTACATAATGAAAATAAAGCCAACTTCAGGGACATTAACATTTGCATTGTGAATCATGGCAATTAAGCATTCACCCCCAATTTCTCATTACTGTAATGCGCCTGGACGTTTCACTGTTGAGTTGTTTTGAATTTGCCATTATAATTCTCAGTAGTGATTGTCATTACTGTAATACAAAGTTTTTTTTTAATTAGCATAAATGAAATGCAGTAAAACAAATACTATCAAAATGCATAATTAACAATTTAAATAAGCCTATATCATTGTTTTAAAGAATGAGATTTTTTACCACTACTGTAATGAGAAAGCGATTTTCACACTGTTGTAATTTGCGTGTGTGTGGGTGGGTATGTGTTTGCATTACGGTAATGAGAATTGTGGTGGGAAATGATTTTGCCATAAAAATAACACAAACATAAAATTATCAAATCAAATAAAAACTGTTTTTCTGACATCTTATGGTGAAACTTGACCATAACATGTTCTTCACAGGTTTTACACACAAAAGGGAAGGAGATGAGAGAGATGTGAATGACAAGTATAGGTTTTAAACGAATTATAGCACCATGAAGAAAATCTCTCGACTGAAACGAACAGGGATGTGAACAAAAAATGGAAAGCAAGACAAGATGAGGAACACTGGATTATTCTGGCCTTGGATGGTCTTTGGTTTCCCACATGGCTGAAATCATCGTGCCACTTTTAGCCTAGTGGTGGTCTTTGTGAAAACGATGCCCAACCCCTACTGTAACAAGACCAGTTGGGAGCTACGAAACGGTACAGCGATACAGTGATATTGGATGAAAGCAGAATGCATAAGATGGATGGAAGAACAGAGACCCAGTAAAAGAAAGGAAAACGATAGAGGAAGAAGAGAAGGAGAGGTTGAAGACAAATGATGCTCTCCGAGTGATAGCCGAGAACATTTAGCCCAGAGAGCCAGGAAAGACGGAGTAGTAATGCTGTATGCGGCGGTATCACTGACCAATCAATAACAACTACCAACAATACTTCAAAGGACCTCTCAAAATCTATATCATTTTATCACGCGTTATTTGTCCGCACTTCACGACGTCCGTAATGCCGTGAGGAACGTTAGCAGAGCGCTCGAGATGTCTGCAATAGATAAGCACCTTGAAATCAAATCTGTAAATCACTGAAGGCTAAACCCGATCGCATATGAAATCTTTAGCCGGCGAGGGACCGGGTCCTGACAGCCAGCGCGGGCTGCCTCACCTCCAGTTCTTTAATAATTCAGTGCCGGGTGTGTTTATTGATGGCTTCTTTCCTGCTGCAAAGAGCTTCATCATATTCTCTTATTAGTCCCTTTAGTGCATCTTGCTTAGACAAGAATTACACAGCAGATTACATCCCTGTTTTAATATGGGAGGACAAGACGGCAAAACACACACAAAGCAAAAATCAGCCACACCTCTGGAAAATCCAACTTGAAAGAATAGCTCACCCAAAAACAAAACCTGTATGACTCTTTTTTCTGTAGAACGCAAAAGAAGATATTTTGAGAAATGTCTCAAGTGGTTTAGTGTCTATACACTGAGGGCCGATGTTGTTTGGTTACCAACATTCTTTAAAATATCTTCTTTTGTGTTCTGCAGAAGAAACAAAGTCAAACAGGTTTAAAATAATAAAATAATATTTATTTTTAGTTCAACCATTTCTTTAAGATTTTGGAGCATTACAACTGCTTGATCTAGACTTGAATGCACTGTAAGGCATCAAATGTACGTAAATTCAGTTCAGTCCAGCTTCCTAAAAACGAGAGACCATACATTATACAGTATATATGTACATCTGCTCCATGTCAGCTTTTAGGAGTACACTTGCATATGCAGGGTTGTCCCACAAAAACCACATTTTAATTTAATCTGTCTTTAAGCTGAACTTTCAAACAGAGCAAAATGGTTTGGGATTCTTCAGCTGCCGGTGTATATGAAAACATCCTTTGGCAGGGAGACCCTAAACGCTCCCTGGAAAAGCAACACGCCTAAAACAGCACTCACAACAATGGGCCCTAATTAGCCGACAAAAACGCTGTCGTCCTGAGAGGGAAAAGATCAGCTGCTTTTACTATTTCATCAACTTTTTACCAGGGAGACTCGACGAGCTGTGGGAACGAGAAAATGAAGCTTATAAATGTGATCAAACAGGTTGAGGAGCAGGGAAAACGTCCCTTAAGATGACTGAGTGGACACAGTCCAATCCGGCGGACCCGGGGGGAGCCAGCGATCATTAGAGCTGCCTTTCAAGACAGGCTAAAGCCCTTTAAAAACACAACCCCCTCCTTCCAGCTGTCTTAGTCTCTCCCACAGGAAGTGCTGAACCCCAAAAGACTGAGGAGCATTTGATCTTACGCAGGAGAAGAAGCCAAGAAAGGCTCAGTCGAGGGAGTGTGTGTGCGTTAGGGAAAAGGCTGGTGTATGTGTGTGTGTATGTGTATGTGTATGTGTGTGTGTGTGTGTGTGTGTGTGTGTGTGTTCCTATGAAAGTGTAAAGCAGGACAGTCAGGTGATTGTGTATGTATGTGTGTTGTCAGGATGGGGAGGTCTTTGTTATCTTTAATTCACACAAAGCCTAGAGATGTGGCTAGTCTAAAAGCCCTATTTTTGCATCTCTTTATGTGAGGAGAGAAAAAACGAAATGAAAGGACCCGTCGTGGTCTTCCCTGACTGCCTGTATCACAGCCCTACAACACGGCTCATGCAAATCACTGATGAGAAATTAAATCATGTGTGCGCTTGGCTGTGCTTTCTATTGTGATAAGAAAGAACAGAAAACCCTGTAAACCTATTGAAAACGTTACAAGATGGAGAGCCGTCACAAACTGTGGGTTCATATGACGTTAGCAAGGATGCAACTTCAATAAATGTTATAGATAGGAGAGACCAGATGTGATTTTTTAAAGGAAACTTAGAAAAGACTAAGAGTTAGAAAGACTACCAACAATGTTCATTTTAAAATATACACTTTATGTTTATTCTCACCCTCGTTCTCCCCCACGTCATTCCTCTGTTGTTGGGTTCGCTCCAACTCGGCCATTTCACTCAGTAATTCTATGCCGTAATTAGGGGCCACCGCATTATCAGATACAGACACGGGGGCCGCCATACGGGCATCTCTCGTGGCACACAGAGCTGCCGCGATGAGCAGCTCCAAACTCCAAATGCAGCTTCCTGGGTACTGATTTCCCAGAGTGGAGGGCACGGGACAAGGGGACGGGGATGCCAACGGGTGGGTAGTCCCTGGGTCACAGGTTGATCCGCACTCATCGTCCCCTGCCTTCTCTGGGTCATTCTTGCTAGATCCCATAGACTGAGAAACCTTGACTTGTAGTTTCTCATTTTTATCTTTATTATCTTCAACTGGAGTTGAAACCTCCATTCCACTCGTTTGCATGTCGGGAATCATAGCCTCTGTATCTAAACGAGGGTTTGAAGGCGAGTCTGTACCGGGGCAAAGGGAAGTTTGTGATATGGCGGGAGGTCCACCAGTGATCCCCGACTCTCCTTCATCCACCTGTTCTTCAGCTTCTATTACTCCAACCTCCTCCTCAGCATCCTCTACTTCCTGTGACGTTCTGGTAGGAGAGCCCACCCCAGGGTGACAAACAGGCCCCTCCCCTTTAGGAGAAAGGGGGAGGGGCTGAGGCGCCGGTTCAGCAGGTTCCGCCTCCAGGTCGGCATGCTCGGCCAGCTGAACTTCTTGAGGGGAGGGGCCACCTTTGTAACCCATGGCGATGGCGGGGTAAGAGTAGCCAGGAGGGAGATCTAAAAAGAAAAATGGAAATAAAACTGATTGAGTGTTTCCATAAACGCTGATGTAGGTTTAGATTCCACAACCTTGTTTGAAATCACTAGTACAAGCATAAAGATTTAACTGCTCCCGGTGCACGCTAGCGGCGTACGAACCGGCGAGCCATTACCATTCATTTGTTGTACACATCATAATATGACCTTGTCAGTTAAGGGGCATGGACCCCTGCCGCTGAAGTGCAGACACGGGGTGATATACTCTGTATAGAGAAGCATTAGCGACAGTGTGTACCATTTGCTGAGTTTATCTAGTATAACTCACATGCATAATGGAGCCGGCGCCATAAAGACTATAACGCAGGCATGAGCGAATTTTCCATGAATATTGAATTATGTTTGAGTTGTTATAGATGCAGCGCCTGCTTTAGTGAGAGAGAAAGATTGCACGTTGGAATGTTTGTGTATAAATTAGTCTTAAAGTGAGAGTGTGAATTCAGATCTTGTCTACATGATATCCGGGGTATATTGATGACAGCGTGGTGTTTGAGTGTGATTGCGGAGCTGGCCCTGTCACCTCCGCACCGCACCAGATGAATGCGTATCCCTCCGCCAGCCGGCATTCAAGGACCCCTGAAGGATAAGAGAGAGGCCCTGTCTGCCGTCTCACTGACCTCCCTACCGTTCCCTGTCTGCCTTTTACACAGCGCACAGTTCCCCACGGCTTCTCTTGCACATACAAATGCGTCAAAAACGGATACAAACACAAAGCCAAAATAACACGCTTGCGCTTCGATTCACATTAATGGACTGATTGTCTTCGATGATCAAAGGGGCAAAAAGTCCTTCAAAGGTTCGGTGTATCTTATCTGTGGTCTGCTATCTCGCTCTTCTTTTTGACTGGCCCTGAGTCTCACAGACCAGGGGCTTTTTTTCAGCCCCTCTATCTCTCCTTCAGTGCCTCTCCCCCAGGGGTTTGTGGAGCCAGGCGCTGTGGCAAGACCCTAACCTTGAAAATAAAATGAAATGTTCCATTCTGTGTTTTTTCAGACTCAAATGTGAGGGCATTGGGAGGGGTGGAGATTTAGAGAAAGCACTATTCTGGCTTTTCTTCTCTGGTTGTTTGAGCGCAAATAAAATTATTCTCCTTTTCGGCATTTTTGCCTTATTTGAAAGATGTTTAGATATTTTTTACAGGAATAGAAGATCAATTTACTTAAGCAAAAAGACTAAACTTTATTTTTTTAAATGACCATAATTCGAAAAACGTTTAAAGAGAATGTTTCTTTTATATGAAAGCAATTTTTCTCCCATTGGCAAATTGTAAAAAATGTCTCAAAATCTTAATAAAATAAAAAACACCGAATAACTTGTTTAATAATATTAAGACTTTTTGTCTCAAGTTGCTTTAAAGGTTGATTGTTGCTTTTTTCTTTTGACCCCAGTAAAATTATAATTAGTCACCAAATAAATATTCATTTTTTAATTTGACTTCTATTTTCTGAATGGTGTGCTCCCAAAAGCATTTAACAAACCACAAACATCTGAACTTTATCTTCATTTCTACTGTATAAGGTTCCACAACACACCATGTCATCCTCTCTAAATAAACATCATAAAGCAATTAGCGACTCAAATCACTGGACACGAATGGTGGCATTTTCTCTTACCAGGCTCCAGAGACTCAGGGTAGTCCTGGGGGGGCTGCCCCTCGCCCCTCTTGTCCTGGGATTCGGCGGGTTTAGGCAGGTTGTGGGGGGTGGCATGGGGGCTGAGCGCCGGGGAGCGAGGAGCAGCAACGGCCGGGCTGGGCTCGGGACAGGGCGTGCTCTTGAGGTGGGACCGCGGGGCGGGTGAGCGACAGCAGGGTGAAAGACGAGAGGCGCAGCCCCCTGGGGATGAAGAGGAGGGAGGAGGTTTGGTGGAGGGGCCAACGGGCTTAGTGGGCTTGGATGTGCGGAGCTCAGACAATGCTTCAACCAAATCGATGGGGGGATCCTCAGGTTTCCTCTGCAGAAACACAGGAAATGTATAAAAGATAAGCCAGCACAAGACATTTCAGACAAACACTTGATATGAAAAACTTGAAGCAATGCATTAACTGATGAACTATATTATATATAATTTAAGTATTAAGTTTATGTAGTAAATTAGTGTTCAAAGGCATATTTTTTATTGTATAGACTAGAGAATCATCAATTTTACTGGTATTCGTATTGATTTTTACATTTTGGTATTCACAACTAACAATGTTCCTTCTTTTCTCACCACTAAAACGCATTTACATTGAAAACGTAAGCTTTCTGCAGCGTGAAGCTAGTTATGATTCATCCGTCTCAGGTTTCCCAGTACTCTTGCGTAAGGACAAGCACCTGACATGCAGTACAATGGGTGCTAATGATCCTCAGTTCACTTGCATTCTGCTCTGTCTCTGTATAAAAGCGCTGGGATAAAAGCTTGAATCCTGGTGTTGCCCTATTTCTGCCGAAAACCTGCTCTTTCAAACTTCCGACATTAAAATGTGCTTTAAAAATGAAAGTTGCATGTGTTTTTGCTATAACTGCTATGAATTTCTGAGAGCAGGAATAACAGGCCTTTCACAACCCTGATGCTCCGGGTAGACCTGTTGAAAGACACTGGGCTGCAATAGAGCAATAGCCATTGGGAAATCAGCCTGTGGAGTATGAGGAAATGCATCTAAACTGTATATGATCATGGTGTGTGTTTGTATGTGCAAGTGTAATTGCGGTGTTTTCTCTTTTGTGTCACCTGTGAATGACTGTGTCTGTGCGCTAGCTCCATAGCCTGCGCCGCACGATGCTGCTGGTGCTGATGCAGCGCGTAGAGTTCCTGTTGCCGTAGAAACTGGGAGCGGGAATAGACAGCGGGATGTTGCATGTGTGAGGTGGGCCCTCGGGCTCCATAAACATGGGGCCACAATCCCTGCTGCTCCATTACATCTACAGAGAGAAAGAGTTGGAGAAAGAGAGTGAGAGAAAGGAACGCGAAAAAAGTACGAACAAAGGTTTTTTTTCTTGCCCCAAGGCAAGTCTCACTTATCGCTCTGAAGGCCTATTGATTTACGGCTATACGATTCTTTTGCGTCCCTCTTTTCTTCCAAAAGTCATCCTTCGTCCCCAGGGCAAAAACTCCCATACTCACATTTCCACATCCCTTTCCTCATTTCTCCACAGAGGCCGAGCTCACCCAACCCACGGGCGGACGGAGAATGCAAACCGCTTCTCCTCTTTGCATCGTCTGTCACTTGCACTCACCGCTTGCTCATTCATACCTCAGTGGATTAACGTAAATAGACGGTCACCAGCGAGCTAACCAGCCGCACTCGCCTGATCTCTGGCTCACGCGCGCTGCAGTACCAGTCAAAGCGATTCAGCGCCGCTGTCTCGAAATGTCACATGAATGTGGCTTTTCTGACAAGGCCTGCCTGACAGCCTGCTGAGAGTGGGCAAGGGGGTCTACCCCCAAATGGCTCAGCGGAGTTTGGTTGGGTTATTATCGCACTAATAAGGGTTAGGTGATGGGTGCACAGATGTTTTATCAAGAGATAAATTCTTAAGGAGACATCGGTCATGCTGTCAGCATCGAATGAGCATGTTTACTGATCATGCAAAATGCTGCTAAATATATTGGCATGAAATCTCATGCAGACATTCATAATTTTGTTGAAGGCACTTTATCTAGATGCCAACAAGCACAAACATTATATTGTGTGTTGTCTTCCAACTTATCTCTGTAAAACGACTACATGTTACTTTTGTATAGACCGACATTCTGATCACAAAGTCTGCACACATTTTATCTGTGTTTGCTACACAGGGTTTTGCGGAGGCTGAAGGGAGAGAGAGTATAGAGGGATAAAGCGCAGCTGTGTAAAGCACTTAGTCTCAGCCTTGAGCCTCAGCCCACAGAAATTTCAACACAATATGTTTTTCTTTCAGCCATTGGGTTTTGCATTCTGCCGATTCCCCGCCCCTCCTTCCCTGATGTATGGCAAGGACCTTTGTTTGGGAAAGATTACTGGGACAGGGTTATGTTTCCCTAGGGAGGGATCCAGTGGATGCACTTCCCCTCTTTGTTGCGGAAAGGGGAGTGTGACGCTAAGGAGCAGAGAGCTAATTAAATTTCACAGCTAGCGTGGGGAGGAGGAATGCCAAACAGAGGCACGCAGCACAGGACAGCACAATACAGCAAAAAGCTGTGCGATGATGCACGGCACAGCACGGCTAAGTGGAATGTGGTGGAATGGCATATAGGGATGCACAGCAACACACAATTCCAGACTGTACAGGTACAAAGTCAAGAGAATACCAAGGCAGTATACAGACGGATTCAACAAAATAAAAAACGTTACTGTGTATGCATGCTTTTGTGACCCAAACTTAACTTCCGGTACACATCCGCAGAGAATAGAGTCCCTGCTGATTATTTCTGATAACAAGCAAAAGAAATAACAAGGAAGTTACATTAGCTAGCAAGTTAAAAGTATGTCTAGGCAGTATAATTTTAGGTTACGAGTAGGAGGACCGTTACTTGGCTAAACTTAAATGACCCATTCTCAACAAATTGTTTATTTAATACAATTATTATACAATAAAATATATTAACAATTTAAATAAAATACAAATAATTATATTATTAGCCACTAGCCAGACTGATCACCAAGCACAAACCCGAAGTTAACTTTGGGCCAGGTGCATGCGTCCGATGAAACCGTCTACATATTAAAGACTAAATTATAGAAGATTCTAACTTTGTTTATATGGCATTGTAAAAACTTGAGCCATGAATTCTGTTGTTCCTGTAGATCAACTGGGTCATGCATGCAATGTCAAGGTCATAGGTTTGATATTCAGGGAATGCACATTGATAAAATAAACAGATTCCATTGTACGTTGCTTGGATAAAAGTCTTTACAAATGCATAAAAAATTTGAACAATTTAACTGTGCATGTTTTTTTCCAAAGAAAACATTGTTTGTCTTTGTAATCTTTTTTCAAAGTGTGACACTTTGTTTCGTCTCCGAAATAAATTTCCTTTTTTATGGATGTCACCTACGGCACGCAAGCAGTTAGAGAATGTGTTAACATTCCCCAAATAGCTAGTTACACATTGTTTTAGCAAATTAGCATTCTGGCCTGTCGTCACTTTTCACAACGTAATAAATTCCCACAGGATAATGTAGTAACCCTATGTGCATTTTCTGAATATCCTGTTTCACCCAGAAATGTGTGACATTACACAAATAAAACAGGCCAAAGGGGTAATTTCAAGTTGACTTTAAGCAACCAACCAAACAAAAGAACATAAAACAACAAATTGGGTCCGTAAATTGTTACTCTTCCCTGTGGCCGTCACCTCCTCAGGCTTCACGTATTGCTACAATGGAGACAAACGCCTCAGGCCCACCTGGAATAATTTTACTGCTGTGCAAACAGTAACATATTCATACAAATTTAATCTAAACCAACAGACCCTGAAACGCACACCCACACAGTGCCTTTACATCACCATTTCTACCGCTCGCTTATCTATCCCCCTCCCCCCGCACACACTCAAAGTCAAATACGCAAGCTATCTACTTGAAATGATAATTTGTTTAAACAGTTTGAATAATTCCACTTTGCGCATTCAGAGTGTGCATTAGGGTCGCTTGTGAAACTGCTCCCATTAAGTCCACACTACAATGTGCTGTAAATGCCTGCTTGGCTTAGTGAAGCGTTTCACAATAATGATTACAGAATGATACAGGGCAGAGAGGGGATGAGATGGAACCGGGTATGGGGGATGGGACATGAGACCCAGGGGGACAAAATTCAGTGTAGAATTCCAGAAGGGAAAAACGGGACGAACCGACTGCTGATTAGTTACTGGAGCTGATGTGACTGCCAGTTAAGCTCTTTTCATATGAAATCCATTGTGACTAAATGACACAAAATGGTGAAGTTTTTATAATAAATTTTTTCATAACAAAACTTTTTTGAAAGTTTGCATACCTGATAAAACTACTCTCCAAATAAATAAATACATACTTCCTGACATAATAATAATACAAATAATAATTAAATTATTAATATTATTATTACGTATTTATTTATTTGGAAAACAAACAGCACATGCAATATTTACAAATGTTCGGTAATGTACCAAGGTGATGGGCGGCAGGGTGGGCCGCTGGCTCGGAAGGCAAAACCACCAGGGCGGCAGAAGGGTCCTGAGGCAGAGGCAGGACTGGTTGCAAGGGGCTGGGCATAGCAGCAGAAAAGCCTGGGGTCAAGTTCTGGTGCAATGCTGCATGACTGAGACCTAAATGTAGACAGAAAATGCTACTGAATGACCAAATAAAGGACATTTCATTCATAATTTACCAAGGTAAACTATTTAAAAAGCTCTTACGGAGCATTTTATGTATATATGAGAATATAAAGTGTGTTAAAATGTAATACACTTTAGAAAATAAATACAGATGGTATAAGCATACCATAGGAGTGTCCCATCCAGAGGGAGGGACTTCCTGTCCGAGGCATCCAGTGATGATGGGCGGGGTGGGCGTGAGCAGATGGCTCAGTGCCTAATTGGCTACTGCCTGGCACAAGAAGGTGTGAGGTCAGATCTCCATGGCAACTACTGGAGGGATGGATCCTGGCAAACTCAATTCTGTCTTTGTTTTCCCTGAGGGGAAGCAATAAAAATGGCAAAATTTGACTCTAATGTATTAGAACAACAAGGCAGCATTGTAAACTCTGTAAGGGATTGTTCGGTTTAGTTACAAGTGACATTAAATATAGTGATCTATTATTTAAAAAAATGAAATGACTTCATAAGTTATGGCTAAGTGTGATAAAGTACGTGTGCAGAGTTACGCAATTAATGTGAATTGTATAGGTCAGATAATTTAATCTTGGAAAAATCTGCAGAGATACAGCAAAACTCAATGTAAGAGATTTTAGAGATCTTTCCTAAAATTAGATTTTCTATTCAATGAAAAGGATTCTGTAATATGAATGCATAGAGCACAATGATAAGCCGTACCTGAGGAGGAGATCTCTCTCTCTGTCAAATGGAGGCAGTCCAAAATGTTCCTCACACACTCGTTTCCTGTCTTCATCCACCTCCCGATCCAGCGGGTACATGGGGCGTCCAACACCTACATGTAACACAAACCAAGTCAGGACCGCAATGTAACAAAAAACGTCTGAAGACCTAAAAAAATTCAAGAGAGCTTAAGAGAAAACTTAATTAATATTTAATGACTCTAAAGCCAGAATTGAATTTTTTTTAATGAATACTGCTTCTAACTGCTCATACAAAAGCCATTTTTATTCTTTTTAACCTACTGGCCAACCACACACACACACACACACGCACGCACGCACGCACGCACGCACACGCACACGCACACGCACACGCACACGCACACACACACACACACAAACACAGTGGGAAATCAAAAGCAGCAGAAGACAACTACAAAAATAAAAAACTGCTCCGATTTGGCCTTCATTCAGCTTTTTTGTGTGTATTGTTGCAATTCCAGTCCAGGAAAAAAAAATCAAGCTTATTTCATCATATATTCATTTTTGAACTGAACTTAAAATACATACAGTATAAAACATTAGCATTGTGTTGTTTAAACATGAATAGCCATATTCAAGATCTGCCAAAATTGCATCTTTTTGTTATTTTGAAATGCAAACAAAAAATAATATTTCTTTTGGAATTTAAGAGAAATGTTGTTACTAGTTACTTATATATTGGTTTAAAAAATCTGCAATATGTTAAAATCAAATCTAAGTAGATGGCAGTAATGCAAATATTGAAATGTAATTTTTGTCTAATACCGAATTGAGATTTGTCAGAATCAGACAGCAAAAATTTTTCAGGTTTTGGACACAACCAGGGTGTTGTAACTGGGCGAGAGCAAATCAGTATTAACAGGTGGTTGCTTATTGTTCTCCTACATTCATGAAATCTTGGCACATGCTCAGCTGAACAGATATTGTACATCATGGCCTACTGAAGATATAAGAGCAACTTGGCAGTCTCTGTAACACCTAAAACACCCAATCTGGCAAGCGTACGCCTTCAAAACATCAAAAGAGATCTCAGTCTTACGGTTTATTTGATTTGAAATAACACCCAAGAGAATCTCATTGGAAACTATTTATATATCACAGATTTTTCTTTAACGCATTAAGTTTCAAGAAGTTTTTCAACAATCTCCAGTAAACTCAAAAACTATATATAGCTTGTTGGAACACACACTCGTGTACACATACACCAGACCTCCTGCTGGTAGTCGCTTACCCTTCATGCTGGGCATCACTCTGCTGTGGTGGCTATGGGTGGGATGCCCGTCTGGCAGGCGGCACGGGGGCTCTCTCTGCCTGGCAACGGCCACTGCTATCCCCACAGGGGGTTGCCGCACCTCTCCCTCCCCCTGAGCCTCCCCTGAGTCCTTACCCACCCGCTCTGAGCGCTCGCTCTCCCCAGATGACGAGGATCTCCTGGGGGGTAGGGTCTGCTTCGCCTCCTGTAGAGCACAGCTCGAACTGTTTCCACTTTTGTCATTTCTCTCGTTCCTCTCGCTCCTCTCCCCAGTTACTGCCCCCTGCTTAAGGCAGCCCAGGCCACCAAATGGGCTCTTCTGAGAGAACAGCAACGGTTGCTGGGTGCTGTACTTCATCAGACTCCTCATGGCATTGCTTTCAGGTCCTTGGGGGCCCAAAGTGGTGTCCTGTGAGGCCTTTAGAGGTTCCCCTTGAGAAGTACGTGAGCCAGCACCCGGAGAGTCTTCATCCGCCCGAGTCCCCTGGTGTCCCCATGAGGGATGAGTGTCAGTCTGATGCCTGCTGTATCCCTGCGACGCTGTCTCCATTTCCACCTTTCTCTTCTCTTGTGCACTGTTGCTAGTCTCCAGCTCTGAACCCTGTCCCCCAGTGCTAGCCCTGTTTCCGTGTTGCTGATGACGAATCCGAGCAACTCTCTGACCGTTTCTCTGAAGAGTGCAGTCACTCTCAGTTCCATTTTTACTTTCAGACAATACTCTGTTTGATGGACCTGAGTGGGAACAGTCCCGGAAAGGTGGGGTGCTGGCATATATACTGTTCTTAGTTTGGTGGCCACCCTTCGTACCTTGCGGCAAAGAGGGCCGGAAGGCATCAGATTCGTCACTGCTGTCCAAGCTACATGAACGAGCTGAGTGGGAATGCTGATTGTGACTGTGCTGAACCTCGTGCGTGCGTGAATGAGAGCCCGGGGGCCAGTCTAGGCCTTTGTCTGTCTTCCCATATGCATGTTGCTGTTGGGAGGATTTTCTTTGGCAGCTACTTGGAGGAGGCAGTAAGGGAGGTGCAGGAGGAACTGCTCGACCTCCACTGCTGCTCCTCTCTGAAGTTTTGGTTTCCTTCCCTGTACCTCCTCCAATCCCACCTCCCACACCTCGACAATGAGGGTTTCCCAGCTGAAATGGTCCACTGGTTTTGTCCCCCAACGGCCCCACTGAGGGAACAAAGGTGGGCCCTGTAACCTCCGGGTCCCTGCCTGCTCCGTGAGCTCCATGTCTCTTTTCCTGAGCAGTGGGCATGGTTAGTGGAGCAGGGTGTGGTGGGCAGAATAGATCTGGATGGGGATGATGAGGATGGTGATGGTGTGGATGAGTTGGGTGCAGCCAAGTTCCTCCCATAGCAGAGCTTAGGCCCAAGGGAGGGGGCATGGAGTAGGGTACAGGATGGGCATGGCCCAGCATAGCGCTGTGCCGAAGACAGTCTGAGGGTGGCTCGCTAATTCGCATCTCTCCGCTGACCCCCTCCTTACAACAGTGACCGTCTCCGCTTAGTTGCCGGCCAGTTCTTAGACCTGAGGCCCCTGGCCCCACACAACTGGGCAGGGAGCCCCTAGCTGTCGCCCCTGGGTCAGAGCCGTTTTGGGTTTTCGAGCCAAGCAGGCAGGAGCTAAGGTGCTTGTGGTCATCTTTGTGCCGGAAGTCCTCTTCTAGGCCTGGGTGTTGATGTGGATGGTGATGGTGGTGAAGGGTGTGGGGTGGAGGAGCATGGTGCTGGCGATCCTGCTTGGAATCTTGTTTACTCTTCTCTTTCTCTTTTCCTCCGGGTGCTAGTCTTCGCTCCGCTACACCCGTCTCTTTGGAGCTCTTCTGGGATGCTGAACTCCCAGATTCCCTCTCTCGGCTGCAGGAATCTAGCGGGTGGGTGGGGGCGGTTCGAGATAGAGGTGGGAGGCTGTGATTGGCAGAGAGAAGGTGGGGCTGTGACGGAAGGCTTCGTAGAAATAAATCTGAAAGACAGAAACCAAAAAACATTCAGGTTACTCTGCATGATGATGTATGTATTGTATGTTGACTGTTTCCTGTAGTTGAACCAAACTCACCTTTCTGAGTGTCATAGAAACGGTGTTGTCCATAGAGAACACTGCTGTTGCCATGGTGATCCAGGGGACTCATGGGTAGGAAGGTGGGGGCTAGACTCCCTGAAAAGCGGGGATACCCTGGGGCTGAGAGAGAGAGAGAGAGAGAGAGAGAGAGAGAGAGAGAGAGAGAGAGAGAGAGAGAGAGAGAGAGAGAGAGAGAGAGAGAGAGAGAGAGAGAGAGAATAGAAAGGGAGAGGGGAACATTGTCAGAATAAACAAATGCAACAAAAGAAAGTGACAGTTTTGGCCTTTTGCTGTGCTATGGCTGGACGCATGCTCATGAAGCCCTACAGCATGGCACAACCTTTCCCAGAAACCCCTCCAAAAACAACTAAGTTCAGTTCTTTACTCGACATTTATGAGAACCTCAGCTAAACAACAGTTTTATTACTCCTGCTTATTTTCTAGTATATTTTAGTAGTGCTGACAAAGTTTTCACATTACTGTTGTCATACTTAGTGGAAGGCATTTAAAGAAACCCTCAAAATACTCATTTTCAAATCAACAAAGCCTCACATGCACACACAAACACCCATACAACCTGTTCTTTTAAAACTGCCATGTACGCACACTCCCTGTGTTCAGAGGAAGGATAAATGTCCGCTTTGCTTGACTCTGCATCTTCAAGGACATTCAACTGTGGCCTGGGATAGTTAAGGCTGCAGTGGGGTGTATTTATTTGTAAACTAAGCACATGACTGAAACCCAACCACAGAGAAGCAGAGGTCAATGGCTAGGCAGACAAGGGTCATGGTCTTAAGCCGTGCACAACACACAGCTATTATAACCATCTGTGGTGTGTGTGTGTGTGTGTGTGTGTGTATGTGAGTAAGTTTCAAGTGAGGATTTCTTCTCTGCCTAAGTATTCTTGTGTCTTTACCAGTGTGTGTTCCTATGTTTAGACATGTACTTGTTTTGAGACGCCCTGTAGAGTGTCCTTGTGCACGGTTTAATTGGTTGCAGTTAAAAGTTTAACGGTCTGGGGCCAAAGTAAACAGAAGTCCATAATGCTCATCCACAGCATTCCACAGAGCTATTGTCCCAACACCTACAAAACACACACACACTGTCATGACCTCTGTTAGCCCCAACACAACACAATGAAAAACTGTGATGACGACAGACAGACATGTTTCTCCAAAGGCAAAAATGCTCCTTTGTGACAGTAATGCTGCCCTAGTGTTTGCTTTTTGGATATTGCAAGGACAGAAAATCCTTGCCTCTTTATATATTTAAAGTGATAGTTCACCTAGAAATGTAAATTCATTCTTCTGCAGAACACAAAAGAAGATTTGAAAAATTGTGGTTACCAAACAACATTGAACCCCATTGAATTCCATTGTATGGACACAAAACCACTGAGACATTTCTCAAAATATCTTCTTTTGTGTTCCACAGAAGAAAGAGTCAGGTTTTGAACAACATGAGGGTGATAAATCATGACAGAATTTTTGTTGTTGGGTGAACTATCCCTGTAAAGAGTGAAATTATGTAAACACACACTGAACTTTTAAAGATTGCATTAAGAAACATTAGAGGAAATGAACTGAATCTTTACGTGACACATTTATCAATATGGAGTGAAATGGTGAAAGTGAGAAACACACGACCGATGTGTGATAGCGACAGAGCATATCATTTCGAGAGGCAAATTATGAGAGACAGACAGTAAATGTCTACATAGGTACATGTGTGAGTGTGTCTGAAATAGAAAGAAAGCGAGAGAGAGAGAGAGAGAGAGAGAGAGAGAGAGAGAGAGAGAGAGAGAGAGAGAGAGAGAGAGAGAGAGAGAGAGAGAGAGAGAGAGAGAGAGAGAGAGACAAAGGATGAGGGAAGGAGATCTCCCCCACTCTCTGCCTCTCCTACTAATTGACACCAGTGGAGCGCCCTGCTGACAGTGACATCACAGGGGAGTCCAGATGTGTAATATCAGGCCTTCTGGCTGCACCTGTTTCCTACCGCCACAGAATTCCAATTTCAACGACGCACACACTCGTGCAGCACATGCAAACACAAAAAGATGCACACATTCTCTGTGAACACACACGAATGCAAGAGGCAGCGAGAGAGGAAAAAACACAGTCAGCACATACAGTAGTCATTTGTAACCATGCAGTGTGTGTGTGTGTGTGTGTGTGTGTGTGTGTGTGTGTGTGTGTGTGTGTGTGTGTGTGTGTGTGTGTGTGTGTGTGTGTGTGTGTGCGTTAGAAGAGACAAGGTAAGGTGATAGAAAAGGAGAGGAGATGAGAAAAGATGAAATGAGACCAGGTGAGAGGATTGGAGACGAGAGAAGGCAAACAATTACCACAATTAATTTAAATGCCAACAATTAGAGCGGAGCAAAATGGCGGTCTGAAAGCAATTGCACTCTAATGATGAGCAATAAACGCAGTCCAGCAAGACTAAACACAAGGTCTCACTGAGAACACACAAAACAATCCAACACACAAAGTGATAAAGCAAAAAACACTAAGCTCACAGTCAGAATGTTAACTGTATTCATCTAAATGAAAAATGATAGAGCAACAGGTCTTAAGAGTGCCAGATCAAACTGGGATCGAGGTAAGAAGCCAAGACACTGTTTTCGTTCAGTAAGATTGAGAAGCAATGAGGACAGGTTGTGAGTGTTGGACTGAGTCCAAACAAAGTCAAAGAGAAGCTGTGGTTGGTTGGTTGTGTGTGTGTGTGTGTGTGTGTGTGTGTGTGTGTGTGTGTGTGTGTGTGTGTGTGTGTGTGTGTGTGTGTGTGTGTGTGTGTGTGTGTGAAAAAAAAGACCAAATAGAGCCACATTCTCACCCAAACATGCTACTGTGCATTACCTCTAACGTGCATGAATCTGCTGTTTGGTTTGTGTTTGATGGTAATAGCAGCTCTAATCTTTAAGCAGGGATTGTGGTGTAATTCTAGACCAGCTCCATCAGCACCCCGGACACAATCATATACCTTTACATTTAAGACACAATACAACCTATCAGATTACAGCCCAGTGAATGACATAGAACAAACCCCACGGCACATCCCACGTCCTAATGGAAGACAATAGACTCGAACTCCATTCAAATAACATATAGACAAAGATTCACGAGGACACAACAAAAGAGAAAGAGGGAGAGAGGGAGACTTGTATCTGTTTATTATTAACATTTTTGGCATATTTAGTCTTTAACCATTTTTACAACTTAATAGTTTTTTGTTGATTGCTGTTATTTATGCCTTTCATTTGTTAATTCAATTTAATTCAATTTTGTTTATATATAGCGCTTTTCACAATATGCACTATACTATGACAATATCAGAATTTTACTACATGATTATCATGGCGATAATTCGAAGTATAGAAAATTATATATTTAAATTAATTTTAAATAATTTGGTTTTTAATTTTATTACATGTTTACATTTTATTTAATTTGTACTTTCTTTGCCCAATGAATTGTACCCAAAACATAAGTCTACAGCTACAGAGGAGTCTAGAGAGATGGTTTGTAACCATTGTGGCTCATAAGGCAGTCCCACCTCTAAATTATTTATCTATATTTATAATATGTATAAAATTAACATAATAGCAATGATTACGATTATTAATACAATTTATGGTCAATAAATTGCATCCCTATAGTTTTATTTGTAAGCACCTGTTTTCACATTTGCACTATTGACATTTTTATTGAACTTATTTTAAATAAATAAAATAAAATAAATACAGATTTGTCATGCCAATAAAGAACACTAAGCTGCAGTTGAAATTATTATGGGAGTACAATATATGCCAAAAAAAAAAAAACAGCACCCATATAACTCTCTAATTGAAGAGAAGCGCCGGAATGAAGCTGGCAGACGGAGGGAGGAGAGAACAGAACAGAGAGGGTGAAGAGAGGGAGGAGATCTTGTCAACTCTGTTAATTGCGAGGTATGCTGAATCAACGGTAGCAGAATGCGGCCACCGTGACGGCAAAAAAAGAACAAAGCAATAAGCCACGAGGCCGCTTCGCTACGCACCAAAGAACACTCCTTATCTGTGCTAAAAATCACTGTACGCAAGGCCTCGAGTGCCTTATTGCTTTTATATAATACTAACGAAAGCAATACGATATAAGACACTTGTGTTCAATAAAACGAATGTTTATTTAAAATAATAATACGAACAATCATTTCAATGTTGAGCAATATAGCAATGCATCAACTTATATGAATGTGCGGTCAGTCCCTATTGTGCATTTTATAATACTGAGGGTGGCTCATCTAGTCAAAACACACACACATCCACAGTATACAGATATATACTGTATATAGATGTATAAAAAGAGATAATGAGGGATAATGGGTTATCGATAATCAATGAGAAAGTGAGAAACATCAAAGGAACAAATGAGGAAGGGTTTGAAAAAGGGGCCAGACGGAGTAATACTGAGTAAGAGTGGTCTAGAACATCAAGGAGAGAGGGGTCGAGTATTGAAGGAGTGAGAGATAAAAGAAAGATGGACAACGAGAGAGTATGCGTATGAGAGAGAGAGTGTGTGCGTGTGTGTGTGTGTGTGTGTGTGTGTGTGTCGGATGGCAAATCTGTTTGCTGGCTGGACTCCAGGCACTGGAGTTTGGCCAACTGGCAGCTTGCCGATTGGGGCTTCCTGGATTCAGTCCCTAAAAACAATCATTTGGACAAAGTGTGTATGTGTGTTTGTTCGTGTGTGTGTGTGTGTGTGTGTGTGTGTGAGAGAGAGAGAGAGAGAGAGAGAGAGAGAGAGAGAGAGAGAGAGAGAGAGAGAGAGAGAGAGAGAGAGAGAGAACAAACATATATTTGAGCGGGTGTACACGAGCTACTGTAACCAATTATTTTCCTCTTACGCTCTCATTTATTATGAAATATACAAACTGTCTCCTTGTCTTTTCCCAGGCTAAACACCCTCTCCACACACACACACACACACACACACACTAATAGTCACTTCATGCAACGTGCCAAGCCAAGCCTGGCTTCCTCCACCAGCTGGGACTTCAAAGGTGATCCCCTCTCTGTTGCTCTGAGCCAACTCTCTCTCTCTTTATGTCTCTCTCTCTAGCTCTCATGCAGACCGAGCGCGCAGACCAACCTCCAACACTTGCGCGCTCTCAGAGTATAAACTTGTAGTGCTTTCGCAGTCTGACTTCTGTTCTACCTGCTCCAGGCGTTTTACATTAACACCCGGTGAAACGCTCAGCTGTGTGCTTAATGTCTCACACAACACTTGTTTGGAGAATTTAGACGATGCAAATGTGTATGAGGATATGTATGTGGGAGAGAGAGAGAGAGAGAGAGAGAGAGAGAGAGAATAAACATAAGCATCCTCCGGTCAGGCACAATCAGAACCTGATGTTCCTTGGAGAACTCACACAGATGGGAAAACAGGTGTCCAGTTTGCTTTCAACTTGTTCATCCAAAGCATAACTCTCGTTTTACAGGAAATCATTTACAGAAAAAGGAAAAAAAAGCTTTATTTATATTAAACCATCTTAACACACACCGACAGGTATTAGAATTCAATTTTGTTACTAAAAGTGTCTTTTATCCAAAGCCACGTAATTTTTTTGGTGAAAAATTCACAGAAATTCAAGCTATGTAGACGGTTTCTTTGGGTACACGCACCTGGCCGAAGTTAACTTCCGGTCTGTTTGTTGATCGGTCTGGCTAGTGGCTAAAAATATAACTATTAATATTAATATTTTATTGTATAATAATTGTATTAAGTAAACAATTTGTTGAATGGGTCGTGTAACTTGTTGCATTTAAGTTTAGCCAAGTAACGGTTCTTCTACTGGTAACTCAAAATAATACTGACTAGACATACTTTTAATTTGCTATGTAATTTACTTACTGTAATTTACTATGTAATCAGAAATAAGCCGCAGAAACTCTATTCTCTGCGGATGTGTACCGGAAGTTAAGTTTGGGCCACAAAAGCACACATGCGCAGTAACACTTGCTTATATCGTTGCTTTGAAACTATAGTTTTTGTATAAAATGGGGAACAACATTAAACTTCATATACTTTTTCAAACACACCAGATTTCTCTCTCACACACCGCTGGCTAGGTTGTCTTTCATAGGGCAGTTGGATGCAGTTATCAGTGTGTGGCTCATCGTTGCCCTATTTCTAGGACTACAAACACCCATTTACACACACATGCTAACACACACACACACCTGACTGGGGGAGATAAAGCAGGCACTGAAAAGCGGTGCCTGACCACAAACTGTTCATAGCCAAAAGAGGAGCCGAGGGGCCAACAGGCAGTGAGGACACACACACACACACAAACAAACGCGTTCGACAGGTTCCGGAAGCTAGCACCTCCCTGTGGTGATGCTTCTAACCCTCTGCATCTCCCAGTTAAAACCGCATGCACGTACCCACAAAAATACCCACACAGATGCACACCCTGTGTGTGAGTGTCAGTTGTCTGGGCAGGAAGTAGACCGTTGCAGATGGGTTTAACCATAAGGGTCACGAGACCCCTGGCTCTGGCTGAGGAAACCCCACATCATCCCCCCCAAAAACAGACAATACCAGAGGATTGTTGAGGGTGTATGCGCTCATATCGAACCAGCACAATGACATTTCACATTAACTTTTTAAGGTAATTTAAGTTAAGGTAATTTACTAAATTGCTAACAGACATTACCGCACCACCCTCATAAAGTTAATAAATATTAATTAACAATTTCCTGGACCACACAGAAGATGCTGCTGCATCCAATCAACTCAAGCTTTTCTCTCCTGTCCTCCCCCCTTCACCCCCCGGCCTAATGGGTCAGGTGGGGCGTCACATCATCGGTAGCTGGACCGTCTCCCGGGGAACAGGGTCGGGGTAATTGCATGGCTCGTTTTGATGACACGCTTTTTATGCAAATGAGGCGGGGAGCGCGGGGACATGGCTGGGGGGGAAAGTAGCCGTCAAATCGGCTGCTTCGGGGGGGCTGAGCACAATTAAAGACTGATTTCGATAATGAGCTCTTATCATCACGATGGGGCCATTTGCATCATTATAGACACATTCTATTATTAATATTATTGTTATTATTATTATTATTTTTATAGTGACAATCAGGACCATCATCATTACAACTATGATTATTGTTATTGTTTCATAGCTGTTGATGGTTTATGTAAAGCGCAGAGTTATCCGCCAGGTCGGCTCTGTATTTCGCTCTCTCTCCGTCTCGCGCGCAGATTTGTTCAGTCATTCGGTTACAGTAGCGCTCAGTGCCAGCAGTAACACCACTGTGTTCGCTGCCAACCACAATTACTGTTCCATTCTGCCAGCTGCCAAGAGCTTCGCAGATACAGAGCACTTAACCCGCACTGATACACACACACACACACACACACACACACACACACACACACACACACTTGTGAAAATACCGATACCAAGTGCTCAGCTATTTAAAAAGAATTGGACACACACACACACACACACACACACACTCAGGACATAAACATTTATATACAGATCTATAAACCTTCTGAAAACCTATTACACATTTATGTGCAGCCTATAGATTAAAATATAAGCACACAAGGTAAAAAACACAATCCTGCTCGTATATAAAAGCCAGAAATGTGGGAAATGTAAACAAACTAGACTGGAGATATGACAAAACGCAGCACACCAATATAGAACATTGCGTTGTGTATGTGTAATATAGGTGCTGTATAAATGATGCTGGGAATTTAAACCTGCAGTATATGAAAATGACATTGTGTAGATGAAGGCACAGTACAGTCCAAAACACTTGAAAATATGAATCCATCCGACATTCTGTACATATGGGAATACAGGAATGAACACAAGATATAAGAAACGCAGACAGGAAGAAAAGACTCACCTTCATGTGAGTGGGAAAACCAGATCTGTGATGGGGCCGTTGAATGGGGTCCGGTGCGATAGGGCGGAGAAGAGGGGGATGATGGTGGTCCGGTGTGGTGGGAGGGTGGAGAACCCAAACTGCTGGCCAGAAATGTACCCATGAAGGACGCAGAGGAGTTCCCTATGAGTCCACTGCCTGAGAAAAAAAACATCTGTTAAAAAAGACAAATCTTCAAAATTATTACATTTATAAAAAGTGGATTCCCATAGAAACAGTCAACCATTAAAAAGAGGCTATAAATGAGGGTTTGATCGACGCCTGTGATTTGTACCAACAGTCATCACATCTCAAAAAATTATTCAGACAAAATTAGACAGAAATAGACAGAAACTGCGATGAAAAGGCTAAATGAATTATCAAAGCCGAATTATAAGAGAGAGAGAAAGAGAGAGATACAGAATAAGAAAGTGGGGGAATGAGAAATGGAAAAGTGAAAAAGAGAAAAGTTTTTGAACATCTAAGTGTGCAGCATGTTCTAAGACACAGCTCCCATAATTAAGTCTCTGTGATCTCTCAGCTGTAGTCTCTCAACCCTTCTCTCTCTACGCACGCACACTCACTACGCAACAAGACCTACAAAGGAGAATAAGTCACCGACTGTAATACACCCTCATCCAAACAGTCATTAGTGTTAGATGTGAAGAAAGCAGATATACATTCAACCTGACAAGGGTTAAAAAAAATTCATTACGCATGCACGGTACATACATACAACATATGGGCCGTCATTAAATATCTGCACACGTCGTTTAACAATTGTTTTCTCTACAACAAAAGAAACACAACAAATTTGCAACGCTCCAATAAATTTGATTAACCTGAATGCTACAGAGGAATGGCTTTAATAAACTTCAGTCAATATAATTTAAATATGAGGCATTCATCAAACACTATTTGCACATGGTGCGACACAGCATATAGAATAATCAAATCAGTCTATTAAACTGAGTTTAATAGAGCGATTTGCGCATAAGATGTCGAGGTACCATCTGAATAAAACGTACAAGATTAACAACACACTGTGAATTCTTTGCCGATGAAAAAACCACGCACGCGGTTGTTAGTTTCGGCGCGTGCGACTGCGGTTTCCTGTGTGTCTCCCCCGACAAAGACCCTGCCCTTGTGTCCCCGAAACAACCGCCAATTAAACATCGAGGTAAAGGCAAGTGCGGTTTCATTTCCTAAACTGATAAAAGTTAATTAACGTGGGTGAAAAGGATGAAGTTAAGGAAGACGTGTATGGGTGTGAAATTACAAAATGACTGTTCTTACAAGATAAACAGAGCACCAGGCCACAACTCGAGCCCCGGGCTGAAACCCCAGCGTCTGAGGAGGGCGGAAAAATGTTGAGAAACAGCAGAATTACAGGTTTGAAAAGACGTTAGGCCGCCGGTGCCGGGGCGGATTCTGGTTTCCTTGGGATGACAACCGACAGACACTTCATCTTTCATCCACGCACTCATTTCCCTTGGAGTGACGGATGAAAGTAGCCTTTTAGCATTATGAACAGTTTCTTCTATCATGGAACGGTATAATTCAAGCCGCAGTGTAATAATTCCCACAGTATAATTCCCAGCACACATTACTGCTGTTCTTCCTCCCAAGTGTCCCTGCCACCTTCCCACGGGTTCCAATACTGAAATAATAGACCTGTGTTCTTCAAGAGCACTGCAGCCACTATTCGATGATGTATTGTGGGTGTGGTCTCCTCAATTCTGGCAAAACACACCCGTATATTTAAGTTTTTTCCAAAGAGTAAAAATGTTGGATGCTAGCTTGTTGCATACAATGTGAACAGTATGCCGTCTCAAGCAATGTTAAAAAATGAAAGTTGAATTCTGTAACTTTTTTGTGTATGACCTATAATATAAAGATATTTTGAGAAATGTCTCAGAGGTTTTGTGTCCAGTGGAAGTCAATGCACAACAACACACATTGTTTGGATATCCATCTGTTTCCATCTATTTCCACACATTAATTCAGTTTACTATTGTGCAATCCTCAAATTTAGATTTCCTAACTGCAGTTGATCACTTTACGTGCCCATCACACGCTCTCTCAAAGTCCGAGAGGGTGGTTCTTGGCCAAAACGAGCTGCGAAGTGAACCAGACTACGCCGCAAGTCAAAAGTCTGGCTACGATCCCCAGCCGTACACAGGCTTCTCCTCAAGAGCACATAAAAGCCCTCTCTCCTCCTCTACGCCCTCCGCCAACTTCCCTTTAATGAAACGTTTCCTCTTGTTTGCTTTCCTTTATTGACTTTTTTCTCTCTTTCTTCCTCCGTCTCGAGTGCGCCGGTGGGCCGAGCATCAGCTGCAACGGGTGAAATTATTGCCTGCGCTCGCCCTACCAAGCCCCCCTTCCTCCACCATCTCTAATAAACCAAACCGGAGAAATGAAACGCTGTTGATCCTGGAAAGAACGGATGAGGTTGTGAAAGGAAAGGATGGCGGGACGTCTAGAGGCTGTCCCCACAAAAAGACACGCAGGAGCCAAAGAAAGCTATCGGTTAGTGCATGGTGTGGGGCGGCACGCTGAAACCGGGGAAGCCCAGTCGCATGGGCAAGTCATTACGCTAGGAATACTGCAAGATGTAAAGAATGATGCGGAGACGGATCCCCGAAGGGAGCGTGTTTATTTACGTCCGCGGCGGGAAACACGCCTGAACGGGAGAGAGAGTGACTCTTGTGCGAGCGCTTAAGGAAATCGGGTCATGTGCATACTAATCGCCCGATTCCAGGCTCAGAGCGACATTAATCCAATTAAGGAATTAAAAGGAAGAATCCAGAAGAGTGGGAGTCCCGAGTGTGTTTGCCACACGCGCGCAAACACACTCTCATGGAACTGCCAATTGCACAAGTGCATGTTCAGCCTTGTCATCAGATGAGAGTCCCCTAGCGCTGCACTTCATCTGAACGAGAGAGAGAAACGGAGGGGTTTAAGGGGGAAAAAAGTCAAGTCAGAGGTTTGGATTATGTGTTACTTGTTTAAGTTCAGTCTTACAGAGGTCCAAATGAAGTGCAATCCATCAGCACCCAGAACAGCTCTGGGTTCTAATGGGTCTGTGTGTGTACATTAGAACAGATGTCTCTCTCTATCGCGCTCTCTCTCGCTCCACAGGAGGATGTTTATGTCTGCCAGCGCTGAGTACTCGGTTCCACAGACAGAGATAACACAAGTGCCGCTCCAGCCACAGCGGAGAAAGAAACAGTAACACGAACAGATAGAGAGAAACAGTGTGTTTGCTTTGGTCTATTGGTAAAGGGAAAGTTACCCAAAAATGAAAATTCTGTCATCATTTACTCACCATCATGTCATTTCAAATCTGTATGACTTTCTTTCTTCTCCAGAACACAAAAGAAGATATCATGAAGAATGTTGGAAACCAGATAACATTGGATGCCGTTGACTTCCACTGTGTAGACACAATACATTTCTCAAAATATCTTCTTTTGTGTTTCACAGACGAACCTGCATGAGGACTTAGGGTCAGAATACTTTCTTCTGATTGGTCAAATTGTTTACTGTAGGTATAAGGTCAAAGCAAATGTCCCAAGCAAAGCATTTCCTACACAGCTGTTCATTTCAAATCAATATTTCATGTCCAGTGAAGCACATCCAGACGGCCATTCTTGCAAAAAGAAGCATACATTATTTCTTACTAAATATTAATGGAAAGTCCCATTTACCCGGATAGATAAACATATGTGAGAAACATGATCAAACTGTAAGCAGACTTCACTTTACAATGTGCAAAAATGACAAATTTAAAAGTCCATCTTTCATCACAACATGCGTTCCCACACACACAGCTACATCAGCACGAGAGCTGGAATATGTCATAGATCACGACGCGAGTGGAGGATGGGCGTGAGAGACTTCATATTAAGGGTTTCATCAGGGGAGTGGTTACCGCACATGTGTGTGTGACTGGGTGTGTGCGGCGGGGGAGTCTGAGACTGTTTACACAGCTGGGTTCCACGCTCCCGCACAAGCCCACGTCTCGCTGTCCCCCAAAACATGTGCCACTCCAAGAGCAGAAAACCCCAATATTTTCTCTCTTTATAGTCATAATAAATAGCCTTTGGGAGGGAAAAGGGGGGAGCTGCAGAAACAGCACACTTTTCTCACTGCGTGTTTGTCTTGCGTCTCTGCGCCATGAGTCAGAGTAAAAAACACCCTTTTGGGATTCTGCCGTACGAGAGGATATTTTCGGTTTTGGCCCGATCGACTGTGTCAGTGAGTCTAAACCAACACGGGGCTATTTAGGGTAATCCACATGTAAAAGTAGCATTAGTCATTAATCATTTCTGTTTCCAAACACAGAAACGGCAGAGACAGGAAGGATTTAAATGAACGTGGCATTGAACGTATAACGCCGCTCCCGCTGGAGGTCTATCCCCTGGTTGCGCTCTAAAATTACATCCGTCAGCGTGCCGTTGGAAGGGTTTTTGGCCAGGTGCTACAAGTGCGGCATGTGTATAATGAGCCTGGATTTCTGAAGGGTTTAACACATCCCAAATTGTTTTTCTGTTCCAGACTGAGTCTTAAAGGGATATGTCACCCAAAATTGAACATTTGATCATTACGTATTCACACTGACACCATTTATCATCATTGTATTCTAAAAGCAAAGCATTAACATTTTCTACAATATAATTTTATAATTTTAGCCTTTTATTATAATACCAAAAAAATGGCATAAGATGAGCAAATGAGGAAATTTTAATGAGATTGCTAATTTGTATAAATTCATACAATGTGAACTGTACAAAAACATACGATAACTAAAAATAATAAAGCATAAATCGTGCAAATTCATATGAATAAATCACCATGCAAAATAGTTTCCAATTTCCATGAGATTGTGTTAAAACATCCCTTTGAAGACTGTATGACATTTAAGGTACAATTATTAACATAGGATGTCTGTAGTTATTAAATTTGGGAGTGTCTATTGCCTGAAAGTGGTCATTACAGAAGGTCATGTGTTCTCAAAACACATATACATCAATAAAAGCAGAAATGACTTCAATGAAGGCCAATTCCACACTATACTATCTGACAGGAAGCACAAATCAAGATCAGCTTGCACCTACAAGAGCTGCCACACATTTCTACAGCTTTGTTACAATTTAGAGGTTCAACTTAAAACCTAATAATGAAACGAATAGGAAATAAAAAAGGACCAAACAACAACCTTAAAAAACTATGCGTGGGTCATCCCATAATAGGTTCATTACACAAAGTTATGCAGCATCTCAGGATAAGTCAAACAACAGTACATAACTCACGTAACTCATGAAATAAAATGTTGCTGAAATTTCAAACCAGCAGCAATGAAAGACA
Organism: Oreonectes daqikongensis; assembly: GCA_026939265.1. Lineage (NCBI taxonomy): Eukaryota > Metazoa > Chordata > Actinopteri > Cypriniformes > Nemacheilidae > Oreonectes > Oreonectes daqikongensis. Next base: position 1,522,020 of record JAOTQM010000125.1, on the reverse strand, counting down.
AAAAGCAGAGAAGAATCATACAGTAGAAAACGAAAGGCCCAAATATCTATAGCCAAGACAGCCAGGTCTGTGGCTCGGGGTGTTTGTGTAGGCACGGAGTCACGGACAGCACAGCCGGCGAGAACAACGGAGCATCGTTTGCTGGACAGTAAAAGTGCATCATGCATGTAAAGAAACAGGACAGCACACCACCCAAAGAGAAAAAGAAAACAATGACGGATAGTCTGAAAGCAGCACCATGAAGTGGAGTGAGAAATGCAAATTTGTAAAAACAGATTTTTTTTTTAAAACAAAGATTTAACCATGAAACACACTATGCCAGTATGTGACACTTGTAGTAAGAAGGGTATTTTTAATTCAACGCAAGTATGTTGCATTCTCAATATTGATACAAGGGGCTACAGTAAGCATTAGTGTAAACTAAAAGGTCAGCATTTTCTTTACTACCGCAACAGTTTGACAAGAATTGTAATTAAAATGTTTATAAGCTAGCAAAACTGAATTTTTCCATTTTAATGGAAAATGCATTGGAAGGTAACTCTATCACCCTCTCGAGTACTGAGGTTTGTTAACGTCACAGTGCCGCAAGAAAGCATGTACGACAAGGCTGGATTTGTGCCTGCATACTTTCATAGAGTACATTTCTAAAGACCACAAGCTAAACGCATTAGTTAGCTGGCATGGCCACAATACACTGGTGGAATTAAAAGGTTGTCTCTCCATTTTTTTAAATTAGCGGGTGCTTTTCATCACCTCCAGATGATTCAGACTACATATAATTTTGGTTTGGAAAGCGGCAGGACTTGTCCAACCACATTTCCAAATGTGACAAATAGCTGTTCTGTCTCCATTGCGGATCAATTAAAAGCATTTCTAACGGTCTGTGCTCACATAGGTTTCACTTTAAATCACAGACACATTTTCAACCCTCTTATTTAAAACCGTAATGAATTCAAACTGGTGCTGTCAATCAAATAAAAAACACCCAGGCTAATACAAAAATCTAAATGTGTATATATTGAGTGTGTGTGTAGGAGCATATATGAGGGGAAAAAAGAGTCAATCATAGCAGACTAAACAATAGCAGTGATGAGCAGACACACACACACACACACACACACACACTTTATGACACAACTCCCCGCTGGCACCGACGCCCCTCTATTTCCATGTATGAATGTTTGAATCAACCCCCCGTGTGTGTGAAACAGCCCTCTATGATCAGCAGGTCTCTAAAATAACTCCACCTTCAGAACAAAACAGAGAGAGGGAATAAACACAGTAGTGAGAGATCACACATAAAAACTAGACACACATACAACACACACAGCGCTCCACAACGCAAACACAGCAGTCTGGGTCAACTCAGGGTTCACAGATAGGACACACCTGTGCACACGCACACACCATTACTTCTATCAAGATGAGGACACTCCATTTTTTAATATACAGTTAGATATAAATAGTATAACCCAATTTGTCCGAAATTAAAGGGATAGTTCACCCAAAAATAAAATACAATAAAATTAAAATAAATAAAATTAAAATTCTAAAATAAAATTAAATTCTTTCATCTTTTACTCACCCTCATGTCATTCCATAAATGTCTTTCCTTCTTCTGCAGAACACAAAAGAAGATATTTTGAAGGACATTGGTGCCCCAACAACATTAACCCTATTGACTTCTATTGTACTGTAAAAAATAAATGTTGGTTCAACTTAAAAAATAAGTCACCTGGCTACCTTAAAATTTGAAATTAATTCAACTTAAAAATATTACAAGTTTGCATGAAATTTATTAGTTAACTAATGTTTGAATTAGTTGAATGAACTCGAAATTTTAAGGCAGCCATGTTACTTTTTTTTTTTTTTTAAGTTAACCACAAAACATTTTTTACGGTGTGTATGGACACAAAACCACTGAGACATTTCTTAAAATGTCTTCTTTCGTGCTCCACAGATTAAAGAGTCATATACAGGTTTTGAATGACATGATTGATTGACAAAATGCTCATTTTTGGGTGAACTATCCCTTTAAGAAGCATTTATATAGAGGTCATGGGTTTGATCCTCAGGGAACACATATAGATAAAAAAATGGATAAAAGCATAAATGTAAAATTAAACTACAACAGTTATCATTTCGTTCTTTCTACTACTTTGCATTATTCTATTGCTCTATATCAATATTTTGTTTCTCTATTTCTTCTGACACATCAATCCCACCATAAATAGCTGTGTCATCACAGGTATACTTTCCCATCACCCTCCCTCCACACCATCAAGTCTTTAATAAGCAAACTCTGCTCTAGTTCTCTGGATACGCATCTCGTCCCCCCCATCATTTCGTCGTGCTCTCTCACCAAACAGCGGCAACGTCATATTGTCATTTTTTTGCTCTCCCTACCTCATTAAATCTCCCTTCCTCCCTTTGCTGCTTCCCGCGGCTCCTCTCCTGCTAAAAATGCTGCGCTAGTGGCTAGCGCTCTACGCTCCAGCGCTTACGGTAAACTCGCACACACTCTTGCACCCTCGCAGACATATGGATGCTGTCAGCCTGCCTCGGCTAGGCTAATTACATGCAACAAGCAAAGCCACCATTTGTTCCAAACAGGGAACGATTCAATTGTCTGCTACGAGCATTTGTTTTCATGCTAATCGGCCTGTTGTCACGAGAGCACTTTGGCTCAGGGGCCGAATATCATTCCACGTCCCCCTCAACCACCCTCTTCTCCCGTTCACCCTCTGTTGTATCCTGAGTGTCGGCATGGGAGACGTGAAGGATGAAGCTAGTGAATATCAGATGGCGCTCCGGTATTAACTAATGACATGCTGCTGTCCAAAACCAGGGGCTCAGCCAGAGCCTCATCCCGACCCAAGGGGCCAAGAGCAGAGAAACCGAGCGGAATTAACATGGAGACGAGCTCTTGTGCTTTCTGGATTGACCTATAACTCCAGAGGCCGAAGCCTAATAGATGTCAGTGGGCTACTAGACAAACCGACAGTGTTCTGGACGGGCGACTAAGACATTTTTGTGCATTTTCCAATCAGAAAAGACCTGCTAACAACAGCGCTATGGCAGTCTCACTACAGGATTCCTGGAATCCCAGTACGGGATTTCTAATGTAAAGACCAGCAAGTGCCTCTCCCTCTCTCATTCTCCCAGCATTTTCTCTCTCTGCTCCAAGCTGCTTGTTTTGATTCCAGTTCTTATTTTTCCATTGGCGCTGTACAGAGAAAATCATATTCCCTTTCCCACTGGGCTCATGCAGTTGCACTGATATGGAAAATTATTTCAGAGGCAGCCTGAACCGTAAACGCTATTTTTTTCCCTCTCCTTTTTCCCCTCTCACACCCCCGTTTTTCCTCTTTCTCTCACTCTTTCTTTCGTTCGCGGTAGGGAGGATATACTCCAAGGCCTTGAGAGCGCACTCGGCAAGGGCGATCCGGCGGCTCTGTCCGTTCCACAAAGAACGAGAGGTGAGAAATCCATTTAGCATGTACAATACACCTGAATCACACCAGGTGCGTGCTTTTAAATCGACCGGCTCCGCTGACGCTCCTCCATTCAGCACATTCATAAGGGCAGAGTCTGTCTCGCCGTGCCTCTCTTTGCTGGATTATGTTTTATATCATCCACACCGCTGGTGGAGAGTTTGACTCGCTGTAAGCAGAGATTCTATAGCAGGTCAGAGCCACCTCCCGTGGGCAGTCAGACTCCAGCTCGGAGACGAGTCTGGAGGAAGAAAGCCGCTCTATTTCACGGGTGGAAATTCACAAGGCATCCAGCGAGACTGGAAAACATGCCCAGTATGAGACTTATTCCTGTAATAGATGACTAATGCATTTGCTTATCCTCACGCCACTGTGTGTTTGCACATGTTGGCGGGTTTCTCTTTAGTTTTAGCCCAAGTGTATGTGTGCATCAAATTCCTCTTGATTTATGAGCATCTTTGCACCGTGATTTCTCACTGCTGTAACTGCGAGTATCATCAACCGCATGCCATGTGAAGTGCCACCCACCTATAGGAAAATCACAGATGAGATCTCTTTAATAATATCTCAATTGTTTTTCCTAGACTATGATAGGATTAATAGGAAAATGAATGGAGACTATTAATAATGTCATTTTAACATTGACAATTGGATTTTTTAAAAGGATTTTTTAGAGAAAACTGAGACAAGGTTCAAATTAAAGTCTTCAAATTTTTTTCTCTGAAGATGCACAAATACTAACTGAGACATCACATAGCCTAGATACCCATATTATCCCACTTTGCCTGTCATATCAGAAGAGTGCTGGGATCAGGTGGGTGGGTGGTCTGGCCGGGGAAGCTGGGACTTTGGGATGGGCTAGACTGTCAGCTGGGTGGGCTCCCAGCAGGAAGCCTCAGGGGCCACTCAGACAGTACACACACACACACACACACACACACACACACACACACACACACACACACAATGTCCAAAGCACAGGACTTAATTCTCCCTTAGGAACAACATGTTTCAACAGCAAGGACAAACTCTATCTAAACAAAAAGAGAGAGAAAACAAGTCTGACTGGAGGGAAAGAATAAGAGTTTGAGAAAGGAGGTACAAAAGAAAATGTGCTGGCAGGTTACAGTCAGAGAACAATACATATCTATTTATCTATTTTAATCTCCCTTGTATTCATATTTCCAGATCATGTCTGTTTCATTATAATTTCAATCTTTCATTTCATTTCTTCTTTCCCAGCAGCCCTTGCCCTTGCCATCAGGCTGAATCTCACACGCTGCATATCATCATTGTTTTTAATCAATGTCCAATCTGATTATTTTCAATGTCTCTGTTTGTTTCCTTCACCATTCTCACCAAGAGCATTCAGTGCACGTGGCCTTGCCTCCTTACTTAGTGCTCAATGGTGTGAAGAGAATGATGTCGGGTTGAAAAAACATTAAATACAAATAAACAATAATATTAAAAAAAGATGCTTATTCATGGCAATACTAAATGAAAACAAAAGTGTAATATGTTGTTATTTTTAAATATTTTAAAACAGATTCTGAAAAGGCCATATAAACTCATGCAAAAGGGTTTCCATATAAAGAATAAGACGTGACCAATATGGAGACAAGCAATGATTTATAGAACCAATAAAAAAATTATTTTAATCAAAGCAGAGGTCTATGAAGTAATATTTCATCATAGTTTCCCAGGCCTCCTTTCTCTGACCCTAGGCCACGTCATCACTCCAGAGGCCTTTCTGCAAGTCTGCAGCCTCACAGAGGAACCAAAGATCCCACTGACAACTCACTGAGAAGTCATTCCTACCCTTGACTCACAAGACCTTCCCAAACTTTCCATAAAGCTGTAAAGAATAAAGCAGGTCAAAGGAATCTTGAGGGAGTCGGTACGCCTGAGGTTTAAACTCCCGACAAATCGCCAGCAGTCAATATTTACTCAAGCACCAAAAATCCATGTCATAGCTTTCGAGCAGATGTAAAATCGCACGGACGCTTCCAAAGACCTGAACATCAAGTTAATGAAAAACCCGCCGCCGTCGTATCAAGAAGTAAACAGGACGTGAGATGTCTCAAGACATACCGAGAGAGTTTTGTCACACTAATGACCGATTCCCACCATTAGCAATGTCCTAACATTTACACAACTTTGAAGAGCAAGCCAAATCAGTTTTGGACTGACAGCAAACATTTACATGCCCTGTGCTGGTATCAAGACCCCTGCTTTCTCAGGGCCGCCCTCCCACTCCTGTGAGTGAGAAGATCCAGAGCAGTCCCGCAGACAGAAGACAGAGCTGACCGTGACTGCGTCTGCTCAAACCCGGTCCCCCCGGGGGAGAGCTCGGATTGAAAGCAGAGCTGAAAAGATAAGTCCGCAGGCCACGCTGGCCAAGGACTTTCCGCCCCGTGGTGCAAGGCCTGATGTTGGCGTTTCCTCTGGGGAAGGTGAGGGCTGATTCGTTTGGGCCTGGCGAAAGAATTATAGACAGGAAAATGGGACAGAGGAAGAATGAGGGAGGGTGAGAACAAAGAGAGAGGAAGGGAGTAAAGGTGACCTGTGGCAGGAGGATGAGGGTAGACAACCAGGTGCAGGGACAGAGCATTGGCATGTGTTTGTGGCATGTACATGTGTGCTTTATTTTTCATTATATGTTAAAGTTCTTGTAGGTTTTCTGTATGTGTGTGCTTGCGTTTGCATGTATTTGTATGTGCCCGTAAGTAAGACAAAATGATTCTTTCAGTATGTTTTTCCAGGATGATCACATGCCGACTTTGCTTAAGTCTCACAGTTCAAATGTATCAAATGTCCTCACGTGTATCTCCTCTAGAGTTTCAGAGGCGTTTTCAATGTCACAAACTGTGCTTCGAGACAGAGATTCAAATTTCTTATCAAATTCTTGTAAATGATGCCGTGAGCACGGTTCAATTGATGGCTATTTATGATTTAGAAAAATTAAATGGCTTTTATCATTTACTCATCCTCATGTCATTACAAACCTGTCTGACTTTCTTTCTTCTGCAAAACACAAAAAAAGAACGTTGCATAGCCCCCCACTGACAACAAAACAACATCATCTTTTCTGTTCTACAGAGGAAAGGGTCATAAACAGGTTTTAAAATTATTCCTTAAACAAGTTTGGGAAAACATCACAGATTGCTCCAAAGCAATAGAACTTAAGAGGAAAAGATGCCTAAAGCAATGAAAGATCTCTAAGCACAAAAATGTTCCTGTGTTTGTGTGTGACAGCAGGTGTGTGTGTGTGTGTGTGTGTGTGTGTGTGTGTGTGTGTGTGTGTGTGTAAACCACACAGGTTAAACACATGCAGATGAAAAGGTTAATGTGTTTCTTCAGGTTGATAGAGATCAGTCATCTTATCTTTCTCTCATCATTGCTCCACTGAGTCCCAAAGGTGACCCCCATATTCCATACAGTGAACCAACCCTGAGCCTCTTTCTTTTTGTCATTCCAGCCACTGGACTCTACCAGTCAGGGGGCGAAAAGGGGGTTTGAATGCTGTTAAAGCATTACCAGAGACACATGAATCTACCTCGCACTAAAGTTGAATTACGCCTTCCATCACACAGCCGCATTCATCCGTGACATTCTGATGTCTGCTGGACATCTGGTGAAATAAAGCAGCAAGCCTTCCCAGCTGGGGGGGGTAAAATTAGGGAGCACTTCCTGTAATCTGTACGCTCGCAGCAAAGGTCATCTTCACAGGAGAGCGCGCACAGACGGAGGCGTCATTTGACCCCGTGATGTCAGCGTCGGAGAGATGTCAGCCAATAGCTGCACAGCTGACTGGATTCAAAGTTGGCAGCTGATCAGGTCAGAAAGAAAGACTCTAGGTGTGGAAGAATTAAGCTATGACCCCAGAAGGAAACGTTATGGCTCAGAGGTTGTTCTTTCATAACTGAGCCATAGATATAATAGAGTTCTCAGTTGTAATTTAATTAAGAATCAACATTTTAATTAACTTTCTCATCTGCGCGTGTTTAACCTGTGTGGTTTTAACACACACATGCTCTCGTAGACGAACAACAGAAAATTGTATTGCTCAAAGATTGCTCTTTCATTGCTTTTTGAGGATCGCCTTAAAGTGAACATGAAAAATCTTCTTCAAAAACAAAACATTCTTCAAAATATATTTTTTTGTGTTCTGCAGAGTAAAGAAAGTCATACAGGTTTGAAATGACAAGAGGGCGGCGAGTAAATGAAGGAAGAATTTTCAAATGCAATCTTCAAAATGTCTCATGAGCAATAAAAGAGCAAGTATCTACATTGTCTTTGATGTTTCTCAAAAAAATTCATAGGAACAAATGAGACAGCTGCTGATATAATAAAATAATTGCAGGTATTGTTTTTATCTTCCCACTGAAATTTCAGACATTTGATTGCAAATATTGGAATATTACAAATCTCACAAACTGAGCTCACATTTTCCAAAAATAAATATCTAAAACTCCAGATAAGACTCTCAAGAGAAAAAAACTGAATCATAACGCTCCTAGAAGTCTCAATTTGCTCTCCATTTATTCTTACAGCTGTCTGTGAGAATCAGATGAGATATTAAAAAGATCTCATTTATCATTTCCTTCCTACAGCACTGACTGTTCAGACATCAGTCATTTAAAAGGAACAAAGTGGGAGTATCGAGAAAAGACTCATATTGTGAAATGACTGGATTCAGTTTCATCACACTGTTCTGTGCCGTTCAAGCTATCTGAACTGATCGAAACCAATGAAAGTACATTCACATGCCACGCACACACGCAAACAGTGTTTAGACGTGATGGGGAGCTGTACTCTGCATATTCGATCTTCGGCCAATCTGGAATCAATAAGTGCCAGCGTTGTATTGTCACAAATGCCAATTAACAGGGTCTCTACAAATGCTGACTTGTTCATACAACTCTCTCTCACACACAGACATGCAACGTGCACACGCATGCAATGCGCCGCATGCTTCCAGGCTTGCAGGATAAATAAATCAGTTGAAATAAAGTGGGAGGACTTGAGCTGGTTGCTGTAATGAAGAGAAAGCACTTTCATATTTCACCGGAAGAAAATCTCCTTTACAACATATAAAAAGTCAACTGAGAACACAATAAAAATTGGCATGTGCCTTTATGAGCTTTCCCTAGTGAAATGTGACCAAAGCTATGTGTGTGTTGCAGGCTGACAGTGTGTTGCGCTCAAATCAGCAGCTTCCTCGGGAGTTCAACCTTTTAACAGGTTGAGCTCTGCAGCCACCCAGAGACTTGGCAGCATACGGCGTACCGGCAATGTGTGTGTTAGGAGTCAGAGCTCAGTCCCTGCGTTGAGATGTTTTGACATCAGCAACAACACAAGTGACAGGCACTTACACACACACACACACACACACACACACAGGAAGCCTGATCTCATATGCTCATACAGACACTTAGACTTGTTAACGCTGGACTGAATTCCCATTAACACCAACGAATCCCTCTGTTAAATGTAATTAAGAACTCGTTCGCTGGAATCGAAACAAAAAAGTGTTAGAAGACATTAACTGAGAACAAACGACTATGAAGAAATATGTGACATAAAAACGACATCCAAATATTGTCACTGCGACATCAAAAGCCTCATGCGGGGCTTTACAGCGGTCTGGGTGCGATAAAAGGGCTGGTTCGGCTCCAGCGCGGTTTAGATCTGTGTAATGTTTGTTATGTGAAGCTATTTTAAAGGATGAGCTGTGGTATCAGCATGCTGCAGGTTCGGAGCGTGTTGATCTGGCTAGGTTGGTTCTGGCCCGTCGCCTTGAACGCTCAGCTAGATCATTAACTCATATCTGCATGGGACAACGGGTGTTTTAGAAGCATGCTGTACTCACTGTATGGACAAGTTAAACTCGGTACTTCCTCACACACACACACACACACACACACACACACACACACACACACACACACACAAAGGATTCCTGTGTTAGGAATGTTTATTCAGGGCTGACCGTGTGCTGTGCTCTCTGATAAGGGAGCAGTTAAGTCAACAGTGGACAGCGGGTCTGCCGTGAGCATGTTAGCCGCTGTTTGTTCAACAATCTGTTTACAGTAAACACTTTGACCGCAAGTCTGACCCGCTCACACCTTGCAACCTACAGCGCCCTCTGGCACAGTGTCGCCCCCTACTGATGACAGCCAGGCTTTGCATGTCAAAATGATGGGAAGATTCATTTCCTAGAAAACGATTATACGCTACCAGTCAAAAGTTTGGACATTTGGTTACAAGCATTCTTCCAAATATCTTTCTCTGTGTTCACCAGAATTCAATGTATACAGATTTGGAACAACTTGAGGATGAGTAAATGAAGACAGAATTTTCATTTTTGGATGAACTGTTCCTTTAATGGATAAGCTCATCATTGGATAGAATGAAAAGCATAAGAACATTAAAAAGCATCTCAGGTGAATTGCTTAGTATAAAGTGGGGAATAAAAAGCTGTACACAACTGTAATTTGAGCAAAGATTTGCTTTTGAAGAATCTAACATGTAAAATGCGTTTGGTCATTGTGTATTATATTCAGTTTTATCATATTTAATTTATTCATTTATTACATACATTTATTCCTTTAGAAGACGCTTTTATCTTCTGAATCTTCTTTAACAATTGACAAATGAGAAATATCACAAGAATTAATACAAAAAGTGTTTAAGTCTGTGAATTAGTGTATGTGAATATTGTATATGGATGAATAATGAACAGGTATGTCCATTTTTTTAAAACAACAATACAAATTTAGTTTACACCATCACTTGTTTATATTGATGGTAAATGGTATATTAGTGTCTCATTGAGTCCAACTGAAATACACAGAAACATCTAGAAAGTGACCGGCTGTTTGTAATGACACAACATGTTGACAGTACTCGCATTCAGGTGACTGCCTAGTGCTCAATATAAAGTGGAACAGGCAAGGGTTTGGGGATGCTCGACAATGCCGCATTTCTCAGGTAAAGGGACTTGAAGATCCGCACAACAGAAATCATGCTGCTTTAAGATTTCAGATTAATGGAGGAAGGCAGCGCCACAGCGAAAGAGAGAGAGAGGAGAGAAGCGCTGCTCCTTAAATTATGTAGAGACGGAATGAAATGAGAGTCGCTAACAGGTCAGTCTCGCCCAAATAAATGCACTGGTTCATGTCACTACTGCGAGAATGTTTACTGAAACACATTTTCCTCACCCAGCTTTTTCATTCTTTTCAGTCTCACATTCTCATAGTCACTGAGGGAATAAAATGAAGAGAAAGAAATAAGAGGCAGTAAGCAGCAAGGCGGCAAGAAGAGAAGGGAAATCAGAAAAAATGAAAGAAGGAAACTGGATAAACCTTCGCAAATTACGGATTTCCTGTGAATCTACAAACACACACGATCAGCCGTGAAGCATAGAGGCTCCTTAGAATTCGATTTTGACCATCACTTTGAAAACACATAAACATGAACACGCAGGCGGTTCCTGTAAGGGAGGGCATCCCAAAGGGAACGCATTTGCCCCAGCACTGGGATGAGGGCTCATAAAATCAATCACTCCTAGAAACAGCATGAAGTTTCAAATCAGTCATCCACCCTACCGGGGGCCTCCATAAACAAGAGCCCTGCTCCCACGCTCAAATTAAACACACACACACACACACACACACACAAATACACTTAGCTCAGAGACCAGAACAAGTTTCTAAACCTGCAGTAGATACTAACCTGCCACCAACTGCATATTCTAGTAAAAACTATTATGAAGTGGAAAAATTCCCTTACAGAGGAAGTGTGCAATTTTTAAACCACAGGCATCAGCGGCAAAATAGCAAAAATGATTTTCATCCCCCTTACACGTTCTTCATTGGCCGGACAAACTGATGGGCCAACCCTAAACTCACATCATTGGCTGAGCAAACACTGCTGTGTCAGGCTGGTCGTGACGCCCAAACAAATGCATGTTTTGATAGTGCCGCAATGTTTACACCTCTGGAGGATTGGCTTACTTATAGTGTTCTCTACACATTAGGAGAAAGTTATTTTAACGTTTGACGCACAATACATTTTGTGTAAAAAAACACATCAGAAGAATCTAGTTTAAACACAATCGTGCACACATTTATAATAATAGAAGGAGACAAGCTTGTCAAAATGTGATTATATGACACAGTTTCTTTGTTTCCACTCTCCATTAATTCTCAATCTCCATGGAGATCTGCACAGGTCCAACAGCTGTCAATCAAACATTCCTGGCACCAGATTGGAGGTTGAGAGAGTTCACCGCAGGTATCCGCCCCTATACTCTCGCAGACAGAAATCACGCAGCAGTCCTTCAAGCGTTCATCTGTCTGCCTGTCAACAGACTGAAGACACCCCAGACTATAGAGCTGTGAATCCCCCAGAGGTAAGAATGACAGAAGCGACAAAGAGAGAGAGAGAGAGAGAGAGAGAGAGAGAGAGAGAGAGAGAGAGAGAGAGAGATGAGATGAGATGAGAGCAGAGGAAGGGAGGAGCTGAGGGTGGATGAGTGTGTCTGGGGAACGCTCTCACATCATCAAGGGCAGAAGTGCACGTTGCATCTTTCTCACACACACCTAAAGGTGTCCATGTGTCTAGACGTGAACACACACATGCATACACACACAAATACGTCTCAATTTACACAATACAGAAATGCAAAGTTATGCACTTACAAAGGCATCAACATGCATGAAAATAGGCACACAATGCATACAAACCAGCATATTCTCCATACAAAAAGAATAAACATGATTCATGCACACGTAAACCATATACACACACACATAACTACTCCCAGTGGCCATAGAGAGCTGAGTAGATGATTGGCTGGCAAACCAGCTGGGTTTACGTTCTTCCTGTGATGGCGGAAGAGGGGAACCAATCAGAGGCAGCCGCGGGGGGCCAGGCACCAGGCTGATTAGATTGGGTGAAATGACAGTTAACACATGAAGGTAATCATAACTAGTCCATTTCCTAGCCACGTGACTAAATTTGCTTCACAACAACACGTACCTGTGATGCAGGCATGCACCGTATGCTCACGGGAATATTGCACCAATACCATGCAACAATTACACTTGTCTTAAAGCTGTTATTGTATATATTGACAAGGCGGTTGCAATAGAAAGTGCCTTCCAAGTCACAATGGCTGCATATGAGCGCTACATGTCAGTCTAGTCGCCAGGGCACGTCTCCGCCAATGAGTCTACTTCAATTATGTCTATTGCCGTAATCCACACAGACTTGATCTTGATTTGTCATCAAGTGTCATACAAATTTATACTGTCTGGTGGTGTGGTGATTACGGAAGTACTTGCTATAGGATTAACCCATAAACCATTAGAAAGGACTTGAAGCAGAAACCTATGATTTGATATTGTTCATTATTCATACATCACTTATATAGACTGTTTCAAAGCAAACAACGTAAACAAACGTTCTTGCGCATACATGCTTTTGTGGCCCAAACTTCACTTCCGGCACACATCCAAAAAGAATAAGTCCCTGCATATTATTTTCTGAACAAGCAAACGAAATACTGTCTAGCCAGTATTATTTTGGGGTTACAAAGAAGTGTTACTTGTCTAAACTTAAATGCGACAAAGTTATACGACCCATTCTAAACAAATTGTTTATTTAATATAATTAATCAAAGATATAATTCAACAATATTTTAGTTAATACAATTTTTGTACAATAAAATATTTATATAAATTAAATACAATATAAATATCTATGTTATTAGCCACTAGGCCAGATCGATAAACAAACACAGACTGGAAGTTAACTTCAGGCCAGACGCATGCATCCAATGAAACCCTCTATACATTTACATTTTATGACTAATGATTATGGCAAATTTTGTCCCAAATTCTGTAAATATGGCCACCAAAATAAGGGAAATAAACAAAGAGCAACATTGATATTTAAAGGAACAGTTCACTCGAAATGAAAATGGTCTCATAATTTACTCACCCCCATGACATCCCAGACATGACTTTGTTTCAACAACTCAACAAATAATTGTAAATTAATTGAACGCATTCCAAACAGTACATAATTCCAATATAAAGGTTATGCAAATAACACCAGTGGGTTAAAAAACATCTTCTGAAGCTAAATTACATGTGACGTCAACACACATTTTTAGGTTATTATGTGAAACTGTGAAACTAAAGAAAGAAAGACCGATACGCATCTAGCATGGTATGAGGGTGAGTAAAAAAAAGAATTTTCATTTTTGGGTGCAGTATCCCTTTGAGGCTGTTTTTTGTATCAACACCGCTAACAACCTGCCAGGAGGAACAGTTACGAACTGTCACCATAGACGTTGGATACGAAGGTCCAACCCCTCCTTCTGGTATAATCCAGCAGGTTTATTACACCAACTCGCCTGAACATGCCACCAGAATCACCTATTTGCATTTATACCACTGAAAACAGACACTGGCATCTATCATGGCACAAAAGAGCCAGTGAAAAGCATGATACAAATCTGCCATGGTTTCAAGGTTTTAAGGGAGCCATACAAGTAGAATGTAAACCCCACGGAGATGCCCATTAGTTTCTAGCGCTAGAGAAATGGCCGAAACAAAAGGAACTGTGGGAGAAGTTGTATTCGGCGTGTATGTGCATGTGTGCGTGTTATGATAAGGCTCTGATGGTGCTGTAGGCGACCAGGGGTCAGACACCTCATTAAGCCAAGAGGAGGGGGAGGAGAAAGAGCAATTAGCCATGATGTGGGGAGAGGAGAGCAAACACACTTCATTCAGTCACACTCGCACAAATATTCGCGCACACACACACACACACACACACACACACACGCACACGCACATACACACACAAAAAACCAAACAAAACAGGAGTGGCTGGATGGGCGCTGATCATTAATGAGTAATCACAGAGACAAATGACTTTTTCCGCTGCCCTAGGTATGTGTCCACTTACACATGCACACATCCCGAGCTTGTGCAAACAGGCATGCGGAGACCTGCAGATGAATTACTCACAGCTTGTCTTTTCTGAACTAATTCAGTCGCACACGTTAATTCCTTCAGGTTGTGCTTTTTCTGCTCTATTTCTTTGCTTTTTAAGAAAATATTACTTGTAATTCTTCATCATCTCAGTGTGTTTGTGTGCTTTCATTCCTCAAAGATAAAAGTAGATTAAAATACACATCGTTGCTGTTCTTCCCAAACCTCGGATGTCCAAATTCACTGCAAACACTAAACATTTTAAATAATTACAAGCTATTTTGAATACTTTTTATTGGTTAGATATTTGCAAAACCCAGTGATAAACATAAAGGGTGACATAATAAAAATGATTTATGGCATCATGAAATATGGAGAAACAAGGTTTCAAAAGGACAGCGGCAATATATTATTAATTCTAAAAATGCTAATAATTCTAATTAGCTTCATATAAAAAAAACTTCAGTTACATTTAGGTACCCAAGAAAATATGTACGTAAAGTAAAGGTGCAAACATATATTTACTCTGGATAAAAGCGTGTGCTAAATGTAAATAAATGTAAATGTATTTGCACAGGTTTGGCGATATTCATGAGGGTCATTTTTTATGCTCTCAAAATATAGTCAAACATGTCAAAAATAGACTTGAGGACATTTAAAGTAGTCCTCTGGCACATAAATCCGCCAAAGCCTGTAAATCTAATATGGTTAGGGTATAATAAATATTATTATCTTAGTATAAATACCATTGCAACTATGAGATCGCCTCAGCTTCCAAGCTCTGTGTGTGTGCGGGTAAGAGAGGCATAACATCAGTACATTCCAAATGCTGAACAAAGATATTAAATTGCCGATCTTTTAACCATAAGCGCAACTAAACAATGGTCGTACAGCTCTGTAAACAATGGATGGGGGTGTTGAGAGAGAAGAAGGAATGAGAAACCACAGAGAAATAAGATCTGGAGGAGTTCAGAGAGACCAACAGCTTCCTGCTCTTTGACTCCTGCTGGTAACTGCTCACTACATCAGATACGCACACACATCCTTTCTGTCGCACACAAATGTTCTTTATTTTTAACATGACATTAACCCACGCAACAGCACATGACATTAAAAAGCTGACATTAAAATCGGTCCATTGCACCTTAACAAGTTAAGATGCATTTCTACTAGCGATGACCATCTAAAATCTTTTAACAAGGTCAGTTTTACCATGTTTTGGAGAGATTTTCAAAACTTTTGTAGGCTATAGCCAAACCTGTACGCACCTACGCACACAAACTCGAAAACCCCTTGCTAAGCTAAAGCCACACAACTGGTTTCCTGTTGGAAAGTTGAAATAGCAAAACTTGTTGCAATGGGGTCTAGTCTGGTCTGGTCTGGCTCGGTTTTGTAGCCGCACTGGAACAAGCCTCTATATTTGGCTTCTGCGAGCCAGCGTGAAGCACGCTTAAAACCCCAAAGCTGAGGTACGACAAAACTCTCGCCCTCCCACGTTCAAAAAGATGATAGGGAAGAGGAAAAGAGGAGCAGTTTCCTTTGGGGAGTTTTGACAGACGTGAAACCCAAAACCACATCAGCTTGGCGCACAGATGCATACTAAAGTCAACTGAAAAGTGTACACTTTAGCGCTGTTTCTTGTTTTATTGTAGAGTCAGTGTGATGAGAGAAAGAGCGGTTAAAGATTTACAATGTAAGCTGAAGTGTCCAATTCTGATTTTTCCCCTTAAATCTTGAACAGGTGATGCTCCTGAAATGCAGCGTTTGTCACCCGGCATGTTCATCAAATGTAAACAAAACATCAATGCATCACTGACTTTTTGACACTGGAGATACTGCTAAGCACAGGTCGCCACCAATAGCCATCTTAAACTGTGTCAAATAACGAATATAACGCAATGTTAGATGCACTTTAAATAAAAAAGAGGTGTCACTCCTCATATTAATGAGGCCCTAAACCTCCTTGTTGGATTTGCCTTCCATATTCTTTACACCTAGGGGAGATTAAGCAATTACAATGGATGTCAAGAATCAAGATAGATGTAAAAATGAATTCAGACATGTTCACACTGAAGACATTTAGTAACAAAGCTGTCGGAATTATTTTAACATATGATGGCCCTGATCAGAATGATAAAAAAAAGATTTGGACCACGGTCAACTGCAGAGTGTAAATGCAGCGATAAAGAGAGATAGATAGTCAGCAGTCTGTGCTGTGAGACTGTGTGTGTGTGTGTGTGCGTGCATGCGTGTGGTAGTTAGTAAGGGTCAGGCTAGAGTTGAGTGGTGTCGGTGAAAAGGTGAGAGTTTCCACTTTAGGCCACTGCTTCCTCTGACAACCCAATACCATTCTCCTATAATCACACACACACACACACCCGCAAGCAAGCCAACATTTAACAGTTCTTACAGTCTAAACCCCCCTCTCTCTATCTCTACCTCACTTTCACAAAAACAGGTCTGTAAACCTAATGGTATGTTTACATACAAAACACAAAAGTGCATTACAGCTAAGCAGACATATGTTTATATCACTCAGGTCTGTGTTAACACACTACAGATGAGTACTAAGGTATTGTGGTATCTACAAACAATCGGTGCTAATTGAATCGTATGAAATTAATACATCACAGCGACCAAAGTCCAACAACAACAATATGCTAATAGCACTTGATTTTTAATTTCGTAATTTGTTTTGGCATTTTGGGTCCGAGTGGTTAGAGGGGGATGACAACTTCTGTCGACAAGTCAGAAGCTTGTTGACGCAAGTTGTCAGAGGGAGAAACGGTGCTCAACGCAGTCTGAAGAAGACTGTACACATAGGATGTGTACTTCATTTGAAAAGTACACAAAGCACAAGTGAGTAAAACAGAACTTGGTTTATAAAGGTGAACAATTTCACCATTATTTCATCTAGAAATTTTTCTATAGATTTCCAGTTTGTTGAACTCCATCATGCAACTGACCAATCGTATTAGTACTCGTAAATACGATTAGACTTTTGCCCCAACACAGAGAATATAATCATAGAACTGTATGGTTTAACTTTACAGTATTCAGAAAATAATTTTTGAGTACCTTTTTAAATTATTATTTGTGAAATGTTGTATAGTCAAATCCTAGTGTGACTTTACCTAACACAGAGACAAGAGCACTGGGAATCTGCTCTCCCCTCCACAATGTCACAATTTTCTCCACATTTCCTCCTTTCTTCTCTTCGTTCCTTCCTCTTTCCGTCTGTCCACTTCCATCTATCTGCCTTCTAAATCAATGTGTCTAATAAAGCCATCAGCTGCGCTGAAATATTGGGCAAACATGCACTCAATCAATGCATGCAAATGCCAGCCATCCATTCAGGACCCTTCTGAATATCGACATTGCTGCACGGCCGCGCCGCGCCGGGGGTTTGTGTATGCGTGTGTTCGACAAATAAAAACAGAAGGAAGGACAGATGAAGGGTTGAGAAAGAGGGAAACAGAAGATAAATAGGTTTTATTTTCTCCTCGTGTGGCTCCAGAATGGAGAGAGTGTGCAGCAGGAAAGCAGACTTCCTCTCCATTCGACCTGGACGCCGCCGACATGCCGCTGTTTAAACTACTGTTGAAGCGGCTTCCTGTACAACTATACACATCTTCCCTGTTGAATGAGGACAGGCAAGGTCGATCCCAGATTTGAGCTTACAAATATCACGAGATCACCGGACAAGTGCAGCATTTTGACCCGTGCTGACGTATTTCCTATTGAAACCTGCAAGTTT
Organism: Oreonectes daqikongensis; assembly: GCA_026939265.1. Lineage (NCBI taxonomy): Eukaryota > Metazoa > Chordata > Actinopteri > Cypriniformes > Nemacheilidae > Oreonectes > Oreonectes daqikongensis. Next base: position 1,503,760 of record JAOTQM010000125.1, on the reverse strand, counting down.
AGACAGGACGTATCGTAGTGCATGATGAGTCATTAAAAAATTTGTAACATTTTCCAGGAAGTATATTTTAAATGCACAACGCCAATCGTGATATCACAAGGTTTTTAAATGCACCAGAAAGTGAATTGGAGCGTTAATGTAACCTTTAGCAAACCCAACCACACTAATGAGGTCATTTCTCCCCTCATTCAAACATAACCACCCCCCCCCCCCCCGCAATGCAAGAAGCAAAGGTAAGATTCATTATTAGTACCTACAAAAAAAAACTGAATTATCCACCTTCAGATTCTCTCTCTAAACCCACTTAATTCCTAACAGCATCTGCCTGCCATCATACACAAATCACACCCAAAGTAACATGTCTCATTCTAATTCTTGCATTTCCCTATTGAACATTTGAGCTGGTAGTAAGGACTTGGAGTTCAGCAACCCCATGAAAAACCAGTCAGAGCAAAAACCAGTGTGAGAACTCTTTCTAAAACCCTGACCCAGAGTCAACAGCTGTTCTTTCTCTCTATAACAGCATGTCTACACTGAAATCCAGCTGTGTAATGTATGGCGACAATACTAGATCCCTCTTATTAAAATCATTTAAAAATGCTACTTTAACTGGTGTAATAATTCAGTGTAAATCGCTCATAAAATTATTTTGTCAATACACAGAAATCCATTCCTCTCATCCACCAGACATCATGGCTCTAACTAAAGTCAGAATCAAACTCTATGCAAGTATGTGAATGCAGACATCGCTATGCACACTGGTCCTGGATGTCAAGCATTGTTGCGTTCCGAAATATGCAAAAGATAAACTAATGCAAGTATGTTTTGCGATGTGCGTTGGCTCACCATGCTGATCACGCACTTGTAAACTATGTTCCTGTCTTAAGAATGACAAATACAATCCCAAATACTGAAATCTGAAGATAAAGGTAATGGGAAGGTAAAGAGTTTTGAAATGGTATCATTGAAAGAACAAGAATTCAAAGAGAAACGTACTGAAAAATAAAGGCACATGCAGGGAAAACTGAAAGGTCTAAGCAGAAATAATGGCAGTAATATTCAGTGGGAAGTGAATGTGTGACTATAAAGGAAATTGAATCACTTTTGTAAATTGTAGGTTAAGGATCAAAGCTGTAATAAAAAGGTGTGTTTGTGTCAGCACATGTATTAGTATATGAGAGTCTGAGAGATCGAGAATTAAAGACGATGTTAGCTATTTATTATGGAATCTATCTCACGCATACAATGTCCTTACTACCTGACAGATATTACTAAAACAGGTGTCACACATAAGAGTTTTTTCTTATTTAGCCAATCAGAAACTGTCACTGCCTGTCTATCATTTTGCAAGTTGTCTTTGGAGCGTAAGGTTTTTAAGTAAGAGTGCAGCGCACAAAGCTAAAGTTTGCTAAATGTATTTATTAGACTGACAGATGGAAGTGAATGGAATAAAGGTTGGGAGAGTAAAAGAGAGAGGATAAATGTAAAGGGAGTGAAAGAGTGTTTCCCTTGCCGAGTCGCAAGGAGACTTGACTCGGAGCCAAAGGGAAGTGTGTGTATCAGCCAAAGTGTAATCATAGGCCGGTCTCTCGGCTATTAGGAGAATTAAAGGCTGATTGAACGGTTTTTACAGTGAAAACATAACATTGGGCTGCCTCGCCGTGTTTGTCTACACGCTGCAACAGCTGGCCGAAACACTCCTCTGCCCCACCGAGAGCAAAAGAGAGGAGAGGAGCCAAGCTGGGAAGAGAGTTTAAATCATTAAAAAGACATGAATCACTAACTTTCCCCGGACATGTACCAACCGACGTTCGTTCTTGTATCCTGCCGTACATTTGGACTGTCATTCCTTAGACATCTATCAAGGCGAAAGAGAAAACGCTTTTGGCACCCAAGTTGAAGAATCACTATAGCCTCGATTCAAGCCTCACATCTCACCCTCTTTCTTCGGCCTGGACCGGCTCCACGTCCGTACCGCTCCGAGCACATTCGTGTGTGTGTGTGTGTGTGTGTGTGTGTGTGTGAGGAGGAAATGATAGTGGTGGACTGTGGGACTCTGACTGCCTCTGTGTTGTCTCCACAGCTGTGTGTAAGGCTCCTGACCTCTAAACAAAGCCTAGCACAGAGGAGCCACTATCTGGCAGGCATGATAGAGGACAGGCCAGCCAAGACAGACGTGCTGAGGGCCCGACCGTAAAGCCGGAGAGACAACACATCACCCGCAAGGCCTTTGATAACCGCTGCTGACTAAAACCAGCACGAACGCACTGAGATTCACTGAGGTTTTTACAGACAGACACAATAAATAGGAATACAAGAATTATAATAACAAAACAGGCCTGATGAATGCCATAAAGCAGTATGAACAGCGTTTCCACTGTAGTAAACATAAAATTACGAAAGCATCTCATAATTACATTAACATTTTAGTGAAACCTATACAAACACTGTGAGAATAATAAAAAGAGATGAAGAAACAGTTTTTACTGCGATTTCTCTAGCTCTCGCTTTTATTGTTCTTCTTCTATCAGTCATTCATGTACCTCTGTACCTCATCCACTTTCTGCTTCATTGTCTGTCTGTCACTGTGACCATATAGTCTTTCCATCTTTCATTTACATGTTTCTCAGTACCCCATCCCTGTCTCTCTGCAGTGTTTAATGTGCCGGCAGCGTTTACACCCCAGACAGCGGGTGCAGCACTTTAATCTTGGTAGTGTCTACATGACATCAGCACTCTCGCTGGAGCATAAACTATAGTCAAGGGAACACACACATACACTTACTCACATATACAATGTACTCATACATATATTATTCTTTCCTTCACTTATTTCTTTCTCTCTATTCATCCATCCATCCACCCATTCTTTCTTTCATTTTCACCTGCCATAAGTTTCCTTTTTTATTCCTCAATCCTTTCTTTATTCCTTTATGTATTTCCTTCCTCGTTTTTCGTCATTCATTCCTCGCATTTCCACCTTCAATTCCACTTCCCTCCCTTTCCATACACATTTCTTTCCTTTTTTCCATTCTTCCATTCATCCTTCCTCTTTCCTCTTTTTCCCCCCCCCCCTCACCGACATCCACAGTTTTATTCTGGGGTCCACTGAATGCTGAAGTCTAATCCTCACTAACAGTCCAGTATCAGTGTGAGACTGCAGCTCATAGACCCGGAGCCCAGAGTAGGATTACCAGCAGCCCTGAGTCTCACTCTGCTTCCTTGCGAATTCAGGCTCACAAGAGACTTACACACAGCGTGCGGCAACCCCGTAAGCTGCATCGTCATCTTTACTAAACAAAGCATCTCGTGTACAACTGGTTATATGTCATAGAAACAACACTCTTCGCATTAATTACAGAGACAATCCTGGTTAATGCAACCCGGATGCACTGCCCTGCCTAAAGGGTACAGGCACCTGTTTGCATTACCAGAGCTATAATCTCCAGGCTACAAACACCCACATATGGGTGTGCGAGTGCAGAGTTTAAATGCGCATGTAATATAAAAAACAAGACGTTAGCTAATTCATTTCCACAGCTAGATGTTTGTTTATAAGTAAAAAGTGATAATAAGGGCAGGTTCGTGTAGACGTTCACACAAACCCTGCACAGTCCCTTGTCAACAGCCCTTGTATGTGGTAATGCATTCCTCTTTAATCCAAATCGCAGTCATTATGTTGCCATGCTGATAGCCGCTGTGCATGTTTGTGTCCTAATTGGGATGACTGTGACTGCAGCGATGTCCTGACTATGGCCTGCATCAATTGTACACCTGATCTGGGCTAGATAAAAAAAGTGGCCAGCCTTATTACATTTGTCTATGCAGTCTGGTGTTAAATCAGTGCATTTTGGGGTAGAGGAATTTTTTTCTTCGGATTATTGGTATGAAACCCGCATGTTTTGACAAGTCGCAGAATTTGACTCGTGGGAGGAGCGCAGCTGAGAATTCGTGTGGTCAAATAAGGCTTCGTTTTCTGCATATTCCGAGTAAAAACAGCGAGGCCGGAGTCCAGAAATAGAACAGGGGCTATTATGGGATGCATGGAAGGCTGGTTCTGTGTTCAGGCATGACTGTGTGGTCACGGCGGTCACGGCAACTGTCTTTCCCCACAGCTAACCAACCTCCTGCCGAGTCTGAGAAACACTAATCAGAACCAGAGAGAGACGGAGACAGAGAGAGCAAGACAGAAAAACAAGCAAGTTCCTGCCTACAAAAAAAAAATCAGGAAGACGATTAGGGATGGATGAAAGCGAGCAAGGAAATCTCAACAAGCAATCAAAGCACGGGCCAAAGACAAAGGCGACACGTCAACCGTAGTTTTGTTTTAATCAGGGAACATGAAAATATTCAGACGTGCGGCTCGTAAGCAACAAGTCCCTCTCGAATTAAAGCCGGCGCTATAACGAGAGAGAGGAGAAGAGTGGCAAGAAGAGAGATAGCGCGTGTCCCTTGAGACTGATTAATATTGAATTCCTGATGCTAATCTTTGTTTTGTGCCTTTTTTCTTTACTGGTGTGGAAGCCGAAGCGTCTTTAAAAAGCATGCGTTATGTATATTTAATGAAGGCTCGGCATACATTTGAGCGCGAGTCTAGCTGTGTGGCATCCCACCCTGATCACATGCTCCAAACACCGAAATATACGGCGTGGCTTTTATAACAGTCGTACATACTGTGAGATCAAATTTGTTTTACAACGTCTGTAAGACGCATAAAACAAAAAACGTACTGATGGATGATGCACTCAGCATCGGATAGCACAGATCCTCACTGATCTTCGGCTGAAAACGTATTCATGCGTGGATGTACACTTAATACAGGTGTAAATTGAAAACACTGCAAGAAACTCTTGATGATATCATGTGATATTATCTGTATCTGATGGTGATGAGCTCAGCATAACCGAAACCTAAGGGTGCCAAGGAGAGACAATCTGAGCTCGTGAAGGACACTGAGGTTGATTGATTATTGATCATTGGATGCCCACACACGCATGCATCAACATAAACAATGTTACAATACTGGTCCCATGATTTAAAACACAGACACATTTCCAGACAAGCAAGTCCACTTTCCTGATTTTTTCTAGTATACACAGCGAGGATCATGCAGTGTACGGACTGAGTGGGTCTGTTTTTGCAGCCTATATTAAAACGTCATTTCTCTCTCACTATCAGACATCAAAGCCAATGCGGAGGGCTTTTATTTTCGAAGCCAAATCCCAAAATTGTTTCTGATTTACAAAAGCTGGCTGCAGGCCGAGTCAAAGTTTGGACTCAATAATGATGGCGGTGCAAGAGATGCTGCGAGCCAGAGAGAGAAAGAAAGAAAAAGAGAGATTCCCCACATGGTATGAATATGCTGTGTTGGTTGAGCCCATCGGTTGAGGTGTCACATTGAAAAGAAGTGTCTTACACTTCAAAAAGCACTTTAAAAAGTACATTTTGCATAACTGTATATATTCTATATATTGTACAAAACTACAATCCACATTTAGGCAGCAGTTCACCAGTAACTTACTGTAGATTTATATTTATATTGACAACAGCTTGTTCAAACGGACATTAAACATTAAAGTCTTTATCTTTACAGAAAAAAATCTATAAAATAACAACCTCATGCAAGCATTTCTGGGAACCAAAAATCAGAAAAACCCAGAAAAAGGTTGATGGGGATTTTTGATTCCCAGAATGCTTTGCATGAGGCTGTTATTTTATTGTTTTTTTTCAGTAGAGATAGACTTGTTAATGTTTAATGTTAATTTATCTTTGAACAAACTGTTGCCAATAAATTAGATAAATATAAATCTACAGTAAGTTACTGGCAAACTGCCGCATAACTACAGCAACATTCTGTACAGTGTACTAATCACACAACATTACAGTTTCACCTAAAATCAAACCTACACAGCATTTTAACTGTATAAACCAATTTTTTCTCAACTTAAACCTACTAATTTCATAAAATAAACATTCAAGCACCCATAGAAAACCTGTCAAGATGAATAAGAAACGAAAACGAAGACACACACAAAAAAACTATTAAAAGAATTGAAGAGAAAAAACTGCTGGGTGTTAAACTGATGAAATCCAAACAGTAATGTTGACAAGTCAGGAGGGCTGTTTTCTTGTGAACCAGTAGGAAACAGAGAAGAAAGAAGAGGAGGAGATTGAGAAATGGAGGGGGGAGAGAGAGAAAGAGAGAGAGGGGGGGGTCTGACAGCTGTATAAATGAGCTCTGTAGCTCATGGCGCCCCAGAGTACTACCTCATTGTTGTGCTGATCCAATGCACAGCAGATGAACTCAGGGTTTAAAAGTTGAACTGCGTGTATGTGTGCAAGCGTCTGTGTCTGACCCCTGTTTTCTTGCATCCTTTATTTAGAAGGTTAGCTTCAGTGTGCTTGTGTGTAAATGTGTGCGTGTGGTTGGGGGATGAAACAAAAATTGTAAAGAAAATATATATATTTTAGAAAAAAAATGCAATAAAACATTTGAGGCAGGGGGTTATATGCGAGATGAACGTGTCCATGTACTTACGCATGAGTACATCTGTGTTTGCGTGTCGAGGAAGTGTTATATACTCTCGCTTCCTCATTCAAACCCTCCTGTTTTGCATTAAATCTTTAGTAAACCGTTTTTGTTTGCGAACATCTCGTGTGCTTGTCATCATAAAACAAGCATATTAATAAACAGTATAAACACAGATTTACAACAACACATCCCATGCTTTAGGAAGGCCGCAGGTGAACGTGGCTAAACGAGCGTCTTTGAAAAGCACCGCACGGCCCCTCGTGAGGGATCTTGTGACGCCTTGCCTTTGGGAAACGCAGGACTGATCAATAGTCACAGCATTGAAAGTGATGATATTCTGCGAGCCACTGCGGGTGATATATATTTTATGGAAGCACATAAGAAGGTGTACGTATCAAATATTAATAAATGATTTTCTGCCGGCATTAATGACGTGTAGATGTATTGTTTGAGGGGCGGCCGTGATGGGTGCAGCCGGGCCGGGCCGCTTGGACTCTCTCAGCCTACTGAGGCACATCAAACAGTGAAAGAAGAGACTGTGGGGTGTAGGGAGGGGGGGAATTATGCCGCTACTGCCAACGAGGCTCTGCTGAATCACACACACACACATAGCATCGTACACTCGCACACAGCATTCAGCTGGCAGGCATAGTGAGTGGCGATGGAACACGCCAGGCTCTGTGCTACCAAGCAGAGGTAATTGGGCCAGATTACCAACCAGGTGGAAACATTCAGCGGCTCTTTTTCCTCTTCGTCCCTCTTCTCTCTCTCTTTTAGTGACTTTCTGTACATATTTTCTCTTATTTTGGAGCAGCGAAACACGTGCCATTTAGGGACAGGCCTGAGATCGGCTGCATATTAACCAGTTATGGAATCGAACAAAAACGGTGAGTCCAACAGAAAATTCAAGCTTAACCCATTCTACGTTTATGAAGACAAGCAATGGATTAGACATCACTGTTGATATAGGAGAGAGAGAGAAAGGTAAAAGAGACTCAAGCCAGTGTACCACACTAATTTAAACTACAAGCCCTATCAAAGGCGAATGGCCCGAGGGCAGCAGCACCTCAGTGCTGAGCAGAGCTACACCACAGAGGAACAAGAGGACGAGTGGACAGGGAGGGTGAGACAGGTTTGGATCAACAGCGCCGCAAACACAGCATTGTTAAATCAGGACTCAAGGCACATAGAGGAGAGAGAGGAAAAAGTGATATGAAAGAAAGCCGACCAAGTCTTGACAGGGCAGACCACTGCATTCTCAGAAACATGACTGCTACAGCACAAACATTGTGCAGGGAACAAATAACTCTCTGTAACGCTGAAGTTGGGGGCAAACGGCCACATGATGTCTGTGACAGACAGTGTCCCACCTATTGCACTGTAACCGAAAACATCATTTTATTAATCTCTTGCTTTCTCTATCTATCTACAGATCTATATGTATTTTTTTGACTCAAACAGCTGGTTTCAAGTGCATATGCAGGATGCATTTCTTATTGATTTTCACAAACATTCAAGGCCTTTTAAACATTCCTCTCTACCGGTATGTCTCCACTATAGGGATATCTGTCTCTATGTTTGAGTGAGTCTGTGTGCTTGTGTGGCTGTGTGTTTGGGGCAATGGGGTTGTGGCCAGTGATAAAGGCAAAAGTGAGAAACCAGACACAACAAAGTGTGTGTGTGTGTGTGTGTGTGTGTGTGTGTGTGTGTGTGTGTGTGTGTCAAAAAAAAATGCTTCCCTTGCATGTTTATGGTCATGATGACAATTTAATTTCCATTAATCCAATTGGATTACTTATTTCAATTTTTAATTTTACTTTTCGTATTAGGTCAACATATTTTAGATTAGGATATTTCAGCTCATTTAAAAAAGGTCAACACAATACTTGTACGATTTGGTTTAGCATTTAAAAATTTACAAAAAAGACAAAATTGTAAAGGCGTATTAACCATTGGGGCATGGGCAAAATATTAAATATGTTGCAGCATTAAAAGGACATACATCTAATATAGATAGATAGATAGATAGATAGATAGATAGATAGATAGATAGATAGATAGATAGATAGATAGATAGATAGATAGATAGATAGATAGATAGATAGATAGATAGATAGATAGATTTTAACATCTCTTTTATTGTATTATCAGGCTTTTATTGTTTTTTGTGTTAGTTAGCTTTTTTTGTTATTATTACTTAATCAAAATAACCCAACTACAGTTTGATTGAGATTAATATCAATGCACAAAAAAACACGATTTGTGAATTTTTAGTTTGAAGTTTTGCAAATGATACACACACACACACACACACACACACACACACACAGCCTATATATAATCTTATAGGCTATATGATGTAAAATAATACACACAGTATCAGCACATACTACCTGGTCTGTATGAGCAGAACAGACACCTGTGTTGATTAAAAAAACCACAGCGGAACAAGAAATTGATACGTGCGCACACACATACTCTTACTCACACACATACACATATACAAGTAATGATGCACCTGTATGGCAAGAACTAGCGTCCGCCTTCAGGCATACGTTACAGACATCTGCTGAGGATATGGAAGAAAGAAAAGAGTGTGTGGGGGAAAGAAAAAGATGAGAAGAAAAGAAAAGGAGATCCTACTGTACACATTATCACCGCGCGCTGCCGGAGCCGCATTTGATGTGCGCGAGAACGGAGGAGCACTATCGGCGGTGCCGCTCGCATTCAGCTCAACAACAGGCGTAGAAGAAAAAGACGCGATTCAATACGATCAGAGTTGAAAAACGCAGATGAGACGATTTGATCGAAAGCATATATTGGTGTATAAGCTCGTATAACGTTTATTGTAAGGACTTTACTAGTCTTTACGTTTCTATGTGGGGTAGCCTAGTTTGGAGTAATTATTACATGAATAAAATCTACTTAAGGAAGCTTTTAGGTGAGGGTACAGACGCGACAAGCCAAAGAGAAAGACAGTCGCCGACGACCAGTAGCCTACAAGCGCATTCGGCGCGCATCGAGCATATTTGGGGTTACGGGCTCTGACGATCCCTCCTGAATATATTTTAGTTTAAGCCTACTCAAATAGTACTGTTAACCTTCAATTCACAATCAACTATAGGCTACTTCGAATAAAGCTGAAAATGTAGCTTTAGAAAAATGTAAATGATTAATATGAATGGCATGTAACAACAAAATTATGGGAATTGACCAAAGAAAAATGTTTAGTAGCGCGAACAATCAGCAATGATTTTATATTTCAGTATGAATAGATTAAATGGGTTATATACAGATAAATGTATAGCTACTACAAGAAAATTGGTCTATGAAAAAAAATACAACAAAACATTTCATATGTTTACATTTTAAACAACGGCGAGGATTTTACATGTATTGTTTAGAACTACAGCCTATATGAATGGCTAAGCACATAGGCTACTTTAAAAACAACACGTCAGCCAAAAAAGTGAACCTTGTGAAACGTTGACAGCATAATAATGCTCATTCATGTATAAATAATGTTTTAACGCACAAAAAATATTTTAGAGAACCTGACATGAACCATACATTTCTGCATGAATACTAAACTTTTAGCATGCAGAGCCTAACGCATTCATGGGAATTTTCAAGTGCACATATAGCCTACGAACTTAGCCTATATCCCATTAAAAACCAAAATGTGAAGTGTACCTCTATCCTAAAGGTACTTTGAATGCTGGCGACACTTGTTATATCTAATGCATGCACTGTCAACTCATTCGCACCCCGTCACATCACCGCTCAATATAGAAACCGGATTTTCTGGTATTACAGACGACTCTTTTAGCACAACACATAGACGCAGACACACACACACACACACACACACACAAACAGAGCTACTGACCCTAATCTTGGACATTTCTCAGAGAAGCACGGCGCAAACCCACATTCACACACACATAAGCTTGCGTTATTAACTTCAAGTAGCTGCGGCAGCAAAACGCTCAAATATGTCCTATAATAATTAACAGAAAAACGCGGGGTATTATACTCCAACAGACACTACAACACACGTTTTTTAAGTAAAGCTTCACATTTGAATGAGTGCGAAACAAAGAGGGTCACCCATCCATAAAGTAGCCTAACGCACAGACATTCTGCCGTAAATAGTTTATATAAATATCAAACAAATCAAAACAAAGACACTAATTTATAATGTCTATCAATCTACCCTGTTAAAGTTTTAAAATCGTGTTCTTGCTCCGCTTTCATAAGAAACGCATTGCTCTAAACAAGACTACAATCCTTCCCGCAGCTCGTGTTAGAAACAATAGAGTTAAACAAACGTTCATTTTGTTACAATTGATCATATAAAACCCACATCAATTGCTTATTTACAGATAATTAACTGTGCAATAAAAGCGCATGGGCATGCTTGCAAATCTCGTTGTGAAGTTGAGACTTCAAAGGCAACATTCATTTGATTCTGCTCAAAGTATGTTTTAACGCATAATTTATCGACGGGACAGCACAAATATTGCACTTACCTGAATGTGAAGGCATCGGTATGTGCGAGGGGTAATATTTCCCAGGCTGGAAGTGACCGGGATGCTGCACTGTCGTATGCCCGGTAGGAGTGATTCTCGAGGCGGCTCTGTGAACCAGCGCGCCCCGCTCTGCCAGAATGTGCGGCGGAGGGGCGAAATCCCGGCCTTCCATCCCGATAAAAAACGATAAATCCGAAATCCAGAGCGGGAAACAAGAGAACCGAACGCCGCCCAGATGTTATAATCCTGTTAAGAGTTTCTCCTACGTCTTGCATTCAGAACAGTTTTGGCGTTGACAGCCCAAAAAGTATGTCCGAGTCATTTTTTCTGCAACACACAAAAAAATTAGTTGTAGTTTCAATTACAAACCAGTTACGCGAGAGTGATGCAAATCCAACAGATCGTATCATATTAGTATCCTTTAGATGTGCAAAGGTAATCCTTCATTGAAATCACCAACACAGTGTTATAGTCCATTGCTGCGCCTGCGAATGCTGCCTAAACAAATTCTGCGCTCTTTTCTCCCATCTCACCACAATTGAGCGAGCTTGCAGCACACCTCCACATTTACACAGAAGACTCACTCACTGCAGGCTATAGACCATTCACAGAGACATGCCAGGATCAATACAATTTTACTGTAGCTTTACGCCTATATGCAAAACCAAGGACGTTTTGAACCAAAAGACAATAGACAGAGCTAAATCAGTATTTCTGTATTTCATTAACAGGAATGCAAAACATAAAGATAATCTATAGCTTAGTTGACGTTTAGCCTTTATCAGAAACACTCATTTATAATGTTGTTTTGTATGTTAAATACTTTGTGGATTTTGACAATGATTTCAACTGTTATGTTAATAGGGGTGACTGCACAGATGATGGGGTCTCAGTCTATATAACCAAATTTGGCATCGAGTCCTTGTGTTTCCTAAATTACGACTTCACGCAATATATGATCTTATGTTGGTGCAAATAAAAAAATCTTGTCATGGTAAAATTGTGCATTGAGGGTGTGTGTGTGTAGAACGTGTTACTTGTGCATTAGATTTTCTTTTTTCAAAAACAGGCCTACGTGGAGTGCTTTTCGCAACTCAATGCAAATCGAATGCAGTTTGAAACAAAAATAATAATTAAAAGCGCTCGTGCATTTGTGGCGAGTACATTCCTTATCACAGATAAGAAAACAAAGACATTTAGAACAAGTTTGAATCTCCAGATGTGCTTTACATTTATTCTCAATTACAGACTAAGTGAACGACATACAAATCATATATTCTGATATTTAACGTTTAAAACAGTGAAAGTCTCTATGTTAAAAAACATTGGTGAACGAGGCCTTAAAACACTAAGAGTTCCCAATTTGGAGTGTGAGGATGATAGCAGTGCCAAAATGCTGTCGCTTTACTGCTTACACTACTAAACACAAAAAATAGAAAAAAGAAAACGAGAGAGAAGTTTAAAAATATTAAGCTAAATTACTTTACTATAATCAGAAATAGATCCCCTTAAAAATGTAAATAAATTGTTAAAATATAGGACAAGCTCTCTGAAGCAAACAATTATATGTAGTGCACCATTTTGCGCTGACAAAGGACGTTTTCACTTAACATGTATCATTTTCGTGACATCATGAGAAGAAATTGATTAGAAATTGTAATGCTTAATACTTGAACGCAATAACCTCCCACTATTAACAAAAACCTAACTTTTAACATTTATTGGAATCTGAACCCCATTAAATTTGGCTCGGAGGAGTGATGGGAGGTGAGAAGGAGCGCATGACAGAACAGGTTCCCTTAAGAATCTTTTTTTTTTGTCGTAGGAAATGTCCATTCAAGATCAGATAAATCCAGATAAATGTATAACTCACAATTTTATTACAATATATTTGGCTTGTTTATGTAATAAAAATATAAGAATGATTAAAGAAATTAAATATGGTTAACAACCCAGTAGGCAGTTGTGATTCAATAAAAAATGACCAATATCAATTCCAAATGTAAATTGTAGATATGTAAGGAACGTATCTACCTTTGTCATTCCGTAGTATAGTCGTTGACAATGCATGTGGAGTTTAGCCCTCAAAGATTTTTTATGCGTCACATGTATTTTAGCATGTAGGCTATTAATTAATTAGTCATTAAGGTCTTTGCTCTAAATAAAATTGTAAGCAGTCCTCCTTGTAAATAATAAAGGCTTTCGGTAGTAATTCAACATTCCACAAATCTCTTCAATTAGTATTTTTATTGTTGGTCTTACAAAACAATAAAGACAAATGCAAATTAATTGATATTTCTTTTTCACTCCCCGTAACAGGATCTCCGTAATTTTGTATAACGCCAGATGTTCTTAAAAAAGGTAAGAACGGCTCTTGAAAGCAAATGTTTATTCTTGAACGCAAATAAATGTATACAATATAAGCGAATTACTTACTGGTAAGTTATTCCTTGCAAAACAATAAATGGTTTAAAAAAACATTATATAAAATCAGGTGAAAGAGATCAGAAGCAAAATAAAAACATGTGGAAATGGTTACATCCTAGAATCTGCTGATAGCAGTGCGTGTGCAGTGCAGAAGTTCGGAGATGCACCGTAGTAGTAAGAGCTTCTGCTGAATCGAGCCCCGTACAAGCAGTCACAGGCTCGTTCCTGAATCTGCTAGTGCCACTCAAGAAGAAGAGGGGGCGGTGACAGGGGGAGCAGTCTCGCCTATTGGTCTAATACCTACATGTCAATAAGCTCGTGCAGCGCGCCCCAGGATAAACAGTGACTCCGATTGGATAGCGCTCTGAGCCAATGGCGCGTCAGCTGGATCAACTAAACAAAACGGCGGGCGCTTTATTCGAGCTTTCCTGTCTCGCGACGAGCATGACCACATGGTTACTTATGCAGCCTGGCGTGCATTTATTTTGATGACATAAAACAAACAGGAAAACGCCTTTTACAACATTTGAGTTTTCGAACCGGCATTATAGGGCAAGCTGTAAAGTAAACCTATATGCTGACATGATGAATGATTAAAATAAACCGGAAAAAAGCTTATTACAATATGTAGGCTAAATGAAAACTATACCACACTAAGGATTAAAACAAATTAATGTGAACAAAATAAAAGAAGGCAAGGAATATTTCACCAGCCTAATGTTAACAAATTTAAAACCAATGTGAGATAAAATTACTGTACTTTGTAATGTAAGTATGACTTACATTAAACAATTTAGTGATATTCCGGGACGCATTTTGGATTTAACAAGTTACAATCAGAGCTCCACTAAACTTTTGATTCCAAAAACACATCTGAAGAGTAATAAACGGTCACATGAAGCGCAAACTACAGTCGATTGGCTAATAAAGGGTTAAAAGCTTGGGCCTCGTTCTGAAAGCGGTTTGATTGGTTGGCGTGTTGCCAGAGTCCTGTCAATCATAGAATGTAAACAAGGCTCTGATTGGCTGCTGTCCAGTCCGCACTGGGCTGCCTGAAAAAAGCAATTACTGGCCTTGCGGTTTCAAGGCGGCCCAGAGCTGGATGATGAAAGGAGATAAGGAGGGGCGGTTTCAAGGCCTCCCCTAGGCGAACCTCGTTGGCCCCAAAGCTAAAGGAGAGTCAAGAGTGACTTAATCAAAGGGAATGCGTTAAAAAGGGGGAAATTACATGTTGTATTAAATTTAAAGTATAGATTCTCGGATTAATATCGCCTAATTCAACAGTAACATGATAATTCGAATACATGGAATCTAATACACTCAACCAGAAGGATAAAATTGAAGGCATAACCTACCCAAGAGTACGTATTGAAATCCGTTACGGTAAAGTTTAAAAACTTGACGATTTTGATCGCCGTGACAGCGACTTTTTTTTGACAGCGTGACAGCGACAGAGTTTTTTGTGGCTATTTAATAAAAGTAAGTAGTTAATGCTTATAAGCTCAAATAGACGCAATTCATTTGCACGGTTCAAACGCAAATCTGGAAAACCCGGGTGAGTGAAAAAGGAAAGGATTTTAAATGTATAAATAGCCTACTATATAAGTATTTTTGTATTTTCTTGTTTTTGTTATGTTTATACTTGTGAAATGTAGTATTTGGATAGGATCATTAAAATATTAAAATGATGAATTAAAAAAATATATCCTTATTTATTTGTTTTTATTTATAGTCTTACTTTTTATTTGTATTACATTTTCCCTTGTTTGTTATCTCTTTAACTTAACTACATGACATTTCACTCACCAGCAAAACCTTCTGCACCATCAAAACACAACGTTAAAGGCAACTTCAGTAATTTCACAAACGTGTTCTATGGTGTATTGTTGCAATTGTTTATTGTAACAATACATATCTCTTGTATCTACTAAATAGAAAAACAACTACATACATACATACATGTATGTATATAATAATATGTGTATATGTAAAATGTTTAAATTAAAAAGTTTGAACTTTTATGGATTATATATAGCCTAATTTAGCCTACTTATGTAGGCTTATCCTATTTATAGTTTCACTAAAAATTGTTTTAGGCTAATATAAATAATATTAAAAATAATTTAATTTATGTGGACTTTGAATTTAATTATATGATATGAATGATTCACAAAGTTATGAATCGGTTATTGAAAATTCATAAAACAAATCACAAGAATTCTTAGAATTGGATTATGATTATGTAGGTGTGTGACAGAAATAAAAATACACAAAATAAACGGAGAGAAAACGTTAGAAGGCCAGTCCAGCAAAAATGTATCAATGTACTCAAAGAAAAAAGAAATCTCAGTCTCAGAAGTGTGAAATTTGCAAACGACCCATAAGTAGAAAGCTCTTAATATGACTAAGTACCCAGTTGTTGTTTTAACCAACTCTGCAGTACAGAGGGTGTGATATGCCCTGCCACCGACCCTCTTGTCCAAAAAAAATGCTGCCTGGAAAAAAGCAATAACATTGAGGCAATAAAAAATTCTGTTCTGCAATATACAAAGAGGTGCAGCGCTTTAAGCAGATATCGGCACTTAATTTATTTAGTGACAAGAAAGACTCTTTTATTGTTGGGTTTTTATTGGTTCCTTTTCGCAACTTGAAAGGTGGGGGTGGGGTACATTTTTAGTGGTGTACGGATAACACACACACACAGCAGCTAATGTAAACACGTATTTACACACAAGCCTAGGCCATTTCTTTCATTCTCCTTTAACCATAAATACAATCACATGCATTTTGCCTTGCATCATTCATAAACACGTATACTTGAACAGAAACTCGGTGTCTCTATATCTTTGTCACACACACACACATCTCCTCTCCCCACGCGCACACTTACAATCTTCTCTCTCTCTCTCTCTCTCTCTCTCTCTCACACACACACACACACACACAAACAGACACACACTGTCCATGTGCCAGCGCGAGCTGCCCCACTGTGGGACGCGGGGATAATTAATGCGGAGTGACTGATTGCTCTCGAAACAGACCAGTGCCGCGAAAGGCATTGTCCGTGATCAATGAAGCGTCTCTGATTGACACTTTCCCTCCATCTTCCAGCCACATTCAAACTACCGGAACGGGGCGTTTGTCACCAGCGTATAGGCCAAGGGTGCGCCGAGACCCAGTTATTGTCAGGCCGAAGTTGCACACCAGTTTTTAGACAGTGCGAGGTCCCTCCGGTCTGCCTTTGGCAAAGAATAATACATACAGTACGGCTGAATTCAAAGGCCACTCTGATACGAATGTATAAACGGTGCTTACTTGCCTCTACATGTCTGTTGTAGGTTGGGGTATTTTATGTATGCGTCCTTTGGGTGAATCATTGCGACAATGCGCTTCAAAGCTGGTGACGAGAAAGAAGCGTGTTCAGTCAAGACGTGCACTTTTCTCACAATCTAATAATATGGGCTCTATTAGGAGCAGCCGAGCAAGAGAATTTTTGCACTAGAAACATGATTATAAAAACAAATGTTTTTTAAATATTTTTTAAATAATATTCCATACACTGACGGTACATTATTGCAACAATTACCAACCAGTCACATGACGACGTATAAAAACTCTGTAGTCACTGTATGCAACACCTGTGTAACGGGTTGCATTTTGAACAAACTTGACAAAAAAATGTAAAGTGGACAATTTGAGGATAAAAAGTATTTTACTTTTTAATTAAGCTAAATTAAAGTAAATTGGGCTGATTTGAATTTGGTGACCTCTCCTCTCTTTTTGATGGAAAATTGTGTTGCATTTACAAAAGATTGTTGGAACCATATTTAGACCCCTTTTGAAAAATATTGCAACCACCAGAATTGCAAAACTTTATTACACACTTTTGTGAAAATATGTGGGCTCTGTTAACTGTTGAGCAAGTTGGATGTTAGTTGTCTCACAGCCTGTCTCAAGGTCCAGTGGGTTTCAGTCAAATGTGGGACGTGTACACACACACACAGCCTGCCCTGTATAAACTGGCCTAACGCGTTAAATCTATACACTGTACCTAAAATATGATCATGCATTTGACTTGTTTGTGTTAAGTGGTTTAATTGGCATTCTCCGCGTTGTATTCATGCCCAAACTTTGCCAGAAGGAACAGTAATGTATTATGAAATTACAGCCTGATAAGACTGAAATTAATATAACAAACTCGCCATATAGGACTGAAATACGTCAAATAAATGTAGCTAGATGATGAAAAAATGTTGATCAAACCTGAAAACCTAAGGAGGTACACGCAAAAGGAAAAGTTGTGAATGATAAAACACAACTCCCAATATGGGTGGATACCGACCAGCTGCCCTTTATAAATTCCAGGGAATGGGGTTATCGATAGAAAAAGTCCATCTGTGTCTAATTAAGAGAAGTACTGCTTCACCCCCCATAAATGGCACAAACCTACCTCATTACGACCTGTTTTACTGTGAAAGCTAGAAGTCAAACTATAGAGAGGTAAATAAGTGTAACAAAAAAATGCCATTAATAAACAATAAAACTTCATACCTTTACCTTGCAACTATTTTAAGAAAACAGATCAAGGGGAAATTACCATAATATTAAAATTAAGGGGGTGCCGTGACGAAAAACGGCACTAAAATGGTGGGTTGGTTTTATCCATTTTTGTCCCAAGCTCGGCTTGAAACAACAGCATTTTTGAGAGTGGGTTTACTTTTTACTGTGTTGGGTTTATTATATATCTATTCTTGACAGGCGCATTAGTAATAAATAAGAAACTTCTGGCCTCATTAATGAGATTGTCTTAAAAATACCTTCGTGTAAATTCTGTGATCATTCATAAAATTGTCCTCATAGCTTTATCTCCGAAAAATTAACGTGACTAAAGAAATTGAAAATTAATCGGATGAGTGGACTAATTACATGTTACCAACATGCCACTAGAAAATTAGTGACTAATATTGTTAAAACCTTTTGCAAGTAATCTTTGCATTGTACCGTCGTTCAAATCGTCAAGAGCACAGTTACTCATCAGAAATGACCATAAGTTCACAACTATAAATCTATAACAAAAATTAAAATAAATGAAATACATAACTGTATAGTCTGAATTTTTGCTAAAGTCACTTTGTGTAGCCTACTTATCCTTAGATAACGAGCCCGTATGTAAAGATACAAATAAATCTTAAAGAGGTTGCGTCTAATTGCTTTTAAACGATTGTCAGTGGTTCTCTCTCAGTTTTGACAAGAGACACAGTGCTGTCTTGATCCGAATATGGCCTACGTGCTTGTATCACATCCTCATGTGTGTCAGATCCTCACGCAGGTATGCAGTAAATGTGTTACGCGTTGTTGTCAATCAGCCACACAAGTAAATCTACGTTTCAGTGACCCCCGTAAAGGCTTAGGCCCAAGATACGTGTTGACGCAATAAAAGCACAAAAAGAAAAAAAAAGCATTTAATTTGGGTGTATAATCAAACGTATAGTATTCAATTTCGCGAATAGTTTTTGAGAAAACAAGAGCTCATCAACTAGCATCACTATATGTTTCGTAGGACGGCAATAATGTTTTGACCTTAGCCATGTTGAACAAAGCAATAATACAAAACGCTAACCTGAAAAGAATTACTTGCGAAGTATGTCTATGACGAAAACAGATAACTATATTTGCAAATTCCCAATATTAGAAAACAGCACATGCATTTTTTAAACTCATGGTCCTGAAATGTTTATAAAACTCTTTGTACGCAAACTTTTCACAGAGTTCAGTTCATCAAGTCACCAAACTCATAATTTACCTGGTATATTTTCTGCGATTTACAAAAGTTGAATTTGTGAAGAAAATGATTTGAAAGTGTAACGCAAACAATGGGGAAAAAGTCAGAACAATAAAATAGCCGGTCAAAGGGCCCTATCTGTTAACAACCGGTTTAATTTGTTGTGTAGCCCAAAACCTTTAAGATATGATCAAACCTTTAAGATATAATAAAGTAATGTCGATGCATAATTCCGGTATGACATGTGTAAAAATGTATGTAGCCTATTTGAAAGCCAACGCAAAACCCGTTTTGTCTGACCGAACGATTTTGATGTCAAGAACAACCTTGTATGAGGCCGCTATAATTTCTGACAAGCCATATATCTTCTGCATTAAGGACAAAAACAAACGAGTAAACATGTCGAGTCTGTCCTTAATACTTCTGCAAAAGTCTTGGTGGCTGTGATAAATCAAAAGCAGATTAGCAGAAAACACCTACCTATAAAAATGATAGTCCATCCGGACGGCAAATATTTTTTGAACGAGGAATGTCTATAGATTTAAGCAAAAAAAAAGCAGCAAAAGGTGCAAAATTCCTCAGCGAAAAAGCCTCCTGTCATGTAGTCTTCAATTCTAGCAAAAAACATTAAAGCTGTAAAAATAGCGTATTAAATTTACCACAAGCACTTAATTGTGATTTATTCCGGTAAAAAAGAAAACTCTCTAAAGCCTTTCGCCTAAATGCTATATAAAAGATGACTTGCTGTTTGGCTCTCGTTGGAGATCTATCTGAAGGTACGAAGCAAATCCGTCCGAATAGAGCCAACTGCTTCCTCGAGCCTCTATAATCACAAATTTATGGCTGGATGACGCGTCCTCTTCTCCCACAATGGAGCTCAGTGACATTAAACAGAAAATTGATGGAGAGACGAGCGAAATTTAATCTGCTTTCATATCCAGACCATTGCATTTTGCCTCATTTAATTAGGGGAGAGGGCACGTGTCTCGCGAGCATACCCCAACTCTTTAACACACATTGAACTATTCTACTTATTCGCGTGTTTGGGACTACGGAAAAAAACAGGGGAAACGACTCCATTCTCCGTGTTGTGGAGACCTTGGATCTACTTAATCAGGACTCCCACACCACACTAGACGTTTCCACATGGTCTTTAGAAAGAATCTACACAAAAACTAAAAGGAACTCGTTTTATTTGGCAACGTAATGACTTTGAAATGTATCGCTGGCAGAGGATCGCGACCGCTGCGACGGCAAGGTTTAAACGCGATAAGCGATTGTAACTCTTCGGATTCTTAACGTAAATTTGTTGTCAAGAGATCCATTTGTTGTCCAATGTTGACACAATGTTTCGATGGCGGTGTAGTGCATTTGTTTAAGTTAAGCCATACGAACCGAGAACATGTAGAAGTGGTAAGATCAATTCCAGAAACAACACAAACACACATTCGCTTCGATAGATTGTTTACTTAAAGAACTACACATTTACCTTGAAGAAACGGGCAATCCATTACACAAAACACATGCTGTCCTGAAAGAAAAGCAATGCGCTACTTTTAAAAACAAGTTAGAGCAGAATATACATGTTTTTTTAACATCCAAAACAGTCTATTTCCTTAAACGCGAGGCGTATTTCCCACTCATCCCTGGAGCAAAATTCGCCCCCACCCCTACCTTTAAGGTCACGCCCCGGGAGCCGTGACGTCACATGATTAACGCTTTCGTTCCCGTGAGCATCGCTTGAGTGAAATCTTTTTAGTAGGCTATTGTAGACAAGGCTTTGGGTGTAAGTATTAGCATTTGATAAAATGCCACTTGCCATGCACTTACAAGTTATAAAGGGAAACATTAAAATGGGTAACAAAGTTGACTCTAAACAGGCCAGCACTTTTAAGGTTTACTGTAAAGCATATTTCTTGTATTATTAGCCAACTGTTAACGTTATTTGTGATGCGTCTTTTTTATATATACATTTTGTGCACTTAGGAAGAGGAAAATGTGTTTAAAATACATTCATCACTAAACAAAAACAAGGGCAAACTTCTTCATGGATTCATTAAGTGGATGAAAAGTACCTAATATTTACCTAATATTATAATAATATAAAACGAAAGTACCAAATATAGTACCTGAACCTAATATTTTACTCATCACAGCTGTCACAGCTTATTTATCAGACGAGTGATCAGACCTTCCCCTAATGACACACACACATCACAGATTATCTTCCAGCAATGCTTACAGTGCACACCCATAATTAACAGTCAAACTGGTGCCTAAGTTTATTTAGACAGATGTGACAACATAGCAAAACTACACATTCTGAGATATGTGTCTTATGTGGATGCTCACACATATATAAATACAACTTCAAAAGAAATCAATCAAGGACACGTCAGTTGTCTAGTGCTATTTCACAGACACAAACTTATTATCCCCAAATGACTATATCATTAAAAATAGTCTCACTGTCCTGCCTTCCTTTGGTGCTGAACATTCTTATGAATGAGTGTTTTGGATACTACCTTGTTTGTTGCCTAAACATAGGTGCGTGTAAAAGGGTTTGCAAATAATTAACACTATTGTCTGCGCTAAGCAAGCTTCAGGGTGGCGAAAAAGAGAAGATTAAAGTGGTGTACCTGAACCACTCCATATTCATGAATGACAGTATCCTGCTACAAACTCTTGACCTTCTTTTAAAGTCTTATTGTATGTTGTGTGTGTTTATTTAAATTACAGCATGACATTAGATGCATGCTTCATATATTTTCTACAGTGTAAGGACAGAGTCCTACGGTAATATTTGTGCCAACTCAAGTGTCAGATGATGCAAATATGTGACTCATATTAGAATGCTTTAATGCACATGCTCATCTATTTCAATTGGAATGGAATCTAATCAGTCCCTCCATACAAATATTTTTCTTTCCCTCCCCCTGGATTTTACATATTTGAAACCAAATGTATAAATCTTTTTAAAATGTCATTTAATATAGTAATTTCATAGGAAAATAAATTCTCATTGGCCTTTACCGTCATCATTTAGCCTCTCTATTCCATCACAGAGAATATGAGATTAACAGATGATTGGGAATGGTGGGTTAAAAAAGGCAATTTTTTGTACTATGAAAAATCAGACCATAGACAAATATGAAGTTAAATGAACACAAATATGACAGATCAAGGTATAAAGCATCGAGTAAGCAGCACGGTTGTGGGTTTAAATCCCTGGGGGAAAATATACATCTTAAATTCATGGTAAATTGCTTTGGATAAAATAATTTGCTAAATGCGTAAATGTAAAATAATAAAGTAATTAATTGGCACGTGAGGTCACCTGGAACCCAGGAAAAATGTTTAAGCTGTCTTTAAAAGAAATCAAAGCAAACAATCTAAATAAAACACATGCTGTGTACAATGCACTTTCCTTCTTAAAGCCCACAATTTGCCTTTGGACAACTTGTCACATGTTAAAGCCACATCCTCTTCCCGACTAGAGGAATCACAGTAAACCTGTCTTTACAGTCTTTACCTAGTCCAATCACGGGTATAATATTTCAGTGCCTAAATTCCACGCCGTTTTCGATCTGAAGCCGCTGGCAAACCAATGAATTGAAAACCTTTTAAAGGAGCCATGGTGTCTTAAACACAGTTTTTAAAATAGCATAGGTACACACAGAGTGAGAACTTGATTGAGATAAACCCATGCATTCAAAACTAAAAATCCAAAAGCACCCTAGTGAGTTTTGCCTAGAGAAGAAAAGTACAGCAATTGGCAAAATCTCATGCACAGTCGATCCACAACAGTATAGATGGGGCAAAAGGCTGAAATAAATGAGGGTAGAGCCGTGCCCATTCTTTCATCTTGAGATCAGAGCTAGAGGTCTGATTTAAACTCTTACATACATATGCATGAAGCATTAGATGCTGTAGTACAGAGAGAACGGCAAACAGAGACATCTCTTAAAAAGTCTGAGGCCTACAAATTCGTCTTTTTTCAGTTTTTTCAAATAGGCTCTTTATTGCAGCTGTTAAATACAGCAGCTGGGATAGAGATACAAGGACAGTATTGTGACCCCCGCTTGGTATTTGACGCATTTGCTTTTTGCCCTGGTTGTTGAAGAAGTTCTCTCACCACATCTGTAGCGCCATCACGTGGCAGAGCAAGCAGCTCCTGTGACCCCCCCAAGGCCATGGCTGTTGTCAGGAAGAAGAAAGACAGTTTGTAAGGGCATCAGAACCCAGCTGCAGGGTTGAGGAGTGCCACAGTCATCAAGTGATGGGACTGCCCACCCAACAATGAACCATCTCTTTTCCTCTTTCTCCCCACTGTCCCTTGTTCCTTTATTTTTCACATTCTACTGCCTTTTATCAGTTTCTATCTCCAGGCCTTGGGCATCACTTTCTTTTTAAAGATGAGCAGAAAGAACTAGACGACCCCGTGTTCACCCTCTGATATACAGCAATGTCCAGAGATCACTGCTGATTTGTTTTTATGAGAAGAATGAATAACCGAGTCCATGGGCCACAAAATGGATGGGAAATCTGCTAAGGAAGACAATGAGGGAAACGGGGAGTGAGAGAACAGAAAGCTTGCAAACAATGCTTCGCAACAGAATACCGAAATATCTGATCTAGCTGTCAAGGTCAGTTAAGCAAAAATCTATAATATTAAATAACTATGTGTAACTTCAACTTTCAACGGTTATGGCAGAGTGATACAAAATAGTAAACAGTTCCTGTGCTGTTTCGGTTCTATTCTAGGGCTCTAGTAACACCTTAAATTGCGGACTGGAAGTATAATTGCTTATATGTCACTTTAAAAACCACAATGTTTCCCTTTAAACACCAAAATGGGGTTTTGCATTCATGCATTAAAGATTATGGCTAATGTACTAAATGCACCTGTTTTTATTACTCACCTACAGAAGAAATTTCATGCTGAACTCTGTATACCTAAAATTATGATTTGTGCTCTACATCACTTATCCTCTGCAACAGGTGGCCTATTCTGTAGATCCCAATGACTCTTTTATCACTGGACGGCAAGAACATGAGCAATATTTAATAAAGAAGACTTAAAGGGTGCTCAGACATTGAGTTTTACAAGCTACGTCAGCAAATGCCCCCCTTGGCAAAAGGCAATGATGCTGTTATACACATATGTGCGCACACATGCACACTTTGTATCCTGACAATGTTAGCTGGAAATAAAATTTTAGTACCCCTGCAGTAATGTACAAGTTGTGCAAAGGACCAGGAGACAATTGCACACACACATATCATATATGCAATGTTTATACAACCACA
Source organism: Oreonectes daqikongensis (assembly GCA_026939265.1). Lineage (NCBI taxonomy): Eukaryota > Metazoa > Chordata > Actinopteri > Cypriniformes > Nemacheilidae > Oreonectes > Oreonectes daqikongensis. The sequence goes on along the minus strand of JAOTQM010000125.1, from coordinate 1,479,177 downwards.
TTGTTACACCTGCACTCAGTTAATAATTTAAAAATAAGGTTTCTGTCTTTTTCAGTACAGGGCTAAAAGTCCCAAAAACTATGCATTCAAAACAGATACTGTCTGATCCTAAAACTTCAAATCAAATCCAAAATGCCTCCCCATGCCCCTCTCTGCACGCGCTGCTGTGTTCTTTATAGCTTTTAAATGGGGCTCCTTACAGACCACCACAGGGGGTCTGCAGCTAGCTCTGGGGTAAATGACGGCCATGTTGTGTTTATCAGAGTTAAAGCAGGAGAATAAATCCAAAATTACAAACCTTATTGGCTATTTATTGTAATCTAATGATAACATGCAGAAATATGTTTAAAACACTGCCAATATGTTTATGAAATCTAAATGGAAATGTAGCAATTGTAAAGATTATTTTGGGGTTTACTACTGTGGTAACCTCAGTCAACACACTCCTGATGTGAAAACATGACATGATTATATAAATGTATTTTATGTAAAAGATCATGAATATTTTAAGCTAGGTTCTGTGTTAGCAACCTAAAGGTTAAGGGTTTGGTCCCATGGAAGACACATAAAAAGTATATCTTTAATGTAGCCTACTGTAAGTCACCTGAAAGCATATCTGAAAACATTTTTAATTATTTTACTAATGGCTGATTACAAAATGAATGTAAGAGAAACACCGTCTTCAATTTAACTCCACTGTCTTGTGGGTAGTAATTCTCACATTCAGGGGGGTGCAGCAAATGTGCGTCAAATGATCAATTGTCATGTAGCTGGTGACAGACGGACTACGAGAGGCAGATCAACCCGAAAGTCGAGTAATCGCCCCACTACGGAGTTATCCATTAATTCAGGGTTAAAGTCTATTTGCATTTAGACAAAGAGAGATCGTCCATCCATCACCGAGTCGAGGGTACGAAGGAGGGGTAAAATAGTTCTCTTGCAAATAAATCTGTTGCCCTCCGGGGTGCGTTTACATAGGTGTGAACTGCGACTGTTGGAAAGCCGAGAGTAATTCATTTGAAATGCGAAACCTCAACTCGCACAATACTTTCCAAAAAGCCACGACTCGGCCTTTCGGTAACATTATATAATAACTTACATTCATATAATTAGCCATCGTTTTCACATTTCACAATGCTTGACAAATCACTATACGTTAAATTGTACTGTCAAAATTTATGTTCCAACTTGAATGTTGACCACAGGCTTCTTGGCTGTTAAGCATTAACCTATAGATTTTATTAATAACTTATCATTAACGTCTAATGCTTTTTTGCCAGTCTACTTTTATTGCAAACCAATCATCTACCAATGGTCTTGGCTTTCCAAAAAGTGGCCAAGCAGAACGTCAGACCAAGACATAAACCATCATCATGAGCTCTCTCCATTTAAAGAAGCGCGTCCTTGTGTTTTAAGGTGGACAGGATAAGCTTCAAAGCAGAGTCCGAGTTGTCTTTGAAACGAAAAACGATACGTGTCAAGTTTTCTGCTAGAGATGCGCACCCTGATTATTTGTGGACAGGACGTGGTATATTTTATTACAAAATTATGTTGCTACACGATTCGCTTCTCCTTTCATCTCAGAGCAACCTCTCCGACTATGTTCCGACATTGTGTTTATATTAGGTCCAAATAAAATTTTGGAACGGGAGGAATGCACATATAACGCGGCAGTTGTTTGCGTCGATCGCACTTGCTGATCCCCCTTAAATCTGCGCTAGGTTTGGTGGGAATTCCATGTAACGATTTTTGCGCGGCTGGCCAAAGGCTCCCTCCCGTAGATCTAGCGGGTTTCCCCTCCCCCTATCCACTTCAGCTGCTGGGTTGGGGAGGGGAGATCCCCTTGCACCACTCTTTCCCAACCCTGCTACCTAAAGGCGCCCGTGAATTTGTGTTAAGAAGAATGGCGCGCCTCCGTTGCTCTTGCGCGCTGTGGAAATTGATGACGGCGCACTTACAGTGGAAGATATGCATCTGGGGATATGCAGCATTTAATGTCATGCGTTTCTTTAAAGCTTCTAGGTCGTTGTTGTGGAATACAGCACTAAGGAAGAGGACTACATCGTGCGTGTGGAACAGAGGAAAGGCTACATAGCTTAATGCACAGCCTAGCCCAGGCGCTTTTTGCATTTTTGTGCTTTCTGTCAACACACCTCGAATGATCGCGCACACGGATGTTGACTATTTGTAAATGCTTTCAAATTGCACTATGAGATCAGCTCAAGCCATGCACAGCACTGGTGCGTCATAATGACCAACAAGAGGCTGATGAATTTGGCGCGAGTTTCGAAAGTCGCTCTTTCATGTTTTCTTTGCTTGAGCTTTACTGGAGGTCCCACAGCACAGTCATATAATAGTAAAGATAATCGCGCAAAGTGACGGAGATTTGAACATTCGAAATTGTGTGCTGTGAATCAAATGCGTAATTTTTTACGCCGAGGACATACCGAGAATGTATCAGAGGTTGCATTGGCATTAAGGTGGGCTACATTTTTATTTATTTATAAATACATATTACAGCGTATTGTCAGAAGCAAATAGATTAATAATTCATTGAGTAACCATATTATAAAGGTAAATTGTTTATAAGATATTTTATCGTTGATATACACAAGCTGTACGTTAAGTTTTATTAATTTAAACAACCCGATTTACAGCGAGACGATATTAAAATTTTCAGTGATACGCAGAATAAATCTAGACGAATTATAAAGATCTAAGTCGAATAAATATAGCGACTACATTTTAACTTTTTACATCTCGATAACTTTAAAACATTATGATTATGTTTAGCGGTTTTTATCGTGCATGATTTATAGTTGCTGCTGCCCTAAATATTTAAGTATAATCAAATCCACTTTACAAGTCATTTCAAGTTACTATTTTAAATCTGGACTTGCGAGGAAATGGTGTAACTGTATTTAAAAATGTTTTTATGTTATTTTGATGAGTTAAAGCACAAACATGTTGCCATTAATCACATATTTATTTACTTTGTAAACTTAATGAAGAAACAAAACTTACGTGATTCAGCAATGTTTTAATATGTTTCATATATACATATATTTTTTTCCCCAAAAAACAAAACTATGTCCTTTGTTACTGCGTTATGTAATTTCATTACACTAATATATATCCTGTCTTTTATGTTTACAAATAAATTGATTTAAAATAACTTTTGTTGTTGTTCTTAATAGCCTAAGTAATTCAAAGCATGGTTGTATGCTGGAAAATTTGCTCAGATGGTTGACAAATAGGCCTAGCTAACCCGAAAAGTTTCCTCGTGTGTGTGTGTGTGTGTGTGTGTGTGTGTGTGTGTGTAAACACATCTTTATGTGAGGCTGCATTTATTATCCTGAGACAAATGCAAGAGCAATATTATTTAGGTCTGAATGCATTTAAACTAATACTGTCGTAAATTGAAATCAAACTGTTTTTGTTAAAACATTTTTTATACGAGGTGTTGCATATTTATTCAACCATTCTATATTCCTAGAATACATTTATTATGGGATGCAAATATTATTCTTTTCACTTAAAGTGAATTCATAAGGTTTAGGCTTGATATTTTTTACAAATACATGTTTGGATTAATGTTGCGCGATTTTGTTATTTGTAATTCTTTAGATATCATTACATTTGTTGCCTAATTCCTATGAGAGTTATTAACACCATCACCGGTTTAGCTCAAATAACAAAATACATTGGAATATTTATGTCTTTATATATTTTTTCTCTACAATTTAATACACTGGGCTAGTGACGAGTTAATTCACAGACTTGCGCAGAAGACGTTTTTTATATGATGATGACGAAGACAGCAGGAGTAAATTCTTTAAGGAAATGAATAAATTTAAACTAAATCAAAACAGTCATTAATTTTTTGTGGTATTATGCTTAATGGTACACTGTGATTCCCAATCACTCAATCTTTCTAATCGCCAGGTCTCCCCACAAGCATGTAGTATTGAGATAAAATAACCAGTTTTTCTTGATTATCTTAAATGGCCGAAAACACATCTGTGTTGTGTAGATTTTTTGTAGATTGACGTGGGTACTTCATGTAGCCTATAAATGTTTATTAATTTATGCAGGCTAATGGCCAGTGGGACCCCTCACGTAGTTTGTGCAATCGGTCTTTTCTCTTAATTGACAATACATCGCACTGCCAACTGTAATTTCGAGTATTTAAAATACAAAACACGTTTTATTTCCATAACTCGAAAAAATCAAATGGGTTAATGAGATGGTTTTATTTTAAATTATGGACCTACAGGCCACTTTTAGACCTGCCAGAGGCACATTTACATTTATTTGTTTGGTTATTTATATTCTTCCTTTCTGTTGGCTGTTAACACGTGTATAATATAGCAGAGGAGTTAGTGTGTGGCATTTTATATAGACCGATTCATTTAACAGTCTGTGGAAGATAGCTTTTGACTTTCCACACGCAATATACGACTCAAAACTCAAATCGCTGATGTAAAATCGCATTAAACTATAATATAAATAATAAATATAAATTATATATAGTATGAAGTGTAAAACAAAATTATATTTTGTATTTTAACTTAATAAATATGTTTTACTTTTTTAACGTTGTTACAAAATTACATATCATACGTTTTTCATCTAATAAACTTGTAATTAAGGCAACTTAAAGGTAATTCATTTGGTAACTTTTCAAATATGATACATAAATAAAAAACATAAAAACTTACACATTATTAAATGTCACGCTACAACCAGCTAACGAAAGTCTGCGTTTTCATGTAGTTTATAATATCTTGCATTGGGATTTAAAACTACTTCAATTAATAGTATTGCGAAACATAACAATATGCTCGGATAGAATGTACAATGTAGACTTTATAGTAATGTATATTCAAAGACAGCTTTCACAAACTGCTGATTTATACTTTTTCATTGAATTTCCAAACTGAGTGTACGTGTGCTTTTTATATGTTTGCTAATAATGTATTATTTCAAGTTATTTTGAAGTGTTATCAATATTATTTACACGTATTTCAGTGGGCCAACCGATCTGAAAAACGGAGTAAGTGCATCGTATCCGGAGAAGCACTTAACTTCCACAGGAGTCTCTCTCGCCCCCCTGAGGCAGCTTCATACATACCTTTCCTTTTGTGTCTGGGATGCCCAGCTGAGAACAAAATATAAAAATATATAATAATAAAATGTTTCTAAAATGTATCATGAATTTGTAAGAAATACTGTTTGCCAGCCTGCAGCAATTTAAAGAAAAACTACATCTGAAAATCGTGAAACTTGAAGCTTTATTTAGTAAAATATTATTGGGAAATTTTAAACATTTATGTTGATGTAATGTCAAATCAAATAGTAAAAAATGCATATATAAATATATATATATAACTTAGGTTATTTCAGCAAATTTATGGTATGTCAGCAACAAGGAAAAAACAGTAGCCTAATATATTTTTGGTTATTTCAGTTTCTATGATATGCCACTTATCATAATGTTTATTAATACATACTAATAAATATAAATTAACTAATAAATATGAAACTATAATGAATTGCATCAAATTATGAATTTTGATAAATAAAACCTATTTATATTACATAATAAAAATATTACATTTTATTCCTTTAAAAAAGCTTATATGTTTTTTTTAATTACTATGCTTTTTTAAAGGAATAAAATGTAATATTTTTTTAAATGTAGTCTACTATGTTTTTGTATAATCTGTAAAGAAACTCTTCAAGAAACAGGAGTTTAAAGTCTTTCTTTCCTAACACTTAAAGGTGATTATTCTCTAAGCACATAACTTTTCGATGCTCAAATGGACCTAGACATGAAAGCCCTATATCACTTTCAGCCATAAGTCAACACAATCTTGCGTTGTAAAACACAAAAGAGCCCGTTAAACAAGTCCAAAGTCGCCATGCTCATTTAGCTGCCTATTTAAAATAAACCCTTGAAACATGCTTCTTTCCTTTGATTTTTTTTGGCTATGCATTTCAAACACCTTTAAAGCAACATGACTGAACATTTTAAGAGAAAGAAAAAACATCATTAGAATTCAGTGTGCATTCAGTATTTCTGATAAGTGTGACTCCAGATTAAAAGCTCATAAAGAATGTCCAACACATGTTCAAAACATTCAGCTGTAAAATTATCTTCAGCATATTCTTTCAGAAAGTCATGAGTCAATGTTTGTCCCCGTATTAAATACCAATACATGGTTTGGAATACGACCTTTTTTTAGTCAATGTTGATTTATTTTTTAATAGTTCTAACTGTAAAAGAACAGCAGCAGTTTTATGACACTGTCAAAAAGAGAATACAACTGAGATGCACACTGTTTCTGAACACGTTTTCGCTTGTGAGTGTGTGCGTTTTCTCTCTTCATAGTATTTAGTTTCCCGTGGCTGTCTGAGCTCTGTTCGTAATGACCAATGAGAATCTGAAAAGACTAACTGCAGGGATTCTAGCAGTGCAGTGGCTATGATGAATGAAGACTCACAAGCCCTACATTCTTTCACTGTATTGATACAGACTATTGACTGATCATCAGAAGCTGATCTGGGGATTATTACATGCAGTGATATTTCTTTTCATCAACAGTCTCTATTCTTTTCTGTTCTTATTTCCCTTGTTTATCTTTTAAAGACCCTAAAAAGTCTGTGCAATAATTAATCAGGATTTGAATGAGGAATAAAAACTGTTATGGGTAAATTTAGTTTTAGAGTTTTAGAGTTTTTATACCAAGATAAAGTAAACGGTAAAGTCTTTTTTATTGTTTTTTTATGATCTCGCTGTGCTCGGTCATGCCTATCATATCAAAAATAAAGGGCTGTGGTCTATTGTTTTTTTCCAGCTCTACAGGTGTCCCAGCAGATGACTGGGCCCTTGTTTTATTTTTTACTGAATTGTGACCCTGTTCTGGGTCCCCACCGAAACTACCCCACAGGCTTGCAGGAACTTGCAAAGGGCCCCCCCAGACTTGTAGGGTACAGAACATATCCAAAGACTCGATGCCCTTTCTCTGCTCTTTGGTCTGGCATCTCTACCTTCAAGGCCTATAGCTATGACTGACAGACAGTGATGACAATAGAGATTTCTCTTTCTCTCCATCTCTCAGTCCCTTTCTCTGTCTGAGTGAGGAATGAGTTGTGAATAGGAGGTGCAGGGGGTCCTGGAGAGAGGAGTGGGTGGGGGTAGGGTGGAGCTGGATTGGTGCTTATTTAATTGGCTGTCAGACCTCCTGGAGTTTCAGCATTTCCACAAAATGGGATGAGCCTCCCTCTCCACAACCCCCACCCCCAAACACACACGTATATACACACCCCTGACATCCTTTCAAACTAATGTAATTATGATTCTTGGGGATGTATTACGATATATTGACTCAACATGCATGCACAGAACAGAACGCAGTACAACGGGGAATAAAAGCAAACCGAGTTTGACCCTCAATTTATCAAATTATATCCAAAGAGTTTAGATGAGACTCACCTGTAATGTTTATGTTCCTATATAGGTAAACATGGCATTTTCTGTATGTGCTAATAAAATATATAGGCCTATATGTATAATATTAAAGTATGTAACATAATAAAAAGTCTCAAGTGTAGTCTAGTTCATGGGTATTGCTGTGTTTAATAATTTCATTACACTATAAATGTATTCACAGTAATGCCTTGTCTTTTAATATAAAAACAATAAGTTACTTAGAAGGAATCATCACATGATTTATTTCCTCAGTCAAGGTAAACATACTGTAACTTTAATTTATTGACCATGCTGTTAAAATGCTTTTCTAATATCATTACATTTCTGATGTCAGTCAATAACCCAATTCGTTGACAAACTATTTTTATATCAACGGGCCTTTTTTTTACAAATAAGCCAGACGTGCGGTAAAATCAAGTCAAATGAGGTAAACAGCAAACAAACAACTAGCGACAAAACAAAAGCAGAAAGTTACATTTGAACTGACCTTTTGCTAACGCTTCGTGTCCAGTTTATTCCTTCATGTGGCACCTCTTGCTCCTCCTAAAACATGTTAACGTTAGAAAGAGAGGCCTACGTTTTTAAACCGGGTAACCGAGTCTAGTCTCAACAGTTTGAGCGGGATTGTTCTGTGAATCTGTCATTAATGTCACTTTGGTCTTAAAAATATGCCGCTGTTGAAGAAGAACAACAACAATCTTTATTCAACATGACATGAATAGTGCAGTTTTGTGTCGAGAGGCGCTGCGCAGACCAAACTGCGTATTACACTAAGTATCGCGAGAGAAATAATAAAAGCACGGTTTATGAATCGCTCTCGTGGTACTTTGATGTCATACGCCGATCGATCTGCGCAACACCGCGTGATTTTAAACACACCAGTAGAGAAGCGTTGTTGTCTATTTCACCTGAGTATTTTTACGTGTTAATAAACGTAAGTTTTCTGCTGTTTTGTAATGTTAAAATAAATTATGACCATTTTAGTGTAATTTAACGAACATTAATACGAACATTAATTGTAAGTAATCAACCCGCGCCATGCTCCAAATGTCACTCATTAAAGCTCTTGAGGTGGGTATTGTTTGCTTCTATTTTATTTCATTTCTTTAAAATCACGTTTTGGATTGTTTACCTCTATTATAATTGTAATTCTTTAAATTAACATTATAAGTAAACAGCAATGAGTGAAATTACATTTACATTTGTGAATTTAGCCCACACTAGTCAAATTTACTTACATTCAAGGCAAAGTAGCCTATTGCATAAATATGTGGTCCCTGGGTTGAACCCATGACTTTTTCAGTACTAATGCAACACCTGTGTGATAAATGAAAAAATAAGAAAAAGTGTAGGCCCATATGACTTTAACATTTTTATCTCGAGCTTTGTGTTTTGCGTAATGTTTCAAGGTGATATAATGTTTAGGTGTGCATCAGATTCATTTATGTGAAAAAAAACACCTTCATGTAGGATAGTGCTCTTAATTATTAATTTATTAATTAATCGATGAGATTCAAGGGACAGAATTATGGCTTACTGAGATCATTATTTCATAGCACAAACTGAGAAACAGCAGTGTGATTGCTTACGACAAGATGGCTGAAAATAAACCTCACGTTGTCTTTTGAGACAACAGTTAGTTGATGTTTTTATTATTCATAATGACAGCAAAATGCTCCCATTTCACAGAATCATTACAATACACTGCACTCTTGTGGAAAAATATAATGACAAAATCCAGCATGTCAAGATTGTTTTTACCTAACAGCAATACAAATGCAAAGTGATATATCGTAATGTGCTTTAAACCCTCAAATATAAATTGCATTTGCAGTAAGACCCAGTTTTGGACATAAGGTAGCAAGATTTTTTAGATTTCCTTTCTAACAAGGCTCTGGCTCAGATGCTTTCAATAAAAACCTTAAAAAAAACCTCTGGCCTGTAAACCATTGTGACATGTCAGAAGGACAGGTGTGTCTTGCCTGTTGGGAGGAAGGATTTTCTAGAAGAAGAGTGGGGTCCTTCGGGGTTGAGGGTGATGGGTGGGGTGAGCGAGGCCTGGTTGGAGGTTGAGGTTCTGCTCGACTGTCGTTTCCGTAGTGGAGCAGCTCATACATCATTTTCACGTCTTGGGTTTACTTTACCAATCACAGCGAAAGCAGAGGGCATGATGTGGCTGATACGATTAATGGGCGGAGGGCAAGAGGTGGCGTGCATGTGCGTACATGTTGTAGTGTAAGTGTGTGCACGTGGCTTTTGTTGAGTTTATGTGTGTGTGTGTGTGGGAGGCAAAAGATAGGGATAACCAAACCAGATGTTAAGGCAGAGTAAGAGAGGGGGTTTGAAGAAGGTCATGTGTGCTGCGTCCTATGTTCGATCTCAGCCTCTTACAACTGCACAGACCTGCCATATGGAAGACCCCAAAGGATGCTGGTGTGTGATGTGGTATGTGTGTGGTGTCCAGGTTTACTTGACTGTGAACGTACAGGGAGCGAGGAAAAATAGGGATATGGCAGTGCATGTGTTTAAATGAGTGGGTACACGTGTGCGTGAATCTTGAAGCAAATCTGTCAGCAGGGGGTAACCTGTGACTGATGAGATCTGGACGGGTAAGTTTCAGTAAGAGAGATGTTCTAGGGGAGACCACAGGGGAATAGTATAATGATTTGAACGGTGAGGCCTGCAACATTCTGTCCCTTCACTTACAATTCACGCTCATATTACACTAAACTCTTTATGCAATAGAAAAGAAGGGACAGAAAGAGTAATAACCTACTGCAAATATTACACGTAATATATGTGTGTGCATTGAAAGAGTATTTACGTGTAAAAAGCATAGAAATACATTTTTCTTTATTCAGACATATTTCTGATTGAAACAGGATGGCCAAATGCAAAAACAAATGTAGGGATGGACTTTATGACAGGTGCAAAAATAAGATGAATTCGAAAAAAATGTAAATTTTGTTAATATTTTGTATATTTTGTTCTTACAACGGAATGTGTAAGTAAAAGGGTTCTTTTCTGATTTATGTCGGCTAATAGAAAAAAAAGCTTAAGGCTAAGGCATGACAGCAAAATTTAGAACTGTTAGCTGTAATATATTATTTTATATAACTAATATTTATATTTATAATTTAAAGTAGCATAGGAGAGATTTATCCTTATTGTGATTTTATTTTTCCACATTTTTGCTGTCACACTATAGGACACACTTACGGCACCCCTATATAAAATATTTTATTGAATAAAAATTCTCAGTCAAACACAATTTTTGTACTTTTCTTCATCAAACTTGTTCGTCTGCCAATTCTTGTTTTTTTCAGCAAGGGGTGGGTTTAAAGTAAGAGGGTGGGACTCAAATTGTATTTTTGTCCATGCCTGAACAGAACTGAGATGATATTGCCACGCCTATGATGTATAACCCAGGCTCAAGGCTTAGTGGTAAATAGTAACACCTGCTGTATGTATAATTCATAAAAGACTCTCTCTCTAACACACACACACGAGCACACATACACAAATACAAGCCTGTGTATGGATTGCAGCGAAAACATCTGCAAGGGATTTGTAGAGTGAATTGATACCTAATCATAAATAATATGAACATTTGAAACTCATTTGGTAGGTTGACTGTGACCTCAGAGGAGTTGAAGAGAGCAGTGTATTTGTCTATGGCAAAGTTAAGAGCAGGGGAAAGAGATTCAGTGTGGAGTTAAGTGACTCTAAATGAGATGGGAGATGAGAGCGGTACATGGCTGCTGATTGGTGGGGGACGCCAGCAGAGCAAAGCCCCGCCTCACGTTGATTAGAGAACCGCAGGATCCAGTGCAGTACGCAGTCGGACCTGGATGTAACGCAAGCCCCCTTGTGACCTCCAATTAAGTTCAGATCAGTTCGGGATTACACAGATTGTAGGCAGAAAAGTTTTAGTTAGACATGTTTAGAAATACCTAAATGAGACATTTTGTGAATTTTGAGATTAGGGATTTCGCTCTGCTTGTTTTGTGTTTAACAAGCCTGTCTTGGAAAGATAAATGAAAAATGGATGTATTTGTAGCCCTTAAGCATGTTGTATGTCAGTGTGGAGATTGCACTTTATGTGACAGACTTGGAAAATCTGTGCATTCCAATTAACAAAAAGCTTCCAAGAAATGTTCGAGTCGCTCTTGTGAAGGGTTGCTTGTTCACTCAGACCGGCGTTTAGTTGAAACAGGCATAAATGAAACTTGGCAAATGCAGATTTCCCCATGCGCATTTCAAAGACCATTTTTAGCTTTTCTGAATTTACTAGTTTTAGGTCTGTGTTTAGGTAAAATGATTATTTTTGTTTTATTCTGTGAACTTCTAATAATATTTTTCTTAAATTTCTAAAACTGGAGAAGAAACAGGTCAAAAAACAGAAAGATGCTCTGTGTTTTTTCAGATCTCAAAAAAAAGTTTGTATTTACTTGTCAAGCAAAACATTAATATTATGTACATGTATTTAGGAAAAGTTTAAAAACTTTTTTTATGTGATATCCTCGACTTTTATCACATTCTTTTCATGCTGTCAGTCTTTCACATTACTGTTGGATGACTTTATGTCACTCCTGAGGTTTGATTTTGTTGAAATTCAACAGACACTGGACTGGAATGGCCACAATACATCTAGAAATGCTGATGAAATGAAAATTTGGCTGTAAATATAGATGTAAAAAAAACTACTTTACAGCGTCACACAAATGATATGTCATATTTCTTTATACTTTACTGTTTTATCTCCCTATAAAGCCGCTTTCATCACTTGCTTTTGTTGCTGATCTTTTTTGTCAAACATCTAGGCAGGTTTCTCAGAGGGCACCGGTCTCGTTTCTGTTGAAATCGGTTCAGCCCAGGTTGGGTGGGTTGAAATATTTTGACACTGGGCTTTTTAATTTGAATCGGCTTGTTTATGTTCTCGCCTCAGAAGAGGGAATCATACAAGAGGAGTCTCTTTGTCCGAATTGCATGTGTTTCTTATCAAGGCAGCCAGGCACAGGCATATTTCCAAACTGCACACAAGGATCTTGTGTGGCTAGTGAAAACTCATACCCTACTGCGCCCCCTACCTGTGATTGATGGACTTGGCATGAAATTAAATTTGACCATTTTTACTTACCTAATGCATCATGGTCTTATTGTGAAAACTTCATCAGTGTTTTACTTAAAAATACATCATGCTATATATGTTAATATGGTTGCAAATATGCTTTCACATTTACTTTATTTGGCATCAAATTAATTATTCATTGCATGCCTTTACTAACCCAATTCACTATATTATATTTCTCTCTCTCTCTCTCTCTCTCTCTCTCTCTCTCTCTCTCTCTCTCTCTCTCTCTCTCTCTCTCTCTCTGTCTCTCTTCCTCTTGTCAGTGTGATTTGCTGTGTTTCTGTCAGTAGCTGACTCAAGGCAGGTGGAGGGGTCTCCATGTGCTTTCCATTTGCCCTGGACTGAAACGGCCGCAATTAAAACCAAATGTGCAACCTGTGGCTCGCGCACGCAGCGGCAGTCTGACACACAGACGCACACACTCGTTGCAAATAGTAGGCTGAACAATAACAATTCAGATTTATTGCCTAGATCCAAGCGATTGGCTGATCTCTAAAAGACTAAGGAGAAGGTCTGCGTTGCACCGGAGTCTCCGAGTAGGAGAGAACTACCAAATGAAAAGTTTTTGCTCCTGTGCTAAACAAGCAGAGGCCGGGGTGAGCAGGAGGCCAGGCCGAGGTCACCGGCAAGATTCGTTAAAAAAAGCTAAAAATTATGCGGGCAGCTGAAGTTTCTCGACCGCAGCCAGAATGTCTGCTGACCACACCATGTAGCTTGAGGACATGAAGGCTATGATTAGAGAAGTCCTGGTAGGCAGGACTGGGGTGACTCTGGTCAGGTCGTATATAAGTACACCCACATGTTGTAGAAGTCCAGACCCATATACCCCGTGGGCGTACGAACCCCACCTCTGACACCTCAAGGCCCCTCTTCTTTTCACAGTGACCTCACCAAGTTGATAATCATAGTTATTGACAGAACGGACCCCAACTGCTCTAAACTGTCCCTATGGACAAACTGAAGGCTGATTTTCTTTTGTCTAAATATAGACAATGGTAGTGGTTGTTTAACATTGCTTTAGGGTGCGTTGAATCAATTTTGCGTTGTTTGGGGGCATAATATTCACAACACTTATTTGATGCGTGCACATGTCGAAGTTACACACAAGTCAAGCATCACTATTGCTGTGATTCAGAAGGTTAAAGATTTGAACAAATCGTTTAGTATTTCTGGTCAGAATTTCTTCACACATACTTACACAAGACACACTTGAGTCTTTAAAATTACATCTTGTTTTAGAAGAAAGCAATGTTGTGAGGTTTATGCTCTACTTAGAAATGAAATAAGGAAAATACAAAATAATGGCAAATAGTTTTTCTTTCTTTCTTTTATTTGAAGAATAAACCTCACCAATATTTTAAGTAAAAAACAAAAAGAAATGTATTGAAAAGCTTGAATACTTGAATGACAAATCAAGCTTGAAATGGGTTTTGATGTGTTCTTGTGTCCTTCAGATAAAAAAAAGATGTGAACATGGCTTGTTGAGGAGAGACAAGCCATTACTTTCCAAAGCAATTTAACTATTTTTTATTGCATGGTTATAGACTTGATGGAGTAAAGCCATAGCTAGGGATCATAACCAATGTCCCCAGTAAACCTTACCAACTCCCTAACACAAGATCAACAATGCCCTGTCAACCACTCAAACAACAACACCCTACTAGCATTGTAACATCAACGTTCACATCTTCAGAAACTGTAAAAAATCTTTTTGAACATTACGCCTGACCAAACCACCTGCATGTTGGATCCTCGGATACAGACAACTGAACAGAATATTGTCACCACATTGAAACCCAAAAAAGCTTTTGTGCAGTGCCGCTATTACCCCTGTGGTCTTCTAATTTCATAAAAGCTCATTAAGCAGTGAAGGAGAGGTGGGCAAAGGGTTAGTCCCTGCGCTAGAACATGGAGGGATTGATTTTTATCTCACTGTGTCCAAGGGCACTTCCACTCCTCTCGTGAACACAAAGTGCCACCCACTATGTGTTCCGTGCCCAAATATTTACACTCGCTGCAGGAATGACCCCCGCCCTCCTCTCCTTTCATGTGGTTTAAAAAGCTCAGAACATACTGGAAAATGTGGTTTTGGCAACAAGTCAATTACTGACGGCAAATAAGCATCACTATTATTAAAATAAAGAGCAGCGCTCTTGTTTCAAGACACTTGAAAAGGGAAAAAATGTGGTTGGATGACAAAGGGAAGATGCGGCTTTATTCCCCGACCACTTTTCTCCCACAGTACCTTGTCCCCCTGCAACCGGCAAACAGATCAATCACGCAGCCTTCTTTTTCATTTACCTGGAAAAAGGCGAGTATTACGGAGCTTAATTTCAGAGGGAAGGAAGAAAGCGAAGGAGTAGACATGGAAGAGAAATATCCCCTTGAAAGTGCGTACAGACGGGGCACAGGGAGCTCACAAAGACTGCCCTTGATCAGACCAGCGTAAGAACAAAGGCTAGATTGTGGGGACACTGAAGGCTTTTATGTGGATAGTCCACTGTCTGTGTGCAGGGTACTCAGTCGTGTGCAGACAAGCACAAATCCAGGGCCATTCACAAGACACAAGCGCCAAACTAAAAGTACACGAATACAATGGCCCCAAAAAACATTTAAGTCACAATTGAAATGAATGTCATTGCAGGAGATCTTAAAATATCAAAGTGGCATTTACTCAGTTACTAAAATAGTTTGTTAGGAAGAATACATTTTACATATGCGACTTTGATGTGTGTCTGTTTCCTTGGGATCAATCCCATGACTATACACTGCTAATGTACTATACACGAGTATTAAAAAAACAACATTTGTGATGCTAATGCAATGCTTTTTTGCATTTTATATGAAATTATTGTTATTTCATGCATTGATATTTATATGAATAATATTGACATATTTTTAGAGCGCCACTGTATATGCATACACACACATACAGTCACAGAAAAATTAAGAGACCATTTCACAGACCATTTTCAGTTTTTCTGAATTTACTATGTATATGTGCTTAGGTAAAATGAGAATGTTTTTTTCTGATTTTCTCCCAAATATCAATATTGTTTCTATTTGCAGAAAATGAAAACTGGAGAAGCAGGATAAAATAAAATAAAAGATTCTCTGTATTTTTTTAGAGCCCAAATGCTGCAAAGAAAACATGTTCATATTCACCTTTAAGAATACAACAGTAATATTTGTACATGTATTTAGGAAAAGTTCAAAAATTATTTGTGTATGTGATAACGTAATTTTGTTTCCATGTGTCTTGTCTTTCACATTGCTGTTGGATGACTTTGTCACTTCTGAGGTTTGATTTTGTTCAAATTCAACAGACACTCGAGTGGAATGCACAAAACACATCTAGAAATGGTGCTTGCTTAAAAATATTTAATGATCTCTTCATTTTTGCACATTAAAAACAAGCACATAATTGAAAGACACAATGTCCTTACAGCATCTCCAAGTCACAAATGTTCTCTGTGCGTTTTGGACATATAAAAGGCCGACTGTGAGCTAATAACTGTTTGGATTTATGTGCGATTATGTTTACATACGCTGAGTTTTGACATGAAATAAAAGATAGTGTGTTTCCAGGGCCCAACTGCGCAATGAAGTCTTTACTTATGGCTATTTAAGAAGACATTTCCTGTTTAGAACAGGATAATGTGTTTCTCTTTGGCCCGAACCTGCAGCCACTGCTAGCAGCTGCTCTGTTGCGATCCTCGCACCGGAAACGGGGTAATAAAAAGTGAGAGTGTAAGAGAGGAGGGGGGTTCGAGATTCCAGAGGACCCGCAGCAAGTGTGAGGCACTTTACTCTGTGTGTGTGTGTGTGTGTGTGTGTGTGTGTGTGTACCTGCCTGTGTGTTTGCATTTGTGCAGTGTGTGTGGTGAGCATAAGAGAGAGAGAGAGTGTGTGTGCCTGAGCACATGTTCATGTAGGGCGAGTTAGAAACAGATGCAGAGATAATGGATGGATGTTGATTCTACACTGTCACCACTGTATGGCCATTTGGAGCCATTTGAAATCCCCAATGTCTCTTTGATTTCTGCTCACTTCAGCTGCTGCACTCCTTCTGAATCGTGCGTGTTTGTGTGTACGTGTGTGTGCCTATTAGATTTAAGTAAAGGACTACAGAACGAGGGAAAAAAAAACATACAGGAGTGGATTGAATAAATGAACCATACAGAAGTTTTAGGGAAAGCGGTTAAAAGGATGTGATGGGATGGGATGGGGCGGCCATAGGTTGCACTGGGGCTTTTGCTGTGTCGGTTGTCAAAACGATTGTGAATATACATCCTGACATTCAAAGGCCGGCCCAGCTGCAGAGGTGAATCCTAAAGTCGGCATAGGTAACCCCCCCAGGGTTTATGGTGTCCGAGAGGGCTGCACACTTCCATTTATCTTCCTGTGTCAGGGACATTTTATTATATACTATAGCATCCTACAGTACAGGTTATGTTGATGCAGGAAAATCACATAATAGACACATGACACAAATCTAATTACAATTATCACTTGAATTGTTTTCTATGATGAAAAAATATTTTCACTTTTCTGTGAAAAAATATTTAGGCCTCAATTCAAAATTTTGTTGTGACTGGTTACATCAAAAAACTTTAAATGACACAATTAGAAATTGCAACAGATTGTTCTCTAAATGTACAAAACTTGAACTGAGCCAATTTAAACATTGAAATGTAACCAGACAAGTTGAGGCTAGAATGTTTTACACTGAAGTTGCAGTTGAGGTTGAAGTTGTAATTTCAATAAACAATGTGACTGTAGTAGTTTGATTTGAGCTGATTAATTTTAATCTTTTCAAGTGCTTCATTTTTAGAATAATATTATTGTAAATTATTATAATTTATTCATTTGAATTTTTATTTATTTATTTATTGTTAATTAGCATTAACTATTGCTTAGCTTTATAGAAATGCTATTTAAGACATTCTAAACCGGTGCAAATCTAGTTATAAAATAAATGTATAAACTAATACATGATATAAACTGTTCCAGTCTATAAATGTGTTTCTCTGAATTTACACCATTTACAACGTTAGACTTTAAAGAGAATATATGAAAAACTGTCATCATTTACTCTCTTATCATTTCAAACATGTATTGCTTTCTTTATTAAAAATATTCAAAATTCTTCACAATATCTTCTTTTGTGTTCTGCAGAAGGTTTAAAATGACAAGTGGGTGAATAAATGATGACAGAAGTGTTTAGGTGAACTATCCCTTTAAATCTGGCCACTCTCACTGTGTGCAAAACTGAATATGATGAATGATGCATTTAAGTTATTCCAGCTAAAAACTTTTGCACAAGAATATCTCCATAGATCATGTGACCCAAAACTGTATTGCGCATGCGCAGTTTGCCATCATTTTGTTATGACATCAGCTAAGCACTTTCTCTGAGTGGCATCTAAAATATGCAACACACATTCACTTTTCTAAAAAACAGGAGCCTTAGAAAAGCTTCTCTGTTAATGGAAAAGAGAGAGATTAGGGGTCACAGTCCATAAAGTTGGGGGTTTATATGGTTATTTAATGAAGGGATATAAAGAATGAAAAAGGGGAGTATTCGTATACCCCATCTGTTACCCTCCGTCACTATGAAGGGAATACGTGGCCAGCGATGGGGTCAGTTGGAGGGCAGGGGCTGGGTAGCCCACTTGCTGCATGTAAAGCCATGAAAGTCATTGTAAGGGATTCATTATTAATGTTAGGGGAACATTGGTTGTACCCCACTAACTCCACAGCAGCTGTAAGCCATGCATCTGCTCTTAGCAATGTGATTGGCAGTGTTTCAGTGGGTGGAGCCCTAAGTGGGAGGGGCCACTTAAATGATGAGTGATCCGTGCTTTTCTCTTTAAAGCCACTGGCTCCTCTTTTTCAAAGCATGAAGGTTATAATTAGTGAACGCTTGAGAAATGGCCAACGCCGTTTCACAAAGAATTATTGAGAGGCGGAAAGATTTCCAGTGGCATGCGGTAGCTGTAGCTTATGTAAGCTGAGGCCCAGTCAAAGCTTTTATGGCATAATATATTATATTTAGAATGAACTTTCATCAAGTAAGTCCTTTAGTTTAACAGAAACCCACAACCTCCGATCACAGCCCTCCACCAAACGGCATGAGAAGCCTTCTTTCTATCCCATCCCAGCAAAACTGTATATCAAAAAATCAGTCAAGTGTCGGCATTCACACATAACCATGTCTCAAAAAAAGGATTTTAATTGGTGGAACGCGGCTGGAGACGACACAGGGGCTCTTTCTGTGCTTGTTGCGCGTAACAGTCCCCGTCATTGATCGGACCCTCCATCCCTGGTGGCTGATATACGGTGGGCTTGTAACTTAGTGGAGAGGCCGCATTGATCAACCCATCAGCGCAACTCTTGTCACCCTCCTGTTTTATGAGTCTGAGGTTTTTTTTCCCCTGTTAAGATTTATGAGTTTTTTCTGCTATTTCATGGACGTTTAAGCGGGGTTAGTTAAGCCCAATTCAACACGAAGACCCGATTGAGATGTGCTTACAGAAGCTTCAGAGTCGGGTACAGAAATGTACGCAAGCAGAGGAATGTTTCAGACCTGTGAAATAGCCGCCTGTCAGACTGAGACGCTTGCCATGTTTGGGTGGAGAACGCTTTTAATGGGGAAAGACAATTTTGAGCTCTTTCTGAAAGACTCACTTTCAGGGCGCACGCATGTGGTCAGACAACTGATAAATGGACAGGACAACTAATCTGAAAGGAAAACATTCTCGCTTTAATTACCCCCTATCTTTAAGCTGTGTGAAAACCAAAATTATAGCTGTCAGACCAAGTAAATACTGAATGCACGGTTTTCCCCCCTTCACAATTACCATGTTGTGAGTTTGAGTGAGATCTTTGCCCAGTGCTTTATTAGCAGTATCGTTGATGTCGAGAGATTGAGTTGTTCTAATGGTGTAAATGTCATCCTGACATTTTTACTGTCCGCATGCACATGCCAAGGAGCTGCGCTTTGCCTGTGCATGCGTTACTGCAGGAAAAATTCCTAACAATGTCTTGACCCCCATGCAATAATATCTCAATGTGTCTCAAACTGTTTTCTGCTTATTTAACAAGAAATTTCCATGAACTCTGTTTTCATCCAATCTTAGCATCTGTCAAGTGACAGATGAATTCCAAATCCATAGTTACAGTGCATTCAAGGTAAACATTTGATCAGTATTAGGCATTATAGGAATTGTTAGCACCATGCGCTATACCAGCTGAGCTACATCCATTTTAAAGTCGCCAAGCCAATTTATTTTTCACAAAAACATTTGCATTTATGCATTTTATCCAAAGCGACCTACAGTGCATTCAGGCTGTACATTTGATCAGTATGTATGTTCCCTGGGAATTAAATCCACAACCTTTGTTATTTTATTTCATTTATGACTGATATATTATAATATATATTTTTCATTTTTTCACTATTGTGTATCAGAACTTCCGCATTAGGCCACACATTTGATCGCCTGTTCTTGTAAACACAATTTTCTTATTTCTTGTAACAAAATTTTCTTATTTCCATCACTAGTGCCAAGCCTGCTGCATTGAAACACCTCTCTACAAATCCAAAACAAGTTTAGTGACGTTTCAGTAAATTTGAAACTCATGGTCTTTCCATAAACATATTATTCGAGGTAATGCATTATATTAAAAACAGGTGATGCTGGGGTGAACAAAACTATTTCTATTACTTAGCAAACCATTGATTAGTGACTACGGCATACTGAACGGGCGTTGACAGATTATTGGCAGAGGATCAGATATGTGTTTCTTTTATCGAATCTGACCCGAAGTTGCAACCGGGCTTCCATTATAAATAGGTCCGACCTTTGGTTGAACGGTTGATTGAGGCACACCATTCTCATTGCACAAAAAACATCTTTTGTTCCTTTTATTCACAATTATCAACATAATGGGCGTTATCTGGAGCCTTTAGCGATGCTGATGGTTAATAGAGAGGGCTTTAATAGATTTTAGGAGGACAAAGGTAGGCAATGTTTAGCTGGACATGTCAGTCTTTTTGTGCGTAGGGAGGGTCTGCATTAAAAACCTCATTCACAGGGCTGGTTGATGTGTAATTAAATGTGATTACTGCGGCAGTCTGTGTGTGTCCTTTCCGAGGTCACTCGCTCACACACACACGAACCGACTCGAGAGCCGCAACCAGTCGTCGCCAGGTTTTATCCCCCTTCCTTGGCTTCCTAAGGAGCCTGTGACTTTGGTGGCTGATGGGAAATTTTGTGCATGCCTGAGCTGACAAAGAGCCCCTTTCAGCCGCATGCATGCTTGACCTCTCGCAGTTCATCGCTTCGCTTTGTGCTCCCGTGACCTCATGCTGACCAGGGGTTTCCCCTGGAGGTCAGCAGTTCAATCGGGTGCCTGTGTCTAATTTCTTCCTGGCTACAGAATCCCCGACCCCCCACCCCCGTCCCATCAAATCTGCCCAGCAATCTGCCCACAGTCTCCCCTTCTGCTGCCCGGGCCTAATTCCAATCTTCAGGGATTAGGTGTGGAGTGACAAGACCCTCCGGCCAATGGCCTGACTAGTCAGTTTGCTTCGAAGGCCAGTGGTACACAATAGCCAGACTTTTCCTGTCCCCCACCTAAAACCAGCCCCCCTAAAACAACATACTAAAACCCTCTCCCAGGAGAACACATGCCTTGCTAGGGGATGCTGGTCCCAACCTCTCCTCCAAACACACCAGTAACATAACAGAAGCCTGTAATGCCGGGATTCCACAGGGCTCCTGTTGCAGATCAACATCCCTTGCAGATCAACTTCCTGTTTCCCTTTCCTGCTCAAATCTCTGTCCAAATGAAACAACACCGTGTTTCGTCTACGTAGAGACTGTTGACAGACAGAGCTATTGATATGATCTGTGCATGCATAAATCATACGCCGTGTGTGAAAGAAAAGCATTGCGGGGCTCGAAAAATATTGCAGGCGTTAGTTACTTTGAAAACAAAACGAACAAACCGTCAACGTAAAATTTCAGGTATATTTGTCAAAGGTAAACGAGCTCGCGCAACTCTGTGGCACAGCGGAGGCGGTGTTTAATTCTCCTCCTGTCCACTAGGGGAAGCATGTGGCGCTAGTTGTCTTTGGCAGCGGCACACTGGAGGCGTTGTTGTAACTTACTTACTTCCTGGTTTCACTTTTGGGAAACAAGCAAATGTTGCGTTTCTGGAAGAATTCGCTGTAAATATTTTAAATGTTTTCTTGCACAGACGCCTAACAAATGACCCGAAGCATATTAATAATTGCTTGAAAACTGTAATGTTCCGATGGTAAAGAAATGAATGACTGTTAGTAAAAGTGAGGACGTGGTATGTACACCAACTTTTTTAATGTACTTTTTCCTCATTTCTTGTTGTTTTATGTTCATGTAAGGTTTGTTTATGGTGTCTATAGTCCGATTTTTCTGTTTAATTACAAATTACGCTACCTGGCTCATAGAGTTTATATAGGGGTTTTAGGTAGAGATTGTATAGTTACTGTATAGTGTACTTTTGTACTGAGTATTACAGTTTATAGAGATTGTATGTACTGTATTAAAACACGTTAATTTTAATTGATTTCTTAAGGTTGTGGACATTATTCAAAGTCAAGTCAAAGTCAGCTTTATTGTCAATTCTGCCACAAGTACAGTACATACAAATGGAGGACTGAAATTGCGTTACTCTCAGACCCCAGGTGCTTACAGATAACATAGAATAAACATATATCAAAAAATATATCATAAATACAGTTCTATATATACACAATACAACTTTACAAGCAGGGAAATATAACGAGATAAATGTGCAAACCAGTGAAATGAACAACAAACCAGTGAAATGAACAACAGTGCAGATGAGATAAACACAGTGCAGATGAGATATTATTATTATTCTACTTTCATAAGCAAAACACAATAATATATAAAATCAAGGAGAAAAGACAATTGCACACAATAGATATGTTTAGTAAATATATATGTTTACAGATGCAGATGTGAAGGGGTCATATGTACAGGAAATATGTTGGAGGAATTTACATAAGATCTGAGTCATACATCAAATAAATAAATAAATTTGGCTTATTAATAATTGATTGTGTTGTGCATTCTGTGCTATTTTGTTTCTACTTTCATAAAGCATAACACTAACAAA
The DNA here is from genome assembly GCA_026939265.1 of Oreonectes daqikongensis. Lineage (NCBI taxonomy): Eukaryota > Metazoa > Chordata > Actinopteri > Cypriniformes > Nemacheilidae > Oreonectes > Oreonectes daqikongensis. Next base: position 1,456,357 of record JAOTQM010000125.1, on the reverse strand, counting down.
CAATTGTTAAAAAGCTTCTCTTCCCACCAGTCAGCTTGAATGTTACAATATTTTTCTTTTCTCCCTCTCAGTAGAGTGCCACGTCACATGATTGCTACCAGGTGAAGGACAACTGCATCAAACCCCCTTATCTCACTTCAACATTACACCAGCGTACAAACAACACATACAGCTGTCTTATACATTAGACATTAAACCTGGCAGAAGTCAAAATGACGGTATCGAATTGGGGTCTGATCATGAATGTCGTGAACAGCATCGTGGGTGTGAGTGTCTTGACGATGCCCTTCTGCTTCAAACAGGTAAACACTGGGTTCAAGGGGGGGTCATGAGAAAGGTTGCAGAGTTGTGTGTGCTGCTGATAGGATATTTTGGTCTACCATGTCCGCCCAGAGTTGTTTACATACAACTTTCCTGGTTAATAATCTAGAGTCAAAGTTTTAGTCTGTTGTTCACACAATTTTTTTCACAGATGTTAACATAAATATTTGACTATCAGTATATGCTGTCTTGTATGGTAGTGCATTTATTTTACTTGTTGAACTCTTTTCTTATTCTCTCTCTGCAGTGTGGAATTGTGTTGGGCACCTTATTATTGTTCTTGTGTTCGTGGATGACCCACCAGTCATGCATGTTCCTGGTCCATTCAGCCAGTAATACAAAACGCAGGACTTACGCTGGACTGGGTGAGAGTGACAAGAAGCAATAGACACACCACTGGTTGCCAGATTGTATTCCATTACAATTTCAGTGTAGATTGGTTAATCAACATGTTTGTTTTCTTCCAGCATTTCATGCTTATGGAAAACCAGGCAAGGCACTTGTGGAATTAAGGTAAGATTTACATACTTGAATTTGATAGTGAAACTAATATTGTCAACTCACATTTGTTCTTGCTCTTTTTCTCTCTTCAGCATGATCGGCCTCATGCTTGGGACATGTATTGCTTTCTATGTTGTCATTGCGGATCTGGGATCCAACTTTTTTGCCCAGTTGCTTGGGCTACAGGTAAGAAATATTCTCCTTACCTTTTGCCAACACAAACTAGACAAAATACTTATTCGTATTTGGCACTTAATTTCAGACCTTGGCCAAAATTAGGTTAAAATTGTTTTTTTTCTGCCCCCCTCAGGTGACCTTCACCTTTCGCGTTGTGCTGCTGATCACGGTGTCGCTGTTTATCGTTCTCCCCCTCAGCCTTCAGAGGAACATGATGTCATCCATCCAGTCCTTTTCAGCCATGGCTCTGATCTTCTACACGCTCTTCATGTTCACGGTGAGCCGTTCCCCATGCGCAGATGACATCACTTTATGACATCACTGTTTATGTTTTCACTGTATTTGTATGAGGAAGTAACAGAGATATATTATATAATTTTAAATCTGTCTTTCATAGATTTTATCAACATGATTTTAAGATGCTCCCAAGACCGCTCTTTTTTAATTTCACCATAAAAGGTCACAACGCTCTCTTTGTTATTCAGAGCCGCTTCTGTGCTACAGTCAGAATTTGTTGAATTTTCTGTCTTTTTTGAAGACTATGATTTGGCCAATTTTTTGAATAGATTTGAACACAGTGCCATCATAATCTGTGGATTCCTCAGAAACTTAAAGTACAGCGCAGACAGCTGTTTTCAAAAACCGAACTGAACCCTTTTAATTCTGAAAAGCTGTTAAAACCAGATTTAATTACACCTTTTTAAGAGTTAAATACAGTGGAGTCCAAATGTCTGGCACAAATTTTTAGGGTAGAGGTATGTTATGATGTAAATTAAACAAGAAATGTTTCAAATTGAATAGAGGCATTTTAACCAGAGGTCTCAGACATTTGGATTGCAATGTATGTAATGTGAATTTTATTAGAGCCTTAGACAGTTTAGACATTAATAATCTTGACACTTTGAGGTTCGCATCGTGTTGTATTGTTGCACCTGTACAGTTTTCATCAGGCATTTTTTTCCCATCCGTTTTTTAGTCCAGCGTTTAACCCTCTAATCTTAATGTATCTTCCCTTTGCCCCATCTGAACCGCTGCCCCGCCCCCACCCCTGATGCTGACCTCTGACCATCTGACACTCTGACTCGCCGGCCAGTAGATAGTGATATCTTCTCTGCGTTACGGAATTATCAGTGGCTCCTGGATGGAGCAGGTACACCTGTGGCGCTTCAAGGGCGTCATACAGTGTCTTCCAATAATCGCCACCACCTTCTGCTGCCACCCGTAAGTAATCCACCCTGGAGAACGGACCGTACGAATGCCATGGATTCAGCTACATTACCCAGAATCCCCTTTCTTCTCTATCCACCTTCATCCAATCCTCTGTTTGTCGGTGCCATCTGATTCAGGGTATGTGTGCATGTGGGTGTGAGTGTACTGCCTAGGTGGCAGAATGCTTACGTGTTGTGTGTCATCCGGAGGTGGCTTGACTCTTTGGTAATACCTCGTGTCCCCTGACACGCAGGAATTAAACAGATCTGATAGGGCCTAGAGCACTGGGAATTTAGACGCTTGCGCTTAAGTACAAAACATACAAACTACAGGTCTGACAAAACCGTATGGGTTTTATCAAAGCATCACCCCTGCGTTCCCAGTCTCTATCTCTCCTCGTCTTTATGGGAAACTCTGTAACCCTCCTGCTCTCCCCTCCACCACAGATGGTGCTGTCCTCCTTCAAACACGGCCTCCTCACTGGCCAGTGGCTCAACAAGGTCATTTACGTTCGCTGGGACGGCGTCTTTCGCTGCATCCCTATCTGTGGCATGGCCTTTGCCTGTCAGTCGTAAGTACTCCCCAATCCTGCACCGTCTCTCTCGATTTTTTTGCCTTTATTAGACCAGTTAGGCTTTTGATGTAGGGATCCGTTTTCATGGTGCAAAAGGATAGCAGGCAGGACGGCTCCAAGATTCCTTGATATTGGAGTTCTGGAGGTGTAGCAGTTAGTATTTCTAAATGAATATCTTCTGAATTTTGTGGAGCCACTTTTGTACCTGTATTCTACATCTTATGTCTGTGAGCAGTTGCAGTGTGACACTAACATGTGTGCAATGCCTAACTTTTCGCCTTCTGCAAACTGATCGCTTACAAAAACAGTTCACCCCAAAAAATGAAATTGTCATTCTTGAAAGACATGAGGGGGAGTAAATGACTAAATTTAAATGTTTTGGGGTTTCTCTACCAAATCTACCAATTTTGGGGGGGCATTTTTCCTGTAGTGTTGTTGAAGGAATCTAAACAATAAAATACTTTTTTAGTTTTCCCAAATTAATATTTCTTCATCATTTACTCACCCTCATGTCATTTCATGATTTTAATTTTTCTGCAAAACACAAAATAAAATATTTTGAAGAATGTTGGTAACAAAATAACACTGGACTTCTACATTGACTTCCATTGTATGGACCCAAAATCACTAAGACATTTTTCAAAATATCTTTTTTTGTGTTTAACAATAAAGTCATATACAGGTTAAACAACATGAAAGTGAATAATTGATGACAGAATTTTTTTTTCGGTGAACTATCCCTTTAATTTGTTGTTTTTAGTCATTTAGCAGTATGCTTAAGGTAGCATACGGTTAAAGTGTTCCTTTATTTAGACAGGGCCATAAATGATGCAATTCATAAACATTAAATTATAAGTTTTTACAGCTTATCATAGTTCTTCCATAAAAGGCCCACCACAATCTGATTTTCCCCTGTTAAATGGAACCGCTGTGCATTGACACAGCCTTCAGATGTTTGCATTTCATGTTGAAACTGAGATAAGTTCAGCTTTTATGGTTGCAGGAGTGTCATAAACTAACACTGACATCATAGTTAACATTGTTAGAGGTAAGAGCCTTCCACGTTTGTCCACTCTGATAAGAACTTGCCATTTTTTCTACATCTTGACCTGATTCTGTCTTTCTTTTTTTGCTAGCTTGAATGAACTAACCAGACAATTGGATTTTTATACTTTGTGTTTAACTGGTCAGGTAAACTCGAGATCAGTGGATGAGGAGTGCTGTGTACTCCATCTGTTCGTCTTCCGCTCACAGTTCTGTTAATGTGATGCTTGTTTGTGTGTTTGGAGATGAATAGAAAAGGGGCATTTGAGTCTGGGGGTGCCAGCGCAAGTGTGTGAAGGTGTTGGGGTGGAGGAGGTGTCAGGGTGTCAGTTTTGGATTCTGGTGTGGATGATGTAATTCAGCTTTTGACGTTCGCCTGTGACCCCAACACACACATTCACACACTTTCTTTTGCTGGTGGGTGATGAGTGATATTTGCCTGTGGCTTTTGACCAGCATCACAACGAAACTCGCATCTGCCGAGACACAAAACTCAAAAGGTTCCTGTCATTGGGCACATTTTACCCATCTGTTAACATTTATTAATGTAGTGCATTTCAAAAAATGTTATTGCATTTTTACATATCCGGCCAGGAGAAGTTAGACAATTGGTCTACTCTTTACTTCTATCAACCTCTGTCAATTTTTTTAAGTAAAGGGACCTGATGGCTGTTGTGGCTCTTCTAAACAGCAGCATTCTGGCACCTTACGTGACTCCCGCTAAATGTGTAAATGCCGGTGTAATGTGTAAACAACATAATGGTGTTATTCCTGTCGTAAAATTGTCATGTCAGTTTACACGGCATCAAGTCTCAGATTCACAGCATTAGGTGTTATGACCGGATCATTTTAGCAGTATTACAAAGTAATTACTGTGTCAACACTTTGTCGAGGTGTGGAATAAGTGCAATGGAAAGCATCACGCTTAATGCTCTCTCAGTTGCACTTACTGTAATTTCTTTATTGATGGGTTTTCTTTGCATCTTATAAGAAGTTTCTATCGCTATATAATTCTTTAGTCGTATATCTGAAATCTATTATGGGTTCGTATCGTGGCTGTTAAAGTTAGAGGTTAGCGGAGCCACTCAGCCAAAGCTCATTATCTTCTATCTACCCCCTTTATTTCTCTCTCTCTCTCTCTCTCTCTCTCTCTCTCTCTCTCTCTCTCTCTCTCTCTCTCTCTCTCTCTCTCTCTCTCTCTCTCTCTCTCTCTCTCTCTCTCTCTCTCTCTCTCTCTCTCTCTCTCTCTCTCTCTCTCTCTCTCTCTCTCTCTCTCTCTCTCTCTCTCTCTCACTCTCTCTCACTCTTTCTCACTCTCTTTTTCAATTCACATGTGTTTTTTTGGCTTGATCGACTGTCAGAAAGCATTTTCAAGGACTTCAAAGAATAAAACCTGAACAGAGGACAGGAAGAATTAAACTAGATTTGCATTTCCTGAAGCAAAAACTAGTGCGTTCAAGGCAGCAAAGGGGTAGTGTTAAAGTTTCAAGCTTATGTTAAGCTTTGTTTTTGTGCTTGGCTTTCCTGTAGCTTAACGTGTAGAAATGCAGTTTTGCAAGGTCATAGGTTTAATGCTTTAATGCACCTTAAGTTTACTGTACGTCTGCCACATTCATAAATGTAAATTAAATGCTCAATCACACTTTTTGATAATACTCAGTGCCGGTGTGTACATCTTTGTTGGCTCCACATGAGAATTAACACGCGTCCTCTCCTCTGTATTCTGTAAAGATGCCAGTATAGTTAAATAGATGTCAGTCATAATTTAATTTGCAAATAGAAGTATCAAAGACCAATAAGAACATAACTGTCATGTGTGAAGAAATTTAAAGAGTTTCTGTACTTGTTTTTTTTAGATTTATATTATTTTTAGTTTGTGTCAGTTAGTTTTTATTTAATATTTTAAGTGAGCTTTTATTTTTTATATTTTTTTGATCATGTTTTTGTCATTTTTTCTCTTATTTCATTTTATTGTCAAGGCAACATTCCTCATTTTAGTTTAATTTGTTCAAATAATACTTCGGCTGAATTCAATGAACAGAAATGTTTTAATTCTTCAGTTTTAATGAACTGTAGGTGTGTAAAGACCCATTCACACCAAGGATAATAACTATAAGAATAAAATTGTTTTGGGTTTAAGAGACTAGCAGCCAAAACAACAAAAACTGAGGGATTATATTTTAATGATCACTTTTAGAAACATTTTTTAGCCGATGAATGATAAAACATTGACAGTCAATTAAAATCTATTTTAATTTAAGGATTTTGCATGTTTAAAATGTGTGGACACTAATGTAGTTATCGTATAGTAACCTTTATAGTTATTTTAAGTGTGAAAACTTAATCTTAAATTAGCTTGAAACAAACATTTGAAGTGAATTGATTTGATTTAAATTGAATCGTTTTCTAATGTTTAATGCTTGGAGGTTCAGAACGAAACTTTACCCAGAATGTTAGAGAAATATGCGTAAAGTGCTGCCTTGCAAACACCGTAATGAGTATGAAAACATAAATAAACTTGAAATGTACAAGTCTACTTCTCTCTGCTCTGGTTTTTATTGCAAGTGGGTTCCAGCTATGAGACAGGCTGGTCTTTGGTGTGAGATCAGGCATTTGGTTAAACAGCCCAGAATGCGGTACTGTATATCCCAATAAAAGCAGGAATGGGCTCCGACTGCGTCTACGAGAGCTGTGAGTGGGCGAGAGCAAGACAGCTCCGAACAAAAGCCCCTACTGCCAAGAAATTTTATAACATGCTAAAGTCTGACTAGCACTTGTGTCGCTAATATATAGCAGCTGTAAATTCCCCATTTAATGTTTTGCTGGCGTCTGGTTTTATTGGTTGTCCTGATGACAGACATAGATTTTCTTTCTGGTCCTTTTGTGGCTGTTTTTTGTTTCGGGATGATACTGAGCCTTTTATCAGTGTTGGTTTCATCCAGTTCAGCTCTCCCTGCTTCCCACTCTTCCTCCATTTTGTCTTATGTTTGTCTGAAATGAGTGATGGTCTTTCTATATTAAATTCCTGCTTCCCTTGCTCTTGCATGTTTATGTCTCTCTGGTGCCCAAGCTCGTGTTTTTTATGCTAAATAATGATTATACTTGACTGGTCAGTTTGAGTTAAATCGTAAATCAGCATTTATGGGATTTCAAGTATTATTTTTGTGTTTTATGTTGTTGTTGCGTTATAATAAATCTAGCCTTGCAAGTTATATTTTTATTCTCTTGTTAAGTTTCTAAGGGATCTTTTGGTTTTAAATTCTGATTTTAAACCTTTATTTAAGTGCTTTAGTGTAAAAGTGATTGCTTTTACAAAAGGAGGTTTACAATTATGTGATTGGCTTCTTTTGTATTGAATCCATAATGTTCATCTTGGGCCTGATGTATATAAAAAGTTATCTCTTCAATAGGCAAGTGTTACCCACGTACGACAGCCTGGACGAGCCTTCAGTGAAGAGGATGAGTACAATATTCACCTCCTCACTCAACGTGGTCACCACCTTCTACATTACAGTAAGTTGCACTTTCATAGTCGCTTATATCAACAGTAAAACACTGCTGGGAAACTGTATGTGATTACATGTATGTTTCAGATTACATAATGCACAAACTGTTATTTAAAACCAGGTTTATTGATTTTGTCATTTTTAGCCACTGAACATATTTGTAACGACACATTGACATATTTTATGCATCATCTGCTGCATGCACTTGTAACTGCTCTGTCCTCATTGGCTCCTGGGGTTGCATGCACACAAACATTGGAAAAAGTGGAGACAAGTATGATAGACTTGCCGTCTGCTAACATTTTTGCACTTAGATCTATATCCAGCCCTACGAGCATCTGCCCTTCCCGTCATGGGGGGCAGCTGCACGGCGATACTCCGGAATATCCTCGCGATTCCTCTTCAGAGCTCGGCGGAACAGAGAGAACTTTTCCCAAACCCTCGTGTGCCAACGCGCTCCATCGACATCAAATGCCACGTCTTTTTTATTCCTTTATAAATATTTTCAGGGCCACTTTGTGTAGAACGTGCTTTAAGACGGCGCCAGAATGTTTCTGCTCCCTTTTCTCATCTATCAAAGCTCCAGTATAAACGTCACCTTGAGAGATAATATTGCTTGGGATTTTTTTCAGCATTCTTTGTATTCCACTTTTATATTTTATAGTCTTTCGCTTTTCTCCCTGAACAAAAGGCGAATTGATTCAGGGGAGGGTTTGTAGAGTAGAATAGAGAGGGTTTTGTGGTGGGCTCAAGGACTTCTGCCTGGTGTTGCTACTGAAGGGAAGCTTTTCCTCTGTGGATAGATCAAGGCTAAAGGGGTCGGAGAAGGAAGGCTCTGCTTTGTTTCTCTTTAGAGTGGGCCTTTGGGGGCCCGATTGGCTTTAAAACCTTTGAAAAACTGTTGACGTTCTCTGTTTTTAAAAACAATATCATTGCGTTGTCAGGAGGGGTTGTGAGGTCATCAAAGAGACAAGGAAAGAGACATGGATTTCTATTGGGATGATTTTTTTATAATTCCATAAGAAGGATTAGTGAAATCTCATCGAAATGGACTCCGCACAAAATTATATGTTTACAGGAATGTTTTGGGCGACATGGGTTGAAAAGTGAACCTTGAACTAAAGTGTGAAAATCAATAGCAAAGTCTTGGCTGGCTTGCATAGAAACGCTAAAATATTACTTGAATTTTATGCATGTTATTCTAAATAAAACGTTTTTATAATCTTTCATTAAAACTTTCTCTGAAGAAACCAAGGCCACGTGTCCAAGGAAAAGTAATATTAACCAATAAATCAAGTTACGTATTTGATTAGGTTTACTGCATCACGTTTCAGAAGTGAAATGCCTTGTAAATGTTGTTTTTAAAGTGTCATTTCATAAACATTTATAAAAGCCTTTACATCACTTAGCAGAAGAGAAATAACTTAAATGCGGAACTGTACTCTTCCAGGTGGGCTTCTTTGGTTACGTGAGCTTCACCGATAACATAGCCGGAAATGTGCTGATGAACTTCCCATCCAACCTAGTGACGGAGATGATTCGGGTGGGCTTCATGATGTCCGTGGCTGTTGGCTTTCCCATGATGATCTTGCCCTGCAGGCAGGCCATCAACACCATGCTATTTGAGCAGCAGGTAATACTTTTGTTAAACAGTTTTCTTGGAAATTGTAAGTAGTTTTATACTCTCCTAACCATACATAACTGTCACAGTAGCTTAGTGCTATAAAGCATTTTGTTACTTGTTTGGTTTTTGTGTTAAATCCTATTGGTCAAAAATCATGTCATGACTTTGAACATGATTTTGTCATGATGTGCAGCACTTTGCTTTCAGTGAGTCTCATGTAAAATTTGGCATATTAAAAATTCTAATTCCCTCATGTTGTTTAAAACTTGACATGATTGTGAAACACTAAAAAAGATATTTTGAGAAATGTCTCAGTGGTTTTGTGTCCATACAATGGAAGTCAGTGAGGTCCAATATAAAATATGTGTTCTGCAGAGGAAAGAAAGTCATACATGTTTTAATAAATGATATGGGGGTGAATAAATGATGAATGTGAACTATGCCTTTAACCACAGCTTCCCACTTGGATCATGCAGACTCCGCCCACAATATGAACCCTTTAAATTAAACTTAAAATTGATGGCTGGGTATGGTCAAATACAAGTCTCCACCTTCCTGATGCGCATGAACTGCACCAGCTGGAAAACTATTCTGCTAAATTTTATAGACTCCATAAAGACCTCATTGAATCTAACAGATTTACACAAAACTGATGTCAGACCCCAGAGTCTGGCCTTCGTCAGACTATCCCCTGAGCTCCAACATGTCCTGCCGCCACGCACACACCAGTGATCCGGCCTCTGCTGACCGCATCCGAGCGGCCGTTCTACAGTGATAAAACCCACCAAATATCAGGAGAAAATAAAAGGGGCTGGATTGATGTGAAGGGGTCTAGATCTCCTTCATAAAACAGCCAAGACTTTGGCTCACAATCTCTGTGACGGTGCAGCGCTGAATCAGCTAAAATCGTGCCGAACAGACGCGGCTGGATCCGCAGACGGTGGAAGGGTTTTACGCTGTTGTTAAATCTGCCATTTTGACAACAGAACTCAGGGGGGTTTATGAACCTTGCATGTCAAACCCAATATCCCTGCATGCATTTCACTTGTTTAACCACAACAGAGGCTTGTGTGTGTTCTGGAATCTTGTAGCAGGTCGTCTAATCCAAAAGGTTTGAGAATGCTGTTGTTAACCACGTCTCTGTTTTGACTTCTCAGCAGAAAGATGGCACCTTTGCCGCAGGAGGCTACATGCCACCTCTCCGCTTCAAGAGCATCACTCTGTGCATCGTTTTTGGCACCATGCTGGGTGGCATCCTTATCCCTAATGGTAAGAACGGATGGTTCACACAGCAGCAGTACATGCCTTAACCTATGAACAGGAAATTCATGCAAAGTCATCACTGTTAGCATGGTTAACACGTCTAATTCTTAACCCAGAGTAAAGTGTCAATAATGTGAAACACGAAACAAGAAAACCCAGAATAACATTTACCTCTGCTGTAATATCACATCCCTTTTAAAATATCTCCCATCAATCTGTCCATCACCCCCATCCATCCTCTCATTGTCAGCCGAACAGGACGATAAAGATGTGTGTTTTTAGGTGATGTTGGGGTGGGCCATGTTTTATTCATTCTTCATAGAGATCGGCTGTCGTTGGCGCAGGCTCCGTTTGGCTCAGCGGGCCCAATTAAACTAATAGAGAGGGGAAGGTGAGACTCGCGGAGACGATTGAATGGAGGGAGGCTAAGCTTCGGCCTCCATGACGGCTTCGCTGGCCGCCGGTTTCCTCACGGCCACAAATCCAACCATAGGGAAGTAGACACTGCGGGCATAAATTTGAGTAAAATAATATGGCTGCTCTCAAGATGAAAAACACCCCCGGGCCCAGTGCCCAGCCTCGCTGCACAAGGGCAGTGTTGAATGAGAATGGCAGGATAGCCGGCAGATAGATGGATGAGGGTGGAGCGTGTGATGGAGAGGACTGTGGAGAAAGACGGATAGAGGATGGATGTGGTGATTGAGGATATGAGATGGTGGTGGAGATTGCTTGCGCAGTTCTGGGTTAAATAGATGCCTTGTAATGAGTCCGAATTGAGTACCTCAGAGATGACGCGGTATGCAAAACTCGGAAGCGAGTTAGCATTTTAAGACTTCCGGTTCCATCACCCCAAAGTCTATGGGTTTTTTGATAAATCGCCTGAAATAAGGGTCTGTGGTTGACAAAACCGTTAAACATTTTCACATTTTAATCTATGACATAAAACACACCAGTTATAACCCGCTTGTGATATATAAATGTTGTGTTAAGTTGTAAAGATTATGTTGATCGACAGAACGTTTAAGTGTCATAACCCTTTGTTAAACACAGACCTTATTTTTGGTGATTTTCCAAAAGTCAATGGGAAAAATGCATAGGCTTTTGATCGAGAGAACACGTGCGCCGCTAACTTCCGGGTTGGCCTACAAAAATACGTCATGTCTGATCCTCCCTATGTAGTCCAAGCTGGGATGGATTTGTGTTTTAGGACAATAAAAGGGATAGTTCACACCAAATCATGGTCATAACACCAAAAAAGATATTTTGAAAAATGTTGGTAACCGAACAACGGCGGTACCCATTGACTTGCATTGGTTTTGTGCCCTTACAATAGAAGTGAATGGGTACCGCCATTGTTTGGTTACGAACATTCTTCAAAATATATTCTTTTGTGTTCTGCAGAAGAAAGTCATATAAGTGAACTATCCCTTTAAATCCAGTACATTCTAGCACCTAGCAAAATGCTAAAACTCTCTTTTATCAACCGTTTATCAACCAAAAAGCAAAATCCTGGCAACTACCACAACATCATTGTTTTCCATAGGCTACGTTCAGACTGTCACTCCAAATCCGATTTTTGTGCATATCCGATCACATTTAGCAAGTTTGAACCGCACATGAAATCTGATACGAGTAGCTTTCGCGTCTTTGCATTGACTTGATGTAATTTACTCGCGCAAAACGCTCGATTCGCGTTTGTTGTGAACTCACAGTATGACATCATCACACTGCGAGAGCGACACAGAGCAGTGTGCTGTGGAATCGCTCTCGCGGTACTGCGATGTCATACACTGGATCCTTCTGCACAGCGACGCATGAAGTTCAACACTTCCTGTCAATGCAACATCATTGTTGCATCATTGAAACCAAATCCACGGGACACACATCGGATCTGAACAGTTGCTACACAGTGTGGACAATCAAATTAGATTTCAATCAGTTATGCACAAAAATCGGATTTGGGGTGACAGTCTGAAACCAATGTTTTTATGTGTGTGGACTTGGTTTTTATATGCCGGTGGGGACGTATTGCACACCAACTCATGTCACTCTGTCACTTTTGGTCCCCACGGGCACAAAAGCTTATAAATCATACAGAATGATCATTTTTGAAAATCTCAAAATGCATAATGTTTACTATGATCTTTAGGTTTAGGGGTAGGGAATAGAATAGCCTATACAGTTTGTACGGTATAAAAATCATTATGCCTATGGATTGTCCCTAAGGAGATAGTAAAACCAACATGTGTGTGTGTGTGTGTGCCATAGTGGAAACTATCCTGGGTCTGACAGGAGCCACCATGGGCAGTCTGATCTGCTTCATCTGTCCAGCTCTCATCTACAAGAAGATCATGAAGAACGCCTGGACTGCACAGGTATGACACGTCTCTGATTTACTCAACTGTCGGTTCTGTGTGTGTGATATAAACACCCAGTGCGTTACTACAGTGACGGTTAGATGCAGGATTGAGGTCGTTTTTATTTCCAGATGCTTTTTAATGAAATAACAAAACATTATGACTTCACATAATAGTGGAAATAAACAGTCTAGTTTTTACCCAGTAAAAACCGATTGCCTGTATTTGAACAAATGTAGCTATAAATTGTGTTAAATGTTTTTGTGATGTGTGATCTTAAAATGGTCTTAAATGCCAAAATAATAAGAATGCATTGAGACGTGTGTGTGTGTGTGTGTGTGTGTGTGTGTGTGCGCGTGTGTGCGCGTGTGTGCGCGTGTGTGTGAGAGAGGGGCATCTGCTCTCCTCTTTATAATGGAGCTTGTCATTAATTTTGATGTCCTGTGAGTGCAGTGCATGGACTTGCTGTGTGCAGTCGTTCTCACAACATGTGTGCTGTGCCTCAAGGCTCCGCCCCTCCATCTACTGCCCAGATTATAGATGCTTTTGACATTAGAGTCGGTTTACTTCTATGCATTTGGCAGACGCCTTCATCTAATGCAACCCGCTGTGCATTCACGGTATACATTTTATTATTCCCTGTGAATCACACCCGTGAGCTTGGCGTCAGCAAAGCCATGCTCCAACCGAGGCCTTACGTGATGTGTAACCACAATGCTGATGTATCATGTGATTTGAAAGCTGCCAGCTTAGAGGAATATGTGCCAGTCGTGACCATGCCACACTTTCGTTCCCACGAGCCTTATCCACCAGAAATGCCCAGGGTCACTTCCCAAACACTGAAGTCTGCCCAGTGGGGTGTTTGTTCCTGATATTGGGGCACGGTCCAGTCCAAAAGAGATTTTTGTCATAACGAGCGTAGCAGATGTTTGTGTTGGCATGAGCCTATAGTGCCACTCTGCCATGTCTCGTGCCAGGCAGGCGGACGCTTCCAGGTCCGTCACCGCACAAAGAATACCCACAGATCAGAGCGAGTGAAACCGGGAGGGGTCTGCTATAATAGATTTCATCAGCGTTTTGGGCGCATTAATGACGGAAGGGTCATCATTGTAGAGCGAATGCCAGTGAGACCCTTGCCAGCTTTGTGTATTGAATTTTCGAGCACTAAAATTAAATCTGCAGTCTATTGGAATTTAAACTGTTTAAGGGTCAGTGACAAATAAGGACGATAATGTGAAGGAGAAAATGTTTGTATGGGGTTACACCACAAAGTCATTTTTACCCTTTTTAAGCCATGCTCTACCAACAAAAATATCAAAACGAATTATAAAGGAGGTATTAAAAGCATAATGTATTAATTTGTTATTAAATATAGAGTTTTCATTGACATTTTTTCTTAAAGGGATAAATTCTGTCATCATTTATTCATCCTCTTGTCATTTCAAACCTGTTTTCTTTTTTCTGCAGAACACAAAAGATATTTTGAAAAATGTTGAAAAATAACTGAACATCGGCGGTACCCATTGACAAGTCAGTGAGTACTGCTGTTTTTCGGTTACCAACATCCTTCAAAATATCTTCTTTTGTGTTGTGCAGAAGAAAGAAAGTCATACAGATTTAAAATGATAAGAGGATGAGTAAATGACATACGTTTCCTTTTTGGGTTAACTGTTCCTTTAAGAAAATATTCAGATAATGCTATACAATAATAATTTGCTATACTAAAGCTTGTTTTTTTCTCTCACTCTTCGTTTCAGCTGGTTCTGTGGGTTGGCCTCGGCATTCTCCTCATCAGCACCTTCACCACACTGTCCATTTCCTCCAGTGAGCCGCAGAAATTGAAAGGCCCTGCAGTCAGCCCACCCAAAGAAGAAAAAATGTCCATCCTTGTCCCTCCCGAGCTGCCCGGTATACTGCTTCCTTTTTATTTTTAGAGAGTTATCAGTTGTAAATGACAAAACTGAGCGGAAATTTAGAAAGTAAAAGAGAGAAAGAGAGAGAATGAGCAGAAAAAGTCAGTGAGAGAGCACAAATGATTAGCTCCAGTAGTGGGCCTCTCTCTTTTTTGAATCGCTGACCCGAATGGTGCCCTTCAAACCTGAGCGCTCTGCGTCCCAAAGCGCAGATGAGACGGCCGGTGGCGCTTTCCAGTTATGGCTCCAGTCAGGACAGGGAAATGGGAGGGCGTCCAAATCTGAAAGAGGACAGAGGAAATGACAGCACGAGGGTCTGCTTCAGACCCATATAAAAAGGACGGAGGGAGGATCATTTAAAAGTACAGGGACATCCCAACAACTTGATCCACCATTACCTCTCGTTTTCTGTTCTACCACTCCTCCTTCCTCTCCCCTCTCGCCCCCTCCTGTCGGCTGACACTGGCATTTATCACCAGGCGGACACCCGCTTCCACACCTGTTTCCTGTTTACGGCGTGCGGGTGTGGGCAGCTGTGTGCAAACGGGGCTCCACAAGCAAGCGAGAGGAACTTGGGACCCGCGGGCATGTCGAGGTGTTTGTTTGCAGCTGTGTGAAGACGCGTGCGCTTTTTTAGAATTGTACAGTAGTTGGCCACAGTGCTTCTGTATTCAGACGAGGTGTTTTCTTGTTGAGATGCCCTCTAATATAAACTGCACAGAAATGTAAAACATATATTTAAATGGATAGTTTGCCCAACGATGAAAATTCTGTTATCATTTACGCATCCTCTTGTCATTCCAAATCTGTATGAGTTTCTTTCTTCTGCAGAACACATAAGAACGTTGGTAACCAAACAACCTCATTGACTTCCATTGTATGGTCGCAAAACCACAGAGACATTTCTCAAAATATCTTCTTGTGTGTTCCACAGAAAAAGAGCAATATACAGGTTTTGAATAACATGAGGTTAAAAACATGACAGAAGGGCAACCTCAGCAAGGTTTTTGATGGGGGATTTTGCTGTGTTGAACCTATGAAATTAAATCATTGAAATTAGTGATGTTAAAAGGTTAAAATAATGGGTTAAAAAACGCATTCAGATGCTGTGGAGGGTCCTCAACAGGAAGGCCTTGTGACCCCTACGGGGGTCTTCGGGTGTACTGCAGGGGGTCTGGCAATTACTGTTTGAGGGCTAAAAAAGCAGCACTTATTTTATACAGTATGTAACAGGTGCTGCTTCATGTCTTTGTCCACCAAAGGGTCTTTTGCCTGAGAAAGATTAAAGGCCCTGTTTAGGAGTACTCTCTACCTCTCCCTCTTTCTCATAGATAACATTTGTCAAGGCTGCCATTGTTTCTCATTTTCAACGTTTAATGTATTTCTGGATATGTATATATGCTGTCTCACAGTAGATAATCTGTTACATGGAAGTCCGGTACTGGCTTGGGTTAAAGAAATGTGTGGACGTTGTAAATATTCAAAGGCTGTTTTGCACAGGACGAATGGCAAGGTTATATGGAAAGCGGCAAGCATCCATCTCGTACCTCTGTTGGAAATCTTTGGTTTTGGTGTGGTTTTCCATACTCTATCGCCCCCTACTGGTGTTTGTGTGACATACATATGTGTATGAATGGTGTACAGGCTTCTTGCCCTGGTTTGAATAAATGTGCATTTATACTCAATGTTCAGGAGCTCACTAAAAGCCAAATATAATTCTGAAAATAGTGTGGGGTTTTGTCTTTCTGTAGGAGAGCATAAGCTTGAACCCCTTTCGCCTGAGAAACCAGGCCTGCTCAAGCCCCCGATAGATGTCGAAGAACCGAAAGAGAAGGTACCAGCAGAACCCCCTCAAATAAAAGTTCCTGTGAAAGATGATGAGCCAAAGAAAAAGGAGGAAGAGGTTCAGTTGGACCGTCCTGGAGCAGGTAACACACCAACTGTGCGAGCCTAAAGGTTCTATCATGTATCACAACTTGTGAAAAGTCACACCGGTTCCACTTTTACAGGAGTTGCTGTCCCAAATGGAGAAGCCCACCGTCACGAGCCACCCATCCCACATGACAGAGTTCACATAGATGAGATCAAAAACCAGGAGGAGCTGGAGGAAGAAAAGAAACAGCCTGTTACTGAGGGAGAGGAAAATAAACAGCTTGCTGGAAAGGAGGAGGAGCTTCTTGCTGAACAGGGGGCAGGACAAGCACAAGAGGTGGGGCAAGAATCTATTAAAGAGGAGGAGCTGAAGAAACAAGAAGTTGCGAAGAAGGTTGATGAAGACCAGCATGCAGGCAATGAGGTTTTGGACAAGCCTGAAAAACCAGAAGATCAGAAGAAGGTCGAGCTGGTGGTGGTCCGTAAAGAACCAGAGAACCTGCCAGTTGTTGAAAAACAGAGAGAGAACGAAGCTGCCGCAGAGAAGAAACCAGAAGAACTTGAACCCCAACCTGAGAAATGTAAGTCTTTCTCGAACACATCACTTCTGCCTTTTAGAAAACGTTTCGATTTTTTACAAAGTTTTTGTTTGGTACTGATGAATTGAAACTTTCTAAATAGACCTTTTGGTTTGTATTTAAGAGAGAAGGTTGATCATGTTGCATCGTGTTATTAATTCACTGACTTCCTGCAGCGAAAGAGCAAGTTCCTGTGCAAGAGCACAAAGATGAGAAGGTGCCAGATGGAAAAGATGGAGGAGTGAAGGATGGAGATGGAGATAAGATGGAAGGTAAGTATTTAATGTCCAGAAGCTACATGAATATGGTGACTTTTAAAAATGCTGTTACAATTTAGCATGCAAATTTGACTTCTCTCTTTGCTATGTTCTGTTTGTCTTTCATGGATGGAGGGCTATGTGCTTCCTACAAGGAGTGGAGATACATTCTTTTAGACATGACAGATACACTAATGGTCAAAAACCTTTGAACATTCACTCGTTCAATTTTTTTTAAATGTAGAATAACACGAAGGGAACTATGAGAATTATTTACAACTAAAAAAAATCTAAACAAATGTCAAAATGAATGTCAGATATCTTCAGATCAAAACCTCTTTCTTAAAGATAATGAGAAACATTTCACTCAGGTGTTCTTTTGACCGGTAGTGTATATTTTTTTGCAGTTTGATTTAAATAGCTCATGTCACTTTATGTCAGTTGATAGCCAGACTGTAGTTGTATAATATGACTTCATATTTTTGTTAAAGAAATTACTAAGCTAAGGTAAAGAAGTTTAGACATTTCATTCGCATATGTTAGTGTTAATTTTAAACCCTGTCTACTTTGTATTACTTACTTGCCTTACCAAGGTATTTCCCTGACTTTTGCAAAACTTTTCTTCCCCTTCTTTTTCTTTTCTCAGTGATATCATTGATAGTTGTATTTTCTCAGCGAAGCGGCTGGAGAATGTCACGTTGCTCTGCCGTCCTCAGATATACTGCAGACACTCAGAATCTTAAATCTCTACCTCTTTCTCCTTGCTTGGTTTTTTATTAAGGCACTTTGCACTCTTTCTCTGTCTTTTTCTCTTGATTTCTTATCTTCCTCCGTCCTTCTGTTGCCGCGGACTCCTGACTCCTTGCAGTGATTAAAAAGATTGTTGCAGGTATGAGATGGTCTTGTCTTATGTCTGCTGTTTTCACCGTCCTCTGTCATCTCATTTATAACAGATGTTTTCTCTCACACCTTAACCTTAGTTCATAGCTGTGTTTAACCAATACTGTGTGACACGTGTCATCTAGCGTCCATTGTTTATTTAGTTTACAGATGTGTGTGAAGTGCATTACAGCTTTAGTTTAGAAATGAGTATTAAAGGTGCACTTAGTAATCCCCTATTTATTAAAATCGTTTTATATGTAAAGATACTTTATATGTAATACTTAAAATTAAATAAATTAAAATACTTAAAAATTGTGTAGCACATACATGATGAAGAGATCAGTCGAATTGGTAGCCAAATAAAGAGCTGACATATTGAGTCACATGACCACTATTCCCTGTTTTGGACACCAAGTAGCTTTATAATGATAACGAAAATACTGAGTGTACCTTTAATATACATTTTTTGGGATGTTTCATGCCCATTTCATGTAACAAGCTTGTTTAGACACAAACAAACAAACTCTTATAGGCAGGATTTCTCATTGTTCCTTTTCTTCATTGGCTGGTCCACAGAGGGTCAGCTGGACCACGCCGTCCTGCTCCAGGTTATTAAAGATCAGCAAGAACAGCAGAAGAGACTTCTGGACCAGCAGGAGAAACTTCTAGCTGTGATTGAGGAACAACACAAGGAGATCCACCATATCAAAGAGGGTGAAGAAGAACCAAAAGCTGCAGAACCACAGAAAAGGCACGTGGGCCAGGAGGAGAAACACGCAGCTGTGGTTGAGGAGCACAATGAGGTCCATCAGATAAAGGAGGAGGGTGAACCAAAAGAAGCAGCAGGTAAGAGTATGGACTACTGACTCGACAAAAATGTTAATGTTACGGTTGGCTTCTCGTTTTAGTATTGTTCCAAGTAGTACTGTAATACACACATCATGTCTTGTGTGTAGGAGAGGGAGCAGGTGAGAATGTTGTGCAGAAGCAGCCGGATGTATTGGAGGAGGTGGCGAAGCCCAAAGCTGCGGACATTGCTCCAGACCAAATGCAGCAAGCCCAGGGAGAGCCTGTACAAGATGCCTTTGTGGAGCAGAAACCTGCAGTGGATCCGGTTGTTGGCCTTCCCCACAACGTCATCGAGGGTGTTTTAGAGTCTAAGCAGGAGGAGCTTCCATCGAAAAACAATGCAGCTCCTGCAGATAAGGAGCTCGGTGCCCGTGGCGTCCCGCTACGCCAGCGTGATCCAGACCCGCCCAAAGTCAACCCTGACGCTATAGCGGAAGAGGAGGAGAGGGTGAAACAGAAGTTAGCCCAACTTGAAGCAGAAAAGGAGAGGATTGAAAAGGAAAAACTGGAGCAGGAGAGGATCGAGAAGGAGGTGCAGGCTCGTGTCGAGAAAGAACGGAAGGAGAGGGAGAGACGGGAGCAAATGGCACGAGAGCAGGAGCTGGAACGTGTGCGGCAGGAAAAGGAACGGCTGGAGAGAGAACGGCTTGAAGCTGAGAGGCTCAAGCAGGAGAGAGAGAAGACCGAAAAGGAGATCATGGAGCGGTCTGAAAAGGAGAAACGGGTGCTTGAGCATCAGGAACGGTTAGACCAGTTACAGCAGGTCATTGATGCTAAAAAAGCGGAGGAGAAGAACGATGCCCCTGAAGAGGGACATCCACCTGCGCAAAAGAAAAATGGAGGCAGGGATTTAAAGGAGAATGTAGTTCCACAGGTGGAGGTTAGAGTAGAGAAGAGGAGCAGAGACGATGGGGGGATGGATCTCAAGAGGAGGCGCAGGAATGTGAACCCCGAGGTTGGTGGACTGGATCCTCTGCTGGATTTAAGAGGGTCAAACTTGCACGCCGCCCTGGAGGGACGACTGCTGGCTGGGGTTCAGGTGCACACGCGCCAACTCAAGCAGACGTTTCAGAGTCAGGAGAACGAAGACTAGAATTCCAGATTGAAGGTTTTGCAGATGTGTCCTGAACTGTTTTATGGTTGACTGGGTCTGAACTCTAGGACCTCAAATCTCAAATGGACATGCAGACGTGTACATTCAGTTAAGTAGGAAATAACTGTGAGGACATCTGGTACCTTGCCTTTTATTTTAAGACTAGATGCCTTTATCTGAGGCACAACATTCCTTTATTCATAAGGGCACGTGATGACGGGGAACGTTTTGCTTTGATCTGCCAGTGTTGCGCAGGAATTTGCTGAACCTAGATGCTTTTGTGGGCTTCTGTTATTGTATTGTGTGAATTTGCTGAATCTGGTGCAATAAACTGAATGTCTGTAAAAATTTGCATTATTGGGCGAATGGGGCATTTGCAGATTAGGACCAAAAGCTCAAGTGCATCCTCTAGTGGTTCATGTTGTTAATTGCAGTTTGTTGTGTTAACCTGAAAACAGAAGTGAAAATAGAATTCTGGTAGTTTGATACTTTAAAGGTCCTGATGTCAGATACATAACTATTCTGTATAATCGACATGGGGTGAAAATGTTACCTTCTCTAACAAGGTTCAAGGCTCATCTGGTTGATATAGCAACATGTTAAGGATAAGAAAGAGCTCTTTGCTCTATATTGAGACATAATCTGTGTCTTTCAAGTGGACTTTTGCTTTCGAGTATTTAAGAATCTTTCGAGACTAGGATTTGAAAATATGTTTATATTCTGAAACGTGAATGATTCTTTAAATTTGAGAAAGGAGTCATTAAGTCTTTTCTACACATTGATATTATATTATGTTGGATAATATTTCTTTTTTAATCAAATATATGTTTTGGTTTTACAATGATCTCATTTATGCATGATTGAAAGAGTTTAAGTGAATCCCTAGAAGTATAAAAAAAAGTGTAACCAGCTGAGTCAAAGAAGTCCTGATGCTAAATGTTTATCTTGTTTTGCTAGCTGTGTTTGTTGCTAGCTGCGTAAATGTACATTTTGAAATTGGATCCTACAAATATTCCAGTTTAATGCTGAACTTAAGACTGTCACATTCCTATTGTTTATGTACAAGGCTACATTATTCTGCTGTTTTACATTCCAGGTTTTCTTATGAATATTTCATTCTGTTCAGGTGCCTTTTGTGGTTTTATTTTTTAGTAACGAGTGTGTGATGTCTGTTACACCCACACTGTGTGTGGATATGTCGTCTTTTCCCCAAACTACTTCTTATCTCTCAATATTCAAGATTTTCCTGATCTTTTTTGGGATCTTCTAGTATTTCAGAATAAATAAACTGTTATGAGGTCATAAGGGGTCTATAGAATATAGCCTTCTCTTTGGTCGCATTTGTTGAACAGTATAACTTGACTATTTTTGTCTGTTTTTAGGCTGATCTTTAATTGGGTTAAAATAATGAAGTTATTTATATGAAACAGCAGTTCATTGTAAAATATAAATTGTGTTGTAACCCTTCAAATCTGTCTCCTGTTCCATTTGTGAAGGCAAGCTGACAAAATCTTTTTTTACTAACATCAGGATGTTGGTTAAATGTGTATGGATATATGATGGCAAGTGTATATTTTTACTGTGTCTGCCTTTTAAATATTAGTTCATATTAATTCCACCATGTTATAAATGGATTTTGAAAAATTAAAATTGTTTTAAGTCTCTTAAACATTATGAGGTTCTAAATATGTTATATAGTTATTAAAAAAGGTTTCAAAATAATTCTAGATAACATGTCAAGTGGCTACCCATCAACTAGTAATTTAATACAAGGCACTATGTGATGATTTAATGCCCAATGTGTGCAGAGACTGACTGTCTGCATCAGAACCTTTCAATGTCAGCAATGCAAGACAAAAGCCCCTCTAAACCTTTAAGTTTTATAGCCAATTTGGACCAAACACAGCATTTCCACAAGACCATTCTTTTTCAATTAACACACTGTAGTGTTCAGAAAATGTGTGAATGAAGCCCATATGAAAGAAGGCCGCTAACATTGATCGTGACTAAGCTAAAGCGTAACCCGTAGCATGTGTTTTCCTATAGATATTTGAGTCACCGCTTTGCTAGCGACACTTTTATTTATATAGCAGAGCTGTTCAGCCTTCTAATTGGCTGGTTGAATTGTTTGTTGATCCCAAATCATTAGTGGCTGTCTTTATAGCTCCTTCTATCAATTAACATCGGGGTAATGAGGGTGCAGGAAGGGTATATTTAACAGAGGCACGGCTTTCTGTTCCATACGGGATGAATAAGAGCCCATAATCTTTTGTGGTGCCAGTGACATGCACCCCATGGATACACATTAATCAGCTGGTCTTTCATGTTTCGTCTCACTTTTGTCTGATTGGAAACAAAACCCCTAAAACCGCCATCTTCGGTTTCAAGTCCGGATTTAAGGCCTGACTCAATGCTGATCTGCAATCAGTGGAAAATGGCATGATGATGACCACACATCATGTGACACTTCATATCTTATAACTCATTCTGACTCTCCCTCATCAAAGACCCCAAACATGGAATGTCTGGTTAACATTAGTCTGGCTCTTTAAACCCCATGGTGATATATTCAGACATAAACAGCTATATAATGATCCACGATATAATGTTTGTCATGTGTATTGTATTGTACTGTACTTGTTTACAACATGGATACAGTAAGTTCTTGTGTGTACAATGTACATTGTGTGTGTTCAAGGTAATGTCCTTATGTATTCATTTGCATTACATATTTTTAAAGAGTAAGATTTATTTTTTTGCATTTCAAACACTATTTACATTTACAATGAAAAAATGATTATATTTATGACCAGACATTTTCCTGTGGTTAACCATTAATATAGTTACTACAATTATGTGTGATGTTCTTCACTTCACTGCCTTTTTCATCTGCAAACAAAACAAAATTAGTTAGTCAAAAACAACAAAATAATGTGTTTTAAAAACAATGAATTTTAATAAACAATGCAATTGGAGATTTGATTTCATTTTTTATTATGGACAGGTACACTCACAGCAGACTGAAAGCAGCTCTTTAATGCTCCAAATTCTTTAGCACACATGTTTTTGGTCAGTTCCTGTTTGCCAGTGGTTGTGGCGGCCACACATTTACCATAGGAAGCTGCCTAATAAATCAAAATCATTTATAAATAATATTGCAATGCAGGAGGTATCATACAGTATATACAAAATATGATATAATATTATTATAATATACTCCAAGATCAGTAGTATTAGGAATACAGAGTGAGTGAGTGAATGAATAATGTACCTCTACTGAGCATTGAGCAAACATCTCCGGGAAGAGTCTCATTCTCGCTCTGCTGCGAGTCCACACATTTGAACCGGGCATAGTTCTACAGCGACAATATTTTAATATAGCAACAAATAATAGTTCAGTAATGTATCTGTATTCTGACACTCAACGTTTGATTCATAATGATTTACAAA
Organism: Oreonectes daqikongensis; assembly: GCA_026939265.1. Lineage (NCBI taxonomy): Eukaryota > Metazoa > Chordata > Actinopteri > Cypriniformes > Nemacheilidae > Oreonectes > Oreonectes daqikongensis. The sequence continues at coordinate 1,432,887 of JAOTQM010000125.1, read as the reverse complement.
ACTCTAAACCCTAAGCAATAATTTAACATGGACAGCGCCATGCTTATGACCTCTGCTATGAGTCACTTCCCATTGACGAGAGACTGGCCAATCGGTGCGTTCATTGGTGACCAAGAACGTGCGTTTATCGCTCTGATTGGTTGTACTTTTTCGTACGTCAGGAAACGGCCAATAAAACAACGATCAAAGATATTTTCAAGCGAGTCAAGTCCGCCCTGTGTGACTACAGTCACATGTAGTTTAGAACAGCGTCCCATTGGCTAAAAACAATATTGACTTCAATCTCGTAATCGGTTTGTATAAATGAATAAATGTGATTTACATTTAAAAATGCAGAAGTATGGAGTTTCTAAAGATTGCGTGGTATGTGATACCTTGTGTAAAATGTATTCTGAACTATGGATAAACACAGCAAAAAAACAAACCATCGAACGCGAGTGGGAGCACTATGCAGAGGTTCGCGTGTAAATACTCTTGGTCATCCGCCCTGCGAGAAATGAAACGCAGAACAGGGAATAAACATATTACTCCATATCATGGCTACATTACTGGAACGACTGGGTTTCTTACAAAAAGTACGTATATTGAAAAATAAAATACGAAATATATACATTAATTGAACTGTCTTTCACAACTGTCTTTCCCGTGGTGTTTTTAGATAGCTCGAGCTAGCTAACTTAGTGTATGAAATCATATCTGCTTATAGTTACTGATGGAAAAAGAACCTTAAAAAAATACCATACTACTACTCTAGTTTTTATACACGTAAGTGTTGATAATACCACAGTTTTAATACATGTACTCAAGCAGTATTATGTTATAGTTTAGAAGTGCATTGATTATTTAAATGTCATTGTACTGTAACATGAATATAGTCATCTTTCGGTAATACGGTGTATATGGCATTATATGGCATTGCTGTGTGATACTATGGTACCACCACAGTACTTTATAGGATATTTTAATATTAGTGTGCGTTGTTTTTACATAAAGCCCCTGGGGACATATGGCTGTAATAAATAGTACTATAGGTTAAAGTGTCAGATAAATGAAAAGGTTGGTCTTTCCTCCTTCTCAGGTGCCCACGCTCATGAGAGCGACAGCAGATGACGAATCGCCATGTCCAGGTTATTTGTTTGAGGAGATCAGCAGTATCCTTTTTCCACATTCACAGCGGAGTCTAGGACAAAATAATAAACCTTCTCTCATATACCTTGACTCTCATGAAACCTAAGAAATTTCCCATGAGTCTGTGGGCTGCTGCCAGTGTCTTTTGGAGTACCTCTTGGAGAGACTGCGGGTAGAGTCCTGCCACGTCAAACTCAAGGTGAGTTTGAGTGATGGGTTTAGTAGAAAAACCTGACTCTTTCTTCAGTGGAACACAATAGAAGATATTTTGAGAAATGCCTCAGTGATTTTGTCCGTTCAATGGAAGCCAATGCGGGCCAATGTTGTTTGGTTACCAGCATTCTTGCCCTGCAGAAGATAGAAAGTCATACATTGTTTTTAAAATCTTGGTGCTGGTTTGGGGGAAAAACATTGTACCTCTTTGTCTAAGGTCTTGAAAATCCTCTTACATTTATGTAACCACGGACCACCTCACTTCCTCACAGAGCTTCGGCGGAATGCTACATTTATACAGGAAGTGATTGGTAAGGTCTCAACAATTCATACTGTACAATAGTAAACAATTGATTATCATATCATGTTGTATTGTCTCTTTCTTAGTGTACAGTGGACCCCCGGACCCCATCCATGGGAATGCGCCCTTTCAGAAAGTCAGAAGCTCAGCTCAGGTAAAATGTCTTTAATAATCTTCCGATTGACAAATCACTGTGATTGATTCACTAAATTTCATACAGTCATATCTACATCTTTTATTTAAAGTTCTTCAGTTATATATTGAATATAATACTTAATATATAATTCCCACAAGAAGCAGTAAGGAGTATTTATGACTATACACGTATTTGTGTCAATACAGGAGTTGGCTAGTCTTCTTTTTAATGATACCATGTCTCTGGATTCTGGACTCGCTCCATGCAAAAAAGTGACCACATCCATGGGTTAGTAACCCATACCTTTATGTACTTAAAAGCATATACTGCATATTGTTGTGATGTTGTGAAACCTGCTTTATCATATGCTTCATATACAAATACTGTATTGATAGTGTACATACATATTTGATTATAACAACATTTGAATTTAGGTTAATGACCTATTAAGAAATGCTTTTATTCTTATAAACCTTTTCTTTTTTTGTAGGAATGGGCTCTGAGTCCCTTAGATCTGGCATGCAGGGGTTTGGATACAGCCCAGGAAAGACAGAGTCCAGTAGAATCAGCTAATTCATGTCATTCATTTAAGTCCAGAGCCATTTGCAAGTCATCCTGATGCATTTCCTCTTATGTCACGCAATGTTTCCCGCTCCCTTTAAGGTGGAACGACTCTATTGGACAAGATTCAGAGAGCTGCGGAAGTGGTCGCCAGCGCAGTCCTTCCTCCAGCAGAGCATCCTGGAATTCGTCTCCATGACAACCACTACCACGCCGTGGTGGTTCCTTCTGCTACCGTGGAGATGGCTGTGCCAGCGTGTGCCTACAACATCCAATCCCACAGCCACAGAGGTGAGCTGAGCACAATCTCTAGTCAAATGTTCATCAATTTAAAATGCTAATGTCTTCGTCTCGCAGCATCTCACAGGTGTCCAGGGCAAGCTGGAGGAGGCTGGGAGGAAACTGACAGTAGCCACAGCTCCTCCCACAACTCCTCTCAGGAGAACGTGCCAGTCAGCCAGACCTCGGTGGGCAGGAGCAGTAAGTCGGGTGGCTCGGGCAGCCACTCAGGGGCGAGTCGAGAGAGCGGTGACCTAGCAGAGCGGTAAGAGGTCCTAAATTAGACTGCTCTTAAAGCTAAATATGATTTTTTATGTCCTTTTGATAACGAGGTGAAACAACGCCGCCGTGTTCTTGACAGATTCACTTGGCTATTGTGATTTATGTGTTTATTTGATTCAGTGTGGAGGCCATGCAGCTGGGAGACTGTGGTCAGGAGATGGCACTTATCAACAGTCTGACCAGCAGTTCTAAAGTCTTCCTATCCAGAGAGGAGAGCCAACACTTCATCAAAGAGTAAATCATTCATGATTCCACATGTTCAGCTAATGTTGATTTTGGCATCAGCGTGGGTCAACGTAGTCGAACAGAATATTGATTTACAAACATTCAGGCAGATTCACAATATTTCACAGTAAAGTCATTCATCTGAATTTGTTTCAAGTTATTGTCATCATTAAAATCATCTGCTGTATCTGTTTTTAGATGTTCCACTCTCAATTGTGAGGTGGTGGTTGAACTTTTGTCTCGCAAACTCCAGGACCAATCACAAACTGTCCAAATGGTAAACATTTCTATTTTTACATTTAACTAAATGTGTAGTTATACTGACAAGTGTTACTTCTCTCCTACAGAGGGCGCTATGTGCTCTGTCCTGCCTGATGTCATCAGACTTCCTCTCCTTAGACCATATTTTCAATATCACACACAAACGCCTTGTACAACTCAGTGAAGGAACAGCAGGCCCTGTCGCCAACAAGGCAACTAAGGTACTGTAAGCCAAACTATGTGTGAGAGTTTGGAAGGTAGCAGGTTTTATTATTTAACCTATTTAATTTAACCTTATCTTTAGAAGAAACATACGTTTGTGTAGGATTAAAATGCATTATTAACTCATTTGTTTAAGCAAAATCTTAAACCGCATTAAATCCCAGAATGCATAGTGACAAACTGAGACATGCCTGTGTGTATAAATGCAATCCTGTATTTTTTATATAGCTGCTAAGGCAGTTTGAAGCTTTGCTCGGCTACGTCACAGATCCCAGGTGTGACCCTGCTGGACGTTCAGCCTCCTCCAGCTCTTCACTTTCAGAGCGACCCTCCAACTCTTTACGCAACATCCTTCTACCAGGACAGCTAGGAGAAACGGCAACTTCTGTTATGCCTTCAGAGTCGCCGCCGTCTAGAGACCACCCACAAGCTAACCTCACCGCACCTATGTCTCAGATCAAAAGAGAACAGGAAGAGGAGAGAAACAGCGCTAAGATCCCAGAACCTTCCAGACTGTCGCTCTTTAGTGGGATGGAGCTAGTGAACAGAAGCAAACCTGTGTGTTTGGTTGAGCCAGTTCCTGTCGAGACAGATGTCCAGATCGGGCTGGAGGCCATGACAGACACAGACTGTACAAGTGAGAAAAGCAGTGAGAGAACTATAGAGTCACATGCTTCTAGTAGACCTGAGCAATGCAAAGAGCAAACGTCTGCCTTCTCTTTCCTCAATCTCTGATGCCAACTTTCATCATCAATCTTCATTCAGACAGCTGTGTGTTAAAATGTATTTAGCCTGTGAGTGATTTTTTTGGGAATGAAAGCAGGATACCAGTAACAGTATATAGCTAGTTTTCTTGACCATGGTTATATGCACACGAACATTTTAAGTAATAAAGGAATTTGGTCTTATTCCAGTTGCTTATGCATAATTAATAACTTGGGTAACTCGATAACTGCAATATAATGACCAACTTTCTTTATTTTAAAATGTCTGTATGTAAACAGGGTTATTGTTTTAACCTGTATTAGGGGTGATCCATAATCTTTAAAACTCCCTGAAAACAGATGTACAGCATGATTCTGACTTTGGTTTACTCTATGCACTGTGCACCTGTAAATGCTGCTAGTCATACAGAGGATTTGTTGAGTCGTTGTGATCAGTAATGGTACAATTCATTGAGATACGATTAGGAAACAACTCAGGATGATTTTGCATGTGGTGTTGTTTTTTTAAAGGTGAACTGTGCAATTGTTTTTTTTTTTAACAGTTTAACATGCAGAGACAAGTAATCTGTTCATAGAATGATTTTTCTGAACAGTCCGAACAAAATATTGCTGTGTGAGCAGTTTAACCAGCCACATGTATCAACATTGGCTGAACGTTGATTTGGTTTTCTTATAGATGGACAAGCTTTTAGGGAAACCGTTTGAAATGTAATTTTATTGTCATAATTTTGTGAATTTCTTTTTATCATGGTACTGGTACAGAAATTACGCACTTCACTTTAACGTCAGTTTTCCAGAAATGTTGATATTTTTTGCAATTTGCACTACACAACTTTCCTTCTTACTAAAAGCACTTATGTCTTCCAGTTTGCATTGTACATGAACAAACATTAACAACCACAAAGTGCAGTTTAATTATAATGCGTCTTGCCAAAACTTATATGCGGATTTTACGCTGCTGTCTTGTGTGGAAAACATACAAGATTTATTGCTGATGAACAGGTACCAAACTTGTTACGTCAAAGCCATGAATAAGAAAAAGCAGATTTTAATAAACAGTTGTCTTAATGTTCTCATGTAATCAGACACTATACATATATTAAGAAAAACCTTTTATTTACATTAGAGCAAAATAACAAGGATTTCAAATATTGTACATTTGCCGGCTGTCATGTACAGACCTACATATAAAACAGAATAATGACCAGGGGGATGACTCTCATCATCAAAAGCTAAAAGACGTTCACACAGGGCCTGGGGTTAAACAGTATGGTGTGCTGACAATATCTTATAAACAATTCAACTGCCTGTTTCAGACAAGATGTAAAGTGTCAAAAGTAGACTGCGAAATTTCTGTGCATTTTCATTTTGTAAGACCACTACATCATACTTGTTTACTACAGCATTCTTAAATAATATAAGCCGTTGGTCAAACAATGCATAAGAAAGCAAAATGGGTTGTGTAAATGGATAAAGATAGGACTTTGAAGCGCTGTAGAGCTTGATAGAGTGTAGGTTCATTTTAGGTCTCGTGTTATGGCATGCCCATAGAAGAAGAGTCCTTACATTACACAGAACCCAGAGACTGACCAAACTATTTCAAACCCTTGTCCTGAATGAGTGTTTGACTTGTTTTGGTACCAAGAAGTATTTGGGCCTTTAAATTGTATGATTATCATTACATTAGAAAAAAGATATCAAACCAAGCACATGGACAAATCCAAATAATGCATCTACTGTAGATCTCAAAACAAACTGTTCATTCACTTCTGCAATTATATTAAACCTAAACTCAAAATCATTTTAGGGACTTTTTAAAACTGCAGGTGTATTACGGACATACTACAGGAAATGTCATATATTTTAAACAATACATTTCTATAAATAAATTTCTTGCTTTCAAATCTTAACATATGTGTTGTAATTCAAAAGGTATCTTTTAAAAAACAAAACTTGGTTTCACATTTTATCTAATGCAATAATATACATACTGTGTCCTAATATTTTCCACTATAACTTTCATTTTGCAGCATAATAACCAGAATCAGTAGATGGGTTTACCATCTTAAACCTCTTTAGGACTAGAGCAAAAGCTTCTTGTTTGAATTCTAAACCAGCGCTACAATAACACCATTTCATGGCACGCAGACAATCCTCTAGACCTGAGTTTTAGATAAGTTGGAAATCATTAAGTCCCAAGTGCTTCCTGCAAGAACCAACCTGACACGGTTACACTTCAGATATTCTGTAAACACACAATTCTTCCTGGAATTGCCAATTTACGCACAAAGCAGGGTTGTGAATATAACCACATGGTTTAGTTTGAACTATTTGGCTCTCAAAAGTCTTAAGATAATTCTTTAAATAGCCAAAGAGTGCAAGAGTGGTACAATGCATGTCCTTAGTAAAAAGAGAGAGAAAAACACAACCAATCTTCTGAATAGCACCATGCGACCTAGTAGAATAAACAAGACAGAGCTAGAACTTGTATATAAGAACTTGTGATATTTTTCTGATGGACTTGATGATGATATTACTTTTATATAGCACCTATGTGACATTCATGGTCAACACATCAAGTAGAGCCCCACATAACCACTATGAACATGAAAAAAGTGCTGCGAAAAGAACAAACATATTTAGAGGGCTTCGGTTTGTGCCAGGCCTTAAACTGGCCTCTAATGTCCCTCTCGCAGGTCCCCTGTACATTATGCCAAAGGGTGTCAGAAGAGTCACTGTCAATCACGTCGGCCCCTGCTGACCGCGAGTCTGCAGGCTACTAAAGTGGGCCTCTCTCAAGATGCTGTTGATGTGGTCGTAAGAGACGTTGTTTTGGCTCAAGGAGATGGCCGGATCTTCTGTGTGGGTGGGGGTGATGGGGCTGCAGGGAGTCTGGGAAACATGGAGTCGTCTTTGGTCACTGCTCTGAATGCTGGAGCTGGCCGCAGTCATCCGCTCTGGACTGCTAATCCCACTGCTGTCACTGCTGGAAGACTGTTGAGAAGAAACACAAAACATGGCTGACGTTACTTTTTGTTCATTCAACGCTAGACTTGTATTTAATAATATGCTTTAAGTGAACAATTAAAAATATTGAGTGAATATTAATTATTTAATCTAACTAGTATATGAAACATAATACTGTGATAATGTACACTAGCGGTCAAACGTTTTGGGACACTTGAGTGAAATTTTTTCTCATTATTTAAAAAAAAAAACCACTTTTGATATGTGGTGTTTGCGTAAATATCTGAAATTAGTTTAGTGGACAGAAATATAATTTTTCAAACATACATGTTTTACATGACAAAAAATGTTTTAAATGGATAACTTTGACTGAATAATGAAGAAAGAACAGCCAATAAGAGCACAGAATAGATAAAAACTCCTTTAATATTGTTTAAAAAGCATCTCAGGGTGAGACCTCAAGAAGCTGCTTGATAAAATGAAAACATTTCTGCAAATTCTAGTCGAAAGGTGACTACACTGAAGACGATAAAATGTAACATGTTTTAAATTATTTTTCCTTTTTTTTACATAATTCCCATAGTTCCCGGTTTATGGTTTCATTATTATTCTAAAATGTCGAAAAAACATGAACACATTAGTGAGTAAGTGTCCCAAAACTTTTGCCCGCTAGTGTATATTGCGATAGCATTTTTTGCTATTATCATTTTGTGAAAATTCTATACCATGATCACATGCCTATTAAGATGAAAGGTAAATGTAAAAGACTATAGGTATTAAAAAACGCTGCAGTGCTGTTACTATGAATTTGAAAATGTGCAATGATCAATACGGTCATACTAGCAAAGGAAGCTTAGTCAGCACTTTTTAAAGATAGCTGTTAAGTAGACAGGTCTTGTAGTACTGAAATAGCTGCCCAAAGGCATTGCAAATATGGTCGCTGAGTACAGTGGCCTTCCGTAAAGGGACTTTGTGAAATGTCAAGTCAAACACATTGAAATGTGAGATATAATACTGAACACATACATTTAACATATACTGCAAATTGTGGCTAAAAAGGAACAGAGCACAGTATACACATTATATACAAAAAATTAATAAAAGAAGAGTAGTAGGGTATTGGCGTGTCAAAGAGTTGACTTGGTCAACGTACCTCCGAGTCCCAGACATCACGGCCGACCTCGGGGAGAAATGAATAACCTCCAGACCTCTTCGCCTGGGGCAAGACCTGAGGCTCCTCCCCCCCATCACAGCTGCGTCTGCGTTTCCTGTTGACAGAGATCATCACCATACAGTTTCCTTCACCGATCCATTAGCGTAAGGTTTATTTAACATGCGTGGAGTAATTCACATCGGCATCATATCATCATTACACAACCAAGCCTGTTTGAAGCGGTTCAGACTATCGCAGAGGCGATCTGAAACCTATGTACAGCAAACAGCTGTTGTGAAACATTTCTTCAGTGTTGGACCACTGCACATTCGATTGAACCATTAGTCATCGATATGCCCACTGCATGATTATGACTCAGAATTAAGATTATTTCATAATAACAATGTCACCAACACAAGAGCTGTGTTGATGCACAGATCCAGCACGAATTCATTTAACAGATATAGCAGCTAGTCAAGAGGATCAGACTTCTGAAAGAACATCTAAAAATAACCCCCAGACATCAAGTAGCACAGCAGATCTGCTTACTTACACTGGTAACAGCAGAAGCCTTCGTGGTAACTCAGGCAAAAAAAAAAACATGAACAAATTCAAGCTAATGGAAGACAGGAAGGTCGTTGCTTACCTGTTTTCTGCCAACATTGTGTATCTGTGCATTTGACAGCCAAATAAGGGCAGATCGTCGTCTTCCCCTGCAGCAATATGGGGGACTCTGCAGAGATTTCCACCCTAATAATGAACAAAATAATGTTTGTTGTGAAAATCACGTATGAAATGAGTATTGGTATCTAGACAACCTGCAGTCACTTTACATCGCAGATGAACAAACACAACATCGACAGATTTTACAACAACAGATATAACAATCATAATACATGAGTCGTGTTGATTTAATATGTTGGTGTGTGTGTGTGTGTGTGTGTGTGTATATATATATATACCGCTATGATCTGTTCATATACAAAATATGATCTGCATACAAAAGACGGAAGCTCCACCTAACCATGTCGTTTTCATATTAAAATCATTTGAAATCATTTGCACATTTACTGTTTCGATAGATGCACAGTCGATATTAATCTCGTCATGCAAAAATAACCATAGTGTATTTAAACAGGCAAACAGAGAGACGTAACACAATGCTATGCGTAGTTGACTGTACTTCCTCCTCGCGATCTACAGTTCACACTACAAAACAATCGAAGCGAAGTTGAATACAACAATGTATAAATATACATGAATGTCGTGTTGAAGTACCTTTCTATCTAATGACTGGGACCCGCTGTCTGTTTCGTCTTGAGTTCAGACATAATTTGAAGTTACAATGTATCTCGCCGGATCCCTCGCTCTGGTTCACTCTTCCATCTGTTGCTGTCGCGATGACGTAACACGCACGTCGTTACGTTGTTGTGAAGTAACACGCAGTGATGTAAAATTGTTTCGTTCTGATGCGTCAGCCTTTCGGGTATCTTGTTGAATTTTTACTTAGTGCGTGTTGTTGGGGTTATATTTTCCATTTAATGAAATAGGATTATAAAAACGTACATAAACAAGTGACGTAAAATTCGCTTTTAATGAATGTGGCAGGTTCGGGGCATATGTAACATCTGACATGTAACGCAATTCGCAAGTGGTTATTCAATTTCTTTCGTGGGAGTTGATGTGTTCACGAGCGTTATGCAAAAACGCGACATTTACATATAGGCATCGCCGAAGGCAGCTAACGGGGTCTGTCTGACGTAACCCAAAATAATCCAGCATGGCCTCTTGCGGTCCCCTGCATGGGTTTCGTGGGTTTAAATGGGTAACGGACTTCATCTTTCAAGCAAAACAGTTAGTTAATGTTTTTGATATTTAATTTTGTTGCTTTCATTTAATTATTTATGCATAGTTCTCAACAGACAGACTGAGTTTAGTATTGCATACATACAGATATCAGAGAGGATTTAACCTTTCATAGAAAAGTGCAGAGAAGTTGTTAAATATGAGTGTTGGTAAGTGGCAATTTCAGATATTTAATACCAGCTTTCACTAAACATAAAAAAACAACAACATTATATTACATTGTGTGGTTCATGTCTATTAACTTTGAGGTCTATAATGCTAAAAGTTGGGAATTGCTTCTATTATAAAATGTATAACATTTTTAAATAAGCATTAAATTAGCTAAATTCTGTATAGAATATACCTGTTAATGCAAATCGAATTTGAAAAAGCATTCATTTCAAACATATGCATCTTGTCCTTTAACATCTGACCATATGTTAGTGTTTTATCCCAATTCAGAAGAATGTCCATACTGTGGAAAGGCCTTCAAAAGGCTGAAATCTCACCTTCCTCATTGCAAAATGGCACCAGTTGCACAACCCCTGAAAAGCACCCAAACACATCAAGATCTCCCCAAGAAGAATGCAGTCACTCCGAAACAGAAGATCCATAAAAAGGTATCATCAGAGAAGAATGGCATAGTTTTTGATGAGAGACAGATTTGCAAAAACAGGAGGAAGGATGATCTATTAATTATAAATAAAACATCTGTTTACAATGTAGAAAGTTCTCTAGCAACTACTGAAGTCACATCATTTGAGAGGCCTAAGAGCAAATGGTCTGCTAAAAGACAGAAGGAACATGAGACACTGCAACAGTTGCCTGTCTCGCAGACGTCAAACAATTCTACCTCATTACCAGATCATGAAAGAGATAAAAGCTTTCGTGATATGTCTAATGGACAAGAGAAGGAATCTCAAACTAATGGAAGAACTACTCAAGCCAAAAAGAAGCTAAAAGTAGCAGCATTATCAGAAGATTTATCCATCACCAAGAGTACAACCATAGCGCCAGCCATTGAAAAATCCACAAGCCTTCTGTCCGAGTGGAGTTTGCACCATGGAAATCCAAAATGTACTGTCACGGAGGAGATCAAACCAAACATCCAGAGCAGTGATCTTAATCTGGTATTAAGAGTAAAAGAATTTAAAGCTCTTAGTTTCTTTACATACAAGACTTCAGTGTGGGATCACATCAAAGGCAGCTTGTATTATAAGAGGTCTTGTAATCTGTTATTGCCTGGTCCCGTTTTGGGAACACAAGAATCTTCTGCTGCTGTGCAACAAACAAACAAGCTTGACACAACAAAGGTTTTATCTACACCCTTAATCCATTTCTCTGAAACATCCATTCGGCACCCTGTGGAAGATGTGCATAGTCCAAGATTGCAAAGTGTCAGAAGTCTGGGATGGAATCCAGAGATAATGACATCCTTCAGGATCCTGTTCTCCACTGAACCTTTCAGAAACTCCTCTAATGACAATATGTGGAAGACACATCAGTTTTCTGGACCATCATCCCATAGTAAAGGTGATGCTTGATTTTGAAAGTATGAGTTTAGTAAACAAACAGTTACTTTGGGAAAACAGGAATCATCAACTTTTACAAAGCAAACTTGTGTTTGACATGATGAGCTATGATCGCTATATTACAAAATAAGTATGATTATTAGATCAATTGAACCACATTCCATTATCTTACATTTACATTTGGCTACCATGAAACTATTATGTACGGTCCTCAGACTGATAGTGAATGAGCTACACTTGCATCAGCTTGGCTGGATAAGGGCCATTGGTCCACTGGAGGTAAGGAAATAATATTTGTGAAACCTCCTTCACCTCTCTTACCATCCTTTCATCATTCTTTCATGAGTTAATCCCCATTGTGGCTTTTCAAAGCAGTTCTCATTCCATGCACAAGTAAAAAACATTTTCTAGATGCAGTCCATGTGAAATTAAAAACAGATCATTTTGACTGTAAGATATGTTTCTGCTCATATAGTGCCTCTAATACAACGGAAACTTGCAGATGTGAGATTAAAAGAACTTGATGTCTGGCTTGGAGCTCAAAGTCCAAAGTCACCTAGAGAGATTGGGACTATGTTGAAACAAGGTTTGTGCCTTAACCCTCATAGAATACTTAAAACATAAAAGTCAAAATAATGCATAATAATTCAATTAAGCACCAATGATGTCTAACCTATTCACAAAGTCAAAGCTTATGTTTTTTTTTATATATATATTTGCATGCTTCAATTTTAACATTCGTGTGTTGCTTTGGTTATATATCATCAGGTTGGCAGTGGTACTACACAAGGTATATAGATGTTCGTAGAGGAGGAATCGGTGGAATATCTTTACTGTTTGCCGGATACTGTGTCCTGTGTTACATATGGAGATACCCACATCTCAGTAAGTCAAATTATATATAGAAAGAATAAAGGGTTTTTAATTGAAAAATATTTGTTTGTTTGTTTATTTTTGTGTCTTGCAGAGAAAGAACGATGGAGAAAATACCATTAAGGATGTTTCTTAAAATTTAAGGGTGGTGTTTCTTAATAATGTGCCTTTAGAAATAAGGCATGCCTGGGTAAGGATTTGTGGTATACGGGCACAGTCCTAACCCAAGGAAATAAATGTGTATAAAAGAATGTACTTCGAATACAAATATTTCTACTAATTGTTATGAATTACTATTGTTGATGAGAAAACAAATTTATTTATATGTATTTTTATTGTTCATTTGTGGAAGGAACACATATATTATTAAAATTAATGAAACGTCAATACAAATTATTGCATTGTAGCATTTTCTATTTTGTATTTAACTCAAATTAAACATGACCAACCTTGTTTTGCACCTTTTATGTTATATGATTTCTGTCTGTGCACGTGACTATTCTTGACTGTTCTTTAATTTAATAGTAATTTCAAATAATTCAGTAATAAAAAAGAAGACATTACAAAGTAGTGGCTGTATTCAAAATGTATTTAATATTGATTTTTTATCTTTTGCTGCTGTAATGAACACTCACAAAAACACAAATAAAGAACTTACCACATACATGAGCACATACCTAACATAATAAAAATAACTTTTGTTTAACATTATTTTTCCTTTACAAAAAGTATAAATATTTTGTGTTTTTATTTCGTAATACAAACATTACAAATCAAGTTTTGAGTGATGCAGGAAAAAATGTTCAAAGCAAAGTTGTGGTGTTACGATAATAAAACACAGTAAAAACAAATGATACTACTTGTGTTTCACTCGCTCTGTCCTAAGGCAAAGAAGCTCTTCGAAAAGAAGGTCTCCCTAATACTGACTGCTGGAACTCAGTTCAGGGAGGGTATTTTACTTACGAAACACTAACAATAAGAGTCAACTCTTTAACATTAGTAAATCATAAATAATAATAACAATAAACAAGTTTTTACAGCATTTATTAGTCTAGGATAATGTTACTTTATAAATACACCAGGGACCATTGTTAATTCATTTTCATAATACATAATGTTAATACATTACAATGTAAAATGTAAAAAATTTGTACAAAATAGCCAAGATGAACAAATGCTGTAAAAGCTTTTGATTTAATTAACATTAACGTATTGAATCTTATTGTAAAGTGTTACAACTTTTTAATTTGTCATTTTTGGTTGAATTGCTGGGAAAGACAGTGAAGTTTAGTGTTCATGATGCAAAAACAATGCGATGACTAAGCAACCATCATTTAATGGATGCTAACGAAAACGTCCGCACACTTTCTCTGCTCTGGGCAGTGTTTGTCATTATCTTGGGCACGCAAAAATTGTTAAGGCTGACAGGCTCTGTAATGGCACCATTTATATGTGGAAAACATGTTGAAATAATATGAAACAAGACTGAATTCCAAGTCTCCTCTTTAAAAATGATTTAGTACTACTGAAGTTAAAACTGGTGGTGTAGCAAACCATTACACAGCCTTGACATCCAACTAAACTTCTCAGAACAAGCACAGACAATTCTGTGCAATTCTGTCAACACCAGTTTATACACCTATAACTAGAGTAGAGATATACAGGGGACTCTAAGAGCTATGAAACTACAAGGTCATTTCCACATGTGCAAATATAAGCTGCCACTAGGGGCAGAAACTGCAAACTGACCCCCAGGAAAGGACTGCAGCCTGACCAGCAGGGGACACACTGCTCAAGGGAAAATAAAGTTTATGTAGGTGAATTTCCCCAAAGCTGTCAATAAACAGCCCTAGTTATATTTCATTCGAAGAAAGAAATAAAACATACAACTAACATAATTAATTGCATTGTGACATTATTTCATGACAGTTAAGCAAAAAAGAACAATCAATTAAAACATGCAAAAATGTACTAATTAATTATACGTGATGTTAATGTTTGTTGTACTGTTTTTAAGTGATGCTGCTTCAAATTATGTTAAAACAATAGTACAATTATTTATGTGGACATCACTATCTGACACGACCTAAGTGTGATGACAATAATGTCACAATGATCCTTCATTTTTGTGTTTTAACAACATCCAATTCATTTCTTCTATTGACTTCACACCGAAATGTGACCTGGACGTTTTTGTTACATTCGCCCATACAAGATGTTTTTTTTTTTTTGAGACACTAACTTGCCTCAGGTGCACGCCAGCACATATTTTCTCTAGACAGGGAGCAGCACAGATTTGACAAAAAAAGTACAATGCATCGTTAAAAATGAATTCAAGCGAAAACAAAAAAGATAAAACATAATGTAACATTGTACCCTCAATCTGAGGACTTAACTTCCCCTTCACAAAACCGCAAGGGTTTCGTCTCTGTGGAGAGATCACATACCTTTAAGGTACAAAACTAAAACCAAAGTAAAAAAACGAGCACAGCTAATGCTCGAAAACAACGAAATGGTGCGTTTGTGTGCCTCGCTTGGTCAAAATCTACTGCAATGATATATCACAAACTGAGAGACGATCTTACGTTCTTAAGTGCAGACAGACTATGAGACTACGTGTTGATGGATTTGATACTGAATGATACGCTACAAATATCAATGTCTAACTATGACATTCCAAACATCACACCAAACGTACTGCATGATTGTGTATGTGGAAATATATTGATGTGTGTGTGTGATCAAAGAAGGCTTTCTCGTGTTAACTGCTCTAGAACAACAGGCACAGTATTGTCACCATCATAAGTCCTATTCTCCTCGACACTTCCACAACCCGCTGTGTGCATTCTTCTATAATGCCAACTAATAAAATTCATGGCATGAAATGGCTCGCAGCTAACATGAAACTGTCTAACGTAAATATGGCACTGTCTAACATTCTAAGATGCTATTCACGGCGGCTTCCAGCACAGAGTCTGTATCAGCCAATGAGGTGCGACCCGAGGAAAGTTGCTGTTCTTGACTCTGCCCCCTGCCTGACAGGTAGGCTTGGGCAGGGCTGTGCTGTGATTGGCTGGGAGATGCAGGGTAATGAGCATGTTGACTGCTGCTGATGCTGGATTTGATTTTTTTTATATTCAGGATGCACTTGATAGGGCTTCTTCTTTGTTCCTCTGTTTCTTTTTCTGGTTGGGAGTCTGTCCTATATGCAGGTTCTCTGGGGCTGTTCATTCTCTGCCCGTCTCTTCCCGTTTGACTCACGGGAAGCCTCTGGGATGTCCCAAATCCGCTGGGGTTTCCCTCATGGCTGACTTCAGGACTTGGTATCCTCTTCTTAGGGCCACAGCAGAAGTCTTCCAAGAAGCCATCTGAGGAGGCACCAAAACATTTTAATCATATCCTAAGACTCACTGCGTCTGTATCTATAATAAACTGTACTATTTTACCCAACGTTTAGGTATGCTAGGCATGTTCATCACTTACCCGGATCCACCAATACCATTCGCTTGTCTTGTGTCAGGTTGCTACGCTCCTCTTGGTTGAACGTCCTGTCAATCATCACCATTTCCGATGAAGGGCTTGACCTCTGAAACCGTATTCAAATTTTAGAGTTGATTTTATAGCGCTTATTTAAAAATAACTGTAAAAAATGTCAAACCTACCTCTGCCTCCACCATAAGCAGACGCCTGTATTTGTTTACCATGACCTGCGTCCGTTCCAACACTCGCGTCGCAACTGCCTCAAACTCGTCTTCGACTGTAGTCAAAAAACAGGATCAATGGTATATTTGATCTGCGCTTACAGAGCAATAAATTAGCAAAACACACCTTTGGTAAATTCTTCATCTCGTGGCGGTGAGCCTTGGAAAACATGATAGGGCAGTAATCTGTCAATGACATCAGTGACCGAAGAGAAGGGTGTGCGCTCTGGAGACATGACTCCACTGTGATCTCTTCTGAGCTGCTGGAAGACCCTGTAAAGACACGTGTGCATAGTAAAAGTAGCCCACAGTCGCTTTGTCTTTTATCTTTTATATGGTTACTGTTTTATTAAGATATGTGTGGCACTCACATTCCTCCTCGAGTAAGCTGCTGAGTTGCAGGTCGCTTCGGGGTGAGAGGGGATTCCTGACTGGCAGGAATTAGTGTTTTCACAGCTAAGATTTGAAAAGATATTATTATTAAATGCTGTATTGAATATTATTTTAAAGTGATAGCTCACCCAAAAATTTAAATTCTGTCACCATTTACTCAACCTCTTGTCAAACCTGTATGACTTTCTTTCTTATGCAGAACACAAAAGAAGATATTTTGAAGAATGTTGGTAATCGAACAGTTACTCGCATTGGTTTTGTGTCCATACACTAGGAGTGAATGGGTACTGTTGCTGTTTGGTTACCAACATTTTTCATAATATCTTCTTTTGTGTTCTGCATAAGAAAGAAAGTCATACAGGTGTTAAAATGACAAGAGAGTGAGTAAATGATAATATACTAGAAATATTATTAAACTAATAGAAATAATATAAAACATTTATTATTATTATTAAATCATGATTGATTATTTAAACGTTTTAAACTAAAACATATAGTTAATCCAAGAATATTTGTAGTTTTAAAAAGTGTAATTAAAGTAAAAAAACACACATACTACCAATGTTACATTATAGAAAATCTACATGATATAGAAAACGTCGAATAAAACCCATAAATAGTGAAAAGTATTCATAAATAAATAAAATAATAAATAAGAGTTCTGTAATGGGCTCAAAAGCTTTATCGTTGTTGGAGTCTTACCTTTGGTACCAAGGAGATTAAGTAACTGTGTCTGCCCTGTCTGAGCCATTGTCATGTCCTATAAAATTGAGCAAACATATACATTTATGAAAGATAGAGTTTTAACACAAAAGAAAACATCATTTCATGCAAACATGTTTCACCTGGTTTAGAGTGACTTGCTGAAACTCCTGAACTCCAGAAGAAACTGGGCTGATCTGAGCTACGGGCATGAGGAGGTGCTGTCCTGGGTTAACCGATAATTGCTGACAAACTTGTTGGCCTTGGACACCCGAATTGACCACGGTGAGGTGGCCCGAACTCTGTGACGTCTGTACAGGGTTGGGGCTAGGCGACACGCTGGCGGTCCAAACTTTAGCGGTGGCACCGGGTCTCTGCGACACCTGTACAACAGGTGTCGGAGAAGCTTGGCCTATTTGATTCCCACTCACCAAACCTTGATTTACTATCAACTGTCCTCCAGCTGAAAAGTTCTGGCCAGGAATAAGCTGCACTGCTGTGTTCTGATTGGTCAGGATTGAGTATGTGGTAGTGCTCATTGGGTCACCCCCTTGAGTGTTTGTTTGAATCACTTGCCCATTCACAGTCTGAAATCCGTGAACAGTGGTACCAGTGGTAAGGGATATAGAACTCGGTACCAAAAACTGCCCCTGGGGCAGATTGGATTGGGACTGTGCTTGTTGCCCTAGCGGTGAATGCATTACAATGCTGCTAGCTGGATTTACCACTTTTACCTGTTGAGCAGTCTGGGGAGACCCGCTGGTCGTGTACTGGCTACTGACTAAATTCGCAGTAGCTGTGGTGCTGGGCTGAAGCCCAATGTTACTGATATTGTATACAGTTTGTGCCCCTGTCTGTAGGGGTTTCGGCTGAATGGGTCGAACCAACGTCTGCTGTCCTCTCTGGATGATAATATTCTGAACTGGAATTGTCCCTTTATTGAAGGACATTGACATCTGATTTGGTGCGGTAGGTGCGAACATGGCGCCCTGTCCACTGTTGTTCGCCACCACATTTGCACTTGGTCTCAAAAGGATCTGAGGCTGTTCCAAACTGTTGATAGTCATCATAGAGGACGCACTGCCGTTAAAAGACCCCACAACCTGGATTTGTCCCGTGGGGCCATTTGGCAAGGGTAGCTGGGGAACCTGCTGGATAAAAGTTTGAGGTTGCACCCCAGCAACGGGCAAAGGTGCCACCACACCAGGACCTGCAACACCTCCGAACCCTCCAGAGACCAGCTGCTGAGGGAAGGTGCTAGCTGTGGGAATGAGAGATGGTTGGGAGTCCAAAAGGGCTTCTTGAGCCAATGTCTGCTCTGTGATATCTGCCTCCAGCAATGACTTCTGGAGGATGTCAAAGGGTTGGTCTTCACCCCCAAGATCAACGTCACCGGGTGAAGATCCATCTTCAAGCTCATCGTCGATGAACGAAAGATTGCCTGAGAGCTGAAGGTCAGTCGCGCCAGCCTCCCCAAACTCTCCCAAATGATTGTGGTCATCTTTGAGTCCATCACTGGAGCTTCCCTAAATAGAAAACCAAAACAGATGCAGTGTGAAACAGACTTGGATTTATGTTATTCCATGTATCCACCGTTGCGTGCAGATGTACTCACAGTGTCACCAGTAAAGAACGAGCTGGCAGACCCATATGCTGCATTTGTCACATCATCTTCCCCGATCTGTTTGCAAGTCACAGGCAAGTGTTAATATTCTTTTAAATAGAAAACACTAACGTTATACTGTTGAGATACTCACAGATTTACTATTGGAACCATGAAGATACTCATTTAATGCTTGCACATCTCTGTTAAAACAGTAGGAAATGAAAACATGTTTGTGACATCAAACATTTTTAAAAAGCCTTTAAAAAAAACATATGGAGCTTATTAAATGTAAAAGTTGCTCACCCTATAAAATCCAGAAGACGTCGATCGTCTTCATCATCCATGACACCTGTCACACAGCAGACACACATTTTGAGATGCAAAAAATATCCAAAAAATTATTTTGTCCATTCAGCCCTGATGATGTTTGGCTACACTTAGATAAAGTTTGTATATACATTTGCTTCCAAAAACCCCTGAAGGACCCAACAATCATGTCATACGTCTTATGTTTATTAATGTACAGTTTGTGAATGCATCCATAACATAAATGACTACCAAATACATAAACAGGCCCAAATGTGAGTATTATATAATTAAAGGCATAACATGCCAAATTTTGGAGAGGTCTAAAGGTCAGAAGAGCAAATGTTTGTGAATTTAGGTAAACTGGGACACTTTTTGACATCTCAGTGTTAGAGTGTCCAAATGTACCTTAAATCATCCTACAGTCAGAACCCCACAAGTTCGTATTTACATTTAGTCATGTAGCAGACGCATGGCACTAGCAACGCGAAGGTCATGGGTTCAATCCCAGGGATTGCACATACTCGATATAATGCAATCTAAGTCACTTTAGATAAAAGTGTCTGCCAAATGCATAAATGTAAATGAGAAAAACAATAGAAGCAATAAGAACAACACTACATAAGTGCAATAAAACTATTTATATTAGGAAGTGGCAGTGGCAGTCACTATTCTTGTGAAAACACTTCATTTTTCCATTTGAGATCAAACAAACTACGAATACTAGCAAGACACGATTTTCAATTGCAATAGACAGTAAGAAACTGTTCGATTTGAACACCAAATGCAAATGTGTCACAAAGGGCATTTTGAATGCACATTCATAGAGTAAGATTGTATAATATGCAAAGCACCGTCTTTAAAACACTATAAATAATACATCTGGAAAAAAGAAAGACAGTTTTGTTACAGAAAGAAAGCTTTTACTCAATACTTTTTACTGAAAGTCAAATACTGAGCTGTAGCCACAGCTGCGGATACAAAGTATCCTATAGAGACTTCAAAATGGCGACTGGTGCTTGATAACTGCGCCACTGTTATATATAATACAGTCGCCATACAAAGGGCATTTTGACACAGAGACGACTACTGTGTTTGGAAAAAAAAATGCATATAAATTCTGATAATGTTTCTTAAAATACCTATTAGAAACACTTAAACAGGCGTTTGTGGAAACGGGTGAAACAAAGGCGTGTGGGGGATGGGTGGAACTTGTTTGGCAGGTTTGGTTGTTTACTCTCATGTAAAAGCTTCTCATAATGTTTTAACGAAGATTGTTTGACACACACAAGGGCAAGAAGTGTCTTGTCTGAGTTTTACCCCAAGTGACAAAAATGTCCAAAAAAAACCTTCGATTTCATTCGTCCTGGTAAAAAAAAGACATGTAACAGCTAGCGTTGTTAAAATACTGCTTTAATGGGTTAAAATAAATAGCAGAAATCCCACATTAGCAATATTACTCTTTATTTTTTTTTATTTTTTTAAATTAAACAGTATTCGCAGAACAATCTGAAGAACATTTGCGAATGAGGCAAACAAGCAGCTATGAACATTTGCAAATGCATATTACCAAATTGTCAACGAATTGATAACCTAAACCTATTACTATTTATATTAAATGTTTACATTTTCCAAAAAGAGATTAAGCTTGCTGTATCTGTGTAGTTGCTAACTGCATGTAACGTTAGAAAAAAACAATGTCCGGCCTTAATACATGTCCTTGATAAACAACCTTAAAGAAATAACAAATCGTTCGTTTAAATGCTCGTTTTTATTAACTAAACCGGGTATTTAACATATCACGCTTATATACGTTTAGGCTTTGATCAAAGAGACAACTTAGGAAGCCAAATGAGGGAGGAGATGATAATTTTTTTCTTCCTCTCTACAAAAAACCTATCAATCCTCTTGCATGTTAAGTCAAAGGGGCGGAAAAACGACACGTAGAAAACCAGCAACCCTTCCAAAAATACAGAGTAAAAAACCCCGTTCGACAGAGACGACGGATTTTACTGATTCACTTCTCGTGTTGTCGACTCGTCAAACAGGGCGGTTTGGGAGGACTAAAGGCTCTCCATGGCGCAAGGGCAGGACGCACAAAACCCGCCTTAATCTCTCTGAAAGTAACAGCTAGAAACAGACAGGGACTTTGTCCATAAATAGACGGAATCGAGAGGCGACGGCTGGACATGCTCACTTTATCGCACCACTTGAAAATGCTCTGCAAAAACAGTGTTTGCGCACCTATGCGCATTGCTAACGTTACTCTGCGGCAGCCGTGGAGCGTAGCAGGACGGGCGGCTCAAAGAAACGCGTATTCAGTCTCGGATCGCTCTTTTAATATCTGTCTGATATCTTCGATTTGGCGAAGGGTGTAAAATCAGACCATCAGGCGAATCTTAAACATTCTTCTTGCCCCGAGGTGTCGATGGCCTTCACGGAAAAGCTCGGCGACGTGGACGTTTCCACTCGGCTATTAAGAAACGGGCTCAATTCGTCGAGCAAAAAGCGAACGGAGAACAAATCGTTGGCGAAGCATAAATATTTATTTCGATTTGCATGACATAAAGACGACTTGAAAAGAGGCAAACCCTTACTCCTTTCTCACTCCTCTTGAAACCCAATATCTCCATTTGGCAACTTTTAATTTGCTCCCCCTCCTCCTTCTTCTTTCTCCCTCTCCCACTCATATATTTTCCCTCACTGTCCTTGCTGCTCAGTCTCAGATAGATTTTTCTCTCTCCACGCTTGCTCTTCCCTCCCCGAAGGAAGGGGAGGAAGGAGGTTGTGTGTGTTTTTTCCTTGAAATTTTTATCACAAAATTATAATACACTCAAAGGGGAAACTCACCGTCATGAAAAAGCAGTGCCGTGTCCACGGGGTTTCCTCGCCATCTCTGCACGGGCCGGTGGAGCAGTGCGGCTCCAGCAGAAGGCAGCATCACTACCTAGTGCACTAAACACCACAGTGCTTTTTACTTGAAAGAAAATTGTTAAAAAACTCTTCAACTATGTGTTTTTTTATTAAAATGCCATATACTTCCTGTTCTAAATGTGAAAATGCAAATTATACCCACAGATTACATTAATCATTCCTAATACCCGACATGCATAATTGAATAAAAAATTGTTGGCAACAAGCGACGGGGGCGGGGTATCCATTCCGACCACACCTTTAATGTCCTG
This sequence comes from Oreonectes daqikongensis, assembly GCA_026939265.1. Lineage (NCBI taxonomy): Eukaryota > Metazoa > Chordata > Actinopteri > Cypriniformes > Nemacheilidae > Oreonectes > Oreonectes daqikongensis. The sequence goes on along the minus strand of JAOTQM010000125.1, from coordinate 1,410,291 downwards.
AGATCACAAAAGTGTGAAACTGTTTGCCGGATGCAAATGTTACGTAATGCATAATAAACAAAATTCATCATTTAGTTCTTTATTGTTACTGGAAAAATTGTGTGTAAAAATTATCCACCATATTTTTCTAACAGAGATACATATTAATTATGCTTTTATGGTTCTAGGTTTACAAGTAGAAATTTACAATATGAATATGAATTCGTGTATATATAGGCTATATATATATATATATATATATATGTTCTTTTTTATATGTTTATATCCTCATAATATTTGTCGACAACAGCCCCCCCCCCCCAAAAGGTATAAAAAAAATAGAAAATAAATACAAACATGGGTATATTAATAAAAAAAGAAAACGTTATAGATGCAGTTTACAAAATTGCAATAGTTTCTACAGTTTTAATATTTTTATACAGTTCAACAGTCAATTTGGAATTATTTAGTAGTTTTAATATTAATATAATGTTGCCATCAATTCATAAAAGGCCAAAAAGCAAAATATATACACAATTTTATTATCTTAGTTCCGTGTTGGCAAAAGTCAGCAGTTTACTATAAACGCACAATATCCAATACAACGCTGCGTAAGTAGCGGTTCTGATTCATCCGTCCAATCAGCGACGAGTTCACTCAAACTAGTCGTCACGTGGTAAACGTGCACTTATCACGAATGTTTTGCGAATTGCGAAGCAACATGGAGGCGCTGCAAATGGAAGTTGATGCTGTAAATGATGATAGGGAGACGAATACCGCCGTTAACGTTCCCGAAAGAGTGTTACGAAGAGATCAAGCGAGGCTTGAAGAGGTCGAGCGCCGTAGAAACGTTAAAGAGAGCCACGCCGTGACGGAAGAAAAGAGCGACTTCTTCACGTCCACCTTTAATGCTGAGAAAGCTGCTGTGGAAGAAATCATCTCCAGCTGTAACTATGGCGACCGCGTCCAAGCCTCCAAAACTTTGGAGGAGGCCATTGTCAAAATTCAACAGCTCCAGAAATTTCTTAACGATAGCACAATGTTTCTAACGCAGTATGAAATAAGACAGGCCCAGGCATCCTTACAGAAACTCCAGAGCTCTCTTGCTGAGAAAAGGGAGGAGGCGTTGCCTAAAAAGAAATTCGCCTTCAGATCCAGAAACACAGGGCCTGGCAAGCAACCTGGACCAAAACAAGAAACATCAGAAAAGTCTGCCTCCGTTGTGGATGGCTCTGTGGCGATGGATGCTGCCATCTCTGTAAATCAGTGTGGGTTCTCTGATGTCGACAGTCAAGTCTTGATCATGCATGCAGAGGTAATCCAGCAACGGGATGTCTTGTTATCTAATCTGATAAACTGTAAAGTCAGACTTTATGGATGTCCGAGCACCTTGCACATCAAAAAGGTCCGTAACTGTGAGATCCTCTGCGGGCCTGTTTCCAGCTCTGTTTTTGTTGATCAATGCACTGACAGCACTTTAGCTGTTCCCTGTCAGCAGCTGCGCACACACAATACTTCTGCTACTCAGATATACATCCATGTGAGCAGCCGGGCAATTATAGAGGACTGTCATGGGGTCAAGTTCGCCCCGTTCACCTGGACTTATCAAGGCATTCGTGAACATTTTAAAGTATCTGGACTTGATCCAGAGCGGAACAACTGGGAACAGGTTGATGATTTTAACTGGCTTGCGGCTGGTACACCCTCTCCCAACTGGACTGTCATTCCTGAGTCTGAGAGGATATCTAGTTGGGAATCTGTACAACCAGCTACCTAAAATGTGTTTAGAGTAAAAGTATAAAACATTATGACTCTAATATGATTCATGTTAAATATTTCTTTTTACCTTTCTTGCAGTACTTATAAATTAACAGAATGCCTCGAATAAATTATAAAGTTGAGCACCAATGTCATGTAATAAAGTTTGTACATAAATGTGGTCTACTCTCCAAGCTTTGATATTCATATAACCAAAATCACTGGATGCTATGTTAAATGTTCAAATGTACAGTGTATTCACAAGGATTTGTGAGAAATGTCAGATTGAACTGAATAAAAAAAGTTTCATTGCTACCAAATTATTTCTGTCTTTCAAAACAATTAGCTACAAGAGAACAAGTAGGTCAAAATAAACGATAAAAATAAAAAAGCAAACTCCGGTACATTTGATTCCATTTCAGGTAAGCACATGCATATATTTAAACCAAACTATGAGTGTTATTGTTAAAAATAGTTATTCTTAAAGATAGAATTATTTTCATTCTACAGATATTAGTTTTTTAAAGGAATTGTTTTTAAATACATTTCACTTCTTTTTTAAGATGTATTTTTGACTATATTTCATTTCTATGGACGCAACTCATTAACTGTTCATCTTATTATGAGCATGTTTGTTCCATAATTATTCAAATTATTTGTCTATAAGAAATCTTGAAGAAATGCTGGTGTGCCTATAGTAGACAATGAACTCCAAGACCCTCAAAGCGGAGGTGTTTTGGTCTTACGTATTTGGCTCCTGGTTTTTGGTGTCCTGCTAATGATGCCAGTCATACCATGTGACAGGTCAAGCCAATCACACGCCATGACAGCAGCTTACAAATAGGCTCATCTGTTGGTCAGGGATTTCTGTAAATGGGATGAGGGTGATTAGCTGGGTTTACGATGACGTACGGTATCTTTGTTTTATCATTCGGATCTTTGGCAGGTAGAGAAACAACACTTTTCTCTTCGGTACCTGTACATACCGCTGATTTTAATCATTGTATATGAAAATCAATTTTAAATGTGGATCTTGAAGACGATGCGTTACACTTTCGTTTACTTATAGACTGACCTGGTCTTGTTTAGTATGGGTGGGAAGGCAGTCGTGAAAATGCTTTACAGGAATGGATTACACATTGCGCCTTGAACTTACTTTGTGTGTTTCCAAAGCTGCATTGTTTGTGGAGATCATCTGACTCGAAAATACCTTTTTTTTTCTTTATCTGGACTTTTAAATAGCCATCCAACATGGCTCTTATGAAGGTGAAGTTTGACCTGAAGAAACGGGTGAAGCTGGCCCAGATGCTATGGCTCATGTACTGGATTTCAGTTATGGCCGGTGTGCTTGTCTTCAGCATGGGCCTTTTCTTTAAAATTGAACTGCGCAAGAGAAGTGAACTCATGGACAACAATGAAAGTCATTTTGTACCTAACCTGCTCATTGGTGTGGGTCTGTTGGCATGCGGTCTCAATGCCTTCGGGGGCAAGATCTGCTATGATTCACTCGATTCCACCAAGTTTGCAAAATGGAAGACCATTTTAAAGCCCTTTCTCATTTGTTGTTTATTCTTCAATGTTCTTCTCATCCTCACGGCAGTTATGTGTTTTGCCATGCGCATACCTCTACAGTTCACCCTTGCCGAGGGCCTGAAAAATGGAATGAAGTACTACAAGGACACGGACACACCTGGTCGATGCTACATGAAGAGAACTCTGGATCTCATGCAGGTGGAGTTTCGTTGCTGTGGCAATAATAACTACAAAGATTGGTTTGAGATCCAGTGGGTGAGCAACCGTTACCTGGACTTCAGCTCCAAGGAAGTCAAAGAGTTAAGTTTCAACAGAAATATGACGGAAACAAATTGTGTATTATTGTTTATTTGTTTACCCAGATATAGTTTATTAAGAGTTTAAATAGTGGGTGAGGAGAGATGTCTACTATTAGGATGACCAACACAATACAAACTAGTGTCATGATCTGGGATGTTCTTGTTATTTAAGTTGGGATAGATGGGGGTGATTTGTGGGGGGTAAATTTGCAGTGTAAGTGGTTTCAGGCACGTTAGCCACTTAGTCGATAATCTTCTTGGATCACATTTTCTTGTCCTCAGAGCTTACTGTCCGTCTCAATCATTTGAAGGCCTGATAGACAGGCCTGAAATAGACCTTAAAGTTGCTATGAGTTTCACAAGAGAGGTGTTCATTGTTTAATGCTTAAACCACAAAATTAAAATAAAAGTGCCCTAAAAGGACTTTGAAAATCCTTTTAAGTAAAAATAAAATGCTGCCATAATGTACAATGTTTCACTTTGCTGGCCTGCTCTGTGTGTGATATGTTTTTGACATGCACTTAATTATCAAATATATAATTAATTGTATACACTTATATTCGCTTCTATAATGACAAAAAAATAATCTATTGTATATTATATATTGAAAATATTTTCACATTTATTTGCACAACAACATGTGTTGTTTTTGTGTTCAGTCGAATCAGCAGTAATGTGGATGGAAAATATCTAATGGATGGAGTTCCCTTCAGCTGCTGCAACCCCAGCTCACCCAGACCCTGCATACAACAGCAAATAACCAATAACACGGCTCACTACAGCTATGACCACCACACAGAAGAGCTTAACATCTGGAAACGTGGTTGCCGGGATGCCCTCGTGTCCTACTACGGTGGAATGATGAGCAGTATCGGCATACTTGTGCTGCTGGTAACTGCTCTGGAAGTAAGTTGTTTGGCTTTGAAATATCTTAATGTGCTGATCCAGGATCAGAGTTTAATCGCTTACATTACTTACCTGTAATCTTAATGGACTACACTATAAAGGTCAAACTGATCTCTGATCAGTACTTATTGTGCTTAAGGTACCTTTGTCCAATCCAGATACCTAATCCTGTAAACTGCAGTTACAAAGTGTTCTCTGGTGTCTGTCTCTGTACAGTAAATGATCATTATTATAATTAAAGCTATAAATACAGAATTGCACGACTATGGATTAGAGGGCGGATCTCTACTTTCTACTTCTTATGACACAGTTTAAAAGATTGTAGAGATGAAGGTTGGTTTAGCAAATCTGTGGATGATGTCATAGCATGTTCGCGCTGCCAGGTTCTTCATTCGCTCAGCTTTGTGACTTAGTCTCACCTTATTGGCATCAATGGGGAAAACATCAAACTGGCGTGGTTATTAAAAAATGTGCACTTATACAGAAATATTATTTGGCCTGTTGAGATATTTTGTGAATCTTATTATACATCATATTTTTTACTTGACTAAAACCAGTTTGTTTATCAAATTATTTTATAGTTACCAAACAAAATGTTTGCATATGTAAAATAATTTGAATATTGATGGAAATCTTGGGAAGACCTTGAATTAGAGGTGGTGAAGATTAGGACTGTGAGATGATGCACTCACACTTAAGATCTAATCTGTTGGTCTAATCAAAAGTTCTAATCTGTTGGGTGGAGTTTGGCCTTGAGTTCTTGGAAAAAGTCATTTCGAATTCTACATTATTTTGAGTTCAAACAAACAAAAATCAGACTTAAGCAGAATCATACACAAACCACATAATACTAACTCATATATGATTTGCTCTAGATTGCTGTAATGATTGGTCTACAATATGTAAACACCTCTCTGTCCACGCTGGTGAATCCTGAAGACCCTGAGAGTGAGAGCGAGGGCTGGATTCTGGAGAAAACTGTCAAAGAAACCTTCACTGACATCATGGCTAAGATGAAGGCCGTGGGCAAAGGCAATCAAGTGGACGAAGGGGCACAGGAAGGGGGTGGGGCCACTGTGAGCTGAACAAGCCACACCCATCAGAACTTTGGTCACGCCTACCTGAGGTAGAGTGCTTTGGGACACAGCTGAAGCGTATATTATTCACACTACACAAAGTGAATAAAATAAAGCCAGTGAAGAAAATTAAATGTAAATACAAACTCATAATGAACTGTAGTTTAATTGGTGTAATAGAAAACCAATATTATGTTGAAATCCATAGATAAATGGCACATTAACATCCAAATAAAGAGGATTTTTTTATTTAATGTATCAAATGCATCAAATCAGTTTGTACTGAATTGTGAAATATAAAATTTCAATTTGTTCATTTATTTCTTGTTTGAGTTAACATTTAACCGAACGCTGGCTATAGTCAGGGCTTTATGAAAAGTTCAAGTGAACTCCCCACACCCGGCCACAATACAGTCAATACCTTTCTTATTTTCTTATTGGGATTCCCTTATTGTCAAGTTAAAGTTTTTCAGCATTTCGACCAGAGCTGGATGAAAAAACACAAACATATATTTTAATTTATTTAAGAAAATAGTAAAAAAAAATATTTGGGAAATGAAAAGATGAAATTGAATGTTTTAAGATATTATATTGTGGCCTACCTGATGCGTCCTCTGTTAGATTATTTGCCCTATAGTCTGAGTCGACTTAAAACAGTGTAAAGTTCAGCATCCGATAACACAAAAGATTTCATCACAGTTCATAGGTGACACTGACTTTGAGGGTTTAGGAAACTAGCAATATTGTAAGCCCCAATATGTGCTGTGGTACAGAAAAATAACCAGGAACAGGGTGGGGGGTGGGGTGCTTGAGAAGGCCCCTGGAGCACAGAAGAAAGCTTAAGATTGGCAGCTAAACCCTGACCTGTGACTTCTGGAATCTCCTGTGCTTTTACACCTGCACGTTTACTCCATTAACTGTCCCAGGCCAGAGACTGAAACTCACTCTATGCTCGAACTTGTAATTATTTGTAATATTCTAATAAAACTATTCTAATTACGTATGTGTAAATGGTGTAGAATTATAAAAATATATTTTTCTTTTTGTAAAAATACAATTTTGCTTGTAAGCAGAGTTGACTTGACTGTAGAACAGTGTTTGGTGCTTAGGAAATGTTATTGAATAAAATAACACGAATAAAAACAAGCAGATTGTTCAGTCATTTGCAAAGATCAAAGCTCTTCCTTATCTAATGGGATCAGATAAGAATTATGTGATTAATTCAGGTGGTGTTTGGCACATGGCAGTGAATCTGAATTCTAGGTCGGATGTCACCACATGGAGTCTGTATAGTGTAAATATTTAGGCTTTTTTTAAAAAAACGAAATGTAAACACCATTGTGATTTTCACAATGATCACAGGTTGATGATTACAGTGATTATAGCCCTCCTAAAGATAAAACAACTTGTTGTTTTAAATATTACAAATGGTCCCCATTTACATTTTAATGTTTTTCTTCAAGAAACATAGGATATATTAGGAAACAGGAAGGAAAAAGATGACTTCCTGTGGGTATTTTGGTTTGTCGTCAAGCACATAAACAGGAGCTGATCTGATAAGCTACTTTTGAATGTGCTCAGCTTAACTTCTTGGCAGATGACCTAAACTCCTACATCCGGTTAGTGTAGGACACAGAATGACCTTGTGCAGGTATGTATTAAACCAGGCCATACACTTCTATGTTAAACTTTTCTCCAGGTCACAAAATATTTTGTCGCCTTGGAGTTATTAGGTATCTGCATTCTGGGCCGTATTGAGATAACAAGCTTCAAAGTTTTTACTTTCCATTTGACTTTGTAAATAAAACCTTTTGGTTTTCTTAAAAAAGTCTCACAATGTACAAAACATTACATCATATAAATAAATTGTCACAGAATAAGAATATGTCAATAACTAAAAAATGTCAAATAGACTTTGATATTTGTTAGAATATTTTGCTCTTCAAAGCTCACAAGACTCTAAAGACTCAAGAGCTATACAATTTATGTGAGTTGCAGCAAAATCGCTAACAAAAATGGCCGGAAACACACCAACAAACTTCATTCGCTGCTGCCGCTCTTTGGGAATTATCCACTCAAGTTTGGTATCTATGTTAAGCTTAGAATTTCATCTTTCAGGTTCATCTATCCTCCACAACATCATTACAGTGGTAAGCCAAAAGAGAGCGTTAAAACAAACCTTTTTCTTCTTAGCAGCGTCCTGCTACAGTACCTCGATTAACAACTTTAAAGGCGATTTTCTCAATGTTTTGATGTTTTTACACGCTCAGATAGCAGAGATTTAAATAGTTATATCTCGGCCAAATATCGTCTATTTATTCAGCTTTCAGATTATGTAAACATCTCAATTTCGAAATATTTACCCTTAAGATTGGTTTTGGAGTATTTAAATGACTTTTAGTTATCTTAGCACAGTAAATGACTGAAATCTCCCTTAAAATAGTTTTTTTACAGTTTAACTTTGGCAGCAATAAAACCACTTTCTCAGTAATGAGTTTCTAAAATTAAAGAGTGTAAACTTAAAGAATTCTTGCACTGACGTATCTTTAAATCTTCTGTCAAGAACAGTAGGTGTCAATGACAGAACCAGGGCAGTGTGAAACTTTAAACCTGCATAAACATCCTTTAACCTAAATTGTCAATTTAAGTGTCAGGTTAACACTGCCATCTGTTGGGTAGAAATCTCTGGAAGTGCACACATACAATTCACGAAATTATGCATTTAAAGCCATAACATATTATTCTAGTTTATTATTGTATTATGTATAAAATCTTTAAAGTTGTTTGCAATGAATAAGCAGCACTAATATTGAGTAAATATAGAAAGGCCATCATTATCAGTGCAGTTTCATTTACTCAGACTGAATTAAGTCTCTATTCACAAACACTATCACTCTGATGTCATTGTGGAGACAAGTCTCCTGTTTCACTCTGTTGTGATGGATTGTCTGTTCTCTTTCCTGGGATTTTAGATTCTCTTTCTTTTCCTCTCAGCAGGAAAATTGCCTCATCTCTCCATCTATCTCTTACCAAGATCTTCAGGCAAAGCTGAGCTCCTCCTCCCACACACACACACACACACACACACACACACACACACACACACACACACACACACACACACACACACACACACACACACACACACACACACACACACACACACACACACACACACACACACACACACAGTGGCCATTTATATCCTTGATGCTTGCACCATCCTTAGACTTCTACATGGTTTGCATTATGATCTGCTTTAAAGGAACAGTGCATCAAAAATGTCAGCACCAAACCCAGCTTCAAAAACTTTGGAATATAGCACAACTTTGTTTTTCAGAGCTTAACAGCCAGTGATCATTATGAATTTTTCAGCATTTTGTTTGGATTGACATTTAGGCGAGTAACTATTGGCAGGTTCCCTCTCTCTCTCTCTCGTTCATAAAGTCACTCTGTCTAACTGAGTTAATAAGACAGGAGACTCACATGGTGCTCTGTGTCTTCAGCTCTTCACAGTCTCATCAGTAATATGTGTGAAAGATCTCTGACAGCCCACACACTCAGCTAAATGAGATCATGATCTCTGTCTGTTTGATGCTCTCTCTCTCCCTCTCTCTTTCTCTCTCTCTCTGTGTGTGTTTATGTCATTCATCATTTACACACTGTCATATCATTCAACACATTTTTCAAACAACATTGGCCCCCATTGAGTTACATTGAATGGACACAAAGACATTTCTCAAAATATCTTCATGTGTGTTTACTTTGGTGAAAGAATTAGGCTATATCGGTTTTGAACAACATAGAGGTGAATAAACTATGACAGTTTTTATTTTTGGGTGAACTGTCACTCACCCTGCTCATTTTCTTATCAAGTCAATATTATGTGCAAGACAAAGATTTATGGGGTTCACTTTTTGCCAGCAGAGGGCATTCTTCTGCGTTATCGTCTCGTGCAAATGAGAACATACGAATTCAGAATCACAACGAATAAGTTACCTCGCAAAATACGAATAGAAGCGAGATTTTGCTGCGCGAGCAATAAACAGTGAGTAGAGTTTGTCCTTAAAAATAACTACCATAAGAAATATAACAAGGAGTAACCCAAAGCTCTTATCTAACGTTACCGTAACAGGTGCTCAAATATTGTGTAAATTATTTTATGAAAGCTCTCGCTTCCGGTGTTGAACCGAAATCTGACTCCCGGACAAATCATTCTCCTCTCGCGTGCACGATAGGCGGTTGATAGTTGATAGGCGGAGTTAAGAGTTCTGTTTGCAATAACTGTTTGCCATTATTTTTTACACTTCTAGGACCAAAATTGAGCTTTAAAGGGCACAACATCTATACTAAGATATGTCATTATCCTATATGTGATGTACCTGTGAGTGACCATATTGATCTGAGAAACACAGGGGGAGTACATTTTTAACAGGTATGTTTTTGTCATTGTAAATATCCCCTCAGTAAACCCACCGTATTGAAGCTACAGCCAAATACTAGTCTGAGGTAAAGGGGGGAGTAGATTTTTAACAGTTGTTTTACTGCCCCGTTAAGCTCATTCTATTCAAACTAAAACTCAATGCTTATGAGGCCACCAACTAAAGATCTATAGTAAGCATAACTGCTATCTGTCAAATAATTAACAAGAATCTTGTTTCATTTTTCAACACTACACAAAGCTTAGAACAAAATACATTGCATAGAATATTTAGAACTAAATAGAAATAGTAAATGCGTTGTTTTCATAACCCAGAATGGCCTGTTATAGCCTAATACAAAACAACTTATTCATTTATATGAAAAGGGCAGCCAACTTAAAATAGTTATTTTGTAATTTTAAATATTTATTTAATTTGCCCTACAAAAACGTAATGCTGAAGAACAAATTGAAAAGTGAATGAATGTTGGCATAAAAGTACAACTTTGACAAACTGATACACCGTCTTCTATAAGAGAACATTATAAACTTACATAGGCTACATGTAGGCCTATATGAATATATGTACGAAAACACAGTTTTGCACAGATAAATGATGCGATTTATTGTCGTTATTAAAATCAACCACGCTTTACAACAGCAGGCTAACCATATTTTAATGATATTCACTGGGAATCTAAATTAGTATGAAAAAACTGATTACTAGACTTACTATGATAAATAAATCCATGGTGAGTTATAGGCTACGGAGGCTCGAGTCGACAGTCGATCGAGCTAAATCGATCAACCAAGTTGTTAAGTTTTTATTTACTTAATCCATCTTAAATCCTAACTGCTAAGCGTTTTTATAACGCTTACATGCTCAATTTTGGTCCTAGAAGTGTACAAAATAACTGCAAACAAAACTCTTAACTCCGCCTATCAACTGTGTAATGCGCGTGCACGCGAGAGGAGTATGATTTGTCAGGGGAGTCAGATTTCGGTACAACACCGGTTTTCGCAGTTGCAGATAACACAGGCTTAATTTAGTGTTTTTGCTTATGCTGCGTTTCCCTAAAACGTCACATATTACACACTTGAATTGTGTTTAAAATCATATTTGGCTTTAAGGGAATCATATTTATACAAGAACACGTGTTTAGTAGAATATTGGAAGAATTTTGCAGATGAAAAAATGAATATTTTTTATGTAGTATATACATGACACAGACGCCAAGATCATGTTTTTGTTTTTAGACCAACGTCATCTTCCAGGGTTGTTAAAGACTTTTCCTATATGATTTATTAGTGAGAAGTGTGTTACATTAACATCATCTTCCTCATGGGGGCAGCATCCGCTGATTTGACACACTGACAGAAGCTTTTCTTTCATACTCGCAATACAAAGTATCGCTCATGTGATTCGTATGCAAGCAACCCCCCAATAACCCCTCAACGCAGATGTCTCTGACATATAAAACAATTTCAACAAAACATAAACAAATAAATAATATCACAATTATCACATACTGACAGCATGACCCCTGATATTTTTTCTCACCCTCTGCTTTCTGTGCCTGGCCTGGCTCCAGGGTTTCTCTCATTCTACGTGACCCGGAGATAAATGCCTACAAGGACACCACAAATGACAACAGCACGCTGGGGATTGAGAAAGAGAGAAAAATGGATGTGTTGGAGCGAGGAGAGAAAAGTTCTTCGCAGGTATAGCTTCGTATTTGCTGGGCAGGGTGAAATGTCTTTTGTATTTTATTGGACTGCCGCTCTGTCATTAGGAATAAAATGCCTGACTGTTCATTTATAATAATTTATAAGTTAAAGGGGTAGAATAAAAAAATCTTTTGTGCAACACAAAGCAAGATGTTTTAAGAAATGTCTCAGTGGCTTTTGGTCTAATGGTTGTTTGGTTACTAACATTCTTAATCTTTATTTTGTATTATGTAAAAGAAAGATCATACAGGTGTTGAATGACATGAGGGGGAGTAAATGATGAAAGAATTCAAACAAGTATCACTTGTTGGTTAGAGGATGAACAACTTTACTTTCCACTGATGGAGTTTCATTGTTTTTTTCTCTCTCTGTCAGACCACCATGCAGTGAAGGTGGGCAGTTCTTATGGGGTTGGGTTGTCTTTATTCAGCCTAGAAACCATTAGCGTGTCATGCTGAAAGTAAGGCTTCATCGTGAGGTTGATGTTGGGTCTTTTTGTTCTCTTTACCGCAGTGGCTGTTGGCAGCACAGCCTAAAGGTGTTATTATGTTTTGATAATGGTAATCTACATTCAAGGTAAGCTGACAGAGACTTTTACATTTGCTTCCAAAAGCCCTCATCACAACTCACCTTTCCATACGAAGTCCTTTATTAAAGGTGCTGTAAGTGATATCGCACAAAAATGTCCTTTAGCATTACTTGACTGACATCAGTGTAATAGACGTCCTGAGAAATTACACTAGTCTCATTAACCCTAACCCTATGCTCTGTAAATGAAAAAGGTTTGTAGCCAGGTTAACTTCCTGCCTACTTTTGCACATTTAGATTTGCTGACATATTTGTAAGGCCGGAAGCATTGTTGAAATTATAAACATCCTTTTTGTTTTGTACCCCCTCTTTTTGACACATATACTACTACAAAAGCACAAATTGTACCACATAAATGTAGCATATATTGTACAATAGACATCAACAACATGCCACAGATCTGTCGATAGAGCTTGACTTCTATTAAACTTCAACTTATTCGCCATGTTTACATTGCACTGAGCACTTTATACGCTCCTATATTACTTTATATGCATGTACATATATGTTACATTTTACATGTACTCTCTATACTGTATATAGTTTGCTTAAATGTTTACACTATATACACTTTATATATTTATACATGCAGTGTATACTTATTCACACTTATATGTACATACTTGCACTAGCTGATTCGTCAATTTGTAGGATTGTCTTAGGCTGCTAGAGGAGTGTTTCCTGTACATATGACAATAAACTCTTGAATCTATATCACTCCTGGGGCCTGGAAATAAAAGGAAGCAGGAAACAGAAAAACAAATATTGTTTCAATCTGTCTCTTCAATCTATTTGGGTAGATCGGAAGATAAAGACACATTAGAAATCTTTTCATCTCTAAATCTGATGCCAAAACTAGATTACCTGAGAGACAACTTGACAGTAAACACATTCTGTGAGCATAGCACTGGGATTTAGAAACAGCTTTTGGATCTCAGTGGAAAGAAAGATTTTAATGTATTTCACAGCACATAAACACACACAACAGCTATTGGCTTATTCTCAATGCACCATCAATCAATCAGTCGATCTGACAAGCATTTTGTCCCACTCCTCCACACATATCACATATGAGATTGCCAAGAAAACAATTTCTGTTTGTGTTAAATGGATCGAGAAAGAACGGAGTGTTAGATGAAGGGTGAAACACAAGAGCTTTTAAGAAAGAGACCGAAGGAAAACTTTTTATGTCAAAATGGTTCCATAATCCACCTTGGCTCTGTCCTTAAAGGGACAGTACACCCAAAAATGAAAATTCTGTCATCTTTTAATCACTTTCTTGTCATTCCAAACCTGTATGACTTTCTTTCTTCTGCAGAACACAAAAGAAGATATTTTGAAGAATGTTGGTAACTGAACAACAGCAGTGCCCATTCATTTTTAAGTCAATGGGTACCACTGTTGTTTGGTTACCAACATTCTTAAAAATTTATATTTGTTTTGTGTTCTGCAGAAGAAAGACAGTCATACAGGTTTGAAATGACAAGAGGGTGAGTAAGTGATGACAGAATTGTAATTTTTTGGGTGAAATATCCCTTTAAAGGGCAGCTTGTCCCCAAAATTCAACCCAATCTATAATCTTACACCCCAGATTACAAAGTATTCAGAAATGACTGCTTCTTGCGTGATGATTGACAGGTCAGAACAATCAGGCTAGAATGATCCTCGCAAATTTGCAGTTAAAACTTCTTAAGTGGCAAATGTAACTGTCAATGCAATAGAGGGAACATATTAAACATTATTGTAAAGAACCTCTTTGTAAAAGCTGATGTAGAAGTGCGATATGTGTGTGTGTGGGGGGGGGATGTGGTGGTGTATGCGTGTTACTGTACAACAGAGTTCAATGACAGGCTATTTCAGCTCCATCGCACTCATCTCTGAAGGACAATCTCAAGCAGCGAAAACACAACATTATCTAAAAATCAATTTTCTCAAGTTTCCTTTTGATCGTTCTAAAAGAGGGGAGAGCTGATGCGTACAGAGAATAAAAGTCTACGTATTTTGCAGAAAATAAAAATAAAAGGCCTTGAGCCAGGGAGAAGAGAGCATTAATAGGAAATATTGATCTGATTGACCTGTTCAGCACACACGCTGTCTGATGAGAACTCTAGATATGTGTTAACCTTAGACGTGCGCTACTTGTTCGATAAAAGAGGAATAATTACACTTTAGACTTCCTTACATTTTAAAACATTATGTTATCTCATGTTACCCAACTGCAGCGTTGGTCATGAATTTACAAATGTTAAAGGTGATGAAAATGTGTTCATGAATTACTTACCCTCATGTCATTCTGCAGAATACAAAAGAAGATATTTTGAAGAACGTTGGTAACCAAACAACATTGGCCCCCAATGACTTCCATTGTATGGACACAAACCACTAAGACATCTCAAAACATATTCTTTTGTGCTCCACAGAGTCGTATAGATTTTGAATGACATGAGGGGGAAATAGATGATGACAGAATTCATCACAAATAAAAATACATCACATACAGTAGTGAACCTCTACTAGAGATTTACAAAGCCCATTGTGGTCAGTGAGCCTCTATCACATGCATATCTATGGCTATGTAACTGCCACGGAGGAACGTTGTCCCTCAAACCCAGCGTGGCCCTCTGAAACGTGCAATTGTTCTGCTGGTCTGAGAACAATGGGTCGTCTTCGCCCTCACATGCCCACCATACCAGCTGGCGATGACAAACCGTGTCGCCACACTAACCCTCCTTGTACAGCCAAACGCCCATCCGGCACATAAGACTACTGTTGTCCTTGTCTGGTCAATGGACACTTGATTGTTTGTGAACCGGCGCTATGTGCTGGGTTGCCTGGACTGGGGGTGGAGGGCGACCAGGACGGGCATTCACGGTGCTACATATTTGTCTTGGAGGCCACAAAAGAAGTACACATTGACTGTCAATGAAATACATTGAGGTAGGCTGGACAATGGTGGCGCATTGGATGGCTATGCTCATGTAAAAACATGGGCACATATATGTTAGCGCAACATTAGCATCTCAATACCGGAGAATTTAAAACTGCTATGGCATGCATACGATTGCAATTCAAAGAAAGCCCGAATTATAGCGTGTTATATCATAGGCTGTAGTTTAGCTTAAAGGGATAGTTCTCCCAAAAATGAATATTCTGTCAGCATTTCCTCACCCTCTTGTCATTTCAAACTGTATGACTTTCTTTCCTCTGCAGAACACAGAAGATATTTACAAAAATACCCATTCACTTCTATTGTTTGGACACAAAACCGATCCAACATTCTTCAAAATATCTTCTTTTGTGTTCTGCAGAAGAAAGAAAATCACATAGGTTTAAAATGATTTGTACGCTTGCAATTTTCGGATTTTGATACAGTAGAAAACATTACAATAAAGAAATATGATGCATGAACTGTGCAAGCGTTCGCAGTATCCAGAACAGTTTTGGAACAAGAGGTTCTTAATGTAATAGACTGACAGGATCGTAACACACTGTAGCATAAAAGAGCCAAGTCTGAATTTCAGTGGGCTTTGACATTTGCTCTGTGGAAGATTCTGGATTTTTATGACTCACAGTTTTCCTAGCTCAACTGGTAGAGCATTGTGTGTTTGTGCAACACGAAGGTCATGGATTTGATTATGAGGAACACACATACTGATCAAAGTATAGATTGAATGCAGTTGATATGAACATTGTTATGGGTTTGCCCACTTGCTTGTATATTATTTTGGGGGTTTTTTGCAGTGAAAATTCTGTCCCTTTTTAGGTTTTTTCTCTTCATTTTCTCATTTCCTTTTAAATAGTCCTATACTGTACACACTGACCCCTGGGCAGCATCTTCAAAACAAATGCCAGCATCTTTGACCGGGTAATAATTCTTATTAAAACCACACTTACGGCTCTTCAAGAACCGTTTCCGTCACAGTGAATCAGACATTATGACCTCGGGGATGCGTGTCACAGAGGCAGAGAGCGCTCTTAAATCTTTCAATAAAACAGGCTCTCAGAAGTAAAGCAAATTCAGATGGACTATCAGTCTTTTAAATCCTATGAGTTCCACCATGATTTGTTCATGATCTACACATGGTTCCCTATGCTTTCACTTCCTCTCATATCTGTGAGTGCTTCCTCTTTAAGTCATGGTCCAAACACAACATCAGTATATAAGGCGTCAATGCCTATTGTATCATTAAGTGCTATTTATAATATCTGGCTTCTATTTGAACTTCTTTTTCAGTATATGCAATACCGTAGAACTGTATTAAACAAACTATATGGTTTTGATTGGAAGGCACGGTTTGTTGCAATCATAAACATACGCCATACACACACTTCCCCACCCAGCATTTATGATGCTGTAAAACGGATTTCTCAAAACAGGAACTTATAACCTTTACTTTACAGGCCTGACTGTACGATGTTATATCTGAAGTAACACCCGGACACGGAGCATCAACAAACAGATTGGTTTGTTACATAATTAAGTTGTAACATATGCAACTGACTCATAAAACTACCCACCGTGTGTTGAATCTAGATACATTGAATGTATTTCCAGTGAGATCAGAGTGTTGAGAATCTGACTTCAGCAGATGGCCATGACGTAGTGGAACCTGGAGATATTCCCTTCAACATGTGTGTGTAATGTGTAACACCCCATTCCTGAGAGAGAGGAGGACATTTGCCAAGAATGCGTTGAACACAAGCTCATATGTTTAAATCTTTCATTTTTTATATCGGACAACTATGAAGACTACTCCAGGCGTGTAATGTTATACAGAATACATTTCCCTCTATGGAGTGAACGCAAAAAGCGTTTTTTTTTCTTCAATACGTGGTGGGATAAAAACAAACCCATTGTGGTACATCCCATTTTAAACTCATGCAGGTCAGAGATGAGGACTGGCTGTAAATAGCTGTAAATTGTGCCGTTTATTTTCTGTCTTTCTGTGCTTTTAAGGTCGCTGGAGAAGAGTCTGGATCAGTTTCAAAACCTCCACGTCTAATTTTATGATCCCTGAGAGTAAGTTGCTTCACAAATTTTGCTGTCTCACAAATTCCCTTAGAGCCATTTACACACACCACATGACATGTAAGGCATATAAATATCTGGGTGTCTTTTAATTTAAGTTAATTTGGCCACGTCCCCAAGAAGCTGAGTTGAATTTTAATTGACAATTCTTAAGATATTAACAATGCCAATTTTGCAAATTTAGCAGAAATTCAGTCATGTCCTGACTGCATCATTACTTTGACTTTAATTATTCTTAGTGATTTCCTTTCTGCTATATTTTGTCATATGTAAAACAATTAACATGATCATTTACCATAATTTTGTCATCCTATTTTTTAAATTTATCAATCAGTTTTTGTTATTTTATTATTTTTTAGTTTTATTTAAAAATAAATATTCATAACTAAATTTGGGATAGAAATGTACACTCCAACCTTTTGATCTGAGGTGTTTGCTTAAATATCTGAAATTAATTTAGTAGACAAAAATATAATTATATATGTTTTTTCATTACAAAACTAACATTTTATTTAATAAAAATGTTTTTTTTAAATGGATAACTTAGACTGAATAATTAAGAAAGAACAGCCAATAAAATTGATAAAAAAATGAAATGGGCGAGACCTGAAGAAGCTCCTTGATAAAATTAAATGAAAACATTTCTGCAAATTCTAGTCGAAAGGTGACTACACTAAAGATGATAAAATATAACATATAAATATGTTTTTATTTATTTTTCATTTTTTAATTACAACATAATTCCCATAGTTTCCTTTGTTTTATTTCATAATTTTGATGAGTTTATTATTATTCTAAAATGTGGAAATATATGAACACATAAGTGAGTACGTGTCCCAAAACATTTGACGGCTAGTGTCTACACTCCAGAAATGACTTTTTTTTTTTTAAATAAAAAATACAATTTAATGTTCTGTCTGCTACCTAAACTCACATTCAGGAATCGAATGTGGGTAGTTGACGGATATACAAAAATGTAGAAAACCAACTGTTATATTATTTTATATTATTAATATTATATTTATATATTATATATTTGAAGAGTTTGGTTCCAAAACGCTATAAATCCATTTTCAAAGATTTTCAAAAATCATGTTTTATGATTGTGCATTCCAATTAATATCAATTAAACTGCAGTTGTTTAGTTTTGATTTAAGCCATAATAGCTAAAAAAATGCAGCTAACTAACACAATAAAACATGATAACATAATAAAAAACATGAATTTTTCTGATCTGACCTACATTTCACTACTGGTTGTATATCCTCTATATAACTGTGTATGTGACAAATAAAAATCTTGAATCTTAAAAAAATTTACAAATGGATTTATTGCGTTTTGGAACCAAACTCTTAATTTATAAATGCTAGTTTTTATTTTTGCTGGTACACCATGCAAAACACATTTGCACATTTATTAGTCAACTAACTATTTTGCAGGATTTTCTGTACAAAGTAAAAAGTCACAATAGTCATAGTCTGTCAACTTTTCTCATCTTCTACTGTAAAGATATATTGATTTATAGTTTAAACCTGTGTTTTATAAAATACGATGCTATTTTTTAAAATTGTTTTCCACTTTCATCTTTCAAAATATTTCATCATTGTTCTCTGGCACAGTCATACGACTGAGATGTTGTTGATCGTAGCGTTGGGCACAGCATGGTGAAATGAAACATCAATCCGTACGCTGCTGTAATGATGTCATCACATAAGACTGCTGGCTTCAATTCGTAAAATCACTTCTCTGTTTAGATTGTAAAAGAAAAATACCACAGTCATTAATTTCTCCTCCCAAACCCACAATAATAAACCTAAATAAAGTCAAAACAGATTGACATTTTGGAATCGACCTAACCTGAGAAACAGATTACCTAACCTAATCACATCGGTCGATCATGATGGGGAGGGGATGTCACTTCATCAACGTGAAAGACAAATGCAGAGCCTTGATTATCTTAACACAGCAGACGTGCTCTCTAGACTCGTCCTTCATCCGTGATAGCTTTCTGATGAGTGTACGAATGACTCTATCTTTCCCTAAGTCAGTGTTGTGTCTGTTTGGATCAAGCTGTGGAAAAACCAAGCCATAGATCCGTGTAATCTAGCCCTGCCTCTGACAGATATGTTATGGTCCGCAATGGCAGTCACGCCCTACCAATCCCTCCAGCCAGCCTTGATAGCCATCTGTCTCTCATTTGGGTTTGCGACAAGGGCACCAGGACCTTGGGGCATGTGCGACATGCGGCGGAGCTAAGGTGATGATGTGAAGGGCTTTACAAAGAACTAAGTATAGACCACACCGTCCCCCAACCACACCGCCAAGTGCCCAGGGTGTCAACTTGAACATATTGATGCCCCTCTGTTCGCCATAAATCAACAGTAATTGTTATGATCCCAACAACACATTGTTGAATGTGAGTGAAGTCTGTTAAAGTTGATGTAAATGAAGCATTAAAGTTAACATGATGTGAGTTAATCAAACATCAGATTTTTTAAAGCTTGGATATAAAGACAATGTAGTGAACTATTCTTAAAATATTTTGATGTTATGTGAACAAGACAAATCTGAATCTGAATCACCCCACAGCTTCACCCCAGTACGTCCATTTCCGCGCTGTTTGGCATCGAGCGGCTACATGTGGGTTTAAGAGTCACCTTAGGGTTTCTGTTGCCTTCAGCAAACTTTCCTTATAATGGACACAAAAGAGCTAAAGTGGAAACCGTTAGAGGTCACGACTGTCCATCTACTTGCAGGGTGGCATGTCGTGATGCCCCTCGGCTTCCCTCGTTCTTCTTGTTCTTTAGTCTAATGTTCAGCGCACTTAAACCCTCTTGCTCCTCCCGCTGTGTGCCAGCGCATCAGATATGTTACATTACCCACTATGCATAATGGATTAGCAATAAATCTATTTCTGTAACGGGGCTACGACTCCCGCATTATGTCTCTTGAGGTCTTTATTAGTGAATACCAATGAGAGAGAGAGAAAGCAGAGGCAATGAGGAAGAAAGATATTTCAGGGAGATGTTCTGACTTCCCTGCCACTGTATTTCGTGTAGTTTTATAATTTGTATATTCCAGAAAAATGCACGAAAGAGATTTAACCAGTTTTGTGTGTAGGAGAGAATTTCATGCAATCTAGATGTTTCTATTTTGGGCACTGTATGTTTTTAAGATCGACACATTTCATTCCTTGTGTATTTGTTTGTTAAACATACTTTTATTATGTAATAAGGTAAAAAAGAATGCATCACATTTTACAATGTTTATAATAATAATTCCTGCGAATTTTCACACATTGCATCTGGACGTGAGCACTCTCTTCATGATGCTTTATTTTGTATTTCTTGTATTTAGGATGACATATCAAATATTGTAAAAGCAACATTTATTTTGCTGTTCCTTGAATGTTCTAGCATTGATGTTGGTGAGAAGACAATTCATCTTCTTGATTCATCTCATGTGATCAGATAATCATTTTCGGAGCCACAGGTGTGCACCCCATCTGAAAGGTCAATAAAAGAAAAAATTTCTTTTGCGATGAAAAACATGTCTTTTTGAAAAGTCTTCATCTCAGCTGGCTGACTAAAACCCTTTCTTCAAACAGATCAAATTGCAGGGCCAACAAATTGTATCTCCCGTAGCGAGGACCGCCAACTGTTTTTATTTTTTAAGTCACAGGTGACGGACAGCTGAATCTACAGCGAAGGTGGGTCACCTTACTGATAGTTGTCTTAAAGAAACACACCGAAATGCCTGAATCCTGGAGGTAGACAAATAAATCGCAATGATGCAGAAATGATTTTGACGATAAGGTTTCTGGGGGAAATGTGAATTATTACAGACTCAAATTTGAGAGGTAAGATACAGCTCGCTGCGTGCGTTTGCTGTTGTCTTCGCCTCTGTTAAATGAGTTCTCAGTGAAACTCAGGCTCTAAATCAAGATAAAAATATTTTTTAATATTCAGTGTTACGTACGTGGGCAGATTCTCTCTTTCACAGAATATTTCTCACATACAGATTATATTTAAATATCATTTCTTGGCAAATGCTTTCTTGGCAAAGCCAACAAAAGTGCATTAAGTCTAGACAATAGACACAATTACATGAGCAGTACCTTAAATATTTATTTTACATTATATAATAAAAATAACAATATTTTTGTATAATGACCACTAAATAGATCTACAATGAATTTCTGTAAATTTCACTATTTTTTTAAACATCTCCTAAAACATCTTTCATATCTCTTTCATTTTCTATAATTGTTGAAATCAAAATTTCATATCAGTTATTTTATTTTGCAATAAATGGAATAATGTACTGTCAAATGCCACCGATCAAGAACAAGACTTGTGTTATCCTGCTTTATTTAGCCATAATGTCCATCTAAACGTTTACCCCTTACCTAAATATTGACAAATAAACAACATAACAACTATTGTTAGAGTGTTCATGTGCCACATTCCTGTACTTTACATGCACGGATACCATGCAGCACTTGTGTCAAAAAACTATAACCGAACGTCAGAAGAGGCGTACATGATGCCTACACATGGGCTGACCTCTGACCTATCAGCTGACCTAGGCCCTGTGCTGAATGTAAAACTTGTTTGGCTTGATGACAAAACTGCACACATGCACTGAGCAAACGTAAACACTCGTGTCTTGAGAACTTCTATCGGTTTGTCTTTGGTATGTATGGTATGAAGTGGGAGAGACACTTCATAGTCTTCGGCATTCATTATAACTTCATACAATGCATGACCATTCTCTCTTTCTCTCATTTATATACAAACACACAGTGGATCACAAAGTCTTGACAGGTTACAAGCCAACCTCTGTTAGTACACACAGGCCTGGTTTCAATTT
Organism: Oreonectes daqikongensis; assembly: GCA_026939265.1. Taxonomy (NCBI): domain Eukaryota; kingdom Metazoa; phylum Chordata; class Actinopteri; order Cypriniformes; family Nemacheilidae; genus Oreonectes; species Oreonectes daqikongensis. Next base: position 1,388,103 of record JAOTQM010000125.1, on the reverse strand, counting down.
GAGTCTGGATGCACGCCCTCAGACCGCCTACTGTCGGTCACAGCTAACTGATGTTACACATTTGAGAGTAAGGCACACAGATTTTGAATGTTTTGTAATGTAGCGTACACACATATTTTTCCATATTTTACCATGTGTTTTCATTTACCACATACAGCCACACACAATGTACATGCCCAGACATACAATAAAAAGTATTCTACACACATAATTGCTGTACATACATGCTAATGTGTATGGATGATTATGAGCAAGCAATACATTCATACCCACATGCACTCAAACCCACACACAGTCAAATATACACAATCCTTCACAAACAGACTGTGAACCATCATTGTTTTACATAATCACACATTTGGGACGAAACATTCCAAATAGATGACAGCCTGTCTACAAATAAAAGCTAAACAGGTGCAGAAGATCCTCAGATGTGTTTGTGATTGTTTATTTGACAACGCCATTTGTCTGAACACCTCTTGCACTGCTTTTATGTGGACAGGTTTTTACCATTAAAGGTATAGTTCACCCAAAAATGAAAATTCTGTCATATTTACTTACCCTCTGGTCATATCAAACCTGTATGACTTTCTTTCTGCAGAACACAAAAGAAGATACTTTGAAGAATGTTGATAAATGAACAATGGCAGTACCCATTCTCTATTGTACAGACACAAAACCAATGCAAGTCAATAGGTACCGATGTTGTTCATAAAAAAGAAAGTCAGAGGTTTGAAATGACAAAAGGGTGAGTAAATGATGACAGGATTTTCTTTTTTTGGGTGAACTATCCCTTTAAAAGATTTGAGCACTGCATCATAAAATAAAATAAATCAAGATATGTAAATACGTTTTCCTTTGAATATATCCACATATGCGTCAAGATTTTGTTGTCATCCAGCCGTCACGGTTTACTTAAAGAAAAATTCCATTGTGTTGTTTAAAACGTGTTTGACTTTATTGCATGGGACAAGAAAGAATATGATTGGGACTGACAAAATGTTTTTTTTAATTGTGTATAGACCTCTTCGAAAGATGTAAACATTGCTGATTCAGTGCTGGTCCACTTCCTGTTTCAGTTACACAAACATTCGAAGAAAGTATTTTGAGAGAATATATATAACTGATTTAAAATATTAAACAAATATCTTAAACATTTAATTAAATATGTAAGATTTTAAAATGATACTAATAAATGAACTGGAAGTGCTTTCAGTGTTTACATCTTACAAAGGGGTCTATATCACTGAGACATGGAGAGAATAGATATGCTTTAGAACTGGACAAAACTAAATCCTATTGGTTTAAAAAAAAAGGGGGGGATATGTCCCATCCAAACTTCCTGTTTTAATAGGAAATACATTAATGAATACTGAGCTCATTCATCAACTTCCAAGTGTTTTAACAAAGTGAAGCCATCAATAATATGTCATAAAAGTCAGATTTTTTAATTCCACAAGGACACAAAAAACTCTTTTTCCCATTTCATTCCCAAAATAATCTGTCTCGGCAAGTTGTCAGTCAAATGACCGTTGTGTGTTTTTGCCTCTGAGATTTGCACATTTTCTTTTGTCAATACATCTCGCTGGCTTTGTTTAACAAACTGTTTTCTCTCTCTCCGTCAGCAGTAATGAAACAGCCTGTTCTCTCACTAGTCTGTTAATTACTTCTCTATTTATTTAGCGCTTGTGCTTTGGTCATAGGAGGCCCTAGGGATGTCTGACTCCCATGCTAAATAGCCTGCATTCCAATCCCTTGATGCCCAGGCTAATACCATCCTCTACTTTCATCTCCATGGCCTGCCAAATTAGCACCCATCTAACCCTCCATAGTGAAAAATAAGGAAAAAGCGCAGCACCCTGGAGGAACTTCCATTCAAAGTAAATGGTTTAACCCCCCCCCAAAAAAAACACAATATAGGTGGGCCATATCTTAAATGGTGCAGGAGTACAGCTAACCTTGTTCACGTTTTATCTTGAAACATTGAAGAACTTGAAAAGCGGGGACAGTGTGTTAGATAAAAAGAAAACATGTTGACTGCTGAGAGCTTTAGCATGTTTATAGAGACCATTCTCTACTGTTCTTGAATCTTTGCCCCCTGCACTTGCATAGTTGTAAAAAAACTACATCAGCTTTTCATCATCAGATTCTCCCTGCTGGAGGGCCTCTCACTCCGGTCTTTAGCTGTTGTGAGAGCAATAGCTAAAGTCTGTGTCCATCTGCATAAGAATGCTGCCCACTTTACAGAGGAAGGAGGAGGGCCGGAGGAATGGATGAAAACTTTTCCTGTTACCCTCAAACTCTTTCATTCCCTCTCTCCTGCTTATCGAGACTTGGCTGGTTTGCTTTACTCCAGCCTGAGTATATTCTATTCGTGCCAGTTTCTAAAATATGGGTTTTATTCCTTTTTAATTTACACACATATGTGACCCTGGGCAACAAAGCCCGTCTTTAGAGTCAATTTTATCTGAAAGCTAATAAGCTTACTATTAATATGTGATTTGTTAGGATAGTACAATATTTGGCCGAGATATAACTATTTAAAACTCTGGAATTTGAGGGTGCAAAAAATTCTAAACATTGAGAAAATCTCCTTTAAAGTTGTTAATCAGAGGCGCTGTAGCAGACCGCTGCTAATACAGGTTTGTTGACACTCTCTGTTGGCTTACTGCTGTAATGACGATGTGAAGAATAAATGAACTCGAAGGGTGAAATTCTAAGCTTTACATAGATACCAAACTTGAGTGGATAATTCCCAAACAGCGGCAGCAGCGAGTGAAGTTTGTAGACGTGTTTCTGGCCATTTTGGTTAGCGACTTTGCTGCATCCACAAAATAAAGTTTTGATTTATTTACGGTATGAAAATTGACCAATTATCTTCATGGAACATGATCTGTACTTAATATCCTAAGTATTTTTGGCATAAATGAAATATCGCACAATGTTACCATTGTCTGCGTAGGTTTTAAGGTCGTGTTTAAGATTCAGTACACTGCACATTAAACAAATGTGTTTAAAAGCTTTATTATAGCCAAACGTTGAGGACTTTTTACTGTGAAATGTGCACTGGAGTAAAAATTGATGTGAAAAGTCTTCCTATATTAAAATATGTTTATATGTTATATTAGCCTATATGTTATTGAAAATTAACAATGGTTTAATTACAGAAAAAATATAGATGGTTTCATCAGACGCACGTGCCTGGACCGAAGGATTCAGTCTGTGTTTGGTTATTGACCTGCATGACTAGTAGGCCTAATATAGCAATTTATTTTATATAATTTATTATATATTAAATGTTTTAAATTAAAACTACTTAACAGTTATTGATTCTTTGCGGAGGTCTACCGGAAGTTAACCGTTTGGGCCACAACGTTTGTTTACGTTGTTGCCGCTGAAATCAAAAGTAGTTAGGCTATAACCTTCAAAAAAAATTATTCCATGTTTTTGATAACCATAGTTTTACAACAAAATACTGTGGTTATTGTGCTAAACCTTCATAATGACTCATATATAAACAATAAGCCAATGGGAGCTCCGTACAAATATACTGCGTGCGTGCGTGCGTGTATTGGTTGTGCTTGAGCGAAAAAGAGCAACACAGATCGTACAAGTTTCTCCTCCCATTGGCGACTTCGCACGATGGCAATGTTGAGCATTGTAGCGTAGATCATGATCATGTGACAGACAGACACTCACAGCACTGAACACAGACAGAAACATCAGGAGTTTCCACAGCGCGACACATACCCTACTGAACATTGCCCTGCTTTAAAACCGTTATCCAGCTTCTGTCTGAACGGCGGCTCGGTTAAAGTGCTGAAGTGAAGCTGCACTGAACAGCTTGGATATAAAAGCGGTCGCGGGACGATAAAAAACCATCCGAAGGCTGAAGAGACGCACAAATCTCAGCGGGCATGCGGGAGTTTTTGGAGCTATTCGACGGCGAACATTTGACAAACATTTAAGAACTGTCGTGCAACTTATTTTTTTCGTTTTTGCTTCAAGTTTAATCTGTCAGCTGATGGTTGTGGGTGATACTATTCTGCAACATTGTGTTTGAAAAAGTAGCAGCGCAGACTTCGTTTACTGGAGTAAATAAAACGGGGGAAACAGATTAAACCCTTCCGTCGGCTCTTTTTTTGTGGGGGCAGTCGTGGTTTATATTTTTGAAGGTTTTTAGACGGTATATCGAACATGGTTGGGGAAATGGAAACGAAGGAGAAGCCCAAGCCGACTCCTGATTATCTGATGCAGCTCATGAACGATAGGAAACTGATGAGCAGCCTGCCAAACTTCTGCGGCATCTTCAACCATCTCGAGCGACTCTTAGATGAAGGTGAGGGGATTTCATTTGTTTGGTTAAACATAAAGAATGAATTTGTTTAGTTATAGGCTTCCCAAATAGCCTAGTATAGGACGAATGCATAGACGTCTACTTCAGTCGTCGTTTTCTTATGACAGAAAAGTAGTGACAGATTGTATTTGTCTGTAAAACAAAGTTTGTCAGATGTTTAAGCTTCAAAACCATTTTCTCAAAACGTATTTCTTCTTTAGACATTATATAGGCTAACTAACAACGTTGATAAAATGTAAACCCCCCAACCTTAAGAAAACGAACCATGGTTTTACTGCAGTAAAAGCATAGACAGTTTGATTACAATTTGTTTTACCATAGTGTTACAACAAATATCATAGCTAGGCTATGGTTACTGTAGTAAATCATGTTTAATTTTTTACTGGCAGTCTTTGTTAGTTATAGTAAAATTATAATAATCATGTGATCATTATTTAAAATAAAAAACAAAATATTTTACAGGGAAAGTCACCCTTACAGAGGACAATATTTTTTCAGATGACCTTTGACGGGCTGGGTCACATATTTTAGGGTGTAGCTGTCTATTTCCAAACCCAGAAAGGTCTGTTGAATCTGTTGTCACCAGGGGGCGCTCTCCAGTTCATCTGAGGGGCGTGAGCCTCTAATCACCCCAAACCTAGATAACAGTTCCTGTGTAGTATATTATTTCTCAAAAGTTTTGGGCATGGAAAGTGGTGGCACACTTGTATTCTTCGATCGGTTTAAGTGTTTTGAAAAAACACAGATTATCTGTTGAAAATGAGTAGATTAATTTTTAGACCTCCCAATAAGAAACGGTACATGTTTGATTTTGCATGGATAAATAACATAGGCCTACCTACATGACCCGGATGTCTGTGAATGTATTTAATAAAGTTCAAAATTATACTACTTTAATAAAAAGTAATCTGTCTGGACCTTTCAGACATGCATGATGTTGTGAGATGGGTTCTTTGGCTACAAAGTAAAATTTGAGTTCATTTTTGACATATTTCGAGGCAACACATCTGATATTAAAAACATAGAAATCTCTCTCTGTTATTCTCATCACGGAGCACGTGGCTTATTTCATTCTCCGTTTATTGCCAATAATCCCGTGTAATATCGTAAAGGTTAATGCTGCAATACTTCCACAGAAAGTCTGGTGAACTAGTAGATTTATTTCCACAGGATTTTGTCATTCATAGTACAGTGAACTCAGTCCGTCTGGTACTGAATCTCTGGACATTCATCATAGCTCACTCACAGCTCGTGGCATGCTGAAGTATTTGTGTCATAAATAACTTTACTAAGCTTAGGGTTTTCAGTTCCTCTCTTTAGAGCGAATTTAGCCTCGCCACCTCTTCTCAGCCAAGTGAACTGCGAACTGATTCATGTATATGAACTGAAATGTCGATCAGCAGAAAAATAGGTGGAAGTTTAGTTTCTTTCGACCACTTTGATCTTCCACCGGGGTTTGCATTTTCAATACGTTTATTTACTCACTGAATATACGATTTTACTTACTTTATATATATAAATATATAAGCACTAAAAAGTTTCCATCCCTTAGTTCATCTTTATCAATGTTCTTAATATGTATTAAATCTGTAGTGTTCAACATAACTGAACGTTCTGTGTTAATACAAGCCATTGCATGTTAAGTTTGATAACTCGTATTTAATTATCTGCGTATCTGCGAGTTTATTGCTCAGAGTGGTGTGAAGATCCAGTGTGTTTTCAGAGCGGTGCTCGGTTTCTTCACACGTCTTTGTGTTTCCTCTTAGGAGAAGAGATTCTGCTGATATGCTTCTAATTGAATTATTGGATAATTAAGCCATCATAGAAGAGACTTTCTGGGAGATGATCCAGAAACAATGTTAAATCTCTTTGAACACACAGGCTTTACTGTATATCATTTAGATATACAGAAGGACTACAGGACCCTAGGGGGACAATCTATAGTGATTTAGAGATACAGTAAAATTGGGATGAAATATTGACCGTCTGTATTTTTTGTGTATTCTTTTTTTTCTTTCCAATGAGTAACCATAATTTTTGGTACGGTGAACTAGGCCTGTCCTTTTAATTATTGCATAGGGTTAAAAATAATATTAAACCTATTTTAACAGTTGTGTGATAGTTCACCTTGATCTCACAGGTGTTCATAACTATTTTATGAGGTCTCTATTTCGTATGAAGTTGTATGTGGTGAATCGGACAAAAGCAAACAATTATTAGAAAAAACTGCTGTGCAAAAGCAGATCGTACCAAAGCGTACAAATAAGATTGTACAAATTAATATGAACTAGCCACCTTGCAAAATAGTTACAAATTGCTATAAGATTGTGTTGTATAATTTGCTTTTTTGGTATCTTGATTCAGTTGTAAATCCAGCACTTAAATCCATAATTGGTCAATCTGATGCGTTATGAAATGCATGTCTTCGTAGCTTCATATGTTTTCTAAAGGGGTGAAAGTTGCTCTAGACAAAAATGTTGGGAAATGTTGAGTTCTTGAGTGTCATGATCTTGATCCATGGTCCTCACATGATGGTCTTCACAGTTAAGCTCTGAAACGTGGTTTTTTGGTCATCCCTCCTTACATATTCTGGCATGAGTCACCCTCTGACCTATATGCATCATATGACCATGACAAGGACACACATACACATACACATACACACAGTGTATTGGAGGAAAGGTCACATGATGATTCACAGATCTTCTACCATTTCATGAATTTATGTTAAAGGTGAGAGAATAAATGTATGTGTGTTTAGATTTTCACTTTACATATCTAATGTGTCCATCTACCAATTAGATACCATCTGCATAGGCGTCCTTTGGCAAGCGTGCTCCACTAAAATGTCTTTCATCATCAATGTGTGTGTGAGATAATATAGTTGTGTAGTAGTATATTGTGTGGCTCTGTGTGTGTTTAACCTTTTCATCCCAGAATACATGTGACATGCGTGGTCTTTGATTTTGGATTGCATTAAGCCATTACAACATCAGCCACATCCCGTGACACAAACAGATCAAGATGTGGGGATACACAAGGGAACCAGCTTGTGGATTGTGGGCAGACCGAGTAGACGGCTGCTCTCAAACTCCAGGAAAGTGCAGTCAGGACACATATTGCAAAATTAACAGACAGAGAATTAACTATGTTCGCTAAACATGTTTAGCTCCCAGGGTGCTAATTTTACCATTTAAAAGTTTTTCCTTTCGCAGTTGTCTTTCGTAGTACTGTGTTGTTAGCCTAGAAATGTATTTGTGTGTGCCACAGTTAAAATATATACATCAGAAACGATATCAAGTCATCTCCAAAATATACATTTACTTTTTACCATTTTGTCCCAAATTCCCAAAATAAGTGCACCTAGGGATGCAATAACGTTGTGTGAAATGTTTTTCTTGAAACATTCTTGTGCAGTCTGTATTTAAAATAAACGCCACCTGGACTGGTTTGATGTTATTTGTTATCTGCTGAAAGAGTAAGTGTGTCAGTTCATTCTCAGGGCAAATATTTTGTTTCTGTGTCTCGTGAAGATTCGGATTGACTTCCTCTTTGACACGTCTCTTCCTCTTTGTCTCCCTTTGGCACTTTTCTTGAGGATAAAAGTGTTGATTATTGGATGTTTTCTCTGATCTCTTCATCATCATCTGCTCTTTCTCAGACAGCTCTGCTGCATCTGTTAAGACCTAATACTTATCTCCCCTTTAACTGCCAGTGTGCCTAATTGTGGTCTTGACATCTTCACAAAATCTCTTTCTGAGCCTGAAATCGGTCTGCATCGTTCATAGCATGTTATTCCAACCAACATGATGTCATAGTTTTGCTTATTTTCATCATCCTTTTCTTACTCTCATGTACTTTCAAATGCCTATACAGTTTTATATTTGGAAATATCTGTGTTTGGAACAACATATTAAATAAATAAAAAAACAGCAGTGTTCTTTTTTATGTATTGAGTGTCAACACAGGAAGCAGTAAAAGAGCATCTTTCTTTAATGAAATGAGTCTGTCAGTTGACATTTCGGGATGTTTTATGCGTGTTGTATCCAAGTCACAAGTTCCCGGTTGAAACGGCAGCAGTTGAAATAGCACAGCTTCTGCCACAGGAATGTTCTCTGTGGCTGAACACAAAGTTGCCAGAGTAAATGAGGATATTGTTATCGTATGTGCACGTTTGTTTTTACGCTAGCGCTAACACACTGACAATTGCGGTAACTGTGGATGTCCTCTCGGTTTGAAGCAGTCAAAATGTTTCCTGGCAATGTGCGAGTATCCAGATGGTTTCTCTGTTTGAGGTCTTCTTTTTCATCCCTCTTGCAACCTTTTTTTACCTTTCTTTATCATGTTTTCTCTGTTCGGCTCAACGTCTCTCATCTCTCCCACATTACCACAGATGGCCAACACTAGTGTATGTGTATGCAAGACTGAAATAATCTGTTTCTGTTCCAAAGCGTTAAAACGTGTGCTTGTGCTGCACTTTACCTAAAATTTATAAGACTCATAAATCAGTGCCAGCTTATAATTAGTTGCACAAAATGTTTGTATATATAATAAGCATTTTCCCATATTACTTGATGACAGAATTTTCACTTTTGGGTGAACTATCACCATTTACTCACCCTCTTGTCATTTCTAACATGCATGAATTTCTTTCTTTTGCAAAACATGACAGAAGCTATTTTGAAGAAAGTTGGTAACCGAACAGCAGCGGCAACGATTCACTTCTGTTGTATAGACACAAAACCAATGCAAGTTATGGGTGAAAGTTATCAACATTCTTCAAAATATAGTTTTTGTGTTTTGCAGAAGAAAGAAAGTTATGAAATGAGTAAATGATGACAGAATTTTCATTTTTATGTGAACTATCACTTTAAATAGAAAAATTGACCAGAATGCCCATCCTTATTAAGACAACATGCTATTTTCTTTCTTGTCACTCCACTTTCCTGTTGTTTTTGTGAATCTGGTTATAATATGTGAGACCACATCTCAAAGTCTTATGTAACGGCGCACACTGTGAAGTAGTGTTTGGTTGAGTAACCACTTTGTCTTCATGCAGCGTCCTGCGTGGTCTGAAGATTGACCGCCAGTTCTCGCAGGCAACAACACTTTTGTTCACTAAACGACAGAGGAATGTGTCTGACACCTCACATTAGAACAAATGCTATTTAGCTAAAACAAATCTTGGATTTCCAGTTTTGTACCTGTTTTCAACTGGCATGAAAAATCTTCAAAGTTTCCACTTCATCCTTGAAATAAGCTAAAGTTGTCAGTAGAGCGAAGTTAAAGCAGACACATGAGTGTGTTATTAGTAAATAACAGTGACTGTATAGGAGTGTTTAAAGGGCAGGAGATCTGTTGGCTTTACAGAGGTTATATTTATGTCTCTATGATGTAGTCGTGGTGCGCTTCCATACCAGACCAAGTGTATCATACTCTAGTATCGGAAAGCTAGACTCCTATGACAGTAAACAAACACAAACTGTAATCAAAGATGTCTCTTTCTCTCTCTCTTTCACTCACGCACGCACACACACACACACACACACATAATGGTCTTCAGCAGCAGTAGGAGTGACTCTCTCACTCTATGCCTGTAGTGGCTTTGGAGTTTTGACCAATTGCATGTAATGTTTGTTTTTAGTGCATTTGAAGGTTGTTCTAATAACAGCCAAACTGAGGGTGGAAATTATATGTCACCTTATATATCATCTCAGCTGTTCTCCGGGGAAGAATATCTGTGATGAAAACAGGCAGTAGTATCTGTGTATTTATAGTTTTTGTTTTTTAAGTGTGTTTATCATACCTCTTGCTGGAAGATATATAAAATGTATTACATTTAAAGAATTAAAAAGTTAAGTTTGCTCTTATACACCAAGTAGCTTCTCTAGACATGGTCTTTAGTAAACTTAGGCAAAATGTTGTTTTTTACATCGCCAGAAAAACGTAGGTACTGTAAAGACCCATTATTTAACATCCAGGTCCACTTAAAAGGCCAGAACGTGTAACTCAATCACCCTTAGGCTGTTGAAAGCTTTTAAAAGCCTTATTGTGACATTTAGATTTGTTTCATAATGGTCCTTGTATTGCTGCATATTGAGGCGGTTTTTGTCAGCTTTGATCTGAATGACACATGTGGTCAAACCAGTGATAACGTGTGACAGGATTCATAATAGACGTCGCAGATCAGAGAACCATGTGTTGTGGATTTCTGTCGAATGGTGTCATGCCAAAAGCATGTGTTGATTGAGTGTACATTAAGTGTGCATGTGTTCAGTAAATTCAGACACATGCTTGTGGAAACGCCACTCATTCTTTGGACCACGTATGGGTGGGCTTAAAAGAAAGCATACTTATTGCATAGAGATAAGAAATACAACGTTATTGCATTTCAGATCTTGCTGGTTTTTTTTTTTAGGAGGGTCCGATGGGAGGCTGTGGCTAGCTTGGCTCTGGGTTTATATTGAGGTCATATTAATCTACAGATTGGTGCCGGGCTTTGATGTTGTCATTTTGAGCCATATTGTACATCTGTGAAAATCCATTCTAATATACCTCTTCTGCTTCCCAATATCCTCCAAAGAGTTTTTGTTAAATAATAATTATGGCCCCAGTCTTTTATGCTGGTCTCTTTGGAATTTTATGGTTTGGACCAGAGAGCATTCAGAGGGCCGGTGTCTGATTCACTCTTTGCGAATGCACATCATGGTGTATCTCACCATGGCTGGCTGGGCTCTTTTGCCCTTTTGGAGTTATTTTTGAATTAGTTGCATGAGCTCATTGAGAGTTTTCCAAGCTGCTTGAAACAGAAAGTTGTTATTAAAAAATAGATTCAAACTTCTCAGTGCTTTATGGATCAGCCATGTTTTATATGTGAGAATATTTTTGGCAAAACAAAAAATTGCATTTTCAGATGTTTAATCTTTAAGGAGTCAACCAAAATGGCACTTTTTTATTGTGGTGCAAGATGGCCTCAATACTTATATACTTAATTTCACAAAAACATTTTTCTTCATAAATGTTCCTTTTAGTTTCTCAAAAAAAAAAGGAAAATGAGGGTAATTATACCCTCATTAACAGAATTTACAGTTTGGGTGAACTTATTTTCTTCTTATAGCCTTTACATTTTTTTGTCCATCTTTCGTTCTCACGCCCTCCAGAACTTAATTCCCAGAGTTTCTTTGTATAATTGAGTTTTATTGTGTGTGTTTGGCAGAGATCGGTCGGGTACGGAAGGACATGTACAATGACACGCTGAACGGCAGTACAGACAAAAGGACGTCTGAACTCCCGGACGCTGTGGGGCCCATTGCACAACTCCAAGAGAAACTCTATGTGCCTGTCAAAGAGTACCCAGACGTAAGTATATACACCCGGTCACAGTGTTAACCTATAAATAACTTTCTCTGCACAAAGTAGGATAGGAGAAAGTATTGTAACAGAAAACAAGGCGCATTTGATATGCAAATGCGTTTGACTGTTTTAAAGCAAAGCAAACTTGAAAAGAAAAGGTACATGCAGTCAACAGTGAGTAAATCATGATCATTAAAGCTGTTTTATAGCTGAACAGTTCTTGATTTAGGTTGTTGCGACAGTCATGGTTTAAATTGAATATTTTTGGATATCAAGAGCCCTGTAAATACAGCTTTTGTTTTACGTAGCCGACCAGTGCCTGTAAATAAAACAAAAATGGTATATTCATGAGTGCTAACATATGCTGTTGTTGATAATGCAAATAACTCTGGCATTCTGTCTATGAAAATACTATGTCAAGAAGTCTATTATCACAGGTGTGTCCTGAGGGACGAATGTTTTGTTGTTTGCACTTTGATTGTCTCACTTCAGCTGTTGACTCAGGGGAGCAGGAGATGCCTGCAGTAGACCAGATCCAATTAACTCATCTCTATCCAGACAGCAATAATCAAAACACTGTAATTAGTGTGGTAAATATTGCTTAATACGGTGAGGTTGTTTGGTGACTTGCAGCTTGTATTGCTTGTTATTTATACATCGTGGCTTTTTTCATCTTTTCTAGTGATAGTTGAATGTCATTATTTATTCACCATCATGTTCTAAACATGATTCTTTTCTTCTTTGCTGTTCTTGCAAAGATATAGTTTTAAGTGCACAGGTCATAGAGATGGCTTGTGTGGTGCTTTAATAACACTGTTGGTAATTCAGAACACCAAAGTAGAGGAACGCTGCTGTCAGACACCAAAAGGTGCCGCCGGTCTGTGTTGTGTTTTTTTTTTATGTGCAGCGACGTGGCGCTCCTGTGTGCGGACCCCTAAAAGTGTTATCAACAATATTGTTTTTGTATGGTTTAGGTGTATTTGTTAACCCTAGTTAATGCATTAGCTAAAATGAAATAACCATGAGCAGCAAAGGTTTTTAGGTTTGTAGGTTAACAAATTCAACTTTATTGTAGTGTTACCTGTTTTTTTATAACTCAAGTTGTCTGTGAAGCTTCTTTAACATGTTTTTTTTAATTCCATATAAAAATGTCTGAACACAACTTTTGAATAAAATGACACTCGTATTTTTATTCTTAGCAAGCATTTCATTCAGCAAGGCTTATATTCACTCGCTCTCAGAAATCTAAATTTTTGAGAAGCAATAAAAAACTGTAAGAGAACTGTTCTGAAAGTGGCTCACATGAGGTGCTGAACCTGAAATGCACTCAACAAAGTGGTTGGCCTGAACGTTTTCAGTTGGCGAATATGCAGCAAGTTTGATCTAGACCATGTTTGTGGTTGAGTCTGAATTTAGATAGAGGTTAGTGCATTTCAGACTGACATCTTAGGTTTCTGACATCTTCATTTGTTGATAAGAGGAGATCGGGGTTGAGGGTTAATTGAGTTTAAACAAGCAACAGGTAACAGTAGTTTCCGGTCTTATCTTTTGTTTACTTAGAATTAACCTTTTGGCATTGACCTCAGTTAAGTTTCACCCTGATACTAACTTCTGTCACTGTTGTATAAGAAGTAAGAAATCTAAAACTAATTATCAATACATCTCAGTCTAATGTTGCTAAAGTTGTTTTGTTGTGTCAAGTTAACACATTTTGAAGCAAAAAAAGCTTTTGAATAGATTAGTCTGATGGATAACAACACAGAGGAGCGTTTGATTTCATGATGGGTGTCTGGTGTATTAAATGTGATACATTTGACAACCTGCTAAGAATTTCCTATTGCTGAGTGACTTATTGAGGTCACAAACTTCATAAAGCAACAAAGTCATTGGGAACAACACAGTGCCATCACCATGTTCATGTGCGATATTTACCAATTATTATTTTTTGTCAGGCTCAACCATACCTTTTTTCCATAGAAGGATTTTTACTTGCCAAGCACCATACGTGTTTTTTTTCCAAATATATCTAATAATTTATTTATTTTGTTTTAATTTTTGTTCTAGCTCACCACATTATGCATATAACGCGACTTGTATACAATCTAGTAACAAACTATACAAGCCACTGAGACCTTTAATTTTGCCCCATTACACATTTTTATTATACCTATTACAAGTCTTTTTTTGTCTTGACACATTGTTGGTCGTTGTCTTTTATAGATATGTTAGAGAGACACAACAGATCTTCACCTTATCTCCTCCATCAATCATCAGACTTGTTTTGAGAGTGGCTTTACTCTCCTATAATAGAACCAGAGTTCTGATAATACTTCTGAAGCATATCAGAGCTACCGGCACTCCTGCGGTGTCAAGTGTGGGTGAGAGACACGTAGGTCACTGGCCTCTCTGTCCTCCACAGTCTGACTCTTGGAGGGAATGATCTAGAGCAATATCCCGTCAGTGTGGTCCATGTGAAATTGATTGTGAGGTGGACGGGGTGACGGTATGATGATTTAGTTTTCTGTTGTGCATGCTTGGACTGTCTCTAAAGTGATATAAAAGGTTTTATTTGATCTTACTATTTTTGTTCTTTCATCATCTACTTACCCTCATGTTATTCCAGACCTGTATGAATTTCATTTTTCAGCAGAACACAAAAGAAGATATTTTGAAGAATGTTGGTAACCAAACAAAATTGGACCGCATTGACTTCCATTGTATGGGCACAAAACACAAACAAAACATGCACAGGTTTTGAACAACATGAAGATGAATAATGACAAAAAGTTTTCTTACGATCCCTTAATAGTCACTTTGTATAAAAACATCTGCCAAATGCATAATTGTAAACATAAAGCATGTTTATTGTAATTACATATCATGATTCAGCATAAACTATTGTGACATCACCGTTACGTGGCTTAGCAATCACAACCCCTGCATAAACATTACACAAAAACACAAATTACAATTACACAAGGACACAGTGAGCCATCCAAACAGTAGCCTGATGCTCTCCGTTCTAAATATACAACACCGAGGCATCACGGCCCCCAGCAGCTGCGGACGGCCAGAGAGGACTTCAGCTTTAAAGGAAGAGAATGCATTGTGACCCTGAGAGAGAGGCAGCTGCCTGGCTTATCACTCAGCCCTTGTGACAGATAAGGTTGAATGCTGAAAGAGCCAGAAAGCAAACGCTAAAACCCTCTTGTCCTGTGTCTGTTAAATGGGGCTGACCGATAAATCACGCCAGGGGTCGAATCAAAGCTGGCCAGTCACTTGACTGATGACTCCTCGCTGTTTTTTTATCCCCTTTAGCGGGAAAGTATTGCGTAGTTTTAAATAATGCTTTTCAGATGTTAGTAGAATTTTTACAAGGCTTGAGCAACGAGTGGAATACGTTTTATTGTCTATTTTTTTGTGCCTGTTATCGTTAGAAATGGTTTCAAGGTGGGGAGAACGTTGAAATGTTTCACAGTGCTGTAGTAATATCCAGAGATCCTGCTCGACTGCCCTGATGTCATTTTCTCAGAGTGTTGAGGAATGTCATCATCCGATGATGCAAAGATGTCACAACGTTTGACACAGTCAATACACACGACTG
The DNA here is from genome assembly GCA_026939265.1 of Oreonectes daqikongensis. NCBI lineage: Eukaryota > Metazoa > Chordata > Actinopteri > Cypriniformes > Nemacheilidae > Oreonectes > Oreonectes daqikongensis. The sequence continues at coordinate 1,372,789 of JAOTQM010000125.1, read as the reverse complement.
TAAACGTTTCCTTAAATGGTTCTGTCGTCATTTCAGGACAGTCTGATGTCTTCACGTATTGTTTGTTTCATCTGATTTTTGTCAGGGGTGTTGTTAAGGTTTCCCAGTGGCAAATGGTACATTGCAAAATACATTTGGTACCTAGATGTTCCCCGCTCATAAAGGGGGATTAGACATTCCACACATTCTGCCAGGGTTTGCTAAATCCTTTTGATTGAATTGTACATTTTTGTTACCTCCATATGGAAAAAGCTTTAGATGAGGATGATGGTCTGTTTGTGTTTTTAGCCCTTTTCTCTCTCACTCCTAAACGTGTCAGTATGGTGTTCCTAATAACCTTTGTTTTGAAACCCATGTGCACACTGATTGAAGTCATTTTGTTATCTCACGTGTTGTTTTATTGATAACATGTTTGTATTTTTGTATAACGTTTGTTGTGCGGCTTGTTACAGATCTTAAGAGCTCAGATGTTCCTGCCAGATGTGTGAAATGCAGATGCCTTTTACTGAAAGAACTCCCTTGTTTTCTCTACCTTTTTGATGTCTCTTCACAGTTTAATTTTGTGGGAAGAATCTTGGGGCCCCGCGGCCTGACTGCCAAACAACTGGAGGCCGAGACGGGCTGCAAGATTATGGTGCGAGGCAAAGGCTCTATGAGAGACAAGAAGAAGGTGAGCTTTTCTTTCTTTCTTTCTTTCAAAGTCAATTTCATTTTAATGGAATTCCTGACCGAGCCGGCATGGCCTTCTCCAGCGTAAGACTGAGGAAGACGCTCCGCTTGCCTCTAAGGCTGCCTGACACAGAGGAAAAATGACTCGCATTAAAATGAAAATGAGTGCTAATAGAGAAAGGAAAACTCGAGCTCAGAATACACAGTTTCACTTCTGTGCAGGGTCTGTACACCATTTCGTTATGAACAAAAACAAGAATACTACAAAAATGACTGTAAGACTGTTTTCTTTATGGTATCAACATCTTCGATATGTTTGATGTCATTCTGTCTTGCAAACAAACACCGGCAACTTTTATAAATAAACCACAATGTTGGGTGGGCTGTTTCATGCTCCCACCGCTGTAGTAGTCCACAAGCAAAACAGTCTCCTTGCATCATACAATCACTCAAAAACGACCACTTATCTTGTTTTGTCATTTTCAGACCTTTGCTGATATTCCATTTTTTTTATTTTTCATAGCACAACTCATACTGCTTACACAAGCATGCATACGAAATACTAAGAACATACACAAAAATGACAGTTTCCAGGCATTGATGAGATTCTTCGCAACTAATTCAGCCTGATGGGGAATTAATGGAACACAATGAAGTGAGATGCCTCAGGCAAATGGCCATTCCCTTACTGTTATTACACAACCCACGGTTATCGCACCGGTCCTCCGCAGAGATGCTTATGGAGGCTGTTTCATCAGTCAGGACAGACACACAGACTTGGCAGCTCAGCATTCTCAGCCAGACGGGCTGCCCGGACGTCTAGGAAGTGGCGGATAGACAATTACGATCGAAAGTTAAAACTTCAGCTGTTTCCTCAAGTTTGACATGGTTGTTTTGTGACAGCATGCACTGGGGGCCTGTTTTAAAATGGCTCTTGTCATAATGGCTTGTCAAAATTAAATGAGTGAAGAGGGTTTTGGAATATTGTGCTAGATTAGATTTTGAAACCACAAAGACCTTGTAATGAAAACTTTATTTCTGTGTTACGGACAGAGATTTAGATTTAAATCCTGTGAAAAGTGATTGCAAGCAAGGAGAGGAAAAAAGGATAGTTACAGCCTAAGACAAAAAAGTCAAACATTTTTCACCCAACAACAAAACATTCTGTAATCATTTACTTAACATCATTTACTAAACACAAAAGAAGATATTTTGAAGAATGTTGGTAACCAAAAACCATTGGTCCCCTGTGACTTCTGTTGTATGGATTCAAAACAAATGCAAGTCAATGGGGACCAACGGTCTTCATTTATTAACATTTTTCACAATTTCTTACTTTGTGTTACGCCAAAGAAAGAAAGTCATGCAGTTGTAAATGGTGACAGAAGTTTTTATTTGTGGGTGAACTATCCATTTAAATTAGGTTTACTGTCACATTCTGTATGGTTTGAGCCCCTGAGTTTGAGCTGCTCACTTCCATACAATGTATGGGGATGGGGCCCAGGGACTGTCGAGACTTGAGATCAAAAGCTGCCTTTAATGTTGAAGTTTTATCACATTGGCTTTACAATTTACCAGAATTTATATTGTATTAAACAAACTTTAAAAAATCTAGTTTGACCAGTTTCAACTTCATTTTAGCCAATTTGATTGAACTGTAAAAAACTTTTGGACTCAACTTTTGAAAATCATGTTTGACATCTGTGGTCACCATCTTTTGTATGGGAAAGAGCAGATTAGACATTCCTATTTGTGTTCCAGAAAAAAAAGCTTTTGCGGCCAGTAAATAAATATTTATTTTTAGGTTAAATTTTCCTTCAGCAGCTTGCCATGTTTATATTGTCACATGATGGAGTGGCATGTGTATAAGCCAACAAACTGTAATGTTTGTTAGCTGCAACTGAATGAGTTTTTGAGAGTTTTTGTTGTATACGAATATAACTCCAAGGTACTGTGTCAGGTGCTTTCGTTCTCTCATGAAAGCCTGCTAAAATCATTAAGATATGAACTTTATGTGATTTATCTCTTGTTTCAGATTGGCCTTTAACGTTGATCTATAGGTATAGTTGTATATCTATAGTTAAGCGAATCATACAAGCATCTTCCTTTACGGGATTTGCTGTGTTGTGCACGAAACTGCACACCCTCAAAAGTAGGCCAAAGAAGACCTCTATGCATTGTGCAGTCGCTTTGATTCTGCACTTTGAAAAAGTCACAGTTATTATTAGCTTGTAGTCAGCTGTGCATAGGACGTAATGTTCCCTTATTGAACGCATATATTTGATCACATAATTATTCTCTTCCAAGGAGGTGGCAGCCAATTATTAACAAAATACATCACCGCCTACTGCGATCTGAGACCGGCGTCGAGGATGTGACTGCTCCATGTCATTGTTTTTCTCTTTCAGACTTTACCCTTGAATCCCATGCGATTTCTGCGATCGCTTGAAGTGAGGCCTTCAGACTGAGCAGAGCGAGTTCACAGTAATTGATTGTTCTGTAGGCCCGAGCTCCGTGTCGTAAACATAAGCCCCGCTGTGATGAAAAACCCACCTGGAGACAATGCATTCACTAACTACTGCCCTGTTTCTACAGCAACCGGCGTGTCTCTCCCGTTACAGCGTTGAGATAAACTGACAGTCACTTGCTTCCAAGCTAACCGATGCTATGCCAAACGCTCTCGGTCTGCTGATGTTTGGTCCGTGTGTCAGCTGAACACTTGAAATAGGAGTCTGGAAGTTTCCATGGAAACTGGCCGTCGCAAAGTTGTAGGAAGTGGTCTGTGCTCTCCTAGGCTGTAGATGTTGAAAAGAGCTGTGGAAAAACATTTGTGGCCCGGCGCACACGCTCTGACACGTTGGCGCTTATGCGGGCGATCGGGGCTTAAGTCATTTCCCAACCTGTCCCTGTTTCTTGTCTCATGTGTTTTTCTCTCTCTGGTAGCTCAAATGAAAAAACTGTAGTATGTGTCAGTGTATGTATTTGATTTTCTTTACTTTACTTACTATTTTACTTATTTTATTTAACTTTAATAGGGCTTTCTTTCTTTATTATTTGTTTTTACATGTACAGCTGCTTTGATACAATGCAAATTTTAAAAAGCAGTATAAAAATAAAAGTAAAAATAAAGTAAAATTCCTAGATAGTAAGGTTTAAAGTATGCTACTGTGTTTACTACAGTTGACCAGTTCACTTTAGTTAAAGTGATAGTTCACCCAAAATTAAAAATTCTTTCATTATTTACTCAGCCTCATGTAATTTCAAACCTGTGTGACTTTCTGTCTACCACAGAACACAAAAGAAGATATTTTGAAGAATGTTGGTAACCAAACAACATTGAACCCCATTGACTTCCATTGTATGGACACAAAACCTTTAAGACATTTCTCAAAATATCTTAATTTGTGTTCAACAGAAAAGTAGAGTCATACAGGTTTTAAATGACATGAGGGTAAATAAACGATTACAGAATTGTCATTTTTGGGTAAACAATCCCTTTAATACTACAAAGTACTATAGGAAACATTAACAAAGTGAAGAAATTACTAAAATATACTACAGTTTACTATAGTAAATACTAAAGTATATTACAGAATTTTTTTTATGTGGGAGAGATGTGCAAAATAACATTTTTATAATCGAGTTTACAAAATATGCTTTCTTGTGTTAAAACAGCTGGTTGGAGAACAGAATGGAGCAGAATGTAGATGTATGAGAAACCTTGTGCTTAGAGCTCAAGACGCTGAACAAGCATACCCAGACCAACATTTAAAAACGCACTGCAGACGTAATCTAAAAGTTGCACAAAACATCCAAAAGTCGCACAAAACTAATCATAGCCCACACCTACAGATAATGATCATTGTTCACAGCAGGCTATTTCAAATCAGACAGCAATTGTCCCAACATGTATTGTTTAAGACGGTGAATTTGTTGTACAGATGGTGCTTTTGATGACTGTAGAGACGGCGCCTTCAAAGAGGATATATTTAGAGATGCAACTTCTTTGACAGAGTTTACCATGTTTACAGTCTTAACAGCACGTTAAAATACAACACACTCTTAAGTCACATATAAACTCATAAATAAGCGGGTTTTAATAATAGTAGACTAACCTTTATTTTTCCCTGTGGGATGAGCAATGCTGCAGTAAAACTGTGATAAAACATCAGTGTTATCTTGTGAGCTCTGTTATAAGAGTTATCAGACTTCTTTTTTTGTCACGAGCAGGAAGAGCAGAACAGGGGGAAACCAAACTGGGAACATCTGAACGAAGACCTCCATGTCCTCATCACTGTGGAAGATTCTCAGAACCGTGCTGAGATCAAACTCAAGAGAGCCGTCGAGGAAGTCAAGAAGCTGCTGGTCCCTGCGGTGAGTGACGTGATGTCTGTTCTCCTAACCTAGTGTGTGTTTATTGAGAGAAATGTGGGGAGTGACAAAAACACATTGATTCATCTCAGCAGACCCGTGGGTTGTGCTCAAAGAAACGCTGCTTAGGTCATGATAAATGTATTTGTACTCAGCGGGTCTTCCACTTTCCTGGAAGTAACCCAGCGTCCTCAGGTGAGCATGTACAAAGGAGTTGCGCTGCTCCATGAGAATTAAGTAGCCACTCGGCACACATGACTCCAGATGTGGAAAGGTGAACACCGTGGGCCGTTTTTAATAGGCTTAAAAACCTTTGCTTATAAATTAATGAGGAGGACCAAGACTGAAGGGTCAAGGCTCAAAAGAGTCCTACAGGGGATTGAGGCACTGCTATGCTACTCTGAGCTGAATGCAAATTAACCTTTGGGTTTAAAGGAAGTGACATTGGATGGCTAGTGAGGTTTATAAGGAGTGTTTGTTGGATATAAAAATACAGCAATATGCTCAGTTATTTCATTCAAAGGATTCAAAGGATAGTTCACCCTAAAAGTGAATGTTCATCATCTTCTCATCCTCATGTTATTCAAAACCTGTGTGACTTAGTTTTTTATGTAGAACACAAAAGAAGATATTTAGAAGAATGTTGGTAACCCAACAACATTGGCCCCCGTTGACCTCCATTCTATGAGACATTTATCTTCTTTTGTTTTCTACAGGAGAATCATAAACAGGTTTGACATGAAGATGAATAAGATGATGATGAATATAATGACAGATTAGTTTTTATGGTGGACTGTACCTAATAAAATAAATAATGTTGACCTGTTTTCTAGAGACTTGCTTATTTTAATATATAAAATTTCTAATTAGCGTTTTACTCAGAAATGCATCCCATTACGAAATGTAAAATGGTGTTTTTTTTGTTTTGTAGTTCATCAATTGAGAATAAAATGTTGTACTTTGCGTGACTCTGGATTGTGATTCCTCCACTGTTAGGAAGAGAGAGAGTTTTTGGATTCCCTGTGGTGTTACCGTGGTAACCCTCTTGGGGATGCACTGATGCATGATTGACAGCTTTGCCCTTTCTCTGCAATTGAATCGTGAATGGAGCATAAGCTCTTTATAAAGTTTAACGCCGTTTACTTTAGGAAAAGCTTGTCTCAAATGTAAACCCACTACTTTGTTTGTTTTCATTAAACTATCGGGCGGAAGAGATTTTTCTTGTTTTAATCATTATGTGGACTGCTAGTAAAGTGGTGTAGCAGAATGTCTTCCTAATGCTTTGGGCCTTGAGCTAGAAAACATCTCCCTAGTGTGTAGAATGTGATTTTCCATCTGATTCGGATGAGACGATTCTGTAATTATGCACTGGGATATAAAAGAATCCCCATAGCAACGCATCAATCTCTAGGCAAATGTGTCTAATCTGTTTCTTTCCTGAATTGAATGGTGACTGAAGTGAAGCGTTGGCACCCAGCATGCTTTTTGCCATTTCAATGTTAAGTTCTTTAATTTGTAATCTAAACCAATCATCTTATTTTAATGCCATCAACACATTCAGTTTGTGCCTCTTATTTTTGCTGCTAAGACTAGATAATAAATGGATAGTTGACCAATAAACCATAAATGTGTCCTGTGGTGTGACAGAAAAAAATAAAAAATGAACTGTTAATAATATATTATTTTATATTATTAATGTTTGTATTTATAATATAAAATAGCATAAGAGAGATTTATCTTCATTGTGAGTTTTTTTCTAAATTTTTGTACAGTACAGGACATGTACAGTTTATTTGTTTATTGTTATATTTATTTTTTATGTTTTCAGCTTTTATGAACTCGCAAATTGAGAGATTCTAATGAATATTTGTGTTTTAAAAAGTTTTTTACACCACAAGATAAAGTTGTGAAGACATAAGATGAATAATAATTGTGATAACTTTTTGTAGACCAGTTACAGGACCTACTGTAAGATATGCATCTTTTCTTTTTCTTACCTTAAATTTAGAAAAAAAATCATATACATATTGTGTGTTGTGAACTGCCTATTTTGATCGTGTGAAAAATATGAATTTTAAGATTAGATTAGATAGAGATGCTGAAATATTATCTCATGAGCATGTGCACTTAACTGTATCTGTTTGACCTAGTTGCAATGTCATCAGATTCTAGTTAGCTATCATCATCTCTAATGCATTGTATGAATGATGATATTCTCTAGTGTTTAGTTGGCAGATCTCGGCAAAACAAGCACGGAAAGAGAGGTGTACACACACGCATACACACACTGATCCCGGTTTGAAAGCTCTTTGCTTTTATGCTTGCTGACGTGGTTCATATCATTCTGTGGACGGTCGGCTGAGCCCCTCCCTGACGTGCTCTGAAATCAGACTTTACTGTCTGGAAGCTACAAACTTGCTGATCTTTCCCCTTGCTTGTTCTTCTCATAGTTTGGATTCTTTTTATGCCGTTGCAGATGATATATCTCTGCTTTTCCAGCTGTTTCACAGTGCAGTCAATTTGTGATAGCTTCACGCCATAGATAAGCGCAGAGGAGAACTAGGGTTTTTAAGATAGGACAACAGCTTGTACAGAGTTGTCTGTGGGACAGTATGGGCGTTGATCCCGGTGCACGCTGTTGAGGGTAACACGATATGTTTCTTTAACCTCTCTGGCTTGTTTGAACAGTGGCAGAGTAAATCATCCGTTAGCTGTTAGCAAGCGTGAAACTTTAGACCCCCGGCGCCCCGCTGCTGCGCACACATCAGGCCAGCAACCTCCAAATTCTGATCCGAGGCGGTTCAACCCGGTTCTGTTCGGGTTGTATTTTTCTACAATGTGTTTTTTGCTGTGGTCAAGCTGACCCCAAACAGAAACAACGTTTCTACCCAGTCACATTTCTGATCGGGGTGTGTCTTTTTTTGGTGGTAAAATGGACAAAAGGCTTCCAAAACCGAAGAATTTTCAGAAGGTGCTTTCAAACATTTTAAAGGAATATAAACATTATTATTATCATTTCACACAAAGCCTCTCGCTTTTTATGTGCAGGCGGAAGGTGAAGACAGCCTGAAGAAAATGCAGCTGATGGAGTTGGCCATACTGAACGGCACATACAGAGACGCCAATATCAAGTCATGTAAGAATGACATCATCAAACCTCAACTCACTCACGTGTCTGTCAAATTTTGTACTACTTTTTTTTATTGTTTTGCTTTTCTTTTGGCTATTTATTTCCAATATTACCAATATTCCGATTAGGGCTTTAGTCTCCAATTTCCCATTCGCTCACATCTTTGTCTGTTGCTCTTGTTCGTCTCCCTCTGTATAGCAGCGTTAGCCTTCTCACTGGCCGCTACCGCACAAGCTCCCCGCATCATGACCGGCCCCTCATCAGTCATGTCCAGTGCGGCTCTGCGTACCCCTGCACCCACTGGCCCCACCCTCATGCCTCTCATCCGACAGATCCAGACCTCTGCCCTCATGCCCGCGGGCACGCCCCACCATGCCGCCACCCTTGTACAACAGTCCCCCGAGTCTGGTATCATCTATGCACCCTACGACTACCCCTTCACCTTGGCACCTGCCACCTCCATCCTTGAATACCCCATTGACTCCAGTGGTGTTTTAGGTAAGCAATGTTTTATTGTTTATTTTGTCTTCAAAGGTATTGTGATTTTGCGCTGTTTCGGAATTAGGGCTGGGCGGTATGACGGTGCATAAAGTGACATGCTTAAAATGTGATATTTTGATGTGCCATGCTTAAAGTCTAATAACATTTGTGCAGCTGTTTGGCAGGACTGCGTTATATTATGTACACAAGAGTTATTGAAACATGAAGGCATGTAAAAATGATATGGCAGAGTACTAAGCAACATGACAACTTGTGGCATGAATACAGAATTTAGTTAATGTGTGGTTGGATACACGTCCAACAATCTCATTACTGCATTATTCAATATATAAAATATGTATCCCGATGTATACCATTACAATGATCTAAGATTTCAGTCATGCCGCCCACCCTTATTTGAAATGACTAGATTTTTCCTCATTTGCTCAGAGATCCAGAGACTAACTCCAGCGTTCTGTTTTATTCTTATAGGTATGGCTTTTCCAACAAAAGGCTAATAACACTCAAGAGGTGTAACAGCCTTCAACCTATACGAGTGTTAAAATGCTTTGCTTTACAGCTGCCTTGGAACAAAAACAGACAAAAGTGCAAATAAAAAAACCTGTATTTTTTTGTTTAAGAAACACAAGAATAACGGTCATGTTTACACTGGTCTTAACTGTTTTGTTGACTTATTTGCAGATTTAAAATGTAATTTTCAGATAAATACTGATAATTAAGTCTTTTATTACATTCCTCTGTTTGAAATGTAATCTACATTTGTTTAGTTTGTAATATTTGCATTGCTTGTTTTTCCTGCGACTGTATCTTAGATATATAGTGATCAGTATTATTGCTAAAGTAACATGCTTGTGAAAAACGTACTACATGAAATAACCTGTAGTGAAATTCTTTTATTTGAGGCTTCTAAGTGGAAATCAGGGCTTTATAATCATGATATCAATTACTCAAAGCATTCAAAACAACATGAGTTGTTTTTTGTAGGATGCTCTAGTATACGATGTGAATTTTACCATGATGGGCCCTTATAAAAAAGAGATGCCTTGGTATTTGCTCTTACAAGCCTTGTTAAACACGTAGTGATGAGTGAAATGTAGTGTTATTGTGTTTTGATGAATAATCTGATTTTAACTCTTGTTTTGTTGGCAATGTTGCGCTCTGAGCAGGTGCCATGACTACTAAAGTACGAAGGCAGGATATGCGCGTCCATCCTTACCAAAGGGTAGTGACCGCAGAACGAGGTTAGTTTAGCTCCAGTGTTAAAGCTGTGCTGTGTGTGTGTGTGTGTCTGTGTACAAATGTTTTATATTCTTAAGTATGCTGATCGCACCATCTGTTTCATCACATCTCAATGCAAATAAGTAATCGTATAGTCATTTCTAACTTGCCAAACGTTAAGATGAGATCGGCATCATTCGAAAATAGTGATGCTGTTGTCAGTATAATACATTCCAATCCATCCGCACAAATCTGCCAATCTGAATGCATTGAAACTGTGGGTGTTACCAGCTTACTTGTATTATTTGATCATGTTCTTGGGGTCACTGAGGACACAAAACAATGCGCTGTTACATATAAAATTTGAATTGATTCATAATAGATTATAACAGCCTATGACAACATTCCAGATTTAGTGTGACATGATAAATTTAGCACTTAAATGGTTTAAGTATTAAGACAAACATGATCTAAAGCTTAGTGGCAACGGTATGTAGATATTAAATGGGCCCGAAAAAATGTGGACACTTTAGTCACCTAAAAATGCATCTTAGCATGAACTATCAAACCATTTGGCAGTTGTTTTTAAAAGGAATATAGGAAAGCACATTTCACATTATTACAACAGTAAAACATAGTTTAAGTTTTAAAGTTCTGAAAGATACATTTATTGTTCAAAAAGTGTCTGGATGCTTTCTGGTTGTAAATGTTTAAGAAATGTGTCTATAGTTAAAGTGATCAGAACTATACACGTGTTAAAACACCTGTTGTAAACTTAACTTCATAAATCCAGCATAAGAACGACCTTGAAACTGTTTAGAAATATCTGAAGTAAGGGTTGTTTTGAGAAAAGATGCTGCATCATGTTTACAGATGCCACTTGGTTTAATATTATGTTATCTAATGTGATAAAACTCCAACATTTTGAGTTTGACTAAAGTGTCCAAATACTTTCTGGAACCTCTATAGACTTTAACACAGCTAGTTTTATACATTCAAAGGGTCTACAGAACGTTTATGGAGCGAAACTGCCCGTTCGGTGAGCTCTGTTACTCTGATGATACAGTGAGAGCCTACAGGCTCATGGTCAATGAAGTGTGATGGAGCTCACCTGTTTCTTCTCTTTATTTCTTCATTTGTCATTCCTTTGATACCCGTATCTCACCATATTTTTAGGTAATTGTTTGTTGTTGACGTATACTAGTGTCCCTTAATTTCGACCGTTACAACAAAACTGTTTTTGCATTTCATTTGGGAAATAACATGGAAGGACATTTTTAATACCACGCCTGGCCAGACCATCATTTATAAAGTCAAGGAAGGGAATTCAGTGCCATTTTACTTGATTTATGAAACAGATGCTTAACCATATTTATTAAGAAAATTCAGTATTCCGTATTATTAAGCTGTTTTGTTTTCTCTTTTTTCCCATTGAGTGATTTGTATTACATTTTTTTAAAATAGTGCGTACACTGTGTACAATTTTTTTTACGTATTTTATTTATGCATTTTTCTACAGTTTTTATTTGTATAGATCGACTGATAGTTGCTAAGGATAAAACTATGAAGTCTGTGGCCAGAATCATTGAGCACATTCATGACAAACTCCTAAAATGCCTTACATGGAAATAAACTGGATCTAAGGGAACTACACGATCAGCTTTTAAAGACAGCTGTAATGAAACTGTACATAAAATAACTAGGACTCCTGAGAGAAACTGTAAACGTGAGAATCTACTGATCAATATAAGTAAATTTCATACCTGTAAAAATATAACATGTAATTTAATAGTCCAATTTAACTGACCAATTTAATGCATAACAATTGTGAAATTGCACAATAAGTCAAATCTATCTTGCGTGGTGTACTGCCAATAGCCTTAGAAAGACCTCCAGGTTTTGTTCTTTTTGAATGTTGCTGTACATTATGTGCAAGGTCGTGACTCGTGGATGAGATTCTTTGCACCTGGTTTGAGTAGTACATCGCATAAGATAGACTAGACAGATATGAAGGTTAGAACTTGTTTGAGGAGTTAAATCATCGTATGTACTGCCTGAACATTTACAGTGAACGACTTTTGCTCATAATTGGAGAAATGTAAAGGAGTGTTTATGATTGTTTTGAACTCCTCGTCCAAGAACTTCCTCATGGTCAAAAATAGTTTGCACTGAAGATTTTATATCACCAGCTCTTACTCCGCCATAGTCGGACAGAGCAAGTGAAACGAGAAAATACAAAACAGCAAAACCTCAGTTCAGATGTTTATCAGAGCAGGACGGTCTGTTAGCACAAGAACAACAGATGAAATATTCCAGTTTTGCTTTTTGTTTCTTGTATGCTTTGCAGTAAGTTTCTTTTGAATTTTGTCATGTGTATGGAAAAGGACAAAGTTATCGTGTTTGTGATCTTTCTAAGATACGTTTATGAGAGCAATATGTTTAACTATAAAGCAAGAACATTTATGAAATTTTATTGTATTTGTAAATGATAGGAAATTTATGCTAGTGAACATTCAGGCGTAGACAACAATGTCATGTTATTAAAGGGGGTACATTTATAGGATGTCGTACCAATGACGGTCTTATAAGCTATCGGCTAAGAGTTTATCGGCTTGCGGAACAAGTAGATTTGTCTTTCTAATTGTTTTCTTGTGTTGTCGTAGCCCTAAATTTCAGCCAATATGCTTTAGTATCTGTTTTAGTAGCATTTTGTATTTTTTGTAAATAGTCAAATTTTAAAGGCAATAAAGTTGAGTTTAAAAAACAACAAAATTTTTTTGTACTTTGTAGCACATCTCTCCGGTTTAAATTGTCGTTCTAGGTCACTTCTCTCGATTTTTCTCAGTCACATCTCTATAACTACTCATGAATTCATATCATTATCACTAGCAGCTTTGTGGCTTGTATTGAACCAGCACTATTAATGCTTAATAGCAGTCAGAGGATTCTTCCTCTATTCATACGCTTAATCCAGAATAGTTCACCTTTACATCTTACTCTCAGTTTCTCCAGATATCCAAACTCTAAGGACTGCTACTAACCATTAAGTGCTGTTAGTTTAATTTGTAATGACTCTAAAATTGCCTCTTTGCTTCTTTAACCATTTTCACCTGGGATTTGGGTTCTGGAGTGAAATCATGAAGTATTTCATGATTTGACTGTTAATATAGACGCGGAGCAGTTTTCTCTTACACTAGCTGTAATTTAGTAATGTCATATTGTCATCCAACCGTCACTAGCGGAAACTAATCTCCTTCTCTATCTTTTTTCTTTTGTGTCCCTTTGTCTCCTTTTTTATTTTTTGTTTCCCCTCTGTCTGTCCATTTATTTCTCTAACCACCCAGCCGCCACCGGCAACTAACCAATGACCTTTGAGCTCTCAACTCTTCACCCAATGATGACCTGACCATTGCCTGCCTGCTGACCAGCTCTCTGGCTCTCGTCCTTCGCTTCTATGTTTTGGTGGCCTGCCGGCGAGCCCAGAAGCGACTTTAATTCGCTTAACGCAGCCGAGAAGCCGTGATGGCCCCACGCCACCACCCGCAGAACAGACTCGCCCCCCTTCTCAAACCGAGGACCTCTGTGGTCAGGTGACCTGGGCTACCCTGCTTGCACTGAAATGTCAAAGCAATAACGCTGTCTGGGCAACACCTAAATCTCACTATTAGCCTTTCACACACGCACACGAAATAAACACGGATGTTTATTAATTTCCTAAGCATAATGTTTAACTCTACGTTGTGTGGTTACATACTTCAGTTCTCACACTAGGAGGAAGAGGTTTACTTGTCCAAATGTCCATAAGGGATGTAAAAGCCATGCTTGCCTACCAGCGTCGAAATGCATCCAGACACATGAACAAATGTACAACACTAAACATCTTTTGACATTTTTTATATAAGGAAAATGAATCTATATTTTCACAGGTGATCCTTTTGTATTCAAAAGCAGTATTGTCAAAGTGTGACGAACAAACATTTATTTCTTTACAACGACATTTTAGAGACCAAAACGTGTCTTTTTTTATAAAATAAAAACAAGTGCCTCATTTTACACAGAATCATCAAATACAAACATGAATGTCCATCAATGTGTCATATCAGGTATCAATGTGTCATCAGTTTATTTCCTCTATTTTGATCATCAAGAAGTTGCACCTGTTACACACAAACTACAGTTTTCATGTTTTTTGTATTTTTTTCTTTAAAGATTATTCGAGTTTTACCCTTTACTCTAATAAGTACATTGGAGCCCTTTACATTCGCCATCTGTTTCTATTTGATATACATGTTACATCACAGTCAAGCCCCCGTAAAGCTTTAGCAATCTGTTACTTAACCATTATGATATTTTGTTTATATTTTGGTCATTATTTCATCAACATGTTTTTCACAGACGGCTCACGTTTCTCCACATGACTTTCTATGCAACTGATTTTCTGTTTTGGTCTTCCAGTTCAAGATTCAGAGACGAACAATTAAACTAAAATGATGTTTAACAAACTAAAATGTTTAAATAACAAACTAGGTTAAGACTTGTTATTTGGTTTTGATAACTGGATTTTGAATATCATCTCCTTTTTAATAGTATTGGTTCATGCAGAACAAATGCAATAATCTTTAGATGTTTGAAGTTGTGCTGCATGTATTTTTATCAACCTGGAAATTGGAAGGAAAATCTTGCAAATACATAAATGGATGGAATTTGGTTTTACAAGCATTTTTTACTCGGTTAGCTTGGCCAGGAACTGAACTTTTTTAGTGATGTGTGTTTTGTTTCGTGTTTGCCTTCCATGCAGTATTATTACAGACTGAGTGTGCGTGTGTGGATGAATGTTTGTGTGAGTGTTTGGTGTCACATGTTTATTGTATATGCCAATGAACTGCAATTCTCCATTCAAGCTTTGATTATTGTTGTTACTTTTTTGCAAACCCAAGCAGATCCCTGCATTGGTAAATATATGGTCCTATTTATAACCATTGTAACATTTTATAATGTATTTTTCTATCATATTTTGTATGTGAGAAATAACATTAAATCACATTTCCAGATATGAACAGTATGCCTTATTATAACAATTGACATTGGAGAGAAACACATTTAAGCACCTGGTATTTGTATTTTCCCCAGAATGATTTAAGTCCCCAGGTGATGGAAAATCATAATCTGATCATGATTTGATGAACAATATTATTTGCTTCCAGTCTGGTATTATTTACCAGTGTGTTTGGTTTGTTATCGTTGCTTTGCCTCTGTGCCTTCTTATATTTACATTGTAAGCTATTAACCATTTCAGTTATACAATTGATTAATCTTTTCTTGCCGATTGTACTAACAGTTGATGATTTCTATACATTAACCCATGAATAATTTTCTTTGTCTGCTTTGAATCTTTAGAACGTGTGAAATTAAGCCAACGAGTGTTTAACTGACTTTGAAATATGCTGGACTAAACTCTGTACTGAGAAGCAATAGCAGAATAATAAACTCATAGTTTTAAAAAGAAACTAACTTGGTCGCTCTTTCTCTTGTGCTTTTACATGTGCCAGATCACTATGCCTACTAATCTGATTCAGGTCTGCCTGTTGATGAACAAGATCTCTGTCCAATCTCTTTAATTCAATTTCAACAATGCTGCATTTAATCTTAAAAGTTACAGAATGAACTTTTAATCAAAATTAATATAAATGAAAGTTGTGAGAACACTGCAGTCTTTTCAAATCTATCTTTCTCAAAACTCTCCATTGTGTCTGCTTGTCTTGTATCGCAGCCATCTGTTACGCAATTTCGGACAGGGAATAAGAGACACCTAAAAGAGTATCCGCTGAAACAGATGCATGCAAAACGGTTTCAAGTTGAAATGTGTAAAAGTGAAAATGTGTTACAGTACAGTATACAGAGGTCACTGAATACATCATTAGTACTATAGTAAAACTTAATAGGCAAGTGGTCACTTCCACATCACGAGTAAATTTGTTCGGGGATTCAAGAACTTACAAAACAAGTTTAACTCTGAATAACCTTCTAAAACTCTTTTTCTTTTCATTTTGGTAAACATTCGCACGTTGTTTTAATGAGTCGCTGTTGTTTGTGTAATGGTCTGTGCTTGGCTGATAAAGCTAATCAGACTCCTGGTTCCCACAAGACCCCTTCACTGCGCCCAAGAGTCCCACTGAGTCCTTTTCAATCTCCAGCCATAGTCATAAAACAAATATGCTTATATCCAAAGGAAGAGCCACAGAGCTGAATCTGTCACCGTCACGGTCGAGGTAGATTTCTGTTTTAATAGCACGAAAACATGAAAAATGTACAGTGGCAGAAAGTGAAATGGATGAAAAGAGGCGGATTCATTTACTCCCACAGAAAGCAAGCTGCTCATTAAACACCACACATTTCGTGTTAAATGGTTCCTGTCTGTCCCAAATTACTAGCTGCTATGTAAGGAAATCATTCCCTCTTTCCATTTTTGTCCTGTTCTGTCTCCATCTCCAACCTGCAATTAAAACCTCAATTTCCTGTCTTGTTCATCGTCCGATGCCCCCTCCCACCCCTTTAACTCCAGTTGCTTTATAAAAACACGTATTCGAAGTAATGGAGTGTAAAGTAATGAGCGGAATGGACGGTGGGTTTAGCTGAGGGCTGAAGATGAAAGATGAACTGGGTAAGTCCCTGCACTGAGCCCAGAGAGAGAGAGAGAGAGAGAGAGAGAGAGAGAGAGAGAGAGAGAGAGAGAGAGACGTTGACTCGCACTATGACTTCCCCTTAGAGACAGCAGTGACCTTTACAACCTTTATGCCCACAAACAAACTCAGAACTCTATGTACTATCTTGGAAGCTTTTGCTTCCTTCCTTCCTTTCCGGTCAACCTAGTGATCTTATTGGGCGGCGATGGCACGCCAAGCTAGAGAAGGAAGAGGAGACAGACCACTTGTAAAAAAAATGAATGGGATATGTAGTATCGGTCAATATGGCCGTCATAATAAATTATCAGTCGGATCTGATAAAGTTGCTCACAGAGACACTTATTTTTGTCATTTTTGTTGTGATAAGGTTATTTAGGGAGTTGAATATTACACCTATGAGTTTTTGCACTCTAATCTTAAGAATTCATAACTATAGGCTACTTAACTTTACAAAGTGACTAAATCATGAATTTGTAAGATTATTAAAAAGCCAATAATGAACCCTTACAAAAATAAGTAGTTCAAGTTTGTTAAGTAAGGTTCATATATATTTTAAATATACTTTATGTACTAAGTATACTACTAATGTCAATGTGCAGTCTTGTATATGTCCTATTTGAATACTAGTTAAATTGGCCCACTTTTTAGATTATAAGAGTATGCATAAGTATATTTTTAGTGTAATAGTATAGTACACTTTGAGTACACAACTAGTTTTCAACTATAAGTTTTTGTATGTACTGCAACGATACTATAAATGTATAGGTACACTGCTAGTTTACTGGTTCAATACTTGTAGCACATGTTTATGAAAGTTCACTTTGAATTATATCTACGGTTAAGTACTAGTTTAGTTTTTTTTTTAATAGTTTTATAAGTATACTTGTCCTTACAGTTTATTATTTCTATATTATGTTTGCACCCAAGTATACTAATATATTCCTGTTTAGGTGTTAATTTTGACTTGACTTCAAGCAGATTTTGAGGGAAATGTCTACGTTTACAACGAATATATAGTTTAGTTCCAAATGTTTTAGTTGTAAAATGACATTGTAAAATAGTATTAAATTTCCATGACATTATAATTTTTGGATTATTTTTGGATTATTTTGAAGGCCCCATTTAATGAGATTTTCATAACACTGTTGTTTTCTCTCTTTTTTCACTTTGTCAATGTTTATAAACATTATATTTGCACCCACACCTTTTTGGATAAACACCATTGTATTGCAATGAAAAAATAATAATCCGATTCCCCGAGATTTGTTGAATCAGGGGAGTGTTAGCTCTCGTGCAGGGTCTTCTAGGAAACCAACCACACTCGAACAATGACCACAAAGAAGACGCGTCCAGCGTGAGGATATGCATGGAGAGGGTGGGGAATGTCCTCCCAAAGGGCTCCGACAGAACAAATCTCCAGGAACCCTTCCTCTCTCCTCTATTAAAGACCCGTTTCCACACACACTGCCATCAGTGTTTACGTAAGAGAGGAAGTCATCACTGTTTTCCTAGCTTGTGTAATTGTTCCTATTCATAGCCAAAGATCTGAGAAATATCAGTGGGAGATGGTGATGGCAGGGTGGACGTAAAGGACGCGGCAAGTTAAACAGGATGACATAACAGATGTCACGCCATACCGAAGCCTCACAGTGGGGCTCTGCCTGGCTTCGGTTACACCTATAGGTTGTGTAAGTAAAGATGTACAGAATGCTTTCTGGCTTGATCATTTTCAGTCATTATCATTTCTTAAAGTTTGGGGATTAGTTAAGGACAAGAGGATGCTTTCAGTTTCACACACAGTAAACCAAGGAATTGAACTTCTGCGATGCTTTTCAGCTCTATACACTCCGGTCCTCTTGTTAGTATCCCCACTCTTCTTCCTCTCTTTCTGTGGGGTCTCCCGCCCTTCCTGAGTGCTCTCGAGGGATGGGGTCCGGGGACTTGGCCCCCCACTCTGGCTCCTCCAGTCAGGACACTGGCCAAACCGGTGGGAGAGGACAAGAGAATTTGGCAGGCCGTAGTGGAGAACATTAAAAGGCAAGCCAAAATCCTAAAGCTCTGCCAGGATGGGGAGTGACAAGAGCTAAGCCAAGAGATAACTTTGGCCCTTGGATTTTATTATAAGGTTTATGTGAATCTGTTATGAATGTCAGCTGGGCTTTAACAAAACAAATCTACACGCTGTCAAGTTTGGGTGGATTGTACGTTTCCAAGAATAGGCCATTTTGTTGAGCGCTTATAAGCTTCTGTAGCTCAGGGGACTGGAGAGTAACTGTTTATCATAACATCACAACTAGGTGGTGGTCTTTGTAATGTGTCATAAATATAAATGAGTGACCCTGTTTTCAAATGTCACTCATGCATGCCAATCGGTCATAAACTGTTAAGACATCTAATAATAGGCTATTTCATTCTGTTGAAATCTGTTGCAAAATAAATCACAAACACCAGTGAGTTCTGTTCTTGTACACACACACAAGAAACATGATGGCTTTAAAGTCTTCATCTGAAAGGTTCCCCGTTTGAACCCCCACCCCGTCCTTCCCTCTCATCTCCTAGTTTAAGGAACAGAGGCTCCGCACAGCTTTCGCATCTCCATGGTTACGCACCCCCTCAGGGGTCCTCTTGGAGTTTTTTGTGTGTACTCAGAGTTGTTTAGTTTTGGCACACAAAGTTTCAGAAATGAGAGTCCAACAGAAAACGTGTCGATAAAACGCAAGCGTGATGAAAAGATATTCGGAGAGATTCATTCATTATGACATCACAGTCATTTCCCGGCGTTCCTTGTGCCGGTCTCTATTCTGCACAGCTTTGAGCGCTGTGGGCTGTCCGAATGAGCCCTTGCACTGACTGTGAATGGTCTTTTTGTTGGGGAACAGTGAGCCATTTCTGCTCCCACAGAAAGCCCCGGGTAATTTAGTGTGGATGCCAGGAAGTCTGAGCTCACAGAATGACAACAATGGCAAACGTTATTGCTCCACCTCAAGGGGTGGAAGAGAAAGAGAAAGGAAAAAATGAGCTATGGTGATAGAATTCTGGTTCCACCTCCTCCCACACCGTGAATTCCTCTCAAATCTCATGCATGCAAGGATAAGGCAATCTTTATAGTGCTAAACAACCAAGACATGGTTTATTGTGGCACATGGTTCGGCGTGAGGAGGATCTTTTCTCTACAACACTAACAAAAAAGAACAAAAAGTTTCAGAAAGGGAAACATTTTCTTCTAGGACTCTTGTTCTAGGCTGTCATCTAGTGGACAAGCATCATTATTACAAATAAGCCCAAAGTTTCAATTACCAAAGAACATTATTTTTTATTGATATACTTAAAAAACTTACATTACTTAAATTATGGGACTTATATTTATTGTTTCTTCCATGACAGTTTTGGACTTGTTGTATTATTTGACAGAAATCTTTTATATTCCGAAATATATTTACATTATATGTTTTTTGAAAATTGGGGAAGACTTTAATAATATACGTTGAGAAATAAAATAATAACTATACAAAAAGTAACTATTAAAATAAATAAAACACAAATGTGCACTACTTTTGATTTGAAGCAGAGTGATAGAAGTCTTGTGCAACCGAACCAAACTCTCGTGGTCGCAAACAGTCGTAAAACAATCATCTTCAGCTGTTTTCTTTTCACATAAATAGCCTCATTTGTCTATGATTCGATATAATCACTATCATGGGCCATCAACTTACATTAGCTTGTGAATATTTATAAAATCTTATTTTATAGAAAAATGTAGCCTTCGTACTACAAATCTTACGACAGTATTACGTCAGCGGTGTTATTTCGCTTTACGGCAGAGCGGCATGTGGAGGTCAAAGATGGCAGCAACGACCAGAAACTGAAAACTACTCTCATCACCTTATATAAACATTTCATGACAGTGATATCTACGAGGACCTGGATTTAGACAGAGTAGTATTAATAAAGAAAATCGTTCGGTCTAAGTAACTGTTAGTGGCTATCAGTTAGGATCCGGAACTCGAACACACCGAGTCAGGTATCTAGTCATTAGACGTTTTTCCTGTACCAGATTCATAGAAATGGATAATAATGCACCCGGAGCAGGGGGATTTAAAGGGGGATTGGGAAGCCTTTTCGGTGGAGGAGGCCCTGAATATTCAAATAATGAGCTCGCAGGAGTACCATGTAAGTAATCGATCTATCTGATATGTCTCAAAAGACATTAATGTTTAATCAGTTAGTTTAAGTTAAGTTCGTGAATTGTATTTTTCCGATTTTAGTGACTGGTATGAGCCCTCTGTCGCCCTACCTCAATGTTGATCCTCGTTACCTTGTGCAGGTGAGTTTCTATAGACACTTCTGAAATTCAAGTTGCAGAAATATATAGACACTTGAATGATCAATGTACTAGTTTATAGGGTCACAAACCAGTAAAGGCTTTTGAATAGCTCTGAAATGTTAACGAGTGAAGCACGAAACCTTTGATCATCAAAGCACACGTGACAGCTTGCGCGTCTTTGCTGAGAAGAGATTGTTTAATATTGTGTAAATGCAGTTTAGGCAGTGGTTCAGTAGACAATACTTTTTTGATCCTTAAATTAAAATAAGGCTGTTTATCTTAAAATGATCATAAAATAATGTAATTCCATTTCGAGCTGTCTTTATGCTTTAACGGTGCTTATCTTACTCTCCAAGGACACAGATGAGTTCATCTTGCCAACCGGGGCAAATAAAACCAGAGGCCGCTTTGAGCTGGCCTTCTTTACTATCGGGGGATGCTGTATAACAGGTGAGGCCTGAGTGACCATATGCTGCATGTCAATAATTTCATGTCTTTAAAACCTTTACTTAGCTTTCTGTCTTTTTTAAAGGTGCTGCTTTCGGCACAATAAATGGGCTCCGAATGGGTCTTACGGAAACAAGAGACATGGCCTGGTCAAAACCCAGAAATGTACAGTAAGTGCGTCTTATGTATAATTTGATTCAAAATAAAAATGCAACTTTTTTTAATATAAAGCAAATGAAACATAAATGTACCCTTTATACTTAAGAGATTATAAATAACCATGCTTTAACAAATTAATATTCCATCAGAATTTTGAACATGGTCACACGACAAGGGGCGTCTTGGGCCAACACGCTAGGATCTGTGGGTAAGAAAATCATTGCACTTCGTTTTTCCACATATGAAAATATCACAGCCTATTGTGTCATTTAACAAGAATATGCATGCCTGTTGATATTTTGCTTTCTCATGTATTCTTTAGCTCTTCTGTATAGTGTGTTTGGTGTGGTCATTGAGAAGGCTAGAGGTGCTGAAGATGACCTCAACACAGTGGCGGCTGGAACTTTGACAGGCTTGCTTTATAAATCCACAAGTGAGATAAAGTCTAATAGTCCAAAATGATGTGAATAGTGCCTGTTTTTTGTTAATCGGTATTTGACTCTATTATGTGCAGGTGGACTCAAAGGAGCAGCCAGAGGAGGTCTTGTTGGTTTGGCTCTGTCAGGACTGTATGCTCTCTACAGCAACTGGGATCATTTGAAGGGGAAGTCTCCATCACATTACTAAGCATGACTGAGAGCTCAGACCATGGACTTGTTTTGACTCTGAGCCCATCCTTAGTCTCACAATTTTTTCCCATTTAAACTTTGGGGAAGCACCAGAGGTAACTCACGGAGAACCGCATGTGTACAGGCTTCTTCAGGGGTTTAGTTATAGTATTTAATTTGCAGTCATGCATTGCTGCGGGTTTGTTCTGTTGGTTATTATGCATAATTTGCAGTTGATCTCAGACGGTCAAGGAGCGCTGTGTTCTTGAATTATGACGTTTTATCTGTTCTCATTCTGCAGTTAGTGGAAATGTATTTTGTAAGTGCCGACTGGTTTGAAATTTTGTAATTTGTTTGTCCCCTGGCCACACCTGCTCTGCCACAATCTTAAAAAAGAGTCTTCATGTATTGGTATTAAAGAGCTGTAAGCAGTGTCTGTGTGTGAATGATCTGTGTTTTTTTCCCTCCAGAATAAAGTTCTGATTTAAACAGTTGACTATGTGTGGGAAAAAATGAATTGACAGGGGTCTTGTTTTATGAGTTTATTTGGAAGCAGTTGAAGTGTGAAAGACTAATAATAACCTGTTACCACAAAATGAATGTTTCTTATTAATGCCTTTATATTTTGTTATTCACATGCACAATGAAAGCAAGACATTTTTACAGTAATATTGCGTGTTTCTCAAACAGAGCAAATATTTGCAATTTGTTGTTTGCTGTTCTATCATCAAGTTAGTCTAAGTTTCATCAAGTGACTTTGGATGATACATCATGAATTCATTACATACAGTAACTTTTCTTTTTCCAACATCTGTATTTTAGAATTAAAATGGGGATTCATTAGAAATGATTTGTGTAAATTGTAAACGCCTACTTTTCAGCGGAAACCATATGAGCTATTTCCTATCAATATCTGACGCTGACCATCAAAGCACCTTAGGGACTGAACAATTTCCATGCCAGTCCTTACAAAAAAAATGAGCTGATGAGGGACTCACAACAGCCAGGATGTGTGGCGATCTGTGTGATTTAGCTGAAAGCAGTTGATGTACTAAAGCGAAGCCCAGAAGAATCTCACATGCATAGATGAGAAATGACCTGCAAAGCAGTGCAAACTACCCTAACTTTGGTGGCTGCCTTGGCACATCCCCAACAGGATGAACGGATCCAGACCAGGACGTGGCGCTAAAGCTGTTATCACGTTTCTTCCTGCATCCACGGGCAGAGAATTCTGGGAAGTGACGAATCAGTGCATGAACAAGTCCCTGATGCGTGTTGCCTCTATCCATGGGATGTAAGCCGCGGTGCGCGTGAAGACACTGGGCTTGTTCTCAACCGTGCAGCCGATGGGGCCGAAGCTTACAATGCCGCGGACTTCCCAACGGTCTCGTCCCACCTGACACAGCAAAGGGCCACCAGAATCGCCCTGGAGGAACAAGAACCACATTGAAGATGGAGGAAAAGTGAAAGTAGGGTTGAATTTCACCACAAAGTTTTTCTTACCTGGCAGGCAGCTGGGGTGCCCTCTGTATCCCGGAAGCCGGCACAGATCATGGAGTCTCTCACGCGGTCACCCCAGAATTTCTTCTGTTTGCAGGTCTTGTAGTCGATGATGGGGAGCCGAGCTTGGTTCAGCATCTCAGCTAGTGACACATTTTCTTTTCCACCTAAGACTCATTGAGTTAGAGGATCTCCTTTTCATAATATTTAAATAAAACCAATTATATTAAACATAAGTAATTATAATAAAGCACATTTAATGATGCCAAGAAAATTCTTTGTTTTTGTCTCAGTGGTTCAAAATTAACCAGTTAGACATTTTATACTAAATATTTCTGTGTGTATTTATTTGATCATTGCCATTTCTAAGATGAATTTCTAGAGTCTCCATCCACTTAGCACAGGTTTTTGTTGCAATACTTTACCTCGTGTGTCTCCCCAGCCAGTTACCCAGCAGTAGTGTCCTGGTTTAAGGTTGGTCTGCTTGCGCGGCAGGCAGGCGTAACGGATGAAGTTAGTGGTCTGGATATCTGTGGCAGCTTTGACCAATGCGATGTCATAGTCCAGCTCACTGTGAGCCGGATAACGGAAGTGCTCGTGTCTGTAGATCCTCTTCACGGGGAAAATACGCTCGGCGGTCTCTGATCTCTTTAACTGGTGCTTGCCCAAAACGATACGCCAGCTGTTAGCGTCCTCTGCTTTACCCCTGGGTAACAAAACGCAGAATTTGTTTTCTTGTTTTGTGGTCTTTTATTAAGCTAGAAATATTGCCCGACCCTTTATGTGTTGTATTGTATTTATTTTGAGTAGATCATGTCTTACTTTTGGAAGCAGTGTGCCGCAGTAAGAACCCAGTTCTTGTGGATCAGGGTCCCTCCGCATACATGTACGTAATGTTTACTTCCCCTGGGACGAACCTATAAAAACAGATACAAACATAAACAGTTGCACCAGATCAATTTAATCCGAGTGTCTTTTCGGGAGTCATTTACCTGCAGTGAAACTTGCCATGGCCAGGAGTGAGGTCTGGCCTCATTGCCGGACACGATACGCTCAACTGTGTTTGGTTTGAAATGAGCCAGGCCACAGTCTTTTGGCCAATCTAAAGACAGAATAATAGTTCAAACCTAAAACCAATATTTGTATACAAGGATTTGTAAAGAAGAAAATACAATTTTGTATTATTTCCACTTAAAATCCTGACTTTCGGTTTGTTTCTCACCGAGATGAAGGACTTTGTGCTGTTGAAGGCGACTGGGGTTGAATGCGTGGATGGAGGCCCTGTCCAGCGCCAGGCCCAGCTGTATTAACAGTAGTAGAAAAAACTGACTCCTTACCGCCATGATCTTACAGTAACTGTGTGTTGCGCTTTGGAAATTATCCATTTATACCGTGCCTAGTACAGGGGCTATTCTTTGTCCTGTCCACGCCCCTGTCACTGGGACAAAGCATTTTGACAATGTCTCTCCCTGTCCTGGATTTTTCTGGTGGGGTAGCTGAGGGTTTTCAGAACAAGCTGGCCCCAGAGGATCATAGGAGTCCTATCAGCATTTTTAGTCACTTGTCACTGTGCAAAACAACTCAATCTGAATGGATCACCGGTAACCTTCTTATGGTCACGCCATGCCAACATCCAAACATTTAGCCGACCTTCACATGACCTCCTGCTGTGTTTCTAAACCGTTCAAGGCCACATTGAAACCTGTTAAACCCTGATAAATAATTAATATGATCACGATTCGACCGTGTGTAGTTTATTTATTGCATTAAAGATTACCCTTACAAAAAATACCTGTAGTATTCCATGTGATAAAACATCAAAAGTACCACACAAAGCTTGTGTGGTAATTGTGTAGTATTCTGGGACGCTATACCACAGGATTTTCTGTTGTACAGTATGTAATATTCCTGTAATATTCTTGTGGTACTTTGTGGTATTACTGTCATTTCTGCAGTATTTACCACAGGATTTTCTGTTGTACAGTATGTAATATTCCTGTAGTATTACTGTCATATTTCAGCAGTATTTACCCAGAATTGTCTGCTGTACAGTATGTAATATTACTGTGGTACTTTGTGGTATCACTGTCATATTTCTGGCATTTATATAGGAAGCGTGGCTTTCTATGCGACTTTACAAGCATACAAGTCAGGTTAATCTTAACATGGTATGTTTATGTATTGGAAAATGCAGGAGCTTATCAAAATCAGCATTCAAGTAAGATACACAATACTATATATTACAGAAGTTTATTTACAATGTGAAAATCATTACAGTATAACTCATTCCCTACAAATATAGGGTAAATACAGAAATATGAATTTAAACACAAAATTAAAGTCTCACAACAGGCTTCACCCTTTATCTCATGCCTTTTTCAGGAATCATGCATTCAGGGCGTTCTCCTTTCCTGTAAACAAACAGTTTAAGAAAAAAGAATTGATAATCAAATAATTGTCACAAGAAATTTGTAAATGTATACACTGTCAGATAAAAGGTGCAAAATTTGTACCTTTATGGGTACAATGGCTTGTCACTGGGGCAGTACCCTCAAAGGTACAAATATGGTTCACATGGGTACATATCAGCACCCTTACAGCAGTGTTTCCCTGACAGAATATATTAGACGTCTCTCTATTGAAAACATGAACAAGTTAATGAGATAATGAAGTGATGATTGAGTTATTAATGATGAACATATGCTGTTAACAATCACTGAAGAAAACATGACCAATAAGAAGTCACCATAATAGTGTTTAGTGTTTCCTTTAGTGGGACTCTTGACTCTTGTGTTTCAGTGTCTGGTTGTCTTTAGCCGCTCATGTGCTTATGGGTAAGATAAAAGCACAACTGCAATAAATCCCTACAATATACTTTGAAAATGAGCAATTGCGACTGTCAAAACTTTTGTTATACTGCTAACAAGCAAATAAAATACAGTTAACGTACACGAAAGTATAATGAATGCAATATAAGTTACACACATGAAACTTTAGCAATGTAAGTTAACCAATACTCACCAGGAAAACGATTGTGGTGACGTAGCTGTCCGGTTCACTAGGGGCCTTTAAACATAATCACTCCGTGGAAAAAATGGCACTCGTACAGTAGTTATTTAAAGTCTCAAAAACAATTTCTATCACGTTATCTTAATAAATATATCATTAATAAACGGTGCTACGCCTCTTTGGCATTTGCAGTCCAGACTGTGACAGGAACGTTCAAACACAAAAGAGCGGCACCAATATGCAGTAGCGTAACATTACCAGCAGAGGGCATAATATCCTGGATGGAGAAACGCAGGTAAGACATGTAGGCTATGTTTTTTTAAACAACCTATCTCTTAGTTAGCGTCATTTTTTAAGACACAACAATATTTGATGCATTACATTTAATCTACTCGTGGTTAAATACGTGCTAAATAGAGTTTTGTTGTGTTTAACTGCACAGCCTGTTTATGTTTTTGTCCTTGTTGTGTGTAATCCAAATGTTGGAGAAGGGAGAGGAGCTTGGGAACGGTCAATAACAGAGAATGTGCCAGCTCATCCAAATGCTTAACATTAGATTAAAAGAAGCATGTGAATGTCCAGGGCAATCTACCTGAACACAGTAGTTTAGCTGGACCTTTTTTTTTTAACCCATTCTCATGTTTGCTCCACTCTTCTCAAACAAAGAGAACAAAGAGAAATCTCTCTAAACACAGCTCGCACACTGTTTTTAAGTACCATACATAGGCTAGTTGTACCATCTCTTTATTGTTGCTTGTATAGACATTCAGTATTTGCAATAGTAAAACACATTAGTATAGTTTTTGCTGTAGAAAGCCCATATAAAGCTTTTTCATCATACTGTAAGGTGTTGATCCAGTAATGTCTCTGTTATGTTAGATCACAATGTTCTGGTCCAAAAGGAAATCAGATATGCTTTGGCAAAAACAAAACAAAAGCAATGCAGCACATACTGTCGATTTGGTCAGACATGTACTTATAAACAACTATAGCTAATATTTTTAGGCTGTACCAAACGTAATTGGAATTGCTCAGATTAAAACCTTTCACAAAAAACGATTCTGTAAATGATATATAGTTGTGATAGCTTAAAACATATGTGTTCAACAAAGTGAAAATCTTATATAGCCTATATATATATATGAGACATTATAACAAATTTTGTTTTGAATTACAGTTTTAAAAATGAACAAACGCTGTAATTTTATATAACAAAAATATGGTTAAAAATGAAAATGTAGCATCATAAATATGTATTTAAAAGTGGCCAAAGTAATGCTTGATACATTAGTTCTCAATACAACACACAACCATTCACAGACAATTGTAGTCCAGTTCTCTAATACAGATGAGATTGAGCTTGTCCCTGAGCATCGGGCCAGTACTGGGGATTAGCTGTAGTTTATATTGTAGCACAGAAACGTAGACCTTGAGTCTATATTTGTTAATCATGGTCTGATAGGCCTGATAAGAACCCAGCTTTACACACCCACAAACCTCTCCGGCATTCATATTTTTAGCTCTGTCTATTGATTCTGGCTTTGAGCCCACACTGACCCACCTGGCAAAATCATTGCCGAACCAAACCGACTTCACTGGTCGAAGAGGATTAGACATCTAGATGAGTTTTTACATCAGGAACAACAAAGAAACCCTGATTAAATAAATACATATGCTTAAATAGAAGACTTTCTGATACAGTAGTAGCGTATTATTATACCCACACTGAATCTTTGAGATCAAAAACAAAGCTTGTTAAGTCTGATGTCACTCACCACCGCTTCCGGGTCCAAACGCTGTATCAGATGCTACAGGCAAACAACAAAAACGCTACTATACACTCATTGTGTGGTGTAAAACTACTATCCTAACCTTTATCTCCATAATAAATTTCCAGATGGCCAGGCAGAGATTCATTTTCAATCAGTTATTAAAATATTCCAAAGATTGTGATTAATTCAAAATTTATAAAGGTTTTGATTGAATGTGTGATATGAATAAATCGTTTTCTATGGCTGTTTATATAATAGCCTCACCTAAAATTTGCGACCCAGAGAAGGTATTCCCTATGCCAAGACCTAACAAGTGGATGGCTAACTAGCTTTCAGATCTTGCTCCAGGGAGCCCTTTGGGGTAGACCTGCATTATGAAGTCCAGTCCTCATTGTGGTTTATTCTGGTCAACCACCTAGACAGGAAGAGACTTTTTGACTATGTAAAGTGACCAAGCATCTGTTTTATCCAAAGTTGCGCCATAGATGGTCGAAATGAATTTCTGTCTGTTCAAAAGCAAAACCTACTGAACATTTCAGACATAATTCTGAATATATACGCTGTAGAGATCCAGTTTACTTGCTATAAAATGCCACAAACCAATCTCTGTCAAATCTCCATACTCTTACCCTGTTATTTAAAGAAAGCTAACATTCAGCATCCGTTACATTGGTATATTTCGAACAAAAAATGGATCTAAAAGAAGGTCAAGACAAAAACAAGGCCATATTTGAAGGTAAAGTACACACCACAATCTGTAAACTTTAAAAGGTAGCTTTACGCTACGTTAGCTCACAACATCAAAAGCCTCAGTCTCCTACAGTACTTGGATTTGAGCAACATGCTGAACCGCGCAGAGACCTTATAATGCCTTCGCTCTTCTTGCGTCTCCGCTGGAGCGCCAGGCCGCTGACAGTATCTGTGGAGTCTTCCCTCTCAGCAGCCGCGGCAGCTGCCGTCTCTTTAATCTGAAGCTCCAAATGCTTCTGAATGGCCAGGCCAAGTTCTTCAGGGTCCACGGACGCACCGTACACCTCCCATGTCATACCCTCAGCGTCCCATTCCACCTCCTTCACAGGGGTCCTCTGACACGTGCGCTCCGAGTTCGAGGTAGGATCCGCCCTTAAACTGATTTCAGGAAACATGTGAGAAACAGAGAAAGCGGAATTGGAGGACAACGTTTGCACGCCAACGTCTCTGAGCTCATGGTTTGACGTCATGGTGGCGGCGTCTTTTATCGCCCTGTTAAGACTGGTCTGCCGGTCTGTCCGGTCGATTCGAAGACAGGACGAGTTCTGTCCTCTTAATTCAGATCCGCAGCAGTGGCCGGAGCTCCGGCTGTCCAGTCTGGTCTCGCTGACTGAAGATACAAGCGGTGGAAATCCGAGCAAGCCGGAATGGAGCAGTGACCGCTGGCCCGGACATGGACTTCCGGCGCAAGATGGCTGCGATATCAAATGTCCAGGACAGGGAACAACATTGCAAGCGTTCCTCAAACACCCAGCGTTCATCACATGTCCGGTACAGCCAGACCTGCGGCAGGCAGTTATATGTTGGCCTTCACAGTTACTCTGAGCGTGGTCCACTGTATTCGCTACCTGTTGTGTGAAGTTATTGCTAATGGATGAAGAACCCATCCGACAAGTCATTCTGCAACAACCGCATCCCGTCAAGTTCTCAGCAGGTCCGCAACATCGACAGCATCCCTCCCTGCTCACCAGACCCTTCACCCTATTAGTAGAAGGTGAACACGGCACTCTGCTATGAGTTTGATTTTGTCCGAGGAGCAGATCTTGAGTCCTTCTAGGTGAGCCCTCTGTGATGCTCCAGGGCCGGGCAGACCCTCCATGCCAGATTACAGTCTCGGTGGTGCTGTTTCTACACATGTTCCCCTGTTCATAGTCACACAAGGTCACAGGGACCGTCGTCGGTCCGCCCAGGCTAGCGGGCCTTACAGTGCAAGCCGTGTTGCTAACACTCTTCCGTAAATGCTGGCGGCACCACGGCACCTCCATGCGTTGAGGAGATTCGTGCATCATTTCTGTGGAGCTTTTGGATAAAGAAATGATTGGCAGGTAATGGTCTTCCAGCGTTTCGGCATCTACAGATCCAACGCTGATGCTTGGGAGGTAGATCTCAGATGTTGGGCGTTTTCCTTCTTCCATTGTGAAGTTTCTACAAAAAAAGACATGCACATTTATGTTTATATTATAATTAATGCAAGACATTTCACTTTAAGCGCTTTGTAAACGTATCGTACTTGCATCAATCATCAATTAATGCTGTACTCGCATAACCCTTAAATCTTTCGTGCCCAGCGTAAAGCTGGATTTCTCATCATTAATGGTTCTTGCTGGCAATTAACCTTGCAAAATCCCACATCAACATGCGGTGGCGACTCTGTGGTCGAGCACAACAGAGATTTTGTTCAGAAATCTAGTTTATTTACACTTCTTGAAAGCTAAGAGTTTAAAGATCTTTACGCACATAGATCAAATAGAAAGAAACATGTCAAGGTATTTCTACCTTTGAGTAATTCACCAGATTACAGAAGACTAAACCCAAATTCAGTCTTAAGATCATTAGCTGCACTATGGACCTGCCAGCTTCACTTAAGAGCACAGTAATCCATATGAGTCAGATAACCACTTTACATTCTCTTCACATTCATCGGATAACAAATATGTTTTAAGAACGTTTTTATAATATTCCCCAAACGTTTTTCATGAATGTTTTTAAATATTCCACTGACAATGTTCAACATTTTTATATCTACCTTTTTATGACATTTAGCAATGACACGTAATGTTGATAAAGTGCTCTCATTGCAGCATTGATGACTGAAAGAACATTTTCTTGTACGTTCTCTGTTGGCTGGTCCCGATGTTGTATTGCAAAGAACTGTCCTAAACAATTTAAGGCCCACTAAGCTTTTTATGATAATTTGTTTAAGAAATAAAGTTTTCTTTATTAAAAGTAATAATTTGAAATCAAGCATTCATTCGAGATGCAGGATTCAGACAGAAAATTGTTCTAGTGTCGGTCTTTTAGTGTAAAGCTCCCCAGAAAGCATGCAGTAAATCTGCGGCAGGCCTGTTTATGTTTACATCGCACTTCAGACACCCCAGCAGATTTTTTGGGGAGATACTTTTGGGACTACTGCTGGTCTGTTACTCCCTACTGTCAGCACACACATACTGCTGACTCCAAATATCTACACACTAATCCTAGTGAACTCTCTGCTCTCTTGTGTGGCATTCATTCTATAGTCACACATTAATACTTATCACAAACCTAACATAACTAAAGCATTCAGTTGTTATTTGCCATATAGCTGATTCTTTGAGGTCACCCTGATATCAGTCCAGATCCTTGACCATTAGTACATGTATGTTAATGTCTCTCTGTGATGACTTAAAGTCCATATGAAATCAAAACAGTTGTGTTCTTTAAAGACATAGTTCACCCAAAAATAGAAATTTTCTCATCATTAACTCACCTTTGAGTTGTTTCAAATCTGTGTACATTTCTTTGTTTGGTTGAACACAGAGAAAGATATTTGGAAGAATGCTTAGAACAAATTACTTGATAATATTTTTTTTGTTCTGTTGGACACAAAATAAGATATTTTGAAGAATGTAGAACAGCAAAGAGTTCTGGGGCACTTTTGACTATTGTAATTTTTCTTACTATGGTAGTCAATGGGGTCCAAGAACTGTTTGGTTACAAGCATTCGTCCAAATATCTTTCTCTGTGTTCAACCAAACAAAGACATTTATACAGGTTTGTAACAACTAGAGAGTGAGTAATTCATGACAGAATTTTCATCTTTGGGTGAACTATTCCTTTAAATCACATCATATAAAGCAAATCTTTAAGCAAATCTCTTTTAACATCTTGGGCTTGCTTTAATATAAGTTTACATGAGAAAATGAAATATGTGTCTATACTTTAAGTTATTTATCCAGCTCATGCACCTGAAGCATACACAAACATACTCTGTAAAAAACAACTAGTAAGATTGACTTTTTTGTGTGCATTTGTGCAAAATATGCACACAGTTTTCTAAAGTAAATTTAACTCAAAACATTTTTGTGTCAAAAAAACTTAAATCCTATAGTTGTTTTTTAACAATTCATAACACTGTAAATCTAAGAAAAACAGTTTTAAAAATACAAGAGCTAAAATCCTTTATTTAAAGGGACAGTTCACAAAAAATTGTCTGTTCATGTTGTTCCAAACCTACATTTGACTCTTTGTTTCTGTTTTTAAGTGTATTTAAAGTGTTTAATGGAATCGTTTACTCAAAAAATTAAAATTGTCTGCTGAACACAAAAGAAGATATTTTGAAAAATGTCTCAATGGTTTTGTGTCCATGCAATGGAAGTCAATGAGGGCTGGTTTTGTTTGGTTAACAACATTCTTCAAAATATTTTTTTTTGTGTTCAGCAGACAATTTACATTTTTTGAGTAAACGATTCCATTAAACACTTTAAATACATAACCTACAACTTCACCTACGAAAGTGGCTATATACTACTTTGTACGTTTTTTTAAGAAGTTATAAACTCACTGTGTTTTTGGTTATCTGATAACATTTGAATACTGATCAGGTAATGATCTTGAAATAACCTTTGCTGATTGACCGAAACTCCAGCAGCAGACACAATAACAGATGTTGTCTCCACACAGCCATCATGGGAAAACATGACACTACCCACTGCATCTAAAAATAACAGACAAGGTCCACCACCAGTAACCCATTTCAACCCACAGCCTCTACAGACAGGAATACACCTGCGCTGGAAAACACTTTCATACGCACACATAAAGGCTCATGGAAACATGGACATATAAAAATATAAAATAAAATCTCACCTCCTGCTCTTGTTAGCAAACATGCATTGTCCAATTAGGCCTGTTTGCCATTCTAACCACACAACCCAGTATTCAACGAAGCTCTCGCTTTACACAGACACAGCTGCGGCTTCCCTCAAGACCACAGGTAAGTCAACAAGCCCTCCTCCCATCCACACACACACACACACACATACATACCTCCCACTTCCTCCTCTCGCCTCCTTCTCCGCAGCCCAGCCAGCTTCTCTCCTCTCCTCTCGCTCTCTCTGGTCCATGTGAACAGGACCGAGTGGGAGTGCTGTGGGATTATCAGCTGCTGCCATCTGATTACACACCACAGAGTAAAATCCACGATGGAAGGGGGAGGAGGAGCGACTGAAATGGTGCGAAGGCAAGGAGGGCTGCGTGCCCGTCGAGGGGTGGGTGGGGGACACAATGTGTGTGTGGTGTTAAGAGAAACAAAAATGAGAAGCGGAAAATCAGACATCCCTTCTGATTAACATGCACAACCAGTTACTCGGTCTCTCTTTTTGCACACACACACGCACGCACGCACGCACGCACGCACGCACGCACACACACACACACACACAATCATTTCACACACTCGTAGCCCCTGCCTCTTACTCATCCGGTCTGTCTTCCCGTTGCTATGGAAACAGCCATGCTCAATAGGAGCATGCTGAATTTTCATGTGTCTTTTTTTTAAAGTTGTCATGGGAACAATGAAAACAGCCTCTTTGAGGTTTTGTGGATGCTGGGAAACCATCAAGATATATGTCCCTGATTGTCAGAGCTATATATCTTTTTGATTTATCTGTCCCATAATATTGCAATACATGCACCTGCAGGCTCAGTTTTCATGTTTCATTATACTACGATAACAAAGAGTACAATTAATAGCAAAATAGTACAAAAAAATCATAGCAAAATCAAGATTATTCAAGATTTGGCCTTGAATAAACCCTTTCTCTCTTCACAGATATGTTTGTAACCTGTTGCAGTAATGACGTCTTGTTGATATAATAACACAGAAACTGTTTGTTGTTACTTTGAATCAGTTGTGTCAGGTAAGTGTATTTTAAAGTGTTTTGTCAAACAGGAATAGCCTCTTTACTTAATATTATACCAAGCAGGATGCCTTGAAATAAATTTGTGCTGCGTTCGGGACACCTCGGATTTGGGATATTTCCCACCACAAACCCGGACATGACATCTAGATGTAGTAACATTAAAGTGATAGTTCACCCCAAAAATCATTTACTCCCCTCTTGTCATTTCAAGCCTGTATGACTCTCTTTCTTCCTCAAAACACGAGGATATTTGGAATATTTATATTTATTGTATGGACACAAATCCAATGCAAGTGAATGGGTGCCAGTTAACAATATTCTTCAAAATATATTTTTGTGTCTTTTGCGGAAGACATTACAAGTATTTATTCATATTAAAAGAGCACAATTATTTCTGGGTTGAGGTGGGAAATAAATCCGATGTGTCTTGAAAGCAGCATTAAATCATGCAAGTATAGATGTTAGAATTAAAAGTATGCAATGCAATCCTTCATTTTTGTTTTGTAAATGAATGCAATTACTGAAAATGCTTACATATAGTATATAGATATAGCATTAGACTATGTCTAATTTCTACTATTTTATTATAATAGTGTATTATATTGTTTCTGGTTTACTGGAGGACCCGGTCAACCCATGTTGACTTTACATTTTATAATATTACACTATATCATATCTTGATCATTTATTCATATATTATATTGTATTGTATTATATTATTATATGCAAGCATCTAGAAACTCCCTTACATGTGACTGCTTTTAAAGGGATTGTGGGAACAGCAGATGTTTTACAGCACCTGATAAACTTCCCCTCTTGTCCACAAGTTATTCATTAACCCTGTGAAGGTTGCAGGTTAACTAAACTAAGCTGGAAACCATAGATCCTATTATAAGCTATTATAAAAATACTTTTGCCGAATCCTTTTGGTAAGTTTCTTAACAAAACGATGGTCATATAGTCGAAAACATTTTACCTTATTTTCATTACAAATAACTAAAAAACATAGTTTAATGAACACATCTCAACAGTAGTTCTTTTAGTAGACTATGGTGCTTCTAGTAGGTGATGGGTTCAATTCTCAGGGCATGCATGCACAGATAAAAAATATAACCTAAATGCACCGTAAGTGGATAAAAGCATATGCAAAATACATAAATGCATACATTGATGTTTTACTGTATTGCTGGCTGACTTGCTTCAACAAATGATTTGATCGGAAGTTCATTTAACCTGTGAACCACTTGTGAATCTTCACAGTTTCTATGCCCGCTGCATGCCCAGACTTGGTGTTTGTTTGGTAATGAATGCTACAGCTGTCTGAGCACATATCAGGTCCTTTACATGCTGTTGATTAACTAACCTGGGAAGCCTTTGGGAACCTGTAGTGACCCACGCTGTATCCGAAGCTTACTTTCAATGGGGCCAGTGAGACGGCCACCGGGCATACTGGCAAAATGGAAAACTGATTTGTGATTGACAGTAATATAGGAAAAGCATCAGTTAGGATTTAGACAGTGGCCGTCTATGGCTGGTGAGTAAAATATTATTACAAACCTAAACTAACAATGGCCTCGCTAACACATTTTATGCATCATGTTTTGTTTGTTTTGTCAGATGCAAATATTTGAACAGTGTTTGGTCATCTCATGCAACTTAAATTGTGTCAGATACAATATGCAAGTGTTATGTAAGACATTTGTGACCCTGGACCACAAACCCAGTCTTAAGTAGCATGTGAATTTTGTAGTAATAGCCAAAAACACACTGTATGGGTCAAAATGATGCCAAAAATCATTAGGATATTAAGTAAAGATCATGTTACATGAAGATATTTTATAAAATCCCCACCGTAAATATATTTTTGTGAGTAATATGCTATGCTAAGGATTTAAAGGCAATTTTCTCAATATTTCGATTTTCTTTGTACCCTCAGATTCCAATAAGTTTTAAATGAAAGTTTTTTGTCCTAACAAATCCATATATTAATATAAAGCTTATTTATTCAGCTTTCATATGATGTAAAAAGCTCAATTTCTAAAAATAGACCCTTAAGACTGGTTTTGCTTTCCAGGGTCACATATAAAGTGAAAATTCTTTAAACTAATGTGATATTAGATGTGGTTAAGCCACTTCATGTGCAGTTAACTAATGTTTAGCTTGCGAATGAGAGATTCTCATGAGAGAGTGCAAAAATGTCATCATTCTTATTTTAGCTTACAGATATCTGCTCACAATTGTAAAAGTCCAATAATCATTTTTTATAAGACTTTGTTTACAGAGGTTTTATATTGTAACACAGTGCTCAAAACTACAATAGAAAACCTGTCAATACAGACCACGTCAATTAAATCTATAAGAATTAAATGAATGATTATACCTTTTTCAAAGTTGCTTCACACACCTTCCAGCCTTCTCCACAGAAACAATAAAAGGACACCAAGTGTTAACCTGAAAGAAAGAAACTCCAGTTGTTGTAAAAATACATGTAGTGTTTCTTGAGAAGCGACACAAAACGCCCCACCTCTCGCATGCACCATTAAATAGTGTTGACACAAGACACTTGACACGTCTGTTTAAAAGAAATGAAGGAAAGAGACCAGTACTGTGACACAGTATGTTAAAGAAAAAGCCATGTCCTCTGAGAGTTTGAGAAGGGTGGAGTTTATTTTGTGTTTGTGCCATTAGATCTACTCGTGGCATTGGCTTGTGGACTATCTGCAGCATTTTTCTTGCTTCTGCTGGCTGGGTTATCGGTCTATCTTCTGTGGAGGAAGAGGCAGACCCAAAGACTTTACCGGGGACTGATACCAACCACCCCCACAATCCCACGATGCACCACTCCGGTGCTCCAGACATCACAGAGTGGCAGATATGGGTAAACAACAGCTGTTGCGTGTCTACCAGTGCCAATTACTACTTTTGTATAAATTGTGTTTTGCTGAAAACACACTAAATCTTTCATTCTCATTGTACTGTACTGTACCTATTGGTGACCTCATTACATTTTCCTGAAAGAAATGCTTCCACGTTTTCTAACCAGCTCAGGTGATGTCCCATTCATTGTGCCTCCTCGATTCAAGAGAGCATCTCAGTTTAAGGAGGAGATCGATGGAAAAGAGGATGCTGGGGAATGGGAACACCACCCTGAACTGCACACTCACCGAGGCTCTTTAACAGGGAGTATGTCAGGATTGGAATAATAAAGGCTCAAAAATGATCAGGAGATTTCATTCATGTCGTTCATGTCTTCTGTCTTTGTCATTCCTCTATACTATAGGTTGGTTTCCTCTTGGTAGCTTAAGACCCGACCTGTACCAGCTCCCGGAGGAGCCCAGCGAGTGGGCCCTACCGAATGGCTCCGCTGTGCGTTTGTGGTTCGCTTTACGGTACCAGGATGAGCGAGAGCAGCTGGTTGTGTCTCTGCTCCGTGCCGCCAACCTGCCCTCACGGTGTCAGGGTAACATTACTCTGGTCAAACTGCAGCTGCTGCCGTCGGATGAACGGCGACATCGGCAGGCCAAGGCGAGACGAAAGGGATGTCATCCGACGTTTAATGACAGCTTTGTGTTTCAGGTTGGGACAAAAACTAAATATTTTTTTGCTTTTAATGTTCAAATGGAGAAGATTTAAATGTTATATTTGTTTTTCCAATTTCTTAAAAAAAATGGTGGCACTCCATAGCTAATGTCGCCATCTACAGCCCATTTCAAGATGGTTTATGAAACTTGCTGTTGACAACCTAGTTTATTTGTTTGTAACAACTAATAAAAATTGGTACATTGTAAAACATTAGTTGCAACTACTATTTTAACGTAATATTATATATTTTTTTAAAGTATTCACTTTAAATGTTACTGTTCCTCAGTTTCTTCAGGTTTACTTTACAATTAAATTCTAATCTATTTATGACACCACAGTATATATTACTGGCAAGGTCTAATCTTCTATAATACATATCTGTCCGGCTTATTACAATATAAATTCTGTAGAAAAAATTAAAACTAAAATAACTTTTTCGTAGCTACTGTTTTTATTTTGGTTATACAAATAAGAGACTAATTCCTTTCATTTAAAGCATTCATGAATTACAACCATTTAAGTTTGGATTGTGCATACATTTAGTGACGATTTAAAGCTTAAGCAATTTCAACATCAACTAAACCACTTGTCAAAATCTAAAACAGTTGAAATAACTTGTAAAGTCAATTTGATTGTACTTAAAGCGACAATACACCCCAAAATAAAGTTCTGTCATCATTTACTTGTCATTTCAAACCTGTATGGCTTTCTTTCTTCTGCAAAACACAAAGAAGATATTTTAAAGAATGTTGCTAACCGACCAATGGTTTTGTGTCTATACAATAGAAGTGAATGTACTGCCATTGTTCGGTTACCAATATTCTTCAAAATATTTAGTTTTTTTTATATTGCAATAGGGTTGAAATGCAAACCTATATGACCAATAAAACTGATTTATATTATGGTAAATATTTTGTATTACACTAAAAACCTGTCCTGCGTCTTGTAACAGGTATCTAACAGCTGTGTGGACCAGTGCTCTTTGCACATGAGTTTGTACACTGTTGAGCAGAAGAAGCATCATCTAATGGGGCAGATTCTGATACCCCTGAGACATTCTGAACTAAAGGAGGCAGCAGGCAAAGTTCAGTGGCAGGATCTGGACAATGAGTGCGATCAAGTAATACTTTAATAAACTCATTTAAGAATCGCTAGAGAGAGTTGTACTGCACATGTGTGTTTATTCCTGCTGTTCTAGCCTTTATCAAAGAATGGCGACATCCAGGTCTCTTTAAACTACAATCCGTCTTTGCATCGCCTCACTGTGGTTGTTCTGAGAGCACGAGGTCTGCAGTGCGGCGGTGATGCTGGTGAGATTATTTTGCTATGACTTAATAAAAATCAAAGGCCAAGGTTTTATGAACTCACCTGTATAACGGGTGGGGCAGGTGTGTGTGTCCAGGTCTCCCTGAAGATACATACTCAGGTGGTGAGGAACAAGTGGACTACCGTGGCCAAAGGCAACAATCCATCTTTTAATGAAAGGCTTACCTTCAGACTTTTACCCATGCAACTAGACACAGCCTGTCTGACCCTTCAACTCCAGCAGCCAATCACAGAGGAGCCAGGTAACTGTCCGTCAATCATTTTTATGGTTTGTAGGGTGACTAATGTTGTGGAGAACCTCTGTGAAGATGCAGAACAACGCAAGCGAGCCATATGCTTTGGTAAACATGCAAAGAATGACATTGCGTCATTTACATCAACCACTATTACCTTATATAAAGTCAAATGTGAATGTTTAAAAAATCAGCTGAATAAAAGTCTAGGGCAGCATTAAAAAGACTGGGGAAAAAAAATACCATTAAAAAACGCAAACACAAAAAGTTGTAATGAAATAAAGCTTAATAGGTTTCTACACTATTTCTCTATTCACTATTTTTCACTATTTGTTACTAGTCAAATAAGCTAATATGTGACCGATGTTCAAGATTTTGTATTAGGATGCTCTTTGGAATGCTCTCAGATCATGCTGGAATAACACGGATCATCAGGTTTTGCACAAACTTGTGGAACACGTGCCAGCTTGATGCTGTTAGGGGTAGATTTTTTCTACAATATTATGCTGCTAATGAAAAAAGTGAATTACTGCAAAACTTAAAAATAGAAGCATATGTACTAATAGTCATAGACTTCACCCCACTTTACATTATAATAGTTGACATATAAAATAGCATTCAGTAAGATTTCTGTTGTTGTATTTTGCAGTGTCGCTGGGGGTGGTGGTCATCGGACCGTTCATGTATGCGAGAGGAAGAGAGCTGGACCACTGGAACGACACGGTCAGCAAACCACAGGAGCTGGTCAGGCAATGGCACGCACTGGGAACGGCTCCCGTATCGACCAACATGCATCAAGTTTAATGCTAGCTGTCCTCTTTCAAAAGAATGCTAGAGGGAAGTGTTATTTTACTCTCACCACTGATGTCAGAAAATGAAGCGGAATTAAAGAAAGCGAAAGCAGAAGTGTTTATTGAGAGCACAAATGTGAGAATGAGGTTTGCTTGCAATTCCAAACATTTGAATTAGAGGATGTTACACAAAGTCACATTAGAATAGTGTACACTTTATTTTATGAATTTTCATTACCAAAAGAGAATTGTATAAAATGATTTTCGATTTGCTACAAATGATTTGTAAACATTTATTATGAACCTTAAGCCCTGTTTGTCATCCGTCTTGTAGCTGCACTGACCCTGAGCACTGGGTCTAGATAATCCACTAGTGTAAGGCCTCTTATGGACTAATCACACAGTTCAGAAAGGCTAGCAGATTGCAGCTTGGCATCTTGCACCTGTTCCCTTATTTTCTATGCCCAGCCAGACTTAAACTCCTCCAACTGCCTGGACACAAAATCTTGTGACTTGGCTCGCGATGCTGACCCCTGATTGGTACCCGTCACCTTTGAGGAATAGGACACTGAATGCCGTCACGTCCTGTTTATTATTGCTTTTTCAGCATTAAAGGTTCCACTCTCTAATACAAAAGGCTGAAATGAGCTCCTTGAATTTTGGGACGTGGTTTACACCAGATCACCTTTTAGGCCACCTCGCTTGTTCAAAAGCACTTCAGCCTCACAAGAGGGTGTGAAACACTGTCGCCCTCAGACTTCGATTCCTCGGCATGTTCTTTACCGAGCATTTGATGACGTTATACAACTTGGGACAGCTTCCCAGGTGGGTTAAGTTCGGTAAGCGGTGCCCAGCCTGGCGCCCGTTGTTGGCGCCCCAAAGCAGTGTGGAGCATCGCTGAAGAACTTCTACGGTCACTGAGTACTGGCCGTTAGTCTGTTTCAGCCTGACCACCGTCACGGCCGAAGAGAAACCGAAGTGCAGAGAGGTGCCGCGGAACACTTGTTCCCCCTCGCTGAAATGTGCCCCCTCATCCCAGGCCAGCGTAGAGCCGTCCTCCTCGCCCATGTTGGCCAGGTTACAGAGGGCCAGCAGGCAGGAGCTCCGCAGCGCTTTATTCCCACTGTGCTGGAGGAGAACCGCCGCGAGACGGGGAACAGCTCCGAGCCTCAGGAATCTCTCCTGCTGCAGGTCTGAAGAATAAAGGCTTCATATTGAGATATAATAATGTTAATATTAATGTATGTCAGTGGTTCTCAACGGGGGGAGGACGTGGCCCACAAGGGGCCTTAGGATGACTAATAACTGAAAATTACACATTGAAATACATTTTAAAACAACTAGAAACCAAGAGATTTCTTGGTATATTTGTCCAATTTTATATTAAATAAATACTTTTCCGCTAAAATATTTTATTGGGTAGAAATTTACAGTTTTTGTGAGCGGGAGGGGGGCCTTTGAATATTGTTTGATACAGTGGGGGGGTCTTCGAGTCAAAAAGGTTGAGAACCCCTGATGTATGTAATACAATTTATTATAGAAAAATGTTTAGAGGAACAGGACAAAGGTTTATTTACTGCTATCATAGCAGATCCTGGCAATGGCCTGGCTCACATGCAGGAGAAGGTCCTGATCTTGACTGAGCAGTAAGGTCACGAGGGCAGACACAATGCCTGTATCAAAGCACTGCTCTTTTACAGGAGCTAAAGATAGACAGAACCAACAGAAATGACAATACAATGATATAATCATACTAAAAGATTTGTTCATAAAGCCATTCATATAGGAGTACAGTGATGATATTAGATTTTAATATTTATCGTACTACAATATTAAGGGTACTGAAAGATAAACATTTTTTGGAAAATAATATTTACTAAAGTTTAAAGCATATCATGGTGGATGTCAAACAAATCATTACATTTTGGACCTTATTTTGGTTATGCTATTGACAGAAATGCAATATCATATACATAACTATGTCTTCACAGTTGTAAAGACCCTACATCAGGAACTGTTATGTTTTTATTACCTTGGCAGAGACTTTAGTCCAAAATGACAGCGCAATTGGGTATAGATTTTTAGTTCATATGTTCGGGGTTCAAACCCATAACCTACAGACATGATGAAATGCTTTCATTACTAGCAAAGTTTCTTAAATGAGTCTCACCAGAGCGCTCTGAAGTATTTTTATCAGGGGCATAGTGGTACCTGTAACAGTTCATGGATCACACCGTGGTTACCTGCCAAACCACTAAATTGCATTACACTACATTAGTTCTTACCATCTCTGGCAAGTTCAGCCACCAGTCTGACTGTGGGAGTGGTTAGTGAACTCTTTCTTCTTAAAATCTGTGCCAGCACGGGCAAAATCCCACTGTCTGCCACCTGCTCAGCGATGCCTTTCTCTAGGGTAGGATTATAGGAAGCATACAAAACAAGACATGTACATCACCCAAGTACAACAAAACAATTGTCTCCAACATGAGCTGAACTATTCCTATCCACTCTAGTCACCTGACTGCTTGTGTTCAAGTAAACAATCTGGCTAATCAGTCCCGTCTCTAACAGACACAAATGCGGATTAGAGCGTCTATGTTTTCAAATCCACACGTATCCTTGACATGCAAATATGGTTTGTTACCTGCGCCTCAACAATTTCCTGCACGCAAGGGGGTTTATTATGCCATAATGACCATCTGACTATACCATATCATATACCGAAAATGAGAATGAGTCCACAGAGCAATATTTTTGGGACAGTTATGTAAGCATTGGCCTATCAGGCATTATACATGTAAAAAACAAGATCACTAATGCAAACCATTTGACAGCACGCATGCATGCTTTAACCATCAAAATCAAAATTCGACAGTCCTAGGTAATAATATCCAATGATATTACCTGTATTGATGCCTATAGCGATTCTATCTAAAGCCAACATGCCATTACAATACACACTAAGCAGCTTTCAGTACTAACGCAATATGCAAGTCTGCATCTAACCATAAGCTGATACTGCTGCACAGAGGTTTTATATAATACATATGAAATCAAATCTGTTCTTAAGGTGTATTTGTGCAGGGACTCACTTCTCTCTATGGCGACAGTCAGCACTGTGTCCAAATACGGCTTCAGTTCCTCCTCGACAAGTTCTGTACTCACACTGAGGGCCTCTATTGCAGCACTCAATGAATCTGAGACAATAAAGTCAGCTTGCTCGTAATGAACATATTTAATCCGTTTGGAAAAAATGAAGTTTTAATATTGTGCTAACAACTAGACCTACAGTACCTGTATGTGTGCCGGGCGGTGGACGACTGGCACCCATCCTGTCCATATGTTGCTATGCGAGGTTGTGATGACCCGTTTACTTTCTCAGCTTCGCTTGCATCCCAGAATATGGCAGTTCAGATTGTATTTGTGTTTTGAAATCTCCATTTTGTAGCTCTGTCCCATGTTCATCCAGCTATAGTGTCCCTCACCTGTATTGAGACGTGTGGATCTGTTTGTGACAGGTGCCCTTTCTCCCTCTCCCTCTCCCTCTCTCCCTCTCCCTCTCCCCCTCTCCCTCTCCCTCTCCCTCTCTCTCTCAGACCTACATCAACACACTTCAAATCCTCTCACCTCGTGCTGGACAGGGCTGACTGGAGGTCCTAGTGTGAACTGCAGTGCTAGTCAAGTGCAGGAGAGAGAGAGAGAGAGAGAGAGAGAGAGAGAGAGAGAGAGAGAGAGAGAGAGAGAGATAAGGAGAGGAGAGGGAGGGAGAGAGAGGGAGAGAGGAGAGAGGAGAGAGAGAGAGAGAGAGAGAGAGAGAGAGAGAGAGATAGAGAGCTCTCTCTCTCTCTCTCTCTCTCTCTCTCTCTCTCTCTCTCTCTCTCTCTCTCTCTCTCTCTCTCTCTCTCTCTAGAGAGAGATCAACACCGGGGAATGGGGTGTGGAAAAGCTGATTTGTGGGAGCACAACAGATTACAAATGCTGTTGAATTGAACAGTATTCATTTGAGCTTATAACCCAAATGATTGAAAACTAAATCATTTAAACTGACCAGGATTGTTATTTTTTGAAGAAAAGGGCTCC
The DNA here is from genome assembly GCA_026939265.1 of Oreonectes daqikongensis. NCBI lineage: Eukaryota > Metazoa > Chordata > Actinopteri > Cypriniformes > Nemacheilidae > Oreonectes > Oreonectes daqikongensis. Next base: position 1,328,453 of record JAOTQM010000125.1, on the reverse strand, counting down.
AAAGTGTGTGGGATGAGCACATTAAAATTCTGTTATCATTCATTCATCCTTATACTCAGTGGTCGAATTGTAAAAAAAAAATCAGGGGGGATTGTGTGGACAAATTTTTGACAATTTGCATTCAAACATTTCTATTATACATAATTATTAAGCGGGATGGTGGTTTTACAGAGGGGATGCTTTTTGTAATTTTCTTCAAATCGAGCCCTGCTTATACTTCTGTTTGTCTCAGTGGTTTGGAGGTCAGTGGAGGCCTGTGTTTCCTACATTTATCAAAATATCTTCTTTAGTGTTCTGCTAAAGACAGAAGTCATACAGGTTTGAATAAATAATTAGCAGGGAGAATAAATAATAAACAAATTTACATTTCTATGTGAGCTAACCCTATAGTTTTGCATTCCTTAAAAAAAGGTTACACTTTATTTTAAGGTGTCCGTGTTACAGTGTACTTTTACATTTAAGTACTGAGTAATAATAATTAACTACATGTACTTACTATAGGGTTAGGATGAGGGTGTGGTTTTAGGTTAGTTGCTTGTAATTATGCCTAATTTATAATAAATACTACAGTAAGTACATGTAACGAGGGCACCGTAAAATAAAGTGTTACCAAAAAGAATATATACACGGTTTAAAAAAAGTAATGCTTTAATACGAGCTTATGATGAGCAGTCTGCACATCTTACTGAGTACAAGCTACAGTTGTTCAAAAACACTACACAACAGACATAAAATGGAAATAAATAGTCTGAAAACTAAAAAAAAGGTCAAATCGAGAAGATATGTTATTTAAACTAAATTGCTTTGATTGTAAAATTAAGTACAGATTAAAAACAATTCTTCAATGAAATATAGCTGAAACTTTTATGATTCATTTTAATATAATAAAACATAGTGCTCTGAAAGTGTAGTTTCCATGCTACTTTAATAGCATACAGTGTGTGTGTGTGTGTGTGTGTGTGTGTGTGTGTGTGTGTGTGTGTGTGTGTGTGTGTACGTTTGTTCTTTACAACAAAACAAAAGTTCAATGATTGGTTGATACAGTTTAACTCAAAACAACATGTTAAGAAAAATGATGTTCTACACACGAACATCTCACATTACTTCCTGATTGACCAAACTGAAGGAAAAAAGTATTCACTCTAACATTATAAAACTAAACTTTTCTGTGAAAAATTTTTGCACTCAGACTTCACAGTGTCTCTTTGTGCCCCACGGCACGTGATATTAAGCAAGACCCGCATTGGTGGCGTTGAGTCCGCTAGAAATGGTTTCGTATCCCACAGAGACCAGCGTTAAGACGCTGCTCTCCATCTCTGTAGACTGTTGAACTTCTGGAACGGCAGAATCCAGACGCATCTGTTTTCCTTTCTTTCGACCGCGTTTACCTTTGTCTTTAGGTTTGCCATCTTCCGTGGCAGCTTTGGGCTTACGGTTGCGTTTCCTGATCCTTCTCGACGGAGGTTCGGGTTTGGGGTCTGTGTTCCCTGAGAGGATTCGGATTTGTCTGTCGATGACGGTGTCGATGATGTCAAGAGCCACGTCCATCATGCCGTTACCGAGGCCGTGCGTAACGTTGGAGAACAGGCGGCTGTTCACGGGTTCATTGAAAAGCTTCCGCATCTCCTCAAGATAGTTCCTGTTTGATGGTGAGATACAACCAGAACAAACAGTTTGAATCGAAACATTTCTCCAGTTAGTTATTTGGTTTGGAGTCTTACTCAGATTTTACAGTAAAAATACACTATACTGGGTAAAAGCATTAAGTATTATAGCATTACCTTGTTTCGATGATTTTTGACCAGTGTTGCACCTGGTTTGTTTCAGGAAGCAACTGTTTTGCCATGTTTTCGTAATCTACATACTGCAGCGCAAAGTCCTTCATGTCTTTGCAAAGGGCCGCTGTGTCACCTGAAAGAAATCACACAACTCACCATGAAATTTCAGTGGAAGTTAAAGCTAAAAACAAGAGTTTAAATTTCATAGTCGTACCTTCGGTTAGTTTAGAAAAGGAGCTGGACACAGCCGTGTTGGTGCTCGGTGACAGACCGAAGACATTGAGGGACTCCAGCAGGGTCTTCTTACTAGCTGGACCTCGGCTAACTCTCGTGTAGGCGGCCAGAGACCGCAGCGACATCTTCTCAGGTGGTTCCAATCTCCTTTTCACCTCCTCGTAATGGATGTGGTACTTGCGGGCCTTTGAGCTTTTCATGTTCGGGTCCAGCAGGGAGGCTACTTCCGCAAAAGGGACCTGCACCGAGTTCACTGCACTGTCCTGGGAAGTTGGTGCACTTTGGCCTTCTGATGGATCCTGTAATGTTACATGGCCTTGTGTTGAAATGTGTGCTTCCACATGGCCTTGAACTTGCTGAGGATGTAGATGCATCCCTGGCTGGATGTGAGACTGAGTCTGAATGTGTGACGGCGCTTGGATGTGCGAAGGAATAGCATGTTGCATGGCCTGACAGGAGACTTCTTGAGGTACCATGTGGTGCGTGATGATCTGCGTGATGTTCGGAGGCTGCGGTTGAGGCTGATACATGGATATAATGGGGTTGCTGACAGTGACACGGACGAGATCAGCGTTCTGGGGAACGGCAGACATGTGCATACCTGTAGACGGATCCATTTTCCCTTCCCACAGGTTAAATGATGATCAGCTTTTGAAGTAATTTTAATATCTGAGAAATCAATAACCATTTAAAAATACAGTTAAAATTGATATAAAACGTGTGTGTATATATTAAATACATTTGATATGATTTAAAATAAATTAATATTTTACAATATTATAAAAGTCAACATTGTGTTAATCACGTGTTTTAAATTCATTTAATTTAACTAGGTTTTCTGTGTAGTGACGTACACAGATCAAATGTGCACCATAGGACCAGGAACACGTATTAAACAAATAAATAAATAATCATAAACATACATGATTCATTATTAAATAAAGCATTTTGATTGCAGGTTATTATATTTAATTATTATAAGTCAACTGTCATATATTTTAAATGAATTAAATACACGATATTTTGATGTTGACATCTTTCACATTTTCGATATAATAAAGGTGAGAGCTCATGACGTCACGTTCTGGAGCGCATCACGGACAGCGGCTGAACTTCAGAGCGCGTGCATGTGAGCGCGCGACGGTATGTTGTTTCCACACATTAAAACCAAGCACACATATTAAACAACAGGGTTTTAGAATATGCAAAAATTAGAAAATGTGACTATGTGATATAATGTTGCGTTTATTCCAGTTATGGATAAGTCATTAACTCAGAAATCCGATTCCATAAGTCAGTGTTGACTTTGAGAGAAGATAATCTTGTTTTGGTGTTTAGTAGGGAAGGCCAAAGCCACCATCATGTTTGAAACGTGATATTCCACCGTTTCGTGTGCCCAAAAGCGTCCAAACGTCCGTTTCATTCGGACTCTTCTGGCTACGAGCGCAAACCTCGATTCAGACACAAGTTGCTGACAGTATTCTTACTTACCGCTCTACAGTCAAAGTCGTTTTTAAACCTCACTGATCCTAGAACAGTCCATGGCGAACCGATCGAAGGTCCCCTTCTTCCCCGATCCCGTTTCAGCGGGTTGCAAATCAGCAGACGATGCACAGGGGCCATAGTTGCAGAAGCTCGTAAGTTCATTGGCCGATGTCGTTGTCCATCATGCTCCTTGATAGCTCTCATTCGGCGAGCCCTGTGTCAATAATGATACGTCAGCGTATACGGGCGGAATATCCGGAGCTAAAATGGTGTACGTGAACAAAGATAAATCGCGCACGAAAGAACACAATTTTTGTTGTCTCAGTGTTGTACCTTATAATGTTTTGAATAAAAGTCATGCGGTATACTTTGTTTGCGTTTGTTGTATTTAAAGTAGCCATGCACGTATAATTTGTATTTATTATTTGTCACATTTACATGAAAAATGCCAGTGTTCATTAGGTTGCCTCTCTGCACCCATTTTCTTAACAATATATATATATATTTCTATCGGTATTATTATCGGACATCCAAAAACGTAGAAACTGGGGTTTATCCTGCTAATTACTGCATGTGGCCACTAGATGGCAGTGTTTCTCTTAAACGAATCACTACGTCTAATGATCTCATTATCACCACAGCGGTGCTGTCCATCCCAAAGCTGGAATGTTTGTTTGCCCTCGTCGAACAATTACTCTTAAGTGTTGGTTATTAAATCCAAAGTTAATATCTAGATAATCTTTCCAGTTGAAGGGATAGTTACAAAAAACCAGTGTAAGCAGTTGTTAGGCGGGCATCCTTTGTTCTGGTCTCCTGACACATAAAATTCATATTTCTGCCCATTATCTATTGGTCAAGGGTGAAGCGTCAGCACATGAGACTCGAGGGGACTGTAGAGGATAGAAGTGGAGAGTCAAATGTAATTTGTGCCGGAAAAGCATAAATATTTCCTTCTTCAGCAACCTCTGAATCAGACATGTCAGGTCAGATTGACAGAAAAAACCAAGGATTCATATACTTTCGGCATTATATTTAAATAAGAAGCCAGACGTCTTACTCATTTCACATGAATCAAATGAATGCTTTTCGCAGTTTTGAAAGAACAGGGTTTTGTGGGATTTTTTCAAGTCATTGTTTGATCTGCAGACATGGGGAATGAATAAACACAAAGAATAGATTCAAAGTGCGCTGCAAGAATAGCAATTGAACAGCACAGCAGATTACCCGTTCCTGTTTTTTACCTGAATAAAGGACAATTATACCTGCACAGAGGTTATTTAACTGATATTAAAGTGAAGCCCTGGAGGTGACACATATTAGATTGGTTTTTATTTATAAACTTCTGTATTGCAGAACGTCTACGTTAATAATGTTGTTGATGAGAACCTCCATTAACATAAAAATGACTCTGTCTTCGACAGCACGCTCCACTTCAAACGCTATCTCACACCAGCATCCATAGTGCCCATGGCAGTCGATGCTAAACGCTCTTCTGTTGTCCCGATGCCAAGCTCCGGGGAAGAGATACGGATAGCGGAAGGTCTAAAAGATTTGTATTTATCTTAAAATATTCAAAGGAAGTCTAAATTGGAAATGCAATTTATAATGTAGATGCACGCAAGGTTTGCGTACGCTTATGTCCCATTGTGTATGTGTGACAGTTCAATTAACATGCTAAATGTGATAGACGCTAAACGTAACAGAGGTTTTTTATAGAGTATATCCAAAAATAGCTCTGAAATAGGAATGCTAGACGATCGGTGTGCCATATTAGTAATGTCTACAATAGCTCATCCTTTGGGTGGCCTTATGGTCCACGCATCACCTTTAATGGCCGCCAGTCTTTAATATCAGTTGACAGCATGTGCAGAGGAAAAAAGAGGCCGGATCCTTTCTTCGTTCTTATCTGTTTCCATACCAACTGTCTTGGGTGGGGATAGGCTGCAGCGGAGGGGGTTAATGGAACCAAGAAGTGATGCCTGTAGGTAAAGACAGTTATGATAGACAGCGCCATCAAATCTTGTGTTTGCTGCTGAGATAAAACACACTTTTTGTGCTTTTACTGTCATTTCTAGACTGGACCGCTTTCGGGTTATTGCCCCCTCCACCCCCCTTTAATGACCTAATTTTACAGAGAGCACAATTGTCTTTTAAAAACCCTTAAATGTGCTGTGAGAGTTGGTGGTACTGCTGGCAATTTAACCATTGTGTTGCCATGACAACGCAGCATCCATCAAAGCAGCACACTAGTAAAATTCTTGTTTCTCCCATTAAAACCGCAGTTCATCATGAAGCGGCATAGGCATAACGTGACTGTAAAACACATCGGCGCCGGTGATCAGGTCATGAATGTAGTGGGAGTTTGAGAGATTTGAGAGGCTAATGTATGCATGCTTGTGTGGGTGAGATGTCTCTGTGGGTGACTTTCCATGGCATCAACAGAAGGTCACTCATACTGGGCTCCCCAGCTGTAGCTTTATTATTATGAGCAAACGTACGTGCACCAGCTAAACCTGTTATGCTCTGCTCAGTTTCTTTTTATTGTAAGTAATTGAACTCTCTTATACCGTCCCATAAACATTAAGGGTGACCGTTTAATCAAAGATATTGTGAATGCCTTCAGTGTGAAGGACTTTAGATTAGGTATTTTATTATGATTTGATTTTGTTGTGAGAAACATTGCACAAATACTGTATTTTAAAGGTCCCGTGAAATATAGCAGCATCTAGTGGTGAGGTTGAGAATTACAACCAACGCCTCACTCAACCACTTATACCCCCCTTTCGAAGCACTACGGTAGCTGACACGGGACAAAGTCGTCACACATCATCACATTTTCGCTTGTTTGCTGGAGGAGATAACATATTTACGAAACACGTTCTGTAGAGCAGTTTGTCTGTTAGGGATACTGTAGAAACAACATGGCGAATTTCATGTTCCAAGGGGACCCGTGGTGTCATTGCATTTCTGTAGATCCTTCTTAATATTACACAGTACACCTTGCAGTTACGTAAATGTTTTTTTTAATATCGTGGTGTTTTTTGCAGTGGTTGGTGTGTTGTTGAACTTTTTTGTGTGAGCAAAAGATTTTCTTGTTCCTGTCTTTTTAACACCCACACAGAGACTCTTTTCCTAAACTCTTCTACGAGTTTATAGTGTTGATTTTTCTCACAATCCCTTCAGGTCTTTTAGGATAACACAAACCTTACATTTACCTCTAAACTCTTTAAAATAAAGCTTCCTACAGTGTTCTTTGTCTGACCATGGTTCCATAAAGAACCTTTAAAATTCACAGAACCTTTTTTTTGTAAAAAGGTGGGAAATAAATGGTTCTGTTTGGGGAAACAGAAATGGTTCTTCATGGCATCACTGTAAAGAACCCTTTATTTTTAAGAGTGTGCTGTTGTGTTCTTAACAAATATGTATTGAGAGCAATCACGCTTTTAATTTAGAGAGCAATGAGACAATTCAAAAACTTCATTATTTTTGTATTAAATACTCATAAAAATCTCATTAAGTAATTCAATAATGTGACTGGAGGTTATTAATTGAAATAAATGAAAGTTTAATTCAGTTCAGCGTTATTTATATTGCACTTGTAACAATGGTCTAAAAGTAGTTTAAGGACTAAAACTTTAGTCAGGAGCAGGCAGCAGTTTTTTTTATGCATCTGATGAAGAACAGTTGAAATGAAATGAAATCCCATTTGTCTCTGTATTAGGCCTACTCTTTAAAAAGCATTAAAGAGTCAAAGTCCTGTGTTTTTAATTAATCCGAAATCCCAGCCGATCAGAGAACACTCAGCCTTCCCGGAAAATCTGCACTGTTAACAATTCCCCTATCCTTCAATACCAGCCCCCTGCATTACATCCAATGCTATCAAGTTTTCTGCTTATTACCTCATTATGATGTTTCTTATCATCCAATAGTTTCCTTTGGATGGTCATGTGTTCCCGCATTCACCTGTGAGACACATCACTGCATTTTTGCAACTTAATAATTTTAACAATGTAAAATTGTAAATAATCCCAACTCATGTGTGACTTCAAATTTTATTTCATTTAATTAGTTTGTATTCATATTTTAATTATAAACAATATACATTGATGTCTTTTATGTTAAAGATTTTGTTTAATAATGTTTATTTGTTAAGTTTTTAGGTTAAGTGTTGACATTGATTTTTGAAAAGGTCATATGTAATGAACTCAATATCTCCCATTTCAGCTTTTTTATGGTTGTTATCTGTATATTTACACAATATAAATTAAAGAAATATAGAAACTATATAGAAATACAAAACTGCCTCCATATGGCCTTAAACTTGATCGTCACTATTTTCTTTTTTACAATTTATTTCAGTTCAAGCTAAATAGATTATAGGCTCAACACAACACTTCCGTTGAATATGATGTATTATATTAAAGGCCATATATGTCAAAGAAGCCTACATTTTAACTTGATTATTTGATTTGTTTACTATATATTTTATAGGAAAAATTCTTATTTATACATTTTATTGTTGCAACCATTCGTATCGACATATATTTACATGATTGTTTTTGTGTGTTAATTAATGTATTATTGTTTGTATTGTGAGATCTGCACCAGGCAGCAGTGACGCCCAGTCTGTTGGAGGTTCACGAGTGCGCGAGCGCATGGAGACGCGCGTGGGTCTCTTCTAGGGGTGTGTGTGCATCACATCACTTCACTACAACACCGATCAGACATCACACATCAACCCACGGCAGGTCACGGAGGAGCAGTACATCACTCGCCGTGAAAACCGACGCGTTTGAACAGCATTCACACGATCGCGCCATTCAAGCGCTCGTTCCCAAACACAACCCGGTCCGGAGTCCTGCATGACAGAAGTGGCTTTTAACACCGGACAATGACACTGAGCCAGAGCCGGAGATAGGAATGGATGCGAGAGTGTGCAGGATGCTCGTCCTGGTCGGTGTGTTTGCTCTGTGGCTGCCGGTGATCGCGGAGGTAAGACGCGCCTTTGGGGCAAATACACGCGCCCTTCTCCCGTGAGAAAATAGGTGTATGATGTCCACAAAGGACATTGCGTTAGTATGATCTTATTTCGATGGGTTTGAATAGGTAACAAATGCCGCATGATTGTGAAGTGTGATTTTTCAGGCAGTGTTAGTGCATTATCTTATATCTGTCATTGTGCAATAAAACGCTCACATGACGTTAAGTGGATTCAGGCAAAGCCACCTCCCTCTATTAAAGGATGTGACATGCCCTGCTGTGAAAAGGAAATGTCGTTTAAATGGTACAAATGGGAAATTGCATTCATACAAGAAGCCTTGTTTCTGTTGTGTATACATTTAATAGCAATTTGTATTGTTTTATCGTTACCTCTTTCTTATCAAATCCGAATGCATGGATATCAGAACCTGCTCACCATTAGGATGGCATTTCCAAAGAAACATTGACCCAGATTTGCTGTAATGATTGTGCTAGAACAAATCATTGAAACTGTTGTGAAAGAGAATTTAATATCAGGAACGTGGTGAATGCTGTTTTTTAAAGCATTTACAGTATCATGGAAGCAACAACAAACTCATCTCAAGGAAAACAAAGAAAGACAGTTTCATCTGTTATGCATGTAGTATTATAATAATAATAATATGTGCTCAGTAGCTTCCAAATGGCTTAGATTTGTTCATACTTTAAGAAAAAATGAAATAGACATCAACGTTATTCAACAGATAATTGTACCTTCATCTTAGTTCTGATCTGGAGTACTTTAACATCTGTTATGGTGGCGAAACAGCAGCATTATGGGACAGAATTAATTAGCAGCGTGCCCGCCGTGCCCCATTACAAATTTTATGCTTCTCATCATTACAGAATTGTATAATTTTATTGCACCACCAAATCTGTTGATGTGTCTCTTGTTTGATCTGATATATCTACATTCATTTTAGATTTCCTTTACAAATGATGTACAGAGCAGCGGTAGGCGATCACAACACACTGTGTGTTTAAGTCAAGTGCCACAGGCTCTAGATATCTCCAAGGTTGTTGTGCGCTGTCTTCCGTTTGCAGCTGCCAGTAAGACCCACCTGGTCATATGTTCACTCATCTGTGTTATACAAGAGAGCAGCTTCATTACCGGTTTGTTCTTTGTACAGAATTAAAAATGCATCATCACAGATGGTAATGGAAAGCCATTCAATGTTTTTTCTGAAGGTTTGCTCTTTTAAGCCACAGATAAGTGTCAGTCCGTCCTCTTGTGGTGCTCTGGAATGAGAGTGACAGATGCAATTACGGCCGTAACTGACCGGAGTGTGTTGATATGAGCACAAATATTAGAACGAGTAACTGGGGCTTGTTATCTGTAATGTGGTTAACCTGGAGGTGCTTTGCTTGTGGTGCTGTTCCCAGAGCAGTTTATTGCTTGTAAAATAATAAAGTCAGTGCTGTGGGATGTTTACAGACATATGTGTAGTTCATTGTTTTGAAAATCCAGACCCGGATTTATATACGTGGTCTACTGTAAGGTAGTTGTAGGTTTAGTTCCCTGACAAATATAAACTATTGATGACAAAGTCAAAACATAGTTCTGTTTGACTAGCGTCCAGATTAGCTTGGTTCAACCTTTAAATATATATAGCAGTGCTTAACAAAATCTCGTAACTATTTAGTCAGGTGGTTAACACCTATGAATTGTATGATTTTCTTTACACTTTAGTACGATCTGCTTTCGTCACAGGTTTAGGGGCGGAGCTTCATTCTTGCCATTAATAATCATACGTTTTGTAGGAATTGTGTCGAAATTACGAAGACTTTTACCTGTGCGATTAAGTTGTAAATGTTTTTCTATGAATTAATAATATGTATATATATATATATATATATATATATATATAATTTGGGAGAAATATTGTTAGTAGTTCACAGAATGAAAGAAAATGATCATTTTACACATACCTATATGAAAACTTAAAATGAAATAAAAAATTCATTTGAAATATTTTTTTTCAGCGACTGTATACAATTACATTTAAGCATTTGGCAGACAACTTACATTGCATTATACAGTATACATTTGTTTCTGAGTATGTGCAATCCCAGGGATCGAACCCATGACCTTGACATTGCTGGCGCCATGCCACTGGGCTACAGGAAAGCTGTATACTTTTTTGTTTTATATATGTTGTTTGTTTTTTGTACATGTTGGTTATTTGTACATGACCTAAAATTAACGTATCGATGCTATCCTTCTGAAACCTCGTATCACCATATTTTGTTATTTAAATTTTTGCCATAAATCATTATTATTAGTCACCCTCTATGTTTGTCACTGAGTTTTGCAAATATCGAACAAACAAAAAGTATTAAAAAGTTAATAGGATACATAGATACATAGAAGTAATGTATTACTTAGATTATACTAATTATTAGATTATGCTAACTAATAGCTATAAATTGGAACCCTATTGTAAAGTATTACTGAATATTTAATACACTAGTCTGAAAAATACTGTTGCTTTTCATTCCCATGCAGCGTTGGGTCAAAAAGTGTCAAACCCAACCTTTAGGTTGTAATTTAATCTATGGTGGGTTGTTTCAACCCAAAACGCTGGCTTGTTTTAGTCCATTGTTGGGTCAAATATATACCATTTGATTTTCATTTAGCCCAACGGTTGGGTTCATCCCTTTTAAACCCAACACTGGGTTGAAAATACCCCTTTATTTGTTAAAGTGCAGACTACTTCGATACCAATACGTGAAATGTTTCAAACGTCAGACGCCTCAGTGATGAACGCCCGGTCAAATAGTTTTGATTACATGCTTCACGGTCTTACCGGCACTAAATCACTTGGGAGAGTCCGATTGCTTCTGGAAAACTCTGCCACAAACCTGAGTTACAGCGGTTGTCCTGCCTTCCTAAAAGGCACTCGTTGCATTTCAAATCACAGGAACAGATTTCCTCTCTTATTCCCGACACAATAAAGCTTTATCAGCAACTTCACATTTTTAAGGTGTACTCAACCATGACAGCAGGCAAAATTTCGCCTCAATGCTTTAAATACCCAGTGTCAGATTCGGTCAATAATATGCTATAAGCTCGATTTTCAGCTATAACGGCTTGCGCTATTATGAATCAGAGCTAAGAACCTTGGAAATTACAGTCGGGAAAGCGCTTGCAGAGTCATCCAAAGTCTTTTTACAGCTGTTGTGTTACATTTTGTGTGCAGTGAATCTGTCTTTTCTGTCAAATGACCTTTAGTGAAATGATTATTTTACCCATTGGTTCAACTTTTTTTATCTCCTCCACAGAGAGACAGCTACTTTGAAAGATTTAAGTACTAAACTCATCTGCTAATTGCCCTTGAGTCGCAGTGCAGTGAAAGTAAGCATGCGAATCAAACGTCTGATGGTAAACGTTGAAAGATATTATCTCCGTTCCCTGTAACGCTGTCAGGAATGACTCTCACAGTTTCCTCCGAGCCAGGAAAGAAGCGTAGGCAGATACAGAGCGTACCTCTGTTCAAATGTGTGTCACGTCTAAGACGATAAAACTTTTCTAGAAAAACAGACACTTTATTGCGTCGAACAAATGATTTCATAATTCTGTCAGCTTCTTACATTTGAACTCTGTTCCCTTTTGTCTCTGCAGTTGAATGGAGATGACAGCTATCTGAATGCTGTGCAGAATACAGGTGAGTCCTTTCCTTGTAAAGATGAAAATACACTTAAGGGACCATTCCTCAGATTTCTAGCATAATGAGACTCTTTGGAGAAAAGTTTTGAGTAGCATGAAATATATTTAATGAAAATGTTTGAGGCACCTTTTCACTTAAAGTGATAGTTCACCCAAAAATGAAAATTCTGTCATTATTTACTTATTTAAAAAAGTGCATGTGGAATTAAAAAACACTGTTTGTTTTGTTACATCCCTCTATATCTCATTCGGCTCAGGCCGTGTTATTAATGAGCCGCGGAAGATGGATTTCTGATGGCTTGTTTTATATAAATCATTCATCAATTTTCCCCAGAGCTCCAAAATATGACATTTACTCTACAATCACTGCTGTGCGCCGCTCGCTCGATATCGCCAGTGTGACTGGTTAATAAGGGCACGCGCCCTGTGATGGTGTCCCGTCATTTTGCGGTCTGTCAGATTTTCTTCTCATCTCTTTCTCATACACTTCGACAGCGTGAAATTTCCCAGTACCAATTCCAGAGTGCTAATGACTCGGAGCGCTTTGATGTCGCTGCATCAGGACAGATAAACAGCCCAGCACGACCCAGCCAATCGGACGGCCTTATGGGGCTGAGAATGAGTTTAGATCGAGCGATTCATTTGTGTCTTGGTTTTCTCATCTCAGTGAGAATATGAACTGTGCCAGTAGCATCCCTCATACATCAAAAGAAATGGGTCAATCGAAGATTGTATAGTTGATTTAGTTTGTTGTGTGTTTTTGATGTGTTGGGTAGATCTTGCTAACATTGGTTGTTGAATATGCTGGGTCTAAATATGAGAGTTTGGATGTGCTTGTTTGGTGTTACTCTATATGTTTTTGCAATATTAAGAAATGTATGTGTTGACGATAAAAAAAAAACTTGATGTGGCATTGCAATACCCAGGTCTCTATTATATTCTGCTCCAAAAATAAAGTCTTGGGTCTCGTCTCCAAAATACAGTACAATAAGTTTTTGTACTGTACTGTTGGATACGAGTTGTTTTGCTATTTCATCATCTTCCAGGCGAGAGAAAGCATCCCATCACAGAAAGGTAATAGCACTTCTTCCCAGCAAGCTCCTCTATTTGAGATATCATTCATGTCATGCAAACAAGATCTTCACTTCTTACGCTTACATGTTAATCTCCAATATTTTAGGTTTTAAAAGGTGTTTAAATCTCTACTGTATATGAATAGTTATAGTGATTAAAACATACAGTATTCAGTTGTGGTGAAGCTTTGTACATGAAGCAGTTGCCAACACTATAATAGATAGTCCTCAATTATTTCTATTTGTTTAAACTCTCATGCCAATGTGAACGGCCTAATGCGATCACGTCGCCTCCTGTCACCTATTGGTGCCACACCGCGCATCTGCTCTCACACTCGCTTAACACGCCACAGCACGTTGTGTGAACCGTATCAAATATTCATTGTGGTGGTGAAATGGATTATACCGGGAGAGAGAATAAGCTCTCCTATGGCGCAGAGCTGAGAGCGCGTGTGTCCAAGAACGGCATACGGACGCTTTGCGTAAATGACTTGATTTCCACTTCCATTAGCTCGGATCAGCACAGAGGGTGCCAGCGGCTGAAGGGGAATGAATCCAATGAGCTATAAAACAGTGCATAGGAGTTTTAGTTTGGCTAGGATAGATGCTGTCATAAAAGATGCTGGGTTATTTTCAAACCATGGGTCAAAAAGGACAAACCCAACTGTTGGGTTGAATTGAATTGAATTAAAATGTCCATATTTGCCCCAACCAGGTTTGAAAATAACCAAGCTTTTTTTAAGTTGTGTAAAAGGTGCAAAGTGGTTTTACAGTAAATACATTAGGAAATGCAGTATATAAAATTTGTGTAGAATTAGAAATAGAAATATAGAATGGCAACAAAGAAATCATAGAAAACAAGACAATTATGAAATATATAGAACACATGATATCAAAGAATACACTGTGTTATTCTATTTTTTAATTGTAAAACAATTTTTTCCTGATTATTAAAACTAATATTGTGTCATAAAGCTTAGATTATAGATATAGATAGATTGTGTTGACCAATGACATACTGGTGGTCTCTTGTTTTGGACTATGTACATCCTCCAATATGATAGTTGACTTATAAGGTCATATTTTTTCATTTTTTTAGAATACAGCATCAAAACATGGCAAAAAAGATCTCTCCTCCTCTCCCTTCTGTGATCCCTGCCGGTCTTTGGTATCTCAAACAGCTTTGATGTTTCATCCCCCACCTTACACATCAAATCTGCATGTGTTTGCTTCAGAATGGAGGAAAATGTCAGAATAAAAACATCTTACTGGAATAGTGACATTGATGATGTTTCAAGAAATGGCTTGATATGAATTAAGAATGCGTTCCTTTTATTGAATTCATTGTTAACAGATTTATGCGTTTTTTTGAGAAAACCCCCGAAGAATGATTCAGAGACATTACAAAACGTCATTTATAATTTAGTCAATGCATTGTTTGTTTCTATCTTTTAACATGAGCCTGTCATTGGCCTACGTGCCACAGCGTATCCCACCATTTGCTCATTATTATTGAGACATGTCGTGTTAAAAAGGGCATCTCGGGACACCTGCGTTCTGTGCCATTCTGTTCAGTTTTGTTCAGCTGTTGAACACAGCAGCACGTCCTGTTTGGATGGCTCCGTTCCCATTCTCTGCTGTCTGGCAAGACTCATTTTGTATAGTATCATATGTGTCAGAGGTCTGCTTAAACGCGTTGATTTTCTTTAGCTTACCACCCTTCCCCCACTGTGTCTTTCGGTCATTAACACCTGGGCATCAGCCATTTTTCTTGCATCGTAATGGAATGGGATCGAAATCTCTCAAACATGCTGAGTAAGCACGGCTGACTCCCCATGCAGGTCCTAATGCCCCGATGCTTCTGGTTTACATTCTTTTATTACCTGACCTTCTTTTCAGCTTCTCTGTGCTTCTTTCTGTCTCTCTAGATTTGCAGTCACACAGGAGGAGCATTTTTTGTCTCTCCTTTTGAAAACAAGAATTCAAATATAATTTATATTAGCTTTAAAAATGAACGTGTGCTGTTTTGCTGCCACTAGTGGCATAAAATGGAAAGCAACAGATAAATCACAAAAATGTAATTATATTTGTTTTGTAGAACAGTGTGACTTGAGACTTGTTTTCCTGCTGCAAACAATTTTTTTATATATAAAAGAATTGATATACTAAAGAATTCTTTGGTAAGATGATGTTTAGATTAGTGATGCACCCATAGGATTTTATTTGATCAATTTTGATATACGGTACATATAGATGGTTTCAAAGCAACAACATAACAAACGTAACTTCCGGTACACATAGAGTCCCTGCAGATTATTTCTGATAACAAGCAAAAGAAATAACAAGTAAATGACATTTGCTAGAAGGTTAAAAGTTTGTCTAGTCAGTATTATTTTGGGTTGCAGTTAAAGAACCGTTACTTGGTTAAAGTTACACGACCCATTCAACAATTATTGTACAGTAGAATATTAATATAAATGAATATAAATTAAATTAAATATAAATTGTTATATTATTATCCATTGGCTATACCAATCCACAAACACAGAGCGTATAGGTTAACTTTGGGCCAGGCGCGTACGTCCGATGGAACCATCTATAGCTCAGTTGAATGTGAGCTCACAAATAAATTTTCTGATTTCATATGGACACCCTTCTATTTTCATTATTTATAGTTGACAATTTTATCTGTATTTCACCCAAAAAACTAAACAAATATATATAGATATACTATATTTAACAGGGAAAACTTTATTCACCCAATGTTTTGTTCCAGACACTTCATCGACAGCATTATACCGTTTCCCACCCACACATCTTCATGCATCCAATTAAAGAGAAACGCTGTGAACGATTTCCCTGAGGTTGGCACAACTCTCTCTGAGAGAACTCTCAGTCATTTTGTTTAATATGTCTAATTCAGCTCTGCCCTCATTGCAGTGAGTCTGGAGATGGAGACATTAATCTCTTCTGCCTCTCTGTACACACACACACACACACACACACACACACACACACTGTTCCTCCTCAATATATATTTTTCTGATATCACTTAAATGCAGACGGCCTGGCCCAGAAATTGCACCAGCATGTGTACGCAGACAAAGAAGACTGCCGACGACATGCTTAACAGTCTGTTCTTTCAAGCGTCTGTGATTGATTTTCAAATGGAAGGACCCTTGATTTCCAACGTGCGTTTTAGTGACAAGCCGTGTGAATGACATCTCGCTGAGTCACGTAGTTGTGGATTCTGGGATTGAGGGTTAGCGGAGGATTAGTGGAGGTTGGAGATCACAGTCTTCTCATCCATCACGAACTGTCTTGCCTGCGTGCTCCAACTCCAAACAAAGTTCCTCGGAAATTGCAGACAAACATGGAAAATGTGCTGACATGTTTTGGACTTTCGCATAGACTTCTGGAAGGCTTTTTGTGCAGTGCCTGCAGTCTTTCACAGTCCATATGGACCTCACCATCTACAAGTCTTCAAGAGGGCTTCTAACAGTCGTACTTTCCCTAGTTCTGCTCGCACCCCTGCAGTGTGTGCAGTCATCCGACGGGAGATGCATTTGTTTCCTGATTAGCACAGCACTAAACTCAAGTGCTCATCGCCCCTTAGCAAAATAAAGTTATGTTCGAACTGAACTTTAGAACGGCACTACTGATAATCTATTGGAGCCATTATCTAGCCATGCATGTGTTCTGTTCCAATGTTCAAATGCAATTTGATCCTCTTTGGCGCAGGGCTGCAAAACCAAAATCGAGTTAACACAATTGAGTTCTGGAGAAGGACCAGCCGTGATTTCCGATCTGGCTATGCTACCTACATGGCTCTCTTTGACAAAAAGTTAAATGCACTCTTATTTGTAAGATGCTTTAGATAAAAGCGTATGCTAAATGAATAGTGTAAATGTATTGTCAAGCCATACAGAACATACACTTTGCAAAATTAATGAATTATTCATTTTATTGTCTCATTATTAATTTAATTTCTTTTCTGTTTTATTATTTTCACTTTAGTCTGTGCATTACTTTGTTCTAATCATATGCAACAAGAATTGCTTGCTATTTCTTTGATATAAGTCTGAGTTTTTCCTTAAAGTGATAGTTTGCCCAAAATGTAGAATCTGTGTAATCTGCAGAACACAAAAGAAGATATTTTGAAGAATGTTGGTAACTGAACAGCGGCGGTACACATTGACTTACATGGATTGTGTCCATACAATAGGAGTGAATTGGTACTGGCATTGTTTGGTTACCAACATTTTTCAAAATATCTTCTTTTGTGTTCTACAGAAGAAAGAGTCACATACAGTTTTTTTTTAGTGAATTATCCCTTGAACATTTAGAAGCCATTTGTTTGGTTTAACATGAGATGCAAGTTTACAACACTTGTATCTTTATATCCTGGAAGGGGTGGCAGAGCTCTTTCTTGTCAGACTCAAGTAGGGCAGGTCAGCGAGAGTTCGGCTCTGTGCTGCCCCATGGCTGCACTTGGCTTTTCATCACCTGCTTAGAAAAAAGGCATGTCTAATCCCTCATCCTTTATGCTGGGAAATAAGGCTGGATAAGGGACCCAGATGTCCAACTTCCCCAGCTTTTCAGTTTCCAGTGCAGGGGCTGAGGAATCAGTGCCCTCCTCACAGCTTGGAGGAGATGTAGATTCATGTAAGGGCCAGGGTGGGTGTTCCTGGGAGATAAACAAAAGGGCTGCTGTTGGACTCGCATGATGCAGGCTTGAAAGGTCCTATTGAAAACCACATCTGCAGAGCGATACAGATTGGCACTTTATAAAATGAGAATTATTATTTTGGACTCTGACACAAGAGGATTATGGGAGATAGTGGGTTATCTTGGAAGCAGACTTACAATCGGTAAAGGGTTTTTTGTGCCCAGGCAAATAGTTTTATCTTCAAGCACTGATGTCAGCCAAACTCATTGTCAAACGGCATTGCTAGCCAATCAGAAAATAAGTATATCAGAAACGCTTTCAGAGTGGCCAATTTTCTAACTGGCTAAAAAATACAATTATGAGTCCCAAAACCACTGAGACATTTCTCAAAATATCTTCTTTTGTGTTTAACAGAAGACAGACATGAAAAGGATGTTGCGATCGTTTTTACTTCAATATTTTGACGCATTTCCGAGTGAAATGGAATTTTAAATGTGAGAAAAATAGTGGGCTATACGTCATTTAGGATGAATACTCATTACAGGACGGAAGTGCATTTTTAGATTTTAACTGAAGATTATGTGGGCACACAAATTTTAAAAGGAGAATGTCCCACATTGATAAACGATTTACAATAAACACTTCAATATTTCATGAAAGAACAGGCATTGTCATTTTTTATTTCACTGGGACTTTAAGGTTTTGATCGACATGGTGGTGAATAAATGATGACAGAATTGATATTTTTGGATAAACTATCCCTATATTAAATATATCTTCAAATAAAATCCATCAATATTTTCTTTATCTCTGTTCTTCAGTTCCTCTGTCCTGCTCGGAGGGATTCACTGAGTTGGGTTACTACAATGGTACCGTTTCTCAGACCGACTCCGGTTCGCCCTGTCTGAAGTGGACCGAGTTTCCGGATTACGTGCAGCAGTATCCGGGCAGGGGTCTGGGAGAGCACAATTTCTGTCGAAATCCTGACCGCGAGTCCAACCCGTGGTGCTTTTTTAGACAGAGCTCAGGGGCCATTGGATGGGCCTACTGCGACTGCCACCAGGGTGAGTGCTAACACGCTTCATTAAAGCTTATACAGTTTACTTCATTCAGCCTTTGAGACGATACGATGAATGCCAAACATGAAGACAATGAAGAGTAGTTTTATAAACATTTTTAGAAATAAATGATTGGACTCTTGAAAAGAGCATCTTGTGAAGAAGCTTGGATAAAATATTTTATTCATGTATAAAACCCAAATAGCCTGTTTTATTTAAATGAAGAAGATGCTTTATTATTTTGGCTATAAATAAACAGTACAGCCACTTTACACAGATTTAGAGTTCATTCCGTAAGGGTCTGTTTTTTCAGTTTTGGTTTTGTTTCTGCTCCTGTCAAAATCACTTTGTTTCTCTCTCATCTGCTCAGGAGCGGTCAGGTTAGCAGGGGGTTCATCCTCCAAGAGTGGCCGTCTAGAGGTCTACCTGAATGGCCAGTGGGGGTCGGTTTGTGACACACACTGGACGGACCGGGATGCCACCGTGGTTTGCCGACAGCTTGGACTCGGGTACACACGCTTTGCTTTTACTTTTAATTCGCTATAGGTGTATTAAATCTGTGTATGCAAATGTTTTCCAGAAAGTCCAAAATTAATATTCACCAAGAGCCAAATACGAGTACACATTGCCAGTAAATTAAACACAAGGAAACACTTGCCAGTTGGTTTATTAGTTTTTTGCAATGTTTTCTATTGCTCATCTATAATATTTCACCTCAGTTACGACCATTTCCAAGAGTTAAATTTGGACCCTGCTTATCATCTCAGAGAGCTGAGAGTGGGTGGATGGGCTCGGATCCCCGTATATCTTCTGAACTCTGTGTTTCTGTCTCTCTCTTTCTTTTTGGTTGCTGTAGTGAGATTGGCACGGCTCTCCAGCACTCATATTTTGGCCCCGGCTCCGGGCTCTTTCACTACGCCCGCCTTGGCTGCCGTGGCCATGAGAAATCCCTGCTGGACTGCCGGAGTAGGAAATTTGTTACTAGTGACTGTAACCACGGAAACGAGGCCGGAGTGGTGTGCGAACCACCTGAAGGTCAGGGTTCTTTTTGAGGGAATAAAGCAGATTAACTTTTGATTGACAAGTAATGTAAATACTCCTACGTCCAGGAGACTTTAGACAGCTGAACAGAAATGTTCCAACAGAAAGCTGAACGAAACTTCATAAGGATGATCTATCAATTCCTGTTACTGCAGCTTCTTTGTTCATCCACTTTGAGTTATTAAGATGATTTACGGAGATCAGAAATTTTAAAGGAGCATTTTGGTGGGGGTTTAGATTTCCTTTGTGGAATTAAAATAGCTGTGAACTCCTTATAAAAAGGAACAAAGGGAAAGAAGAGAAAAGAGGATGGGAAGCAAAATCAATGGTGTCTGGATTTATGATTGCCTGCTGAGAGCTTTATTGAAGCCGCAAACGCAGACAGATAGACACCGCAAACAAATTCTATATTTTTATAATGGATATATAATGTATTTTAGTAAACTCATCAAAATGAAACATTTATAACTATGACAATTACTGTATTGTGACCAAACAAAATCTGACTGAATAAGACAAACTATCTTCTAAGTCATTTTTCTTAAACCAGTGAAATAGATTTAGTCTGTTCTGAGTTGTTATTGGCCACATTTTTCTCTTTGTTATTCCAAGTCATCCATTTAAAACATATACTATAGACGGTTTCATTGGATGTAAGTTAACTTCCGGTCTGTGTTTGTTGTTCGCTCTGGCTAGTGGCTAATAATATAACTATTTATACTTTATTTAATTTATATTCATATTTTATTGTAAAATAATTGTATTACATAAACAATTTGTTGAATGGGTCGTGTAACTTTGTCGCATTTAAGTTTAGTCAAGTAATGGGTTCTTCTACTGGTAACCCAAAATAATACTGACTAGACATACTTTTAACTTGCTTGCTAATGTCATCGACTTATTATTTCTATTGCTTGTTATCAGAAATAATCTCTATTCTCTGCGGATTTGTACAGGACGTTAAGTTTGGGCCACAAACACGTGTATGCGCAGTAATGTTTTTTTATGTTGTTGCTTTGAAACCGTCTACACTTCTACATGTATTATTTACTTTGTGGTTGTGGGTCATGACTCCTGGTCTTCTTGCTCAGGTAATGGTCCACCACTGCGGTTAGTGGGAGGAGAGGAAGACTTTGAGGGTCGAGTTGAGGTCTTCCATGATGGTCACTGGGGGACCATCTGCGATGATCAATGGGACGACATGGATGCTGAGGTGGTCTGCCGGCAGCTCAGACTGGGGTGAGGTTTGATTGTTCCATTAGTAAACATACTACTATATAGAATAAATGCTCAGATATACTCAATCTAAGTGCACACCCACCAGATGGTGTAAGAGTAATACTTTATGCTTCAAGCTGCAATCATTTCAAGTGCATTTTTTTTACATTTGCTAGCAGACTTCACAACATGAAAAACTTTCAAGATGTTTTCATCCCAGAGGGGAAAAGAGTTTTTCATCTCTGTAAGAAGACGATTGAATTATTTATTTTGCATCCTTGTATTTTTTGCTCTGTTACACCATCTCCATCATATTATGGCAGTTACAGAGAATGAAAACAGTGAGATGGCACACGAGCGTAGACTCACACTGCAGAGATGATACGCACGGGTTCACTTACCGCTACATTAAAGCTGTCGGATAAAGTGGTGGGGCGGTGATGGCAATTTTTTAAAACATTTTTAAAGAAGTGCATTTGTTTTTGCTCACTTTGTTTTATCGAAATTTAAGGAAGCAAAGTTAATAGAGTTACGTATGAATAATGTGTTTCAAGTGGCGTTGCGCTAAGAAAAGTGTGCAGTTATGCAAGAACAGTTGAAATATTTTCATTTCATGCAACTGAGGGGCTAACTGTGATATTTTTGTGCAAGGTTGTTGCATAATTAAACACATAATAAATAAATAAATACAAGTACACAAAAATAGACGGTATAGACTTGGAGTAAAATAGTAGAAGGTGGTGGAAGGAAATGATGAGGGTTCTGAATTGCAAAATGTTGCAAAACTGATTTAAAGTTTCTTCATTTGCATGAGCATCACAGCACATATTCAAACCACTCGGCTATGGCTTTTACAAAGATGTGTGTCTTTTACTCTGTGTATGTCTTTGTCTTCAGAGGCATTCCCAAGGCCTGGTCATGGGCTCATTTTGGACAGGGCAGTGGGCCGATCCAGTTGGACGCAGTACAGTGCACAGGCAATGAGCTTTCTTTGGATGAGTGCCGTCACAGTGGGTGGGAACAACATAACTGTGATCATATGGAAGACGCCGGGGTGTCATGCAACCCCTATACTGGTATTATCTTGATGCACATTTTGTTGAAACACAGTGGCATGAAAACTAAATGTATAGCTTAAATGCACGGTAAGCTATGGTACTATGGAATTATACAAATATATGTAGTGATTTTTAGTATATGTTTGCACATGTGTGTATTTATTATGTATTCAGATGGGGTGGTGAGACTGGTAGATGGTGATAACCCGTGGGAGGGTCGTCTGGAGGTCTATCACTCCGGGGACTGGGGCACAGTGTGTGATGACAGCTGGAATGAGAAGCATGCACACGTGGTCTGTAGACAGCTGGGATTCAGGTAAAGCTCTTTCATCATGCCTGTATTATATTATGCATCATCTCAATGTGTTATTTGAGCAGACAGTGGGATCTAAAAGTCTGTGACTGCTTGGAAAACCTGGTATTTTACCCTAAAACTGAATACAGTTTTACAACGATGAAAAACACAACTCTGTTATTTTTCTTATTAGACTTTTCAGAGAAAATGTTAATAACACACTATTGGTTTCAGACATTTGGTTTTATTATTTCTTTATTGCTACAATATGTTGCTACAAATCTACTTTTATTTCAAGTTACCCAGTAAGTTCTAACCATTTTATGAAATTTGTATGTCTCATTTGTACATTTTTGTGCAATAATCTTTCACGCCAGTAACAGTTATGTACAATATAAACTTGCACAAATTCATTCATACAAATTAGCCTAATCGTAGAGAGTTTAGGCTGGTTAACATTAAATCTCAAGAATGTGGTATAATAGTAAGTGGACACTAGATTTGAGACACTTATTCATTCTTTATTTGTATTTTTCCACATTTTAAAATAAAAGTAAACTTATCTGGACTGTGGAATAATACAAATGTGAAACTATCCGAAATAAAACAAAACTAGCCTCTCAAAGTTGTTACCGGTTGCTTAAAATTTGCAAATCATACTCTTGGCATTTTAACTGAAGTCAATGAAAGGAATTTTCATCTATTGGTGTCTTTTTCTTTATTATTTGGTCCAATAATGAAATATATCAATATTTATATTTTTTCTAATGAATAATGGCACAATTATGTTTTTGTCTACAAAAATCATTATAAATTTTAAAAGAGTTAAACGATTTTTAGGATCATGAGAAACATTTTGTCAAGTGTCAAAACTGTACAGTAGTGTATGCGTGTTCAGTTTCTCAATGTTTGGCAGGAACATACGATATTATTTCAAGTATGTGATTATTTCTATTTTATATGAAGTTTACCCTCTGAGCTTGTGTGTGTGTGTAGCGGCGGTGCAGAGGTCGTGTCCGCTGAAGTGTTTGGAGAAGGAACAGGACTGATTCTGTTGGATGATGTGGAGTGTGAGGGTACTGAAGCTTCTCTGCTGGAGTGTAAACATGGCGTTTGGGGTCGGCATGACTGCTCACACAGCGAAGATGTTGGAATACGCTGCCACAGGGCAGAAAACAATGAGGTCCCACTAGCTCCAGAAACTACTGGTAAGTCATCATTGCACACACACAAAGATAAACAGTGTTTGTGCGTACGGCTTTGAGTGAGTTAGAGATACATTTTGCTGATAGACTTTTCTGCGCTGTGTTGACCCATTGTGATATTCAGAGGGGATTTAAATGTCACCTGTTGACAGTGGTTTGGAATAAATAAGGTCAGCGATTGTCACTTCCAAAGCACTGGCTTTTATTGATCAAAACTTTCATTTGAATTTCAATAGAGTGTTGTGTAAGACCACCTCGCTGCCTTTGACATTTTACAGCGTAACATTACACAACAGGATTTTTGCCATCGCAAATACTATTTTAATCTAACTCTATTATCAAATGACATTGGAAACTTTTAGTGTCAGTGACATTTTAGGCATGTTTGAAAAGATGGAAGGACAAGATTTATGAAGTGTGTGCGTGCGCGTTGGAAAGAAATCGGTTTTGGTTGTTTAATGCTTGTAGTAAATTTGCAAAATGTAAAAATGACATCTATACATGTGTGTGTTGAAAGAATAATATGACAACGACAAGTGGCATTTTAATATATATTAAAAGTTTTATAAAATTGCATTAAAAACAGAAACTGTGTCCATTGATAAACCATTGGTAGGTGAACTAGTGTTCTGTTTATGGGTCAGATATTGACTGATACATAAATCGATTTCAATCGGATGAGGTGTTGCTCCGGCACAAACCGCTCCATCTCCGTAAACCATCCAGAAAAGAACTAAGTGCAGCGCGCAGGTCACGGCAACGCAGGGTGTAAAGCAAGGGGTTGATGCCCGAGTTCACCAAACACAGCAGACTGCAGAAAGCAAACGCCTTTTTTTGCCATTTCGAAATCCCCCCTGACACAACATCTACCATTATGAAAGAAAGAACAGGCAGCCAACATACCAACAGAGTCAGCAAAATAAAGCTAAAAGTCTTCGCCAAATGGATATCCACACGCATTCGTGCTTTTCCTGAAAGTTCTGCGTCCATGTTGACATCGTGCTGGTGGGCTTTCCAGACTATGACGCCGTAGGCCACCAGAATGAGCACAAGCGCCGCCAGAACCAAAATGGCCCAGAATGCCAGATAGTACCGATCACAGTAAGGAAATAGTTTGGAACATGATTGACAGGTCACACATCTCCAGCCCATCAGAGGAAGGAAGGCAATGATGACAGACACAACCCACAATGTCATCGTTCCTACCAAAGCTTTTCTTCGTTTCAGCTGGATGTTATAACTGAAAGCCTTGTAGATGATGTGATAGCGGTCTACTGCCATCAGAAGCAGGCTCCCCACGGAGCTCGTGAATGCCACCGTCACTCCGCCCAGCTGGAAGAGGTAGCCATCCGAGGAGTTCTCCGGATTAAGGAGGTGGAAATTCAGGAAGATGGCGGTAAAAAAACAGCAAGCGATTGTGTCCGCCAGTGCCAAGTTGCCCATAAACAGGTATGATGGATGTTGCCGCAGGTTCGATGAACAGGCGATGACCACCAGAACGAGAATATTGGCCAGGAGGGTGAAGGGTGCAGTAAGGAGACAGATTGTGCCGATGGCCACTTTCTCAGCTTCGTTCAGCACCATGTATTCGCTTAGGTTGCAGCTACGGTTTGTCATTTCCAGTGCCTTGTCAAGTGTTTTAGATCTGGAGGAATAAAACGACATCCTTGAATGTGACAAGCTTCACACAAAAAAAGAAAAAAAAGCAACAATTTGTTGTTGTAAAATATTATGTAATATTCAACCAACCTGTACAAATGGTGAATTGCGTGTCTTCATTCAAGTTCCTCTGTCTGTTTGTCTCATTTGTGACACGCAACCTCTTTGAGTCATTTCCTTGATGGTTTTAAGAGTGCAAGACCTGTAGTGTGCAATTTTAACTAACTGACCTACCTAAACTCAGATAAAATCAACTTGAAGGATCTGTGTGTCCGTTTTTCTCTTTAGTAGAGCCTATTCCGTCATCTTTGCTAATGGTTAGATGCACGGATATGATACCTGAATGCCACAGCCTATAGGGTGTTCTGGAGTGGATAAATATCACGCACTTCCACGTTCATTACAGCTTATGAATGCGCTTGCGATATCTGTGCATCTTCTGTGAAATTGCAATTACCAACGGACAGATTTTAAACAGATTTTTGGTTATTCGATGCTTTGCTTGACATTTGCGACCATAATACATGTTTTCTTTTTACGTAGTTGATGGATTTTATTATTCACTTGTTCATCACAAGTGTTGTGTGCAACAAAGATTTGTTTGACAGATAATTTTTTGTTAACTTAATCAAACCCTGTGGCAAAATTCTCAGTATATAACCCGTGCCTGTGGTTTTAGGACCACTGGTGCGATTGGCAGGTGGCGACAACAGGAAGGAGGGCAGGGTGGAGGTGTTTCTCAATGGCGAGTGGGGCGGAGTCTGCGATCGGGGGTGGAATGATGTCAACGCTGCCATTGTCTGCAGACAGCTCGGATTTACGTAAGGATCCTTGTCTTGACTTCAAATACAAAACATCTTATTTATATGCAATGGATTCCTATTAATTGTGATGTCAAAGATTCTGTTTACTTTGTTTTTTGGCAGTGGGGTGGCAAAAGCACGGCCCATGGGTTATTTTGGAGCAGGGAAGGGGACCATTCATCTGACCAATGTGAGGTGCACTGGGAAGGAATCATTTCTCGGGGAGTGCCCTGCTAAAGGACAAGACAGCCACGTGTGTAAACACGGGCAGGATGCGGGTGTAATGTGCGATTATCTGCCTGAGCCGGAAACTGATATAGCGGTGGTGGGCACACACACCTGTGGTTTGAGAGCTGGCGCTGAGAGACGCAGCAAGCGGATTGTGGGTGGATATAAATCTCTCAGGTGAGCAGTCATGAAAACATGTTCTTTTCTATATATATTGAAAA
The DNA here is from genome assembly GCA_026939265.1 of Oreonectes daqikongensis. NCBI lineage: Eukaryota > Metazoa > Chordata > Actinopteri > Cypriniformes > Nemacheilidae > Oreonectes > Oreonectes daqikongensis. The sequence goes on along the minus strand of JAOTQM010000125.1, from coordinate 1,301,742 downwards.
CACAATTTTGTATACATTTTTTGTTTTGTTTTGTTTCGTTCCTGTGCCACTAAACATCACCAAATAGAAATGTTTTCAAACACACACACACTTGACCCTGTTTTGCATTGTACTTATTTTGTTTTGTACATCCAAACATGAATATTGTGTTATCATTCGTTCACCCTCAACTCTGTGGAACACAAAAGAAGATATGTTGAGAAATGTCTCAGTGGTTTTGTGTCCATACAATGGAAGTCAATGGGGGCAAGTGTTGTTTGGTTAACAACGTTTTTCAAAATATCTTCTTTTGTGTTCGGCTTAAGAGATAAAGTCATAAAGGTTTGGAGTGACATGATGGTGAGTAGATGATAAAAGAATTTTCATTTTTGGGTGAACTATCCCTTTACTACAAATATATCTAACGTAACATCTTTAGCATATTTAGCTTGTATATGCGAAAGTATTTTGACATCAGAATTACATTTTAATGGCTTTTCGTCTATGCGTATTACCTATCTAGGGCCAAAAATACTGATGACTCATACCAAGTGCTTTCTAAAATAAGAATCTCCAATACCCACTTCTCAATCTTTGTTATGGGAATGTTTGTGTGTATGTGTGCACATATGTGTACCCCACAGGGGTGACTGGCCCTGGCAAGCGTCTCTATGGCTCAAATCTCAGTCTAAAGGGAATCGGCCTCTATGTGGAGCAACTCTGATAAACTCCTGCTGGCTGCTCACCGCTGCTCACTGCTTTAAACGGTGAGAGAGACACCTGCTGGTGGCTCAGCAGTGTCTCATTTCACACAAATACATATATAGACATAAAACTCTATAGAAATTATAAATATTAACTATTCACAAAGGTGATCGCAAATGCATTTAGAGATAGAGATATATTTGTAATGTTAAATATGCATAATTTATATTATATTCTATAATTAAAATCTGTCCTACAATTTACCAAAATATACATATATATACACCGTTAGCTTTTGACAAAATGTTTGTAAGTCACTTTGGATAGTAGCGTATGCTAAAGTAATAAATTGAAATGTACAAAAATATATATAGTACATGATCTACTTTATATGTATATGTATATAATGCACACATGTGTATGTATATAAATATAAATAATGTATATAAATAGCTATATGATAATTATTTTCGTACATGAGTAATTAACCTTAAATAAATGAGTGCTGTATATTATGTGCATTAGCTACTCTATATGAGTGTAAACTATAGTGAAAGTGACCTATTTGTCACGAGACAAATAGTGTATATATGACATTAGCTACTGTATATAATTTAAGAGTATAGTAAACCAAAGAACTGTATTTTCTCCATCATGTCCTTGTTCTTCAGGTTTGGCAGTGATGCTACTCGGTACGTCGTGAAGCTTGGGGATTACCACACGCAAGAGCAGGATGACTTTGAGCGCGTGCTGTCTCCAGAGCGCATCCAGGTGCACAAGAAGTATCGCACAGAGAGCTGGGAGCATGACGTGGCTCTGATCCGGCTGAAGGGGGAGGAGGGAAAGTGCGTGGCTTTTAATCCCCACACGAATGCTGCCTGCCTACCCGCACCTGGCAGCAAGTGGGGCAAGAGACCTGCGTCCTGTGTCGTCACCGGCTGGGGAGTGACCGGTAAATGATTATTTACTCAGAATTGGTCCTGTTTACTATTTATTTACATGTTTCTGCTCTTATTGTGCATTCATTTCACACATTATTTAAAAAAAAGTATTATTTTATTTTCTTCATCATAAAAACTGTACATATTTATTTGAAAATCTATTCCACCACTGACACCGAGTGTTACACTCAGAGATACGACAACATGAAAATGTGATTTTCTAAATTTTTTCAGACACAGAGCATCCTAACACCCTTCTCCAGGCCTGGGTCCCTCTTTTGCCCTCGTGGCAATGCAAGAAGCGCTACGGTGAGCGCTTCACCAGCCACGACATGCTGTGTGCTGGCAGCATGACCTCTGACCTCCAAAAACATGCCGACAGCTGCCAAGGCGACAGCGGGGGTCCGTTAGTGTGTCAGGGTGAAGCGGGCCGCTGGGTTCTCACCGGGGTCATTTCCTGGGGTCACGGCTGCGGTGACCCCTCGTACCCAGGTGTATATTCACGGGTGAGCCGTTACCTGCCGTGGATCGAACAGGTCACACACAGCACCGCTCCTCTCCAGCACTAAATCTTTCTGAAGCTCCTGACACTTCTGAGCAACTCTTTGAAAGAGAAACAGGAGTTTGAAAATGTTTGACATCGTTGTGCTCTACGCTTCGACCTCGCTGCCCTTTGAAAAAGCCTTGGATCTAATCTCCATCTGTACAGTTCAATTTTATGTAGTCCTAGCATTTAGAGATTAGAATCTTTTCTTGCTCTTAGAAAGAGTGACGCAGTCTGTGAAGGGTTTTGTTAATCTAGGACAATGTAGGGAACAGTTCACCAAAAATTGAAAGCTCTGTCATCATTTAGTCTTTCACGGAGCACAAATGTGCGGGCCAAAATTCGAACGTCATTTACTATTTTTTAAACCTTATCAATTGAAGTATGGCACATTAAGATGCAATACATCATATGTGACCAGTTGTGATGGTTTTATCTCACTAAATCAGTTATGGTGTGCATAGTTTGAAAATGCGAATGAATGATAAAAACTACAGCAGAAGAGAACATTATTTCAGAAGATTCATTTTTGGGTGAACTGTACCTTTAAAAGAATTGGCCGATTTTATTGTGCATTTCAATCGTAGTGCTGTCCAGAGGCTGCAGTGCATGTTCATGTATGTATCGTATTCAAAAGCCATTCAGTGCAGCTGCCCAAGCCTTCTGCATGGTAGAGAAAGGTAGCGTAAGCTCTGCACAAGCAGGTTTATTTCTTATCTTGTGGTTTTGTTGCAGAAGAAAACTGAATGGGTTCCTCTGGGGGTTTGGCGTTTTTATTTAACAGAACTCTAATGTTCAAGGACATTTTCATTGTTGTGGATTAGACAAGTAGAAACAGTCCCCATGAATCATGTTGGCTGACAGTTGAAGTGATCTTTAAAGCCATCAGTCTTCTATAAATGTATCCTGTGACAGTGCAACATTATTTTAAAGCCTTGTTTTTGTATTATGACAATAATATTAAGCTCTTCAAGTTCACACACACATTTACCAGGTATTCTCCAAAATAAGACTCTGTAAGTGTTGTTTTTAATCTCAGTAGACGTTTAGGGCTTAGGTGGCATTTTAGAATCATAATAGCCTTACGTGTCTTTCGGTCAGTTTGGTTCAGTCTGTAATGGTGTTTTAATGCAATGTGTCATTATGTACATGCAGAATTGCAATTATTAATGACAATTTAGCCTCTCCCAGGGGTGAAATGTGGAGCAAGTGATGTATAACTTGATCAATAATTAATAGCAGATTGCCTAACATGATTTTTCTCTGATGGTCTATTTGACTCAGTTTGTAATGGTGATTTGATACGATGTGTCATTATGTAAATGAAGATATGATGATGATCATGATGGTTTTTCACAAGGATGTAATCAAGAGGGTTTCTTAGAGTTTCTCATTTCTAATATAGGACATTGTCTACAACTTTGTTAAATGTTTGTGTTACTTTATTTTGTAGCATATGTAACTGTCCCATTCTTTTGTTGTGAACTGCGTGTTTTCATCCAGTGGGTGGCGATGTTGTGTTTTTTACTCAATAGGAGCGCCATTCTGTTTTGTGCTGTATATAAAACTGCTCTTCAATCTGTTTTGCATTTTAATTCCCGATCATTCTTTCCAGAAATTATTTCAGAATTGTTTTAAATAATTTCCTAAAACACTGATGCAAAGAACATTCTTGTTTTACAGAAAAATGTAGGTGACAAGAGCATTTTAACATTGGTCAAAGTGCAAATAGGAAGTGATATCACAAGTGATGAAGGACGGCTGAGATTATAGAGTCCTATTTCTTTAAAACGTTTAAGAAAAAATTTGGACTAAATGAAAATCTGTGTTATTGTCATTGTCATTGACTGAGCTATAAAAAAAAACTACATTACCATTACCATCCATTTTTATCTTCCTTAACATGTAAAGTATTTAATATAACAACAAGTATCTGCACTCCCTAAAACACAGGCACAATTTACTACAAGATGTTAATTTACTTCTAAAAGCCAGCTCTTACTATACCATTAAAATGACTAAATATTCTGCCTTCTTTATTATTAATGCATATTGTCATATAAATTATTTTAATAATCTGCCTACTGAATTAGTTAACGTGCATATATTATTTATATGTTCTTAATGTAAGTGGAGCCATGCCTTCCGATAGGCCTGCAATATATTTTATTGCTTTAAGAACCAGCAGGCCTATACATTCAATAATGGATTTTGAGAAAGAGCTTATATTTCAAACAACTTCTTTTTTACTTCAGTGGGTCTAGTAGGAGCGCTTGGAGATGTAATATATGGAAACGTGACTGTCTTTAACACTACTTCCTTCTGAAGGCTAACTTCTCTTTGTGTTTTGGGTTTTGCCTGCTCAGATCTTCAAAAGCCATTCTAAAATGTAAAGTAGGCCTACACTGGCCTCCCATGAGACTGAATAAGGTGGCCAGTGACAGCATCAGAACTTAGAGACTCTTCATCTTGGGTCTCTGCATACACTGGAAGTGTGAAGGGGTTGATGTCTGTTGCATGTCATGCAAGCATCTATTTGTGTGTTTATGATGTTCTCAATCATTACCAAGTCTTTGATTTTCTGTAACAATGCTTTGAATATTTTCATGTGTGACAAATGCCAAAATAAAGTGACCTCTTCTTGTGGCATTCTATGTTTTACAGTAAGACCTTATAGCAAACCACAGCAAGTTGAACCACTCCAACAAAACTGTTTAGATGACTTCATTTGTTGTCATTTTTTTGAGATAAAAATAAAATATTTTTAATAGGCCTATTTAAATATAAATGCCCACTGTGTCTAATGTAACCCATACATGGTGAATCACAATTTCCCTTATAAAAATGGACTATGTAACCACAGTTTAATCAAAATGCTGTTGATACAGTTTTATTATAGTAACACGTTTTGCAGAAATAGCAGTCCCCATTGTAATTTTTTCCACAGTATATTGTTTTTGCACTGCCACATGTAAACTTGAGTTTAGTGATTATTTATTAGCCTAAATGAATAATTTCTGTATAAACGCTTTTTACAAAAAGCTATTGCATTTCAGCTAAATAAAATCAGTAAAATAATTACGAAACACAAAACAATTCAAGAAATGGTCAAGACGTAAAAGGTAAAGCACAAATGATAAATTTTTGACAAACAGTAATTGTTTACATTAAATCACGTGACAACTTGACCCCAAATCACGTTTGAAATCCTAAAACACGCCTCAACATTTTTGGTAAAATCAACATCATTTATTATTAGCCTATTTAATTTAACAATATATAAATTCAGCTCGGAAGATACAAAATTGACCAAAAGTATTTGAATTGTGATAGAAAGATACTATAGAGTTGGGTTTCTATCACTGTCGTGAAACCATTGTCATTTTTAAAGGCACATAAATAATATTGTAGCGCGTGAATGAAGCGCTCACAACTTCGAGCTGTTCTTGAAAAACCCTCCCCGCGCGTCCACCAGCTCCGAGCGCGCGCCTATCAGCTGCTCGCGCTCATTCAGCTCTGGCTGAAGATGGCGGAGCGTCGCGGGATGCGCTCGCTCGATATCGGTGCGAAGTTCTTTTTATAATGTTCGAGTGATTCGGATCCGTGTATAGGATCACCCTTAAGAAACTGGACATTTAACGGGTGAGTAGATGCGCGGTTAGCGTTGCGAGGCGTGCGTAATGCGCGTGGCTGTTTGCGTTAAACGTACACATATACACGCGCTGCTTGGCATTGACTTCAGTTGCAATGTGGCAGTGCGATAGATGCAGAAACATCGCGCCTGCTGTCTTGAGCAAAGCACGGAGACAAGATTGACAGGTTTGCTCAGATGGATTAACGATGTACTAGGTGATAGTTTCTGGTGGTAGACTGTAAATGCATTAGTGTTGGTACTATTGTTCGCAAAGTTTTTGTTTACAGTTTTTTGAGACCTTCAAAATGTCAGTGCGATAGGAGCGTGTGGGGCTTTTCAGAATGATTAAGTGTCTGTTAAATGATTTTGGTCTTTTATTTTTAGTTTGTGTCAAGCTTTTGTAATGAAAACTGTGATGAAAACTGAAGAGACTGTGGCACCTTTAGTCACATGAAGACAGTCATAAGATGCATCGAGTCCCAGGTGACTTCAACCTGTTGTTTTGCTGTTGTGTTTAAACTTGTTTGCTGTTGTCTTTTGGGTATTGTCAACATGTGGTTGGTGACATTATGCCAAGATATTTGTGGGATGGAGATTATGTGAAGATTATGTCGGTAGTGTTTAAAAGCTGGCTTTCTGTCAAAAGAATGACATTTCAAAGCACAAGTCCCTGTTTACTTTTTGGGGGGGGGGCAATTGGACTTCATTTAAGAAATCACCTGTTTTTCTTTCTGCAGAGGCTTTTGGCAGAAAACAGTTTTGTGAATCTTTGCCTCATAACTTACAAGATTTGCACTGAACGAAATTATGCCTTATTTTATGTGATATTGATAAGATGTCACATCTTCAAAAATAAATGTGGGCGACTCCAGGGCGAAAAACAAAAGGCAGCATTGAAGTTTTGAAAGAAATAGTTGCAGGCGGAGCGATAGCACATTTGTAGTGAAATTTGAAAAGTCATTTTATTTCTTGACGTTTCGGCTTCGACTCTGTAATTACAGTCAGCGGCTATTGAAGCAGAAGAAGGAAATAAAAGACCCTCCGCTTCCTTTGAAATGAACCTATTAATGCCTCTCATTGGGGTGAGAAATCCAATGAGTGCTGGTCAAAGAGCTGAAGATAAACCTCAGTCATCGAGTGCCTCATTCATGTCCTTGATGAGTCAGATATAATTAAACATGGTTGCCCGTGGGCTTCGTTCTCCAGGCTGCAATTTGTTTCATGAAGAGCTTAATCAGTGCTCAATAAAAGTGCCGCAGTACACGTTTACGTGCTTTCGGCGTAAAGTGGGCATATCTTGTCTGCCCTGGACAGCCACCACCTTCAAGCTGTCATACACATGATGCATATTAAGCGCAGTCAAACGCACGGACGTGTAAATAAATAAATTTCCATTTTTATGATGCACTGCCATGCATGTTTAAAGGGAATAGTTCACCCAAAAATAACATTCTGTTTATGCTTACTCGTCCTTGTGTTTATCCAAGCACGCATTGTTAGGACAAGAAGGATGTTTTTTTTGACACAACAATTCACATGATCATGGTTGTTAAAGGAGGCCTAAAAACATTATAATTATTGTACATTAAATAAATAATAAATCATAATGTAGTCATACACTATGTACTACTCTGTATTTCTTTTCTTTTATTGAGGAGCAGGACAGGTACAAACAAGGACCTTGGCTTGTTTAATGGACTCAAATTCAGTGTAACACCCATGTTCTGGTAATAGCTTTTAGTGAGGCATTGTCTTTTAAACTGGTAACATGGTTAAAGCTTCAGGCAATGCTTTTTCAAGTAATTACTGTTTTTGTGCTTGTTTTATAAGAGGTTGGCGTGGTGGCGGTCTGGCGTGGAATGCTGTAAGCTTGGTGCAGTCTTAACCAATTTCTATAAAACTTGCCTCAGTTCCCAAACACAGCTCATGAGTCACTGAATTCTCAAAACACTTGTTTACTCTGTGAATTTATTACACTATTAATATTAGATTTGTTTGGGTTTTCTTGTGGTTCTCTATCCTTAATGGCCTCATTCACTTTTACTCAAAATAGCAATAACTAATAAACTCTGGTTTCAAATTTTTATGGCACCTTATGGCAACATAGACCCTTCTAGATATTAGGCATCATTAGGCATATGTCTTCTAGGAGATTTTTAGGGCCAAATTTAAAGACATGCATGTGTTTTGCAATACCATAATGCTTTGTTTTAAAAGTATTAATTAAGCCTAAATGCGAGAAATGTCAATTGTTATCAATAGCATACACTTACGATAATCAATGCAATGTTAGATCAATTAGAAATTGATTATTTTAGCCAATATTTTACAGTAGACCTTTGTTTCTCAAAGGTACATTTAACTATGAACTTGGCTAGTGGTCAAGCGATATGCTTTTTTTAATGGCCAATGCCGATACGATAAAAAAAATCACTGTGGCCGATTGGCTGAAATGAGTCCGATACACAATATTTGTATCTTATCTACCTCACGTGACCCATTTCATTGTGGTCATTTTACTAGAAGGACTTCAGAGCTACAAACACAACATGATGGAACCATCATGAAGATCTCAATAAGCATATATTTAAACCAACAGGTGAGGTGTCGGTTCAGTTAAAGTGAAGATCAACATGCTAACAATACAATACATGGGGGAAGACAGTGGTTGGGTCACTTCCAGACGAGTGTGTTCTGTCCCCAGGCGATAGCCTGCAAGCCTAGAGTTCCAGCTTATTTCAAGAGTGAAGTTAAGAATGGATGGTAGCAATGTTAAAAACCCCGGCGGGGGGGATGGTGGCAGGCTGCTCCACGGGGAGCCAAGAGCTGTCTGGTCAGGGATCAAATTCTCGCGCTGTTGGCTAGCTCGCATCCATAATTCATGTGCTTTTTTACTAGCAGAGGAAAATGGAAAATGTGCTGCGCTTTTTCCTTCAACGCTCTCTCATTCTGTCTTGTATTTGCTTGTGTCCTTTTATTTCATCAAGCCGTTCCAGAGTTTCTCTTGACATGAAAGGGTCGGCTTGACAGCAGACATTATTTACTGGGAAATCCATAGATTTTGGGGTGGTTGAATATGGCATCTATCTCATTCCTGTGGCTCACAACCAATTTCTTGTTTTCCTCCATTTGCACACTTACATACTTTAATACGGCTTTAGCTTTTACATACAGATGAATCCAACGTTTCATAGGTTTTAGTGGGCTTTATGGAGATTCTAAGATTGTAATGTATTTTGCATCATAGAAACATTAACTTTGTCAGATATAGGATGTAGAGGCTGTATCAAGCCCAGCAGGGGATATATTTTCATGTCAGATAAATCCATTTTCATTCCGTTTGACTGTTTTATGTCAGCTGAGAATTTTATTTCCAGATCTAACAGTCGTTCTGGCTGGAAAAGCTCACGTGTCCATATCGCTTTAGTAAAGTCAACACACACATACACCCAAAATGCAAAAAAAACTACAACCCCACGTGGTTCCCCCCAACAGTGCTTCATAAACTGAGATCAGGCTTTGTTTTGATTACTAATGGAGGCCTTGTGTTATTTACCCAAAAATGTCTCACAGTTTAATGAAATCAATATGATCCTCTCTTTATTGGCCCTGTAAACTAATCTGAATTAATCTAGTGTAGTCACACAATTTGGGTTTCCACTAATACTAATAAAATGATTGATTTTTCACCCCAGGGTACCTTGTAAACATTCAGCTTTCACTACTCCTAAATCAGAAGGAGGTGAAAAGTGTTTCTGTTTGCAGTTAGTGCAGTGTTTATTTGTCACAAAAGCAAAGCTTAGGTTTACAGCATTTAATTGAACAGATACATCAATACAGCCAATAAATATGAACCCTAGTAACTCTTGTATAGTGTTTTTGTTACTCACCCAAAGGTCTGTAAAAATACTTTACCGAAGTTTACTTTATCCCAATTAGAGATGATATAGACACTATATAGTCATATTATTTATTTGTACTAAAAATAAAAATGTCACATGTTTATCTTGAATAAATATATTATATTTGGTTCCCTCGTTGTTATCTTTTGTCTCAAAAACCCATTAGTACAGCGTATTTAGACTCGTGTGCCTTTCAGTGTTGCAGATGCTTTCTGCATTCATCACGAAACGCTTCGCCATAACTGTTGTTCGAAGCTGATGTTTCCGGTTATCAGTTTATTTGTTTAGTGTGTGTGTGCAAGATTTGTCTTTGCTCTCTTAAAATATCTGGAATATAAATGACTGGAGGTTTTCCTCACGCTGGGCTGCTTTCGCATCAGATCTCCGTTACGGTATGTGCTTTGGACTGAAGAAGCTTCAAAGCCTGTCATGTTACTGCTATAAATGGAAATCCCTCATTATGGCCTTTGATATTTCTTGGCCATCTTTTATCACACTTGGTTTCCTGTTGGAGAAATCTGTCTGGATAATTCAGTATGTAAAGCAGTGTTTGGCAATGTGCATGTAACATCACAGCAGCTGATTTTCTTTTTTCTCACTATGAAGCAAATCTGCTTTTGTAAACTAAAGTAGATACACCCAGCATCATGGTGTAGTGTACAGTGTTTTAGTCCTAGTCTCATAGCTATTTTTAAGTTTTGATATTTTTAGTTTTGTATTACTGCAATAAGATGGTAATTCTTGATCTTTGGTATAGTTTCAACATCATTTGGACACCCAGCTGACACAAAACATTTTTGAATGTTAAGAAAGTCCTGTCTCTTAATGCTATGATGTATACAGCTAGCTTTCTAAATCTGCACTCAAACAATTGTAGTTCTGGAGACCCAGCGTATCTGTTAGGTTCATTCAGATCTGCCAGGGTAGCCGAGCAAATCCCATTTTCTTTTGACCAACAGCACTCCGAGTTCCCAGCACGCCATGTAACAAAAACGCCATCCACTGTGACTATGATGTCATCGTCTGAAGTATCATGGTCCACCTCTTAGCATCAAGTCCCTCTTTGTGTCTTTATTTGATGACCTAATGGATCTGTTTCATTCACGCAAACAGATGAGATTTGGCCTTTATTCTGATTGTGTATCTATGGGACTGACCTCTGTACAGAGACCAACGAAGGATTGTGTTGCACAATACGGCTTTTACTCGTTGTAAAGCAGTACTAGTCATTAATTATGAAGATGGAGTGTACGAGGTGCATACATTTGCATATATTTGCATCGTAAATGTACGCTTTTTTAACGTAATTTGATTAAATGTTAAGCGGGCAAGCAGACCTAGATTTTAAACATGAAGTTCATTGTGCAGCGGCTAGAGATTTGCATTTATTAGGGCTGTAAAAACACAAATGCATTAGATTCATTAAAATATGTTTGACGGCGGTTTTTTAACACGTTTACGCCTTTGTCGTGTAATTTTAACATTATTACAGTGTAACACAGTTGTTTTTAAAACTTAATACAGCAAATACATTTTAAATATTATGTCAATGTAAGTTATTTTCATTCATAATTTTTGAAAAAAAGATGCAAAAAAGTCTTTGTGCAAAGTGTTGCAGTGTTTTTGCATTCCCTGTGTGTTTTGATGCAATCTTACAAAAGCAGGAATAGTATTTATAATACTGCCATCTGCAAAGATCTTGTACTATCATGTATTTTAGAATTCTGCCTGTCTCAGATAATCTCAGATCATTTGAACTGAAAAAATGTCCTTTGTTCCTGTTATCAGGCGAAAAAAATAAAAGAAACAATGAGAAAGCCTCACTCCATTTTCTCATTCAGAGGCTTATGCGTTTGTAATGGGATCCTCTACTTCTCCTTAGTGTCTCTGAATCCACAATAAGGTTCCTCTCTGTCTCGCACTGCCTTTTGAGTACTGGCTTTAGCCGAGGGCTTTGTCGCTGCTGGTTGTGTGCAATATTTACTTTGAATTAAAAGCAGGTGGTTTAGTTTTCTAATAACATAGAATGGTATAAGTACTGAGGTCAGGGGTTGTGGCTGTGGACGTAGACGATTGTTTATCACGGCTGTAGATGGCTATATTATTTAAATTTTCCCATCGCAAAGCTTCCCTTATCTTAATGGTTAAATATCTGTGCTTTGAAGGGCTGCAGCTGCCAGGCGTCCCACGGGGCCTCTAAATCCCCCTGCCTGTACTTAGACTGAGCAGAGTATCTCCCAGAATACCCCTAATGCTCTGCCCGTCTCCTGGGGCGCAATCAACTCCACCAGTCCCATAATCCCATAAAAAAAGAGAGAGCGCTTCAAGTGGCACATAATGAAAATTCTCACCTGTGACACGTTTGGCAGTGTTGCAGCCACGCTGTGCATGTGTGTGTCAACGGTGGATGCATTTTGCTTTTAGCATCCTGAGATCAGCAGGTTCACTAAATAATTGATGTGTTATGAGTTACCAACCTCCTCATGAGAGACAGTATTCGAGAAACGCAATGGTTGATCATGTACTCCTAAACATTAAAGATGTCTTCTAGGTGCTGCTGTTTTTTGACCCATCTGCTAAAGTTCTCAGTCTTCAATTGCGTTTGCATGCACCCTACCGTAGTAATTACTCTTCCACGAGCTGTAGTCACTGTCAGTGGCAGGATGGAGCGCTTGCCAGCTTCAACCTCAGGCCTGGGTTACAGGAGGTCGTCCAACAAACGTTTTCTATGGCGTGTTTCCATAGGGCCTCCACTGCGACACTGATTAAAACCTAAGGTGGTGATCTGCAGTTTAAAAGATTGGGTTTGAGCTGAGGATGTCGTCATGAATTCTTCAAGACACTGGATTATTTCCTTTGTTCTCTGGAATGGGATCTGTGCTTGTTTGATGCCTCATAGTAAAGTAAAATTGGTCAAATAGTAGAGCTCTGTTCATTCATACATACACATATTAAATAAACATAATTCAGCTCAACGTTTTTATTCACCTATTTATGCATTTGTCAATACAATAATTTTCATGTTGTACACATCATGACTTTAACTTAGACATGCATATAATGGATTTAATAAATTTTTTATTTACAAGTGTGTGCCTTGAATTTGTTAGTTTTACTTATCGCTTCATGTTCACCTGAACTTATTTCATTTACACCACAATTCTTGTAGAAAACTAATTATAAAAATTAATTGGTTGTAATTCTCTAAACTCAAATGTCTAGCTGCAGTTTTTCAAGGATTGTCTACCCAGCATCCCCGAGGTTGCCTCCTCTACTATGAGTTTTTTCTCATTAAAACAATGTACATTATAATGTTGTAATGCCAAAAGTCTATTGCCTTTGTTTGAGTGGGTTTTGAATTATTTTCTGACTTTGGTTAGCAGTGATGACAAGAAAAAAGTTTGCTATTGGATAGAATATCAGTGTTGGCACTCACTACTTCTTGTTAATGATTTATAGTGGCGTACTATTAAAGATAAAAAGCATGCGCTCTATATGACATTTACAATCATAAGGTACTTGGTCTTCGTCCTCCCTCAAGCTCTATTTCTAAAGGAAAGCAATTGCGTAATTTAATTGTTACATATTTCTAAGATGGGATGTTTTAAAACTTAAAAATGTGGTCCACCGACTTCTTGATGGGCCGGGTTTATCCATTCATTCAAAAACCTTTAACTGGCACATGTGCCACACTCTTTTGTATCTTTTCACATTTTAACAAATGTAACCCTATGCACTTTCTGTCTTCCTTGAGTTTCTTGCGTAGATTATGCATCATTCTCCTTCGTGCATCAGAAAGCTAAATGCTTTACTCCAAGGTTTCGCTATGGTGTCTGCTATAGGATTTCCTCCGTGCCTGTTGACCCTATTTAGGGTTTGTTTCTAATGCCTAAGCTCATAAGGGAACAATAGACACATTGAAGCAAGCAGCATGCATTGACTTACTGTCTCGGAGACTCCAGAGATTAACCTCTTGGTCCAACACGCCCATGACTGAGGTCTCATCTGAACCGTGTGAAATCTGGCAGTCATTGTTAGCTTCTCTTTAGTGATGCTTTGCCTGTGGTTAAATGTTTTTTCATCCTTTATATTTATTTATTTATCTGCACATGGCTCTGGCACTGTAAAAACCATGATGGACAGGATGGCAATGTGTATTTAATTTATGAAATATGAAGTTTCTCCTGTGAATTATTAAAGCCTAGCGTTTTGTTGTCTGGAGATTTGGCTGATGTGAGCTCGGGGTTACATGCTTGCTGCTAGTAGAACATCCAATGTTAAGATCTCAGCTTTAAATGAAATGTAGGTTTGCGACCTCTACTTTTCCTGTGCTTTGATGGCATCCTTTTTCAAAACCCTTTTGGTTTGTATAGGAATGGGTGTAATATGGCTTATTACTGTGATCCACTTCTAATGGACCCATAGATTTTGTGCTCTTTTTATAAGGTGATGATTTTCTTTGCATTGGTCTTCAGTAATATATAGTAAATAGCATTTAAATGACAGGCCTGCAGTAAATTGCGGTTCTCATGTTCCCCAGGTGAATCAATGCTAATCTACAGTTAGCTATTGTTCTTAGAGCTGAGGGTTTATTGAATTGTTAGACTGAATTGTGTATTCATACAATTTGGCATTTGTTTTAGCAAGTTTCAAGTATAAATTATGGCAAACAGTTGTACTACACTTACTTGTGGTTGAATTTATATAAATTTATTTGTGCTATTTAACCCAATGAGTAGCACCTTTTCTAGATAAAAACAGAGATACATTTTATACAGATATCTGCCAATCAAAAGAATCATTGTACTGTCCTTTCCATTCATTATTTTACTGAATTTTTCTTGCAAGTGCAACAGAACTAATGATTTTCCATGACAGAGTTGTTTAGGAATTTAAGAATAATTTTGTATTTTTTATTGTTTAAAAAAACACACCTTGTAATAATCCCTATAGTAATATCACAGAAAATGTAAGCCAGCTATTGTGTTATTGCACAGTACTGTACCGCAATGTGATCAGCCCTTTAATATCTGTGCTTCTTTTTGCCATTCATTTTTTCTACATAGTTGCACTGCTAAAAAATGACTGAATTGAGAATTGATGAGAGATGGTATGTGCGCTGTTCATTATCAGAGGAATGTGTGTATGAGTGATGATTGGTAGACGTATTTTTGCACTTTACTGCCATGTATGGTCAGCAGAGTTTGTCTAGCTCATTAATAACGGGTAAAAACACATTTCTAGAGCTTTTATATATTGTGGAAGGTGTGTCATTCATCCAGTGTGTTGCTATTCTCTATTAAGCCCCACTGTCTTTAATCTCAACCCCTAAAAGCAATGAAAATCTCACTTTAAAGGCATAACATTATTTTATCCTTACTACAGTATTGATCACAGTAACTTAAAGGGATGTATGACTTTCATTCTTCCGCAGAACACCAAAAAATATATTATGAAGAATGGCACCCATTTACTTGCATTGGTTTTGTGTCCATACAATAGAAGTAAATGGATGCCACAGCTGTTTAGTCACAGACTTTTTTCAAAATATCATTTTTGTGTGGAAAGAAAGTCATACAGGTTTGAAATGACAAGAGGGTAAATAAATAATGACAGAAGTTTCATTTTTGAGTGAACTATCGCTTTAATGTAAACGCATTAACAAAATCAAGTCAGAATAGGATGGCTGGCATATGCATATATGAATTGTAATTCTAATTAAATCTGTGTACTGCCCAAATGAAAGTCAAGCTATTGAAAAATCACATTTTTAGAGTGAGGATGAAACAAAATGAGCATAAATCAATATACAGACAGATGAAAGCACCACTAGAGCCTCATGACCTACATTTTGCAATTCATTGTGTGTTGCTGTCAAGAACATGAATGAGAATGAATGAATGAGTAAAGATGACTTCAAATAAATGATCTTTCTTTATTAGGAGTATGCTTATAGAAATATTGCTCTTTTTTATAGGAAAGACTTGGAATGTAAATGTGGTCATTGTGGTTACCAGACGTGGTCACCAGACGTCTTTCTAAAAATGTTTTGATTAAAGGGATAGTTTACCCAAAGATAAAAATAATTGTATCAATAATTCACAATCATGTCATTCCAAAGCAGTATGACTTTCTCCTGCAGAACACAATAGAAGATATTTAAAAAAATGTTTGACCTCACTGACTTCCAATATATGGACACAAAACCATTTCTCAAAATATCTTCTCAGTTTTCAAACAACATAAAGGTGATTAAATGACAGAATTTTTATTTTTGGTTGAACTATCCTGGTGCATAACCTTACTGTAATCGGAATGTATCTTATCTCTCTCTTCTCTGTGACTTGTTAAGTCATCCTCAATCACTATGGCTGACTAGAGTTATTGTTAGTTAAAATTATTTTGTGTTTACTTTTGTCATTGCATGTTTTCCACTTCTTTACGGATGACAGGAAACCTGGAATTGATTTTTATCTTGCCAGCTGGCAAACTTAAATGCCCCCCAGGTCCAGACAGCTGCCTTTAACCCAAAGATTCTGCTGTTGCCCTCAGTACCTCTTAAGCTCAAAGACTGTCTTTGTAATACCATATAAAACACACTGGAGTAGAGTATTATTAAATTTAATGACTGCATCCGATGACAATCCACTTTAGTCAGAGCACTTTGGAAGTGGGAGATATGTTTCCTGGAAAATATTATTTGGAATTTTACATTGACCTCAGCAGTCTGAATGCCATTTTAAAAAATACCATGAAACTCTCAGAGATGTTCTGTCTCTAGTGTTCCAGACATTGAGAATATGTTTTCTGACATTCCTGCTAAAAAAGCTAAACTCTCGGCCTGGTCACAATTGTGTTTTTGGCTCTTTTTGCTGGTGAGCCACTTGACAAAGTAGATCAAACTAGAATGCCAGCTAAAATGGTTTAAGCTTTTTTCCATTTTCAGCAGGGGTATTAGAAGCACAAAGCACGTTCTCATATAGCAGCTATTATTCCATTGACCCATCATCTCCCCACAGAGTTCACAATGAAACCTGAAAGGTCACAGTGCCCCCTGTATTTCTGTACATTAAAAGTGTCATGTGGTAAGATCTCAGACGAGATAGCTGTCGGGTTCTTTTTTGTGAAGTTTGGAATGATGGATGTTGTAAACTGGGCTTTAGGCCATTAGGGAGATGAGGAAGTTGTCAATAGAAGCTCTTCCCCGCTGTGAACCCGTGAGCGTGTTGACACTTTATTGCAATATTCAGACGTATCGCAATACAACAGTCTCAGCTTCGCCGTTGCCCGTGGATTTGTTTTGCATGTCGACCCACATAAATAATATTTTGTAAAAAAACTCCATGGTGGTTGAAGTTTTATTTACACAAGGGTTGAGCTCTGGATGTAAGGGAGAATTTACATTTACATTTACATTTATGCATTTGGCAGACGCTTTTATCCAAAGCGACTTACATTACATTGTACTATACATTTGTACATTTTGTATAGTAAGCAAGTGGGGGTTAGGTGCCTTGCTCAAGGGCATCTCAGCCGTTACCCGCCAGCCCCGAGAATCGAACCAGCAACCTTCTGGTCATGAGTCCAACTCTCTAACCACTGGGCCACGACTGCTGTATTTATTGCTGTATTTATTGCACAATATATTACTGTCTTGGAAAGTGTCTCAATCTTAGATTTGTGAGTGCAGTCTGATAGAAACTTTCTGAAAGAAGAAGAAATGATAGCCTGTTATTTGCAAGAATGTGGCATGTGGTAGTCGGTAGCCAACTTAGTGTTTTTCAGCAATTTCATGAAAACAAAATCAATGCGTGAATCACTTTGATTAGCGTGAAACAATTCCTATTCGTTCTGGGTTTGCTTCTCAAAAGGAACATGCTTATTCAATTTTAAAGTTGTGCTTTATGGAGAATTCCTCCACATGAAAGGCATTACTGGTGTCTGCATCTTTATTTCAAGTCTATAGTGGCTCCACAACAGTTAACTGTGTCATGTTAATATGTAATCCAGTCTTTCTCTGTCTGTCGTCTTCCAGTGTGTCTTCTTCGTCCAGCTGTTGAGTTAATTGGTTTTCCCTTCAGCCTATGAAGGAAAGTAATGAGACTGCGGTGGGTACGGCGGGACCCTCCGGCAGCAATCTGCTGGGAAAAACTTAATTTTTCAGCGCTGTTCCATCTCATCCCTCAGCTCACCGATTCCATCAAGAACCCAATTCGCACTGTTTCCCGTCTCCTCCCAACCTCATTACTCTACCCTCTTCGCCCATCGCGTATTTTCACATTTCACGAAGACTTTTTTCCTTTGTTGCTTCCGTTAGCAATCAGCACTGGGCTTTAATTAGAAGTACACAGTGTCTGATTGCTTGAACACGCATGAAAGTGTTCGCAGAGCTGTAATAATGACACTCCGTTACAGCTTGCCAGCACCCACAACAGATGTTATCTACCCCTCCTCCGGAGGTTTTTTCTTAAGCGCAAAATTAAAAGGGAACAAACATAGACTAGCAGCTCTTAACCCGGCAGAGCACCTGAGGGTCTTGTTCTGCAGCCCGTTATTTACCCCGCCCTCGCCTCACTGTGCCGGGGCATGTTGACGAAGTGAACGTATTTCCCTAGGAAGTGAACAGAATTCACATGCCCGCAAGTGTCGACAGGTCTCGCGTCAGCGGTAAACTGTTTCATAATGAGGCGCTAATTACATCCAGATAAGGTCAAAGCTACAAGGTTTGTTCATAATTAGCGGTATTTTCATCGTTGCAGTAGTACGTATATTTGAGATAAATGGGAATATTAATATGGGCATTGGAGGGTATGATTTGTTCAAGGTGAGCGCAGCCTTTGACAGGACCAGCATACAAAATCGTGCTCGAGTAAAATGTTCCGGTCTCATTTACAACAACAGCTGTTGACATGATGACAAATTGGGTCGGCTTTGCTTTAATAAACAGTTTTGGGAGTCGTAAATCAGTTTAATGTTCTTAAAATGTTCCACTTTAACAGTATGTTGGACTAACATTGTGGTAAAGACAATGCACACTGTGTTCAGGAAAACCAGAGAATTTTGTGTAGTTGCCATTGCAGTGACCAAATATGTTGGGATTTGAAATCCCAACAAAAAAACAAGCCTGACATTTAGATTGTGCTGTAAACTAATGCCAACTATTCAGGTTATGTGACAGATTAGGACAGGATCAAGGTTGGCATCTGTTACCCAATGTAGATGATGCCCTTTGACCCCTGCTGGTTGTTCCCTCCAGAATAGAGGGCATTAGTTGGCATAGTTGGCAGCATTAAGAGATAGCTCACCCAAAAATGAAAATTCTATCATCATTAACTAACCCTCCTTTCATTTTAACACTACTGTATATGACTCCCTTTCTTCCGCAAAACAACAGCAGTACCCATTTACTTCTATTGTATGCACACGAAACCAATGCAAGTCAATGGGTACTGCCGTTGTTCGGTTACCAACATTCTTCAACATTTTAGTACAAGAAAATAGTCAAAAATATTTTTATACTGGTTGCAATAAAATATTGACTTTTTTTAACTTGTTAAAACATGTTCTCAAAGCTAAGAAAAAGAGTCTTAAACAAATGCCGCAATGCTCTGTTTTTGTGTTCAGGTTATGCAGTAAGAAAGTCAGTTATATCATTGTTTGGCTCTGTTCTGGTTTGCAGATCCCACAGCTGTGCATCAGCGCTTTCAATGGAAACTGATTAATTGTGACTCCTACATAAAAGTACATAAACATGTTTTCTTCTGCATTTTTAAGTCTGTGGTGTATCTGCCTGATATTGCCTGATATCACTATGCAGTTCCTGAATGTTTTAAATTACATTCCATCTTCAAAACGTTCACAGACAAGGAAACATCTCATTTCCTTTGGTCTGCACTGCTGGAAAATGCAAGTGCTGCTCAGTATCTCACCACCCCCCACCTTCTCTTTCTCACTTCCCCACCATCTTTCTTTTCCTGTTGGCTTAATGCGTTAAAAAGTGAGAGACTTTAGCACCTTTTTGACAGGCTGACAAGTAAAATTGTTTCAGTGCAGGAGATAAAAGGAGTTTGGTGTCCAGCGCATTAAAAGGAGGTACAGATGAGCTCCAGCTTGCATTCATGATGTGAGAGAAAAGGAGAGACATAAAGCTGCTTGTGTGGAGTTTTAAGCCAAACCTGGGAGGGTACTACCGTCTCTGGCACAATTTTATTTTCGCACCATTGCATCCAAGGTTGTGCGTGAGAGAGTTTGTAGGAATGAGTGTGCCAATATGAAACACTGATGAGATTTGAGACTTTGCTGTTTTTTTCTACCGAGTTTGTCTCGACTTGTGGTTAAACCGGAGAAAAATTTGTGAAACTATTTATGGTCCAAGAAAGTTGTGCTATTTTGTTGTGCAGTAAAAAGAGAAGAAAATGATTCCAAATGTCCCTTTTCAGGAGCAGATAGCAGCCGGTTCTGTTTAGGCAGTTTTAATGGATCTCTCTGGGATATGTTGGTTTGACCTTCAGTAAAGCAAATGGTCTAATGGCCTGTGAAGGACACTGGTCTAAAATGGGGATGCAAGAAAGTGTGAAACCGACTGGACAGTGCATTCATCAAAAGCCCTAAACCTAAATCTGCCAGCAAAAGATGAATAGGAAAGATCAACCTGATCTGTGAAATAGAAAATATCTTGGGTAATATATTGATGTTTCTGTCAACTATTGTTTTGATGTGTACGTTTATGGGTTTGAATGATAAAAGCTAAACACTTTTTGCTAGTATGTTTTGCCTCATCATTGTAGTTGTTTTATATGTTTGTAAACCATTTTGAGGAAGTTTTTCATCTTTGTTTGATACGAAATTACAGGTTACGTTTCATACTTTACTTGGATTGAATCCTAATGACATTTCCAGTGAAATCTAACCAAATTGCCTGTTCATGACATTTGAACGTTGTTTTAGGGCTGCTCGATTATGACAAAAATTTTACTGAAAAATAAATGTAAAGTAATAGCACAGCTGCACCGCTGTTACGGAAAGGGGTGCGTCGTGGATTTATAACATAAGAAAAGAGTGGATAAAGCGGGATAATGTACAAGCAGCTGACCGTTATCGTGAAACGAGCTATATTATTTCTGCGATAACAACCGGGTGCCTGTACATTATCCCTTACTTATAATTTACCTAGACTTTGTTGTTGTGCATATAAACCACTTTAACTTTAAAGGGTCTCCATTTTTAATTTACAAACCTTGCATGTGCATACAGAATATAAACCTCTTATTCATGCAGTATTCAAAAGCATGCCGAGCGCTCTGTGATAATAATTGCACATTAAATTATTTAAAGGTCTCTGGAAAGTTTATTCGTGTCTGTGGGAAAATGGAGCCCTCTCTAGGTCTTTGTTCATCTCCATTAAAGAATAGGTCTCATCAGCAATCATCAAAGCCCACCGCAGGTCAACATAATGCGACTGGTGATATTTGTGCTTTTTTCTTAAGACCAATTTATTTGAGAGTTGATTGAAATGCGTACAGCGAGACGGGTGAAGCCACTTATCCTAATTAAGATTAAAATCTGGTTTGCGGTGTCAAAGATGAGATCTGTGTGCTGTCTCCATATGGAAGTATCATTTTGAAATAATTTTAGTCTTAGCAATATTACGTTTATGCCAACTTTATTGGTTGGCATGGCAACCGTCTGAGAACAAATTCGATCATTTTTTCCCCCTCACAGATTCAGTCTGCGTTTACTTTAATGTTTCTTTAGAAATGTGATTTGACCAATAGGTAGTTAGAGCCACGCAGGGACTAGTTATGCTTTCGACAAGTTGTTCTCAACCCCATGATGTGACACAATCGACCTTTGATACCATTTAAGAGGCTACATCCATGCTCACAGTGTAGCCACAGGCTGGTAAAAAGAAAAAAAGATTGGTGTGGTTGCACACACATTGGGCCAGCGCTCTGTAATAAGAGCTCCATTCAGGCGCCTTATGTCGATGTGCCTCTCTGCTCTCATTAAGCGACCTGTCAGTCACCACACCGCTGGAACTCCACACGCCGACGCGGGATCCCGCTCTCGCCCCTCCGTCGTTGTGTCGAAACGACACCCGGCATCATGAAGTGGGAAGCGGAATTAATGAATCGCAAATGTCTTTGAATTATAATGTTTAAAGGGGGGGTGGCCTTCTGCAATAAATCTCATGCTTCTGTGCGGGCAGGTAATTGAACGTCCTCTGGTCTCATTACCTGGGGTCACATGAATATAAGATCATGAATATGGATCATATTGAAGAAATGTTTGCACCGTCTGACTGACAGGCGGAACGAGCGTCTCGTGATGCCGCCCTTGACCTGAGTTTGCGCTCTGTTTTGACAGAGCTCGAGGGACGATTGTGTGATGAGTGCTTTTGATTTCCGTCCATACTGCGACGATTCATGTGTAGATGACTGAAATTGCTGAGTTGGTCGTGACGGTTGACCTGAGAAATAATTTTACTCTTATGAAACCTTTAGACAGCACAGCATAACTGAAATTGATTTAATTTCTAGGCAGTTAGTCAACAATAAATCCAGAAAAGGACATTTTTAAAAGAGATTCATTAGAAACAAAAGTGCTTTCTTCAGCACATGCTATTTAACAATTTTAAACCTTAAAGACTAACAATTAAAGGTGTTTCATGATGCCATAGAATAACCTTTTTTGTCTAAATGGTTCCATAAAGAACCTTTAACAATCCGAATAACCTTCCTGTTTCACAAAAGGGTCCTTTGTGGCGAAAAACGTTCTTCAGATTATGAAAAGGTAAGAAAGAGCTTGAATGGTTCTTTGTGGAACCAAAAAATTTTATTTTGCATCGCTGTGAAGAACCTTTACAGCACTAATTTTCTAATTTTTTCAATATTTCTAATACATAAAATAAGTTAGCTTGACCAAAATACTAGTATAGCACAGTTAGTTCTCAAAATGTAATTCTGCGATAACAAGCATCAAATTTGATTCAGACATAAATTTCAATATGATTAACATTTTTGACATGGCCTTACTTGATCAGTATTAAAGATATCAAGGTTATATATTTCACAGAATGTATTTACATTATGTAGCATGATTTTATTTATGAAAAAATGTAAATCACTAAAATGTAAACTTGAATCTATCATCTGAACCTTGTAAATCCTTAAAGGCTGGTGGCAAATGTGTCACAAACAATAGATGCGATACTGTTAGGATCTCTCTTTGGAGAGCCTGTAACAATAGACATGGGAACCTAGAAAATAAGCTGATTTCTTTGCTTTTGTCGTATCTTTGGCTTACACCCTTGTTTTGTCATATGCTCCGTTGGCGTCAGGGTGTTGGAATCAGTATGTGTTTCTCATCATTGAGGCTGAGAGATTCTCTAGGTCGTTCTCAAGGTGAATCTGCTGGAGATGCATTTACTCATTGAGCAGAGGCGTCTGACTGACATGATTTATAATATGTACATGAAGCAGGCGCTTGATGTAATGACTGTGAGTGCAGGCATCTCGATGTACAGCTGGATCTTTACATTTTCTGAAGAAAATGAGAGTCGTGCTTGCCTGAGGAAAAAAAAATCACTGCCACAATAATGTGGTGTTGGAGGCGTTGCCAGATTGTTGTTTTCACTTAAAAACGAGATCTGAAATATTCCTTCATGTTGTTTTCTCAAGTATCAGGGATGGATTTGTGTTTCATGCACATTTTACTGATAATAAATGGAGGCTTTCTCTAGTGTAGAGATGTCAGAGAAGATAAAGTCGTCATTTGATAGAAATGTAATTAATTCCCCACCATTTAGCGCATCAGTAGACTCAGTATTAAGAGCCACTTGGTCTGAGTGTTTGCAGATAGTTATGCTAATTGCAGGTTTATGCATGTGGTATAAATATTTTGAGTCCTATGAGAACGAGGTTTAGCCTGTCACCCATATGTATCTCTTGGATATGGACCAATCCCAATCTTCTGTTGTGGTCAAATTCTGTTTTTTTACAGGCCTGCACTGCAGTGTATATATATATATATATATATATATATATATATATATAAACATATTTCTGAAGTTTGTGGTAGCCAGATGTGGGATGTAAAGTTTCTTAATGAAACAGTTTCCCTAAAAATAAAAATGTAGACATCATATATGCATGTTTATGAGTTTTATAGGTATCATGTTAATTTGAACTATAAGAACTGTATCTGAGTAAAATCAGTATATAAATCTTTATTTGTCAATTTGATAATTATAAAAGGTTATTAATTTATAATACATTTATTTTTATCACCTAGCAAAAGCATTAGAACAGGTTTGAGCTCCAGCGGGTTAAAAATAGCTCCGTGTAAAAGTGCTTTTAGAAAGAACATGTCCTTCGCCACCAGGAGACGCGGCTAATGGAACACATGCTAAAGCCGTCATGTTGGCATATTGGCGGTAATGGACTCTGCGTGTTCCGTTTCCTTTGTTTTGAGCGTCCCTTACTCTTTCATGACATTCAGAGATTTCACTTTCAACAAATCATTACAGACCACCTGTGCAGATTGGTCAGTAGAGTTTCATCTTCGTCCAATAACACATTTACCAATATTAATAGATCAAGCAGCACATGGTGTATCTCTGTGTCTTCTATGTCTTTTCAAGGTGTTTTATTACAATCAAGAAAAGACTTTAAAGGTGCAGTGGTTGATTTGAAAAAGGTGCTAACTTTAGCCTGCTAGCACTCAAATTATAATCCCACCCTCTATGCGATTCGTTGTCCAAAACCACGCCGCCTCCAAACACATGAACGCAGACCAGAAGCTGTTGGATGGCTCTACGGCGAGAGACATGGCACATTCACCGGTGAGAAGACTTTGCATTACGTAGTAAAGAACATTACTGTAGTAACGAATCTAAACTACCGTTTTAAGTCAGAGTGTGATGTAGCAAGTTGTCGCTTGTGTAACTTGCGTAATATGTCGCTGTGTAATAAAGTTTGGTTGTTGCTGTTTGTCTTTCATTCTCCCTACATTGACAAAGCGGACGTGAGCGCGTTGATGACGTATGATGTCTGCATGAACAGGGTGCGCAGTGGGATGCAAAATACGTTGACTGAATATGTACACATGACAAGTCACAGCTTTTTGGTCCTACGTCTTTCATAGATGATATATAATTATAAAAGTATTATTTGACCACTGTACTTCTTGATTGCTATCAGGATGTAAAGATATTTCCAACCAGCATGACTAAATACATTTTTGGACAGGATCACCTACCCTGCCTTAAAAAGTCCATGAAATCGCTTGATGTTGTCATTATAGAGAGTGAGCATTTGATTGGACAAGAGTGTGTAGTGCAAGATGACTCATGAACATTTTTGGTATGCTTTCCAAAGTAAGAAAAACTACTTTCCAAAATGTGTGTGTGTTGTTGATGTTGTTTTTGATTAAGCTTATGGTATGGCTTTAAAGCTAATATATGTGCAATAAATGCCAGATAGCTCAGTTTTTTTTATTTATTTTTTTACATGTTTTTCTTCCTTATTTTTTTGTCTCTGATTGTATGCTGCTGAATGGAGTCATTATCTTCATTACACATTGCACAGTGAACTAGAGTTCACTACCATTTGCAAATTTGTAAGTCAGATTTGCAGATCATGTATTTATGCGATATTGAGGTTGCACAGAACATGATATTCTCCCGTGTGGACCTTCTTTTTTTATCTTGGATGTTGAGAATACACATCTGAAAAGGTTTTTTGCAAGATCTTGCTCAAAAAGATGATAGCATATACAGAGAGAATGGCAGAAACAGACACGGTGAAATTGAGGGAGAAATATGAAATGACATACAGCAGCACTATTCAACTTTTTGTACTTTCTCTACGATATATCATACCACAAAGAGTCACAAGATGCTGAAAACTATTTTTATTTATAAAATCTTTAAAGGTATCAGCTTACCACCATAATGGATTTGGGTGCTAATTTGGGATGCACCTGTATTTGTACCTGTATTTTTTGTGAGGTGGCAATGAGACTATTGACAATAGAACAGATTCTTTATTATAAACAACCCAAACACATTTATCAAACACATACAGAAATTATTTTTATGTGCTTGTTACAAACTTTCAAAGCAGAAATGTCAATGCCCAATAACATCCAAAGGGCATAATGAAAAATAAGATAAAAACTATACTGTGTCCCTCACAGCGTTTGTACAGTTTGTTTTTGAAGTAGGCGGTCTTCTAAAGCAATGTATTACAATATGTTTTTACATAAATGATGATTTTTACAAAAACACCTTGGTTAGTGTTTAGCTGCAGAAATTAACTCATATACATCTCTGAGAATTATTATTATTATTATTATTATTATTAATTTTTTTGAGTAAATTAGTCCTTTAATAGAAAAGTCAAACTTTGTACTGTGCTATATTTTGGGTTACAGTATAAGTCTGGCCTGATAGTATTCAGCTGAAGACACAGCAGAGAGGTACAGTAGACAGGGAGGATGTTGTTTAGTTTTAGTGGCGTGTTACGGCTTATTCAGGCTGACAAGCCAGTGCATGTTTTTTATCCACCCTGTCACAGTGTCTATTGTGTATGAGAACATACACACAAAAAGCATACTGCTGACTATGATTTTTCTTCATTGCCTTGGTTTGTCTTTGCTTTTTAATATTGTACATCCAAGGTTTGATTCAATGCTTGGTGCACTGCCTCCTGTCCACTGCCCACATTTATCTTCTAGTAACATAGAAATATAGAAATAAATAGATGTATTCATTTAAATTTTTGCTGTCATACCATAGGACACATTTGCATATTTACTTTTAAACCACCCATATATTATATATATATATATATATATGTGTGAGTGCTGTATTAACTGCATATTCTGTATAAAGTATATAGTGGTCTCCTATATAGAAATTCAAACCGTCTGTATGCCATGATGGACTTCATAATCAGATTCAGCTTGAGCTTTTCCCCAGATTCTGTTACCATGAGTCTAGTAAGTAAGTAATGAGTAAGAGTCAGAGTAAGTAATGGCCAACTGGATTCCTAGCGTTTCTCAGCATTACTAATAGATCGTTTCCGACTGTACGTCCCTCAGGAAGCGTGCTCTCTATCCAAACTTTATAACCTGAATTGGAAGTAAGACAGCTGTCCGCAAGGGTCTAGAAAGACTGTCACATCTGTCAGTCTTAAGCTCTGACAGTCTCTCCCGTAACAGACTGGGAAACTGTGCTCTTTTCCTCTTGGAGCATTTGCCCTCATTTGTAATACTTTTATAATTTATTATTTTTCCTAAAATGCAGAGTATGTGATATATATATTTTTCCCCACAAAATGAATTATACATGCTTGGTGTTCTCCTGCAGCGTTTTGGGTTTAGCGCTAAGAGGACGACTCTTTTTCTGTAGCTGAACTCCTGTAGTGCTTTAGTCTAAAATAGGAACAGATACTTTGGATTTAAAAGACGAGCAAGGAATGCGTTACTTATAAATCTGGGACTTGAAGGCAGCATTTTTGCATCAGTTGGCACAGTTTTTTCCCAGTTTTCTCTATACAAAATGGCTTGCTACAGTTGAACTGAATGTAAAGACGTCCTCTTGGGGGTTTGGGAAGCCATATGTTCTCCTTCACTTGACACAGACAGCTCAGTTTGTGGTCCTCCTCTCTCCTCATCTAATTAAGATGCTGTCTAGCTGATGGGTAATAATAAAGGTTTGTCCTGAAACTGAAACTCAAAGAATTTAAAGTGCGTTGCTATGCGGTTTCTGAGGTGTTTTAAGTAGCACATTACTCTGTGGTTTTTATTATGGTCTGGAGGTGGATGGAGTGCTAGTGCACATCGTAAGGCTGGAAAAAAATTAAATTATGTATACAATTATAATTAATATTGTGCTTCATTTCAATGAATAGAATATTAAATATTATGATATTAAAATACTTTTTTATAAGAGAACTGAATAGCATTTTAAATATAGTGTTTATATATACATTTATATATTAATATACACATTCGATTAGATTAGATTAGATTAGATTAGATTAGATTAGATAGAATAGATAGAATAGAATAATTTTTATTAAAATTGAAACATCATTTTATGTTATTCCCAATATCTTACCTTCTCTTTCTTCAGTAATTTCATAAATCGCTTCAATAAGGCTCTGTAATATATCGTCTCTTTAAATATTTAAACACTGTATTTCATTGCATCGCATGTTAATGTTGAGCTGAATATAAGGCCCTTGTGCCTGTTTGTTTTTTGTTCCATGTTTACAGATTTCGGAGGGCCATTAGATGTTTAGAGCTGTTGGTATAACGCAAAACCGTTCACCTCAGCTAACATCACCACCCTGCTTACAAAGTCTGAGGTTAACCGGTGGCCCAGTTCACATCACTGTTTACATCACCCTGTGGTCTACAAGCTAAACATAGACTCCATAATCCATTGATTTTACCCGCAAAAGCTTTCCAAACATTAGTGCCACTATCACTGGTGTTTTTAATAGTAACTGAGATGAGTGAATTCTAGAGAGGTGGTCACAGCTATGTAAAAGCCGTTTCTGACTGCTGTGTTTTTTACAGCGTTTCCTGATGGTAAAAGTTTGGTCATCTTGGTGGCCTTGAACTGTTTCATGTTTCCCAAAGTTGGCTGTTATTAGCTGCAGGTATGTACCATTGGCAGTACTGATGTGTTTTGCGGTGTTTGGTAGATTTGCACAACAGACAGGTCTGTGTTAAATGTTCTTTTGAGTAATAATTACAGAGATTTATCTTTGAATGGTTCGGGAGACACAAAAGATAATTTGTTACTACATAAATGTGCCTTCCTTAAGCAACAATAATGGCTCTTGATCTGAAAACATGACTATAAAACACATTTCCTACAACCACGTTGAGCACATTATCTGTATTTACAATATTTACACTTTATATGTGTTTACATTTTTCATGATGATATTTTTTGGCCTTTTTTTTATATATATATATGCTGACCACTGAGCCAGAGCTATGACCACTTTATCTGTATTTACAATGTGTATTTACTACAGTAATTATGTTGCTTCATTTCAATCGACCTTAACGTGAAGATCAACCGGCTCTAGCTTGATGTTCACATTTAGGTAAGACACATGCATGTGAGCAAGAAAAGAGAGCGTGTGTTTTAGCAGATTTTCAAAAGCACCAGATAAAGTGGATCTGTCTTCAGAAGAAACACTTCAAAGAACATCAGCAGACTATATTAAAGATAATGTTCAAAAACAAACAGGAAGTGATTTTGCTGTTTTCCTTGAAGCTGAATTCCCCATGTACTTGATCATTGTAGTATTTTGCTGAAACCATTAAAGGAGAAGTTCAGAATGAGTATTCTGTCATTTACTTATCCTCATGTCTCTGAACTCATGTGACTCATTGTTCTTTCCTTTGTGAGACACAAACTAAGTCATTTTGAAGAATTTCAGAGTTGTTTTTATATACAGTGAAAGCACATGGTGACATTAAAGGATGAGTATTAAACCTTTGGGTCATTATTTATCCACTGCCATGTCATTTAAAACCTGTATATGACTCTTTCTACTGTTTAACACAAAAGAAGATATTTTGAGAAATGTCTTGGTGGTTTGTGTCTACAGTGGAAGTCAGTCAGGCCAATGTTACCACCATTCTTCAAAATATCTTCTTATGTGTTCTACAGAAGAAAGAAAGTCATACAGGTTTGGAATGACTTGAAGGTGAGTAAATGATAAAATAATTTCTGTCACTTTAATGCAAATTTATAAACTTTATAATGTAAAAAGTCACAACTGTCACAACAGTTGGTTAAATCTTTTCTGCCAATGTATATAGTGTAGGAATGTAAGCTTGCACCTTAGATCAGAGTGAAATGGTATGCCAGCTGCACCAGCTCACTTGTAGGTCTTCCTGCTGTGAATATGGAGATGCCACAGTCTTGGACGCCCCTCATTTACACACACGTCCCGTAAAATAATCTCTCACGGGAGAACTGGGCCTGTTTGATCCGATCCAACAAGGCACAGAAGGCAGGGGGTATAATAAGCCAGCTCTGCTATCCCTCCGTTTCCAACCTCTCCCTCATATTCTTCTTTTATCACTCTTCCTTTGTCAGACTCCGTGTACAGTGATAGGTCGGGTGCTAATGTTTTTAGTTTTCGATTAAGACTGTGCTGGAGATACAGTACATCAACCATGTGATGTGATGTGGGATGATCACAGTGTATTTATAAAATGTTTGTATGAAGATGTTTAGGCTTCAGGTCTTTTTCATGATAGGGATTATGGGAATGGGATTGCATCAAGGCTGGGGTGACAGAGAGGACAGAAATCTTTCTGTTTTTTGATGTGATGGTAATATGTCGTCATTTTATACACAATATTGATTCATAATGCTTGTTTTTTGACGTATTTTAGTTATTGCTGTGTCAAAAAGCTGATTTTCTTTTTTTTTAATAAAAAAATGCAACTTGATAATCGGACACTTCAACATAAAAGCAAATGTCATAACATAATTTGAGAAAATATTATATGTCTTTTTTTCATTTTGTTCATGACACTTTTATCCTCTGTGTCACAGATGACTTTTAGAGCTCCTATTTCCTGAAACCTGTGAAATTTATAGCTTCCTTTTAAATATTTACTGATGCCTTTAAACAAGAAACCAGCCATTTTCAGGTCCATTTGCTCTCTCTGTAATAGCCGTTAATGTTCTGTCAGTGGGTGAAAGTCTGGCTAAACTACTGAATGCTTCAAGTCTATCAGCCTGTCATGAATATTTCAGCGTTTCATCCAATTGGGCAAACTTTCTAGCATGGCCTGATAGCGTTCAGGGGAGCAGTTTTCCGCTGCCCGCCATCCAAATTATGAAGTCCATGAATATCGAAAGGTCTGGAAGGTGTTTTTGGAGCAAAGTCAGCTTAGGAAGTCAAAGAAGTCATTATGAAAGTAAGTTTTTAATAGAGTAGGGATTTTGGGGGGGTTTGTTTCTTCAAGTTCTTTTTTCTGTTTTAAAACAGGAATTCACACCTTGGAATATTTTTCTTTTTAAAAGTCAAAAATGTTTAATATGTAATTGTTTCCTGTGCCAACCATGGGGTCCTTTATTATTCAGACAACTTGTCTTTTGAAAATCTTTCTATAATATTTTGGATGTTTTTTCAGGATGTGTTGACCTGAATTCCAACGAAAAGCATCAAGTATGAAAGAGTATTTAATGAGTGCATTCCAGATGGGTCAAGCTAAAGCAGCATCACTTTCCGTGGAGCAAAATGTCAGATTTTGCCTTAAAGACATTGAATTCATTCAGCTGTGGTGCTCAAGTGCTATTTTTCGTGTTGTCATGGCGACAGACTCAACACTTGTTCCCATGACTTCAGTAATGTGTTCGCAATCCAGCACCTACCTCTCATATTGATGGATTAAAATATTGATTCCAGTTTTAAAAAATCTATAATTTTCATTTTCAAGAAGCATTCAAGCGTACAGAAATTGTATGGCGTTATATTGACCTGTGTATTTTACATCATGCTTGTAACATGCAAGTCACATTTGTTTGTTACTGGAGTTACTGGCAATGCATGGTGAGATGGTTGTGGGTTTAATTCTCAAGGTACACACATACTGATTGGCTTTCTTTCTTATGCAGAACACAAAAGAAGATATTTCAAAGATTGTTGGTAACCGAATAAGCCTGTATATATGACTGTATAAGCCAAAATAATCTTTTTCCACAGTATTAACGCAACACAAAATATTTGGAACAGTAGTGAACCTGTACAGTATGTCAGGTTAAATCAGTGGTTCAACCTTTTGAAAGCATGGCACCCCTTTCTAGTAATTTTTGACATGCATTTCTAGTAATTAAACTAAACATGCATACATACATAAATATAAATAAATTAAATTAAATGCAGATGTGCAAACAACAAATTAAGCATAAACAAAAACGAGCACATAACCTGATGGACTTCTGCACTTTCCGTCTTTGATGAGACATAAAAACAGCTCATACCTTTGGAACGGTATTAGAAAGGTTTAGTGGTTTTAAATCCGTGGCTTTAAACCGGTATTCGGCCCATGCCTAGTACCCATTCACTATTTTTGTGTCTGTGCAATAGAGGTGAATGGGTAACGCCGTTGTTCGATTATTAGAGGACCGTATTTTTAGAGGACCGTAAGTCGTACAGGTTTGAAATTTCAAGTAAGTAATTGCTGACAGAATTTTTGGGTGAACTATGCCTTTAATATTTAATACATGCAGTTTAGTAAATGGCACAAGTTTTTTCTATTTTTATGACATGAGCGTGAATCATAATGGATGAGTCATTACATTTGTACCATTTCTGAAGACAATGTTAGGGAGTTGTGGGTGTTTGCCAAGGTGATTATGATTATAATGATTATTTTACTAATGATTTTATTTTAGTTTCATTATTACTAGTCCACATTCATGGCATGTTTAGACAGTAGGGAGGTGAGATTTATGTGTTTTTTTCACACGACTGTCATGGTCAACTCTTTACTGAGTGGTTTAATATTTAAATCTCCAGCGCAAACATGCTGTAGCCCACCAGATTTACACTAGCCCACTCACTTTCAATGGCTTTTATGTGATGCTTGTGGGCAGGGCCTCTTGTGGTTCTCCCTTGAACATGCCAACGTCTGTTGTTATTTTAACAATACTACAATATACTTCATGTTGACAAAGTCTGAGAATAAAACAGAAAAAGATAGATGTCGCAGAAGAAAGCAGTCTCTAAATCTTTTGCTGTCCACCTTCTTTACAGGAAGCTGTTGAAGCTGTGTCCTAGCCCACACCGCTGTGCCGTCTCTGATTCAACATGACAGCAGTGGAAAGCGTCGACTCTCTGTTCTGTCACTTCTCATGGCTGCTTCAAGAACTCGTCTGTGTCTTTTTGTCATCCAGCGCTCTGATGTGAGTATACAGAAGTGTTGAGGCTGACATTTGTCAGAGGAATTATGTGAAAATGAAAGCGGTCACATGGCGTCTCACAGGAAGTGCAGGTGTCGGTGGAAGCGGGTCTGAAATCAGATTCTTACAGCGCTTTTAAGGCAGATTGAAATGTCTCTTTCAAATATTGTATTCTTTGTAAGTTTATTCAGCCAGAACCGTTTAGTATGACATATTCAAATGATAGATCAGCTAAAAAAAAAAACCATCAGTTAAGTAAAACGAGAAAAATTTTGTTTTTTTCACATTCGATATTGTTCACATTCTTGTTTTATAAACATGCAGCATGCACAGTAATAACATGACATGATGTTTGAAATGAAGTTTCTCCTATATTGGATTTTAATAGCACAGTTTGCAGGTAGATGCTATTGAGCAGATCTCTGTGGGAGGGTTGGCTATTCAGAAAATATCCTAACAAGCACTGAAGTCTCCTGATGTTCCTGATTTGTCAATTGCATATAGATCAGGCTGTCAAATTCCACATGAGTTTCGCTGTTGGGAAATCAACACTGTATAATGTAGCAGCCGGTTTGGATAACAGCACGACATTTGAAAATCTTTCCGTTCACCTCGTAGGACGAGAAAGATGTGTAAAACTAGTTGATGGTGTTGAGGAACTGGTTTAGGATGAGACATGTTTCTTTATGCCCAATAAATGTTCATGTTAAAAAAACATGTACAAGACACATAGCATAACATCATGTGCCATTTAATTTCGATTTCTATATTTTTTCTTATACTTTCATATTCACAAACTCGTGGTTATAGTCTAACCCTTAGATTTGCTTTAGCATATATGCAGTTCAAGTAGTCGGTTCAGTGTTCCTACAGTGGGCATGCAGAAAAATTGTCTTAGCTTAGTCACTTTTTAAAGGAAATCAATTTCTCCAGACAGGGACCTTGATATTTGGAAGAAAAGTAAAACACAGCCCATGGCTGCATGATCTTCACATTGAATCCAGTGTTGGGGAAAAAGGACTAAAAAAAACTACAGAATCAATATTTCCTCTCATGCCTATGGTGGTTCTTCACACTTTTTTCTTCTTTTTTATAGCCTTTTCCTATCTTGTGTGCATTTAAAGGGAGAAAAAGATAGTACTTAAAACCCCTAAAGGTTTAATCAAAGATAACATTAGAATTTGAATGGCTGGTAGAAAGATATTATTTTCCCCTCTGAGAGGTGCATCCTTTAGCTGTGGGCTGTTAGAGGTGCTTCAGAGGTTTTGTAGAAGTAATCGAGGCTCTGAAGATTTGCGGTTTGATCGCTCCAATGCCTTTGTGCTCAAGACGTCTCACATTGCCATTAACGCTTGACATTTGGAATGTTAACTGCGACACTTCAGATGCGACCAAAAATTATCGGCCTCTCCAAATGCTCGTGTGGAGCTTCACGCGGTGTCACCGGCGCAGATGTCGCCATAAACTGTCATGGTAGTGCGGTAACAACTTATTTTTAGAAAATGGATTGATTAAACAGTTTCTGATGTTGTGGTGGATCTGGGGGAAACATTTTTTCTTTTAGGGATAGAATTATGTGTAGTGTAGTATGTCAAGATGGTTCATACAGTAAATATTTTTTTAAGTAAATGTTATAACCATTCCAGCAAATTGCTGGTTTTAAAGCTAATGTACATGAACTGAAAACTTTTTGATTATTTTTGGGGGGGTTCTTTATCATGGCAGTCAGACCCCCCTTAGCCCCCCTATAATTTGCATCCTGCAGGACTTGGATTAAAGAATGCAAATTCACCGGCAGTCTGTGCTTTATCTCTCCTAATAAGCACAAAAATGTATGAACAGTGTATTTCAATTTCCTAGTTTCCTTTCATCATGTCGTCCAATTCCTTTTGTCCCCTGGCACAGTATTCATGGCATCTGACCACAGAGAATTACTTTTGTGTCAGCATTTGTTCTCATTGAGAGACAATCTGAGCGTTCGGTGTGTGTCATTCACAAACACAAAGAGGCTTGCTCTGACATCATTCAGGACAAAAAATAGAGGATCATGTTGCTCTCCGTGAAGAAAAGGAAGAGACCTTGTTACTGGAAACAAATTCGCTCTCATTCATCATCTATTTAATGTTTACTATCGGATATTACTCGGAATGTTTAGATGGTTGTGATTGGATGAAAATGTGTAAGACTAAGCAGAATTTACTTTTGTCATTTTAGTGTATTTGTTCATTTTCCTCCCACTGTTCCTCTGTTCCCCTCCACTGTTCTTCTTTTCCTGGGCTTCTGTCATTTATATTCCCTCTTTCTCCGTCTCTATATCATTATGTCTGATTACATTGAACTAATGGCTTGAATATAATCGATTGGCTGTCGATTTCTAACAGTTCCCCCTGGCTGTGAGGTGGGCACATCATGCAATAAATCTAAAACCTCGAGCCATTCTGGCTAATAGAACGTCCCAATTCAAAACCAGGATATATCATTCTTCGGCGTATCTCCACGTCTACTTCCGAGACTCTGCTGGCAGCCTGTTAGCATCCAACCTTGGCTAAATCTTAATACAATATCCCAGAGATGGAGGGCGGATGGATTGATTCATCACCATGGAGATTTTGTTATGGCGGAAGGGAAGCTAAAAGCAAGGAGATTGAAATTGATTTTGGTTGCTAACGCCGTTTGGCTGTTGATTTATATTCTCGTGATGGAATTATTACGTGCTATGCTTGTCTTTTGTTTGTCTGAATAAATGGGTTTATGAGAGACTGTTGGGTAGAGAAGAGAGATACTGTCAGTTTCTGTCTTTGTGAATAAAACCTGACAGCCCTAATAGCTGTTTATATTTTTGCGTCTGTTTGAAGAAGTGTTCTCCAAAATGGATTTGACAGCTGTTCGGGGTGTTTGTTTGCCACTGCGGTCATCTTTGATCATTGATTGACAGCTGGATAAGGGTTGGTGGGATGGGCTGAGAAGAGTCGTTGGGGGAATCTTGTATTGGACCTTCAAATGCTCCGTTGAAATTTCTTTGACCTTGGCTAGGTGTCCACTAAAGGCTTTTTCTAGCAAAGACAACTGCTGAGGGACCCCTGGGAAGATGTCCTCCATCATGCCTGAGCTAGTATCGATTTTTATGCAACATTTCACAGATATCAAGCAGGTCCCTTCAGCGTTTTGGTCGCAGCACAGTGAGATTAAGCAAGACGTGAACCAGGCAGCTGGTCATGTGGAAAGACTTTTCTTGTGCGTGTTGGTGTAATGTTTTAAGATTGTGTTTTTATAAGAGTGTTTTTTGTCTATCTTTCTATCATGCATAAAAGTAAATGAATACCGAAAAGCCATGCTTTGGGAACTGCCCACCTCAGTCAGAATAGTATATTGAAATGACATTATATAATGGTTGTCTCAATGTGTGTTTTTTTCACAAAGTGTCCTCAACAGCCTGTAAAATGACCGTAGGGTAATCCAAATACATTCCTGTCTTAGAAGTCTAAAAACACAGCATGTACAAACCAGCTTTGATATTTCCATGCGCTAACATGCTGACACGTGTTCTTTTCTAAAACCTAAACACTCACTGTCTCCTCCCCCAACATCCACTCCATCATGTACATCCACCATCTCTTGGCTTTCTGGAGCTCATCATTTCAAAAGAAGCCCTTCATCATGTTGAGAGTGTGTGTATTGGCTGTGTGGCAGCGTTAGCTTTGACCCACATGAAAAGACGCTTTTGATAGGAGATTGTTGAGTATCTGCTTTTGAGGTGCCGTGAGACAGATTTTACGTAACGGTGTGTGAAGGAAATCTGACTGAGTCTGGATTACTCCTGCATAAACTAGGTTACAGCCAGCATAAAACGCAGTCACGCATGACATGTCCCGGTGAAACGGAATTTTTTGGTGAGAAAGAAATGTGGGAACGGGACTTAATTTAATCCATTGGGAGTTGACTGGTTTGTGAAGAGTTGCTAGAACTCATATGGGAATTTGCATTTTTAACCACTGGATCTCTTTGGAATTAACATTACTTGTCTTGAAGACTCAAGTAATGAGTTTTGTTGAGATTTTCACACAGTCACACCTTAACATTTTTTCAGGAGGCCTACAGCTGTCGTAAGGGTGTGAATTTGTGTTTAAAGAATTGG
The DNA here is from genome assembly GCA_026939265.1 of Oreonectes daqikongensis. NCBI lineage: Eukaryota > Metazoa > Chordata > Actinopteri > Cypriniformes > Nemacheilidae > Oreonectes > Oreonectes daqikongensis. Next base: position 1,264,951 of record JAOTQM010000125.1, on the reverse strand, counting down.
ACAACATGAAGTCATTGTAATTGGTTAGCATTTTATAGCGTTTTATAGAACAAAACCTTAAGGGTCTCTTAAATTTATGTTACTTTGTGAAATTTAGTGGCATCTAGCGGTGAGGTTACGAATTGCAACCAACGGCTTACTCCTCTATGTTATGTAAGGTCTATATACAGACATAGTTATGTATATGATCCTCCTTAATATTACACATTTAATCAAATTAAGAACTGATATTCTAAAAACTCAAAAACAAAATTGAAAATTGATGTTCACTTCAAAGCTGTCCAACCACCTTACTTTTCTCATCTCTCTCTTTTCCTTGTCTTACTTAACTTTCAGTGTAATATCTGCTTTGCTACTAATCTCTCCTCTCACTTTTTAATGTCGTTTGATGAATATCCTGGCTAATGGAGAACTATTTAACTCTAATCTTCCAGTGTTAAATATTTATCATTGGGTAATGAGAACGATAATCTCTGTGTGGCTTTTTCGAAGATGGAGAGATGGACGTCTCTTTCTTTTGCTCTTTCTCTATTGCTCTCTTTCTTTCTTTCTTTTTGCTTTCTCTTCTCTTGTTCTGTCTCTCTCTCTCTCACTCTCTCTTTTATTTTTTATGGAAAGTATGTAGTAAGTGTTTATGATTTAGGCAGATTGGAGCTGTACTTCACTTGTGTGCCTATTACCTAAATAGACACATATTAGCTGCCAGTAACATTGAGTATTCACAAAATACCACATCCTCCTATATTTAATTTCTTAAGCTTAACTGGCCTCAAGCTTTTATGAATATACTTTTTCCTTGTCCTTATTTTACCTGCGGATCAAGTTTTAACCAGAAGGCACCAGACACGATCAGTCTTTATATGTAAAGCCGAGGAGACATTCCACAGTGCCGGTGGCTTCCGGAATTTACAAAGAAAAATCCCATAGAGCTGTTCTCCTTTTGGCTAGACATACAATCCTTGCCACCTTTGCCTGTCAGTATTGAACCCTTTTGGGTGGAATAATAACTTCATAGACAGAACAGTGTAACAAAATCAAACAATACGTGTGCGAAATAATTTGAAGTTTTCTGAATGCCGTGGGAAAGGAACGTCCTGAGGAGTCTTGTGTGTCATGACGCCGTCACCCTCGAGGCACCTTCGGGCGGAACTGGTTCTGCCCTTCTGCGTTATTCTCTGTGGAGCTGCGCTATAAAGCTCTGCGCTCACAGGCTGCACGGTCGAGTTCAAATCGAGTGATCTTGAAAAACATCTGGCCATGTGCTTAAGAAAAGACTTTGATGAGAGAGAAAAGATACGAGACATCGTCAGATGAGAACATTTTGTTGCTGTCATACGGTTTCTCAGTTAGCACAGATATTCTTATCAACTGGAAATATCCATTTATAAATTATAATGTAATATAAAATGGCTAAGTCAGCTTATATTTTATATTCTAAAATTCCTCACGCTCAGCCATTCTGTTTTTTCCTTTCAGAGATGAATCATTGAAATGTGCCACATTAATGGAACTGTGGATCTGTGGAGCAGAAAGGCTTCACATCCAATGCTTGTTCTGCACTTTTTGACTAATAAAGGCAGGGAGGGAATTTTAAGCCATTACTTAATAAAAGCTTAATGCAGTGTGTCAAACTTAATGATTCCCCCCCGTGTCCTTTGAATACAGACGCCCTGAAATTGTTTATGTTTTCGGCTTGTGTGAATGAACTGAATGACTGCTAGTGAAGACTAACATGGTAGTGATAAAAGAACAGTTGTCATGTCATAGGATGGCATGAGAGTGATAAAATTCCAAGAGAATTAAATTTTTTGGTAAACTATTCCTTCAAAGCAGATCGTGACAGAGGTACTTGGCCTACTTAGCTTGAATTCTCACGGCGTCAGATTTCTCTGCTGTATCTAAAGCCCGGCCGGTGTGCATTAGCTCCACTAAACCTTTCTGCAGTTTCCGAAGTATCCAATCATGACACGTCACATTGACAACATCATAGACCCGAACTCATGACCAGCACGCTGACATTCATATTCACACACACTTCATTCGTGCAGCAGACCTGCAGTAGCACTCGCACACATTTTCCAGTCACACCTGAAAGCTTATATCAGAGGAGCGTGACTGAGAGATGGTTCGGGGGTGGAGGTATTTTGGGATCCTTGGGAAAAGGTCTCATATAGACGGTAAGGGTGATTTGATGATGGGTGGGTTGAGTGCTAATGGGGCAGTGGTTTGTTTATGCGAGTGTGTGTGCACGAGTGATCGGGTATGTGTTTATGCTTCTCTTCTAATGGAGAAATGAGCAGATGGCTTGTCTACATTACTGTGGAGAGATGGAGTGGACGGTTTTCTGAGATGTTTTCTGTCTGATCGACTCTTTGACCTGGAATTTTTGAGAGCATTTCAGATATGAGCATTTTTATTATTATTTACTTTTAATTATTTTTATGATTTATTATAATTGTTGATATTTAATTGTATTTATTGTTTTATTTTAAATTTTATTTGTAGTTTTTTTTTGTTAATTTAAATTTTTTTTAACTTCTTCCAATAGGGTATTGCACATACTGTAATACGTTTTATTTTTTGGTTTTATTAGAAACAAGTGGTAAATGTATGAAACAAATGTAATGTATGATGTGTCATGGTCTACTTGGTGCAGAACAAGTACGCAACTTGACATTCACTCATGCAAATTCCTAATTTGGGAGTTAGGCAAATTTTCTGTTTATGCCAAGTCCACAAAAACACTCATTCAGAGTCTAGACGTTGAAAAATGTCTCTTCTAAATATTAGGATGCACAGGCTTAGTTCTGATCCTCCTAACCTTTCCTCTTTTACTTTTTTTTCTTTCAGATGAACTGGTTCTGCTAAAAAACTTTCCCCACACCTCCTCGGCTCAACCAAATTTATGAAGCACCAGAAGGTTCAACACCAAAGGAGCGCCATTCAAACAAACACACGGCTTGTCTTTTCCTGTGATGTCTTATGCGTAGGATTATTTTATGGACACACTGAGCAAGATATGCAATAGGACAAGCGGCGAATCCGTCGCTGGCTATGGGGGCCATGGTGACCTAGAATCAACTGTGGTTTTCTAGCAGGGCAACTTAATTCCTAATACCTCCTCTCCTTTTCCTCTACCCCGTATCGGAGCGGGCACCGTCCTCTCATTCCCTACCGCCCACTTGGCCATCGCCGCCATGGCCGGAGTGAGGAAGTTGACACGAGCTGTCAGGCACCAGGGTCTTCACCGCCTGATCGTAGCCCTCATACTTTTCTGCCTGCTCTCCATGGCTTATCTGGCTTACCACGTCAGCGCTGGACCCAAAATCAAGGAAGCTCCGCTGCCGCTCCCGCTGGCCGATTGTGTTGCCACATCAGTCATCGGTGGTGGACAAAGAGCTCCCCTGTTTTCGCCATCCCAGGTCAGCCAGCGGAGACACTCGGGTAGGACCGTGGATAGCTCACGGACAGAGCCCGTGGTCCTGCTGTTTGTAGAGAGCATCTACTCCCAACTCGGACAGGAGATTGTCGCCATTTTAGAGTCAAGCCGCTTTCATTACCGCACCGAAATCGCACCAGGGAAGGGTGACATGCCTCCCCTGACGTGGCGAGGCCACGGGCGATACACGCTCATCGTCTACGAGAATCTTCTCAAGTACGTCAACTTGGATTCTTGGAACCGCCAGTTGCTGGATAAATACTGCCAGGACTATGGAGTTGGAATTATTGGCTTTTACCGTGCAAATGAAAACTCGCCATCCAGCGCTCAACTAAGAGGCTTTCCTCTTTTCCTGCGTTCAAACCTGCCACTTTGGGACTACAGAGTCAACCCCGCCGCACCGCTGCTGTACATCACCAAACCCAATGAGCTGGAGCCGGGCCCTTTGCCTGCAGACAACTGGACCATTTTCTTATCCAACCACAGCACTTATGAGCCAGTTCTGTTAGCAAGCCCCAGACCAACAGAACTGAATCAACTCCTGACACATTCTCACCAACAGAAGGCGCTGCTAGCTACAGTCGTGCAGGACCTGGGCCTTCATGATGGGATCCAACGGGTGTTCTTTGGCGGTAGCTTGTCTTTCTGGCTGCACAAGCTGCTGTTTGTGGATGCTGTTGGGTATTTAACCGGCAGGCGGCTGAGTTTGTCATTGGACAGATTTGTACTGGTGGACGTGGATGATATCTTTGTTGGGAAGGAGGGGACGCGGATGAAAGTGGCAGATGTAGAGGTAATTATATTAAGTCCTGAAAGATCTATGTGAGAAGATCCCAAGTGTGAGGCTAATTGTACTGATGTTTCCACTTGGAACCAAGAGGAAAAAAACAATAATTAACGCTTCCGGCTTATTACTATTGCACAAACAGAAGGTTAGGGACTTTCATTAATGCTGCAAATTTTAATAAAGCTACATATTAAAAATTGGCACATATCTCATTCCACACTGTTTGTTCTTATGAAATAAATCCCATAGTTACAGTGAAGTGAAAAGGGGTCTAAGCAACCAAACATGTAATAATCAAGGACACCGAGCGACCACATAGCAACACTCGCAATATTGCGGCACCTTAGCATACCTTAAAGAAAATTCATCATTTATTCACCATCTTGTCATTTATGACTTACTTTCTTTTGCGGAACTCAATTAAAGATATTATGAAGAATGTTCGTAACCGACAATGGTGGTACCCATTGGTCTGTACAGTAGAAATGAATGGTTACAGCTGCTGTTCGGTTACCACCAATCTTCAAAATATCTTCTTTTGTATTCTGCAGAAGAAAGTAAGTCATACAAGTTTGAAATGACAAGAGGGTGAGTAAATGATGACAGAATTTTCATTTATGGGTGAACTATCCCTTTAAGAAATGTACTTCTATGAGTCCTGTAGTAAAACCATGGTAAATGTGTGGTTACTATGGTTTTGCTGCAAATACCACGGTTAACTATAGTTTTTGTAGTAAAACCAAGGTTCATTTTTAATAAGCGATGACTGCAGAGACCTCGGCTTTAACCACTTGTATATGCAAACCAGTAATTTACTGTTATGTTACGGTTGGGAATCAGACCTCAATCAGACCTGACCCAGTTCTTCCTTCATCAAATATTCTGCTGTTGTTCATGTCTGTCCTGTTTTAATAATCCGAGCTCAGAGCAGATCTCCGACCGGCGTCACAGTCCCGGCGCTTCTCCATGTCTCAAATGAAGCTAATGAATTAACAGGCTTAATACGGATAAGAGATGTTTTCTCTCTGCTGTTGTTTGTAGAGAGCTGTGATTATTGTGTGTGTGTGTGAAAGAGAGAGAGCTTATTTGTAATGCAGCTGAGCATGATTCTCTCTCTCTCTCTCTCTCTCTCTCTCTCTCTCTCTCTCTCTCTCTCTCTCTCTCTCTCTCTCTCTCTCTCTCTCTCTCTCTCTCTCTCTCTCTCTCTCTGGCTGTAGGCTAGCATGGGGCTAATTAGACTGGCTCACTTTTTAATTTGAGCTGATAAGTTCTCATAGGGGGTTCTGTGTGGCCCACCACACCAAAAGCAATGACATGCCTGAGGTTTTCACTTTCTTTCTTTCTTATTTTCTCTCTTTCTTGTGCTTTTTTTCCTGGTAAGAGCTCAATTTTTATGTTTTTGTCCTCGTTTTTCTTCATCCTTACCTTGCATACCCCTGTATAGAAACTGTCAAAGAACCGTCCTTATTTCTCTTTTCCCACCTGTGTAACATGCATCCCCTGTGTGATATGATGGAATATTAGTAAGTTTTAATTTTCATCTCTTTTTCCAGCAGTTCCAAGCATTTAATGTGAAATTTACTCTTACTGTGATTTTGCTCAAGCACTATTTCAATCTAAATGACTACATAACCCATTTACACGTGTTTATTTGTTTTTGTTTTCCTCATCAGGCGCTACTTCACACACAGAGCAAACTCCGTTCTCTGGTTCCTAATTTCACCTTCAACCTTGGATTCTCTGGGAAGTTTTTCCACACAGGTACAATTTAATGCTCTGTTCAAGCGATGCGAGTCATAAAAATAAAAGCCACAGACATTGATTCTGTCTTTTCCTCAGGTACAGATGAGGAAGATGAAGGAGACGACACTCTGCTCGGACACAGACAGGAGTTCTGGTGGTTTCCTCACATGTGGAGTCACATGCAGCCTCATCTCTTCCACAACGTCAGCGTGCTGGCAGAACAGATGAGACTCAACAAGCAGTTTGCACAGGTCAGAATCTGTCTTGATTCACTCCAGATAACACACATCTCCGATCCGTTGTTGGATTCTTGGTTGACGCACATGCCTTTTAGTTACTAACTCGGATATTTAAAGTTTTCCGTGTGTTGCAGGAACATGGGATCCCTACGGATATGGGTTATGCTGTAGCCCCCCATCACTCGGGTGTTTATCCTGTGCACAGTCAGCTATACGAGGCTTGGAAGAGCGTGTGGGGCATCAAGGTGACCAGCACAGAGGAATATCCCCACCTCAGACCCGCTCGCTACCGCAGGGGCTTCATACACAATGGCATACAGGTAAGAACTTTGCTTTGCATTGCATTGCATAAGCAAACATACAGATTGTTGTTTAGCATGTGTAATGGTGTGTGCATTTTTGTGTCAGGTTCTTCCTCGGCAGACGTGTGGGCTGTTTACACACACCATCTTCTATAAAGATTACCCAGGAGGCCCTCAGGAGCTGGACAAAAGCATTCGTGGTGGAGAACTGTTTCTTACTGTGCTTCTCAATCCGGTTAGAAACACACACAGACACTCGCTGTCCTCATTTTTAGGCTGCATACTTAGGGTTAAGAGGTCGAGCTCATTTTTATTCAGTGAGTTGGTCAAGCGGTGGTTGCTGTTCAATTTTAGCCAAAATGATGCTAGAAGAAAGCAACAACAGATGGCGTGTGCTGTAATGAAACGTTAAGATGTAATTTCATCAGTGAGGAGAAGGTTGAACTTTTACACTTGATGGACCCAGAGCTTAGAATAATTGTGTAATGCAAAGATTCTTGTTTAATCCTGACACATCCTCTCTCTTACATGGGCAGGTCAGCATATTCATGACTCACCTGTCAAACTACGGCAATGACCGGCTGGGCCTGTACACCTTTGAGTCATTGGTGAGGTTCGTGCAATGTTGGACTCACCTGCGCCTGCAGACGCTGCCTCCCGTCCTACTCGCTCAAAAATACTTCCAGATTTTCCCTGACGAGAGAGACCCCTTGTGGCAGGTTTGTGCTATTACATTCTGCACGTTTTCTTTTGCTTGAATTGATTTCGCATCATTTCATTAATTACATAAATATTTAAATAATGAGCAAGAGACCTTAGATGTTAACATTAATTTGTAATATTCATATTACATATATATATATATATATTGATATTTAAGTAATACTTGGAATATTCCCCTCTAAAAAACAGAATCCATGTCATGATAAGAGACACAAAGACATCTGGTCCAAGGAGAAGACTTGTGACAGACTGCCAAAGTTTTTAGTGATTGGCCCTCAGAAGACAGGTAATCCCAAATTAACCTGAAATCTGCACTACTTTACATTTATCATTTTATGCCATATCCAAAGCAATTTACAGTTCATTCGAGATTTGTAGTTGGGTTTGAACCTATGACCTCTATCGGTTGAATGTAGTTAGATATTGATTTTTATTATGTTCATTTTGAGTATATGGATGTCTGGTTCCATACATGATTTAAGATCTTTGTTGTCATCTGTAATACACTTTACAGAATTTTTTATTTTGTCCATTCCTTTCAAGAAAGACAAGGGCATATAAAACAAATAAAAAATAAAAAATAATATATATGTAAAAGAGCGCATAAATGAGCTTTTATTTGCTTTTAATTGTATATTTTTAATTTTCATGTTAATTTGATTTTAATATTTAGCTATCTTGTTATGCTTTTGTCAGTTTATTATAATTTATTATTATTATTTTAATACCTCTGTACAGTTGTAATAGAATTTATTTCAGTTCTAGTTTAGCTTTTATTTTGTTTATTTTGATTTTTTCCCACTTAAACATATTTTGGTTTATTGCTATAGAAAACATATCTACATTTTGTTTAGTATTTAATATAATATTTAGACCTACTTATGTAATTTAATTTAACTTAATAAAAAAAATATTTATTTTTTATTTTACCAAATACTGAACAATACATATAACAAAAATATACAATACAGTATATGCCTTAAGAAACAATAAAAATAACAATTTCACGTTATGAAAATAAGGATGTAATGGAGGTAATGATAAGGTGACAAATAATGTAATTTAGGCACAACATTTATGTTGTTTTATATTATTAAAACCACTATGGAATAATGTCACAGGCTAAATGATGTAGGACAGGCAATACAGAATACAGTATTTACAAGAAATTTTAATATTTGAGTCAAATAAAATTCTTTATTCTGGTGTGACACAGGAAGTACTGCACTCCACTCTTTCCTCACCCTGCACCCTGCCATTACCAGCAGTTTCCCCAGCACGGTCACCTTTGAAGAGGTGCAGTTTTTCAGCGGACCAAACTACCAGCGTGGCATTGACTGGTAACCATGGAAACGCCGGCCATGCTTCATTTTCTTTGTTTCCAAATCAGCTACCCATGCCTGCCACAGAAAAATGTTTCGATGGTGCGTAATGTTTGACAAATCAGATGCTTGCTTTTAGATGCTCACACCATTTGCGATTCTGTCTTACAGGTATATGGATTTTTTCCCCGTACCATCGAATGCCAGCACAGACTTCCTGTTTGAGAAAAGCGCAAACTACTTTGACACCGAGACTGTCCCAAAGAGAGCAGCCGCGCTGTTACCAAGAGCCAAAATCATCACGTTACTCATAAACCCAGCTGACCGGGCGTACTCCTGGTACCAGGTGTGTTTGTGTGTACAGATATGGACCTCACGCCTGGTATTAACATCATCGGGTGGACGGTACTAAATATAGACACAGGAGGAGTCAAAATGACTTTATCTGAGCAACTGTGATCAGATCACCAGAGGCGGATGTTAATATGAGGTGTAAACAAGGCCACAGAGACACATGAAAGGGAACAGTATAAATGTTTGATTTCATTACTCATTCTCTCTCTCTCTCTCTCTCTCTCTCTCTCTCTCTCTCTCTCTCTCTCTCTCTCTCTCTCTCTCTCTCTCTCTCTCTCTCTCTCTCTCTCTCTCTCTCTCTCTCTCTCTCTCTCTCTCTCTCTCTCTCTCTCTCTCTTTCTCTCTCTCTCTCTCTCTCTTTAGCATCAGAGGGCTCATCAGGACCCTGTGGCTCTAAACTATACATTTCATGAGGTGATCACTGCAGGTCCCTCATCACCCGCCGCTCTGCTGTCGCTGCATCGCCGCTGTCTGCAGCCCGGGGCTTACAGCAGCCATCTGGAGCGCTGGCTACACCATTACCAACCTAGTCAGGTGCATACACTAATACAAACATGATGCAGCTTTAAGCCTACGGCACACTTCGTTACACAAATGTTAACCTCGGCAAGACTGCATATACACAAATAAGCCCGTAATTATTTTTAATTTTATGGCTACGTCGTGTTCGTGGCCTGCTGTCGATTACCACAGGGAACATTTTTGGCAGAGGTGTTTATAATAATAAGCAAGTGTGTAACATGGTCAAATAAAGTTGATTTTAAATACGCATCCATCACACTTATCGCAGCACGGATGTTACTGTTGTATTTGCGCTGCTTTACAAAATTGCTCAGTTGATGACGATTTTTCCAAACAACGGGAGATGAGTCAAGTGTTACGTATTTGGCAATCGTGAATATTGTTGAAATTATGATACAAGATTTACCTGCAACCTTCCAACCTGCTGGCCTGTCGTTATGAATGTGTTTCCCGTTCATTTATTTGCACCGAGGGATGAAATTGATATCAACACAACGCCACAGATGCCATCCATAAACATTCAATTGAAAATAATCTGCATGTTCTCTCCTGTGAGCAGCTGCTGACGGTGGACGGCATGCAGTTACGCTCCAGTCCCGCTCACGTGATGGATGGGATCCAGAAGTTTCTGGGAGTCACACCATATTACAACTACACTCAAGCTCTGATGTATGACATCACATGATTTCACTCTCGCTCGGTGTCCAAGAGCACTTTTTTATTTAGAACTGTCAACAGTATTTACAGTATTTTTGATTTCAATTTAATGAGAAGTAAGATTCATGATCTCACTTATATACACTGTATATATTATTTATTTATATACACTACTGGTCAAAAGTTTAGGATCACCTGACAAAAATGTTTCTCATGATCTTTAAAATCGTTTAGGTGTATGTTTTAAAATAAAAACCGATATTTTATTTTAAAAACAAGTGAAATGGATGACTTGGATGAATAAAAAGCAGCCAGGAAATTTCTTCAATACTGTTTCAAAAGCTTCCCAGGTTGAGACCTCAAGAAGCCAGATGATAAAATACCAAGTACACGACTTTACAAATTCTATTTGAAGATGCTAAAATATATAGAATTTAAGTCACAACATAATTCCCACAGTTAAAATTGATTCCATGGTTTTAATGGGTTTACTATTATTATAAAATATAAAGAATGAGTAAGTTATTCTAAACATTTGACTGGTAATGTACATATATTGTGTTTGTATTTGTAGGTTTGATGAGAGTAAAGGTTTCTGGTGTCAGAAAGTGGAGGCGGGCCGCACTCGCTGTCTGGGAAAAAGTAAAGGAAGGAAATATGCAGACATGAACCCTGAGGTAAAACTCATTTCTCAATATCAGAGCTGTCCATGCAGATATGGAGACGAGGTTGACGTAACTGAACTAAACTACACACAGTAGAGGTTTATTCAGTATATATCTGTATATTTGCTCGTGTGTGAGTCTTGACATTGACCTGTTTCTCTCGTCTCTAGTTGAGGGCGTTTCTGTCAGAGTATTACCGCGAGCAGAACGTGGAGTTGCTCAGGCTGTTGAAACGTCTCGGGCAGCCGCTGCCCGTTTGGCTCAGAGACGAGCTGCACAATGCCAGCTGGAGCTGATGAGAACCCACACGAGGAGAACCACGCTGGAGAACTTGAGGCCTGTGAGGGCGGCAAGAGCGAAAACAGGCTAACCGAACTTCTCGCACTACATCCGCCGCACAGGCTCGGAAAGACGGGTCCAATCACGCACAGTCCTCAGAAGATCGAGACCAATCCTCGGAGATGGAGGTCGACCTCTTTATGGGAACTTGTAGTGGATGCATGTGGAAATAAATGGGAGCTTCCTGATGTCACAAAGACATCCAGAGTGAACTGGACACAAATGGTCCTCTGAGAAGTGGAGACATTGCACAGAACCTATAGTGGAAATGTCTGGGACATGAGGGACTGGCAGAGATTTATTTAAATTTTATTCCTAAAGTGTTTAATTCTGCCAAGCAGACGTATTTAAATGTGTCTTATTTTCGTTGCCTTTATCTTTAAGAACAGCGCTGTTTAAATTGTTGTACAGGCCAAGAATCGTGTCTGCAAGAATTTCTTTTTTAATGAGCCAATGTTTTTTTTCTTCAAAGAAATGTCAAATTTATTTAAGATGGCTATATGATTTGCATATCTGTTACTAAACTTTCCTGTAGCGCAGTGGGTGGAGCATGGCGTTATCAAGGTCATGGGTTCGATCCCAAGGATTGCACATACTAGGAAACAAATGTATAATATAGTATAATGCAATGCAAATTTGGATAAAAGCGTCTGCCAAATGCATAAATGTAAATTTAGTGAGCCACCGATGCAAAGGCTGTTTGCTAAAGGCAGTGTCATTGTTATCTTTACGCAAATATGGTCAAATACTAAAGCAACATTGCAAGCATTCTATGAGACAAAGTCATCCCAGAATTCGCAGTCTAGAAGGTGACTCGCTAGATTTTCAAACCAAACTAATATTTGTGCAGTCTCAAAACTTGTTTTTATCTGTGCCAAACCGAATTGCACACTGGGAGAATGAAATGTTTCGATTAAAATCATTGTGTGCCGCAGACTTTCATTGCCAATGAGTGAACGTGTGTGTGTGTGTGTGTGTAACAGTTTAAGTCTCGACTTGATTTCACAATGATGTGAACTGAAGTCTGGAGTTCATCTTGGGAAATAAAGGCACAAAATGAAGAATTGAACTTGCGGTTCCTTATTTTAAAGTTTAAAGTAAGGTGAAATGGGAGAGAGACTATCTTATCTCTTCCTGCAGACTGTTTTATCAGATAGAAGAGAGGGAGAGAGTTTGATTAATCATCACACAGGAACACGCGACTCGTCCTCCTTTCCAGAGCTCTGAGGGACCCGCCGGTCAGCTTCACGAAACAAAGCTCTTGCTGACATCCACTGGGAGCCACTACTGACAGACAGTACACTCTGTGCTTTACGGTAGAGAGGAAAGAATAGAAATGATTTCCCCAGTCAGATGCATATACACATTACAGCAAATGCTGTTATAACATACACTAAAGGGATAAGTATTAGCTTATTTCTCCACATTCTACACAGCTTGATATAAGCAGTTATAAATGATAGAAGCGTGACCACATATAAATGAAGGCACAATGTGTCCATATGCAATAAGGGAAGATTTGCATTGAGGTCAAGTTCACAATAATAATAATAAGCACTTTAATTTTCTTAATAATTTTTAAGCACGGTTTATAAACTGTGGTCTATTATATTCTTTATTATACAGCCACGGAACAAATTAAGAGACCATTTTCAGTTTTATATCATATTTATAGGTATGTGTTTAGGTAAAATTATTCTGTGAACTAATATTTTCGCCAATATTGGCAGAAAATGAACGTAACAGAAAATATGCTTTGTATTTCTTCAGACCTTAAATACTGCAAATAAAACAAGTTCATTGTCACTTTTAAGCAATACAACAGTCATATTTGTACAAGTATTTAGTTATTTTATTTTTAATAACCTCGGCTTTTATCACAGTTTTCATGTGTCTTGTCAGTCTTTCACATTGCTGTTGGATGAATTTGTCACTCCTGAAGTTTGATTTTGTTCAAATTCACTGGACTGGAATGACCATAATCTAGAAACAGTATATACATTCTCTACACAACATAGTTTACTTGTGTATGTTGAGTAATAAACAGAAAACAAAAGTGTAAGTGTAACTTGAACTTATCCATTGTGAAACTATAGAATTATAAAAAAAAGTTGCAGTTTGCAAATGATAAAGTCGTCCCTTCCTTGAACAAAGATTACGTTCAACCCCTTTTCTTTTTTGCAAATCTGTTTTATAGTAAATTACAATATATACGATCCTAACGGCTTGCTTTTTAGTCAAATATATTATTAAAGATGTATTAAAAATGTTGTATATGTATGTTTCATACTTGGAATATATAAACAGAAGCACAGCTTTAGAATTTAAGGAGGGTTGGCAAAAAAATACAAAGGTTATCAAATCAAGGCCGAGAATTGCCACAAAATATTATTACGCAAGAGTCTTGACAAATATCAATAACTAATAAAATTGTATTCAATGGATGCTTAGGGTTTTAATGTGGATTTTTTTTTATAGCTGAATAAAACCCATTTACACTAAAATGTTGTAGTTTGACCAGAACTAATTTTGTCCAGTAAATACCTTAAAAGTTTACCATTTTGTACTGTACTGTACACCTCATATTTTGATGATTTAAGCTGGCTTGGGGGGCTTTAAAAGTAGTTATTGTACAAATATACCCTCCAGACATTTTTTTTATTAACGGTATTTTAATATTGTTAGGAAAAATCCATACTATAGTCATGATGACTTACAAAATGTGACCCAGTCTGTGAAAATGAACCTGAAGTCACACATAACGTAAAGACCGTTATAACCTTGATATCTAATATTGACTAAGATCATGGTGAAATGAATGATTGAAATCAAACTTTGATGCTTGTTATGTCTAGCTATAGGTGAACATTAACCAATGGCCAACACAACAAGTGACCTCAGCCAACAAGATTTTTATGGTAAAGTCCTATATGATGAATCATGTTCAATAAGGCCGTGATTATACCGCATAAAGTTGACCCAAAAAAAAAACAAAGAACCAGCTGCAGAAATGCTCTTTTTATTAAATACTTTTCCAGATCAAGATTCAATAATAACAAAGCTATAATGAAGACCTACTAACATTCAGACAAACACTTGATAGTTGTCATTTCATGGTTTTATTAAATGTATGATCATGCAAAATCCAGCATCCATGTTTAAACTCCGAGTATATACGAAGCCCAATAGTATACCATTACAATGCAATAGAGTTACTTAGAATGAGGGGAGCATACCAAGCAGAGGCTTTTGTTTTATAAGTATTTTTTCACTATTTTCTAATTTTTTTCCCATTTTAAATATGGTATGTCACATAATTCCCAATGAATTGGTTTTCATGTCGAGATGCAAATACTATGACATTTTTTTCTCTTTTTATTAAGCAAACACAACAGTGGAAAAAAGATTTACCAAGAAAAGTAAACATGCACATCCGCCGGTTTATTTCAACTGTGTGTTTGATTTCTCCTGTGTTTGGACGGGTGGACCAGAAAAATCTTTATCAATTCTGGCCCAATATGTAAAGATTTCACAGGGTGGACGTTTATTTCTTAAAATCAATCTTAGCTAGTGTCTTCTCGTTGCCATCATACATTTTCACTTTCATGGAGTTGAAGATGTCGACCATGTACAGAAAAGGATGGATTTACAAAAAAAAATCTAAATAAAGAGTATAGTTGTAGTTTGGCCAGGCAAGGCAGCAGTCCCCCCACAGCACAAAAACAAGGAAATAAAAGAAAGTAAAAAAAACACGAGCAGTAGAGCAAGAGACGTGACCAAAGCGGCACAATCTGACGACATCACTACGTTAAAGGACGTTGTCGTAAAGGTGATAAACACGCGCACACACTTACACACGTGCAGAGATACACATCTGATATGTCACGAAGCCCGGCACACAATGAGGGGTGTGCGAACACTACATGTATTTACAGAACGCAAACTTACAAAAGACTGATGTGTGCTCCGAGGGGATGAAGTCGTCTTTTATTTTCCACACTTCACAATGCCTCTGAAACTAAAATCTAGCATCTAAAGACAAAAACGTAGCATCGATAAACATTCCTGCAACTACAGACAAACTTAACGCTTTAAATGCATCACTCACAAAACTCAAACCCTCACTTCTAACAGTTAAGTAACAGTAATATTAAAACGCTGTTTAAATAGTCAGTGCCATAAAACGTAACATCGTTTGTGGTCAAAACCAACAGACAGACCTCTGCGAATCGGAATCGTACAAACATTAAAATGGTGATTTTTTTAAACAACGCAACTATGGCAAAGTGTTTGCCACCCGCTCCTTGTGACTGGATGAGCCGAACGACGTGTATTTACAGCTTTGACACCCGTCACCAACATGAAGCACGACGACATTGAGGACAGGGTGATTTAGACACATTAAACATTACTAAAACAACCGCACACTTTTACGATAACAAGTGTATGTGTGTGTGATGGTACTGTACGTGTTAAGAAGATTCACAACACTGCTCAAAGCCCCATCCTCAACCTCAACTAGTAACATCAGTTATTATTTCTTTATAATGATGTTATTTTGTCCTGTTTGAGATCAGATGATGGGTATCATGTTGAAGATCAAATCGTGACCATTTCAATATGTTGGTTTGTATTTGTATTTGTGCTGATCTGCTTTTGAGAGCTTTCATACTTCATATGCACTTGTAGCAGGCGGAAACTTATCAAACCTATATGGGAAGGGGTTTCACGTAGACACATTTCTATAACCTTCTATCTCACGCAGTCACGCACGCATACACGGCGCGATCGAAAATTACATCTTTCCCTTAACCTGGATGGCGAGTGTTATCTCATTTTATCTCCTTTAAATATCTTTACAGATCTATTATTTAGGTTAACTTAAAAAAGAAAAGTCTTAAAAATTCTGAACACAAAAATACTTTCAGTTACACGTGAGTCCAAGACCGGAACAAAAATAAAGGAAATGAAGAGTTCCGTATCAACACAGGAAAATACTAACACCAGAGCCGTCTCGGACTCCGGTTACGTAAAGAAAACCGACACCAAACAGAAACGTTCCTTAAAAAGACTAAAAACTACACTTTGGTTCTTTTCCTTTTTGATATGAAGAACTTCAGAACTATATATCGGTCACTCATCGGACTCGTTCTCGTCTTATAATTCTGTATGCAAAAACTTGCAAAGTGTACAAGATAAGGTGTACGAGACCCTGTAAACTTGAGCAGTTTTTGAGCGCAAGTCCATTTTTCCATCCCCCTCCCAACCCTCCCGTCCTGTTTTACTTACATAAATGCTTTTCGAACTTGATTGTAGCTTCTGTTTCAGCTAGCGATTTTTTACAATATACAGTATATTTATGAATTCATAGATCAGTACGTACAACACCTTCTGAACATCTTTAACGGGCAAAAAAAGATGGTTCCATGGGAAAAGGACAAAACAGCACCCCCATGTGGGCGTCAGATACATGCACCGTCCCTCGGGCGGGGCCACAGCCGCGGCCAGCTCCCGTTGGTCAAAGATTGGACAGGATAGGTGGTGTTGACAGTTGAACTGGATGTTGTTAAGAGTTCCTCACTGGTGTGTCTGTAACTTTAAGAGCTGTCATCCAGCTGGCCTTCATGTGCCCGTCCGGCCACAAAGAAGAAACGTTCCCATTATCTTGAGATTTCAGGCAAGCTGAAGAGATCAAAATGAAAAAGTTTGCTTCAAATACGTTTGTTACACAGTTTATGTGCGCGACGGGTGTGTTTTTACCTGCGTCCCATGCGGTTCACTGTAACGGGGCGGCTGGCGCCCCCGAGCAGTGGAAGTGGACGTTAAGCCATTTTCCGTCACGGCGGTGCCACACGCGGGTCTCCTCGGACTGGCAGCTGCGCGGGCGGCCCTGGCTGTCGATGTACTGCGTCAGCCGGATGTATGCGATGCAGGCGGCATCTTCTCCGATGAGGTGAACGTGAGGGTTCAAGATAGTGGTGTGCACGGGTTTGTTGTTCTTACTTAACACTGTAACCAACAAAAAACACAAACACGTTCAATCTCAACACAGATTACAGAAATAAAATGCTGCTTAAAATAAACAACTCACAGTGCTCGAAATAAAACTTGTGGAAGTCCATCCCTTCCACCAGGTTCCCAAGAGCTTCGGGCTCAAAAGAGGTCAATCCAGGATCACAGATTCTTCTAAAGGAGGCACGTGAGAACAGGACAAGCTCAAAATATTTATTTATATTAAATATAATATTTACTCTTACCAGTTTTATTGCTGTGTATAATATTTTCACAAAATACAGGCCGAATACGGTGTCTGTTCTCAAACTAAATATCATTGTGAGAATTTCTTACACCCTCGTTTTTCATACTTTGTGTTTTTAAGTCCGTGTTTTATAGTTCTGTGTGTACTCACGTATATGCTTCAAAGTCTCCATTGTTGACAGCTTCAATCAACTGCTCCGTGATCTTTATAATCTCCTGCTTGCGAGCTATTCAAACCAGGACAGAAGAGAAGAACGAAGGAGGATAAGAAGAGGTGAAGAGGAAGAAAGGGCAACAATAAAAAGTGAGTTATGATGCACATTCACATTTCTAAAGCTACAGCAAATAACTTGACAGTCGAATAATTATGATGCAAACATTTGCACCAAAAACCACTTAAATATTCATGAAACATTAAAATAACAGGACATATAATACAATCATTCTTCTATTGCTTTTTTATATTTATATTTGAATTATATACTTATATTCTATAATACAATGCAATTCTTAATTTTTACGTTTTTATTATTATACAAATGCGTCCCGTTTTCCGAACAGACTTTTCTGGTCTTGAAGAGACTGCCTAGGTACAGGTAGATGTAAATATGTATTTTAATAAACATTTACTATTACAGAACTACTAAAAACCAACTTAACCCACAATTCCTCCCTGCAAGCTGCCTAATATTACCTGTGATATGAGGTCACTATTTCTATTTACTAGCTTTGCTTTTTCATTTTAATCCTGTGTGTGTATCCTGGTCAACTCCACACACTTCCACTGACCTGCGGCCCCATTGGCTGTAGGGATACCGCTGACCCCATGAGCTCCAGCACAGGTGCCGGCCTGTGTGCTCTCTAACTCTGAACATGAAGCATGTCCTGAACTGTTCCATGCCAAGCGTTTACCGTCATGCACGGGGACGGCTGTAACACACACGGCAGCGCAACCAGCGGAGGTGATGAAACATGCAGAAAGAGAGAGGACCAATGAACACACTGATAAGAAGTACAACAGCTTTAAATACACAAGAGTGTTGTGATGTTTCCTGTATTATTATCTATTCATCGTGTTGCTCTAATCGTGCATGAAAATGAAATAATCAGTTACATACAGTACAGTACAATGTGTATGCAGCTGCTTTCCAAATGATGTTCCTGTAGCTCAATTGGTTTAGTACAGAAAAGATTGTGGGTTCGATTCCCAGGGACACATATTATAGCATAATAAGGAGTGGATGCTGATAGGAAAGATCAAATATTTTATTTGCTGCAATTCTGTCCACTCTTATTGTGCATGCTTTACCAGATCAGCATCAATATTCGACTTCAATAAAAGAAACATTTTAATCTCTTCTCTCAGCTCTCTTTTGCTATTTTTATGTTGTACTTCATAACCAGTGTTACTGTTGAGATGAATAAAAAGGAAATGATGAATAATGAATGGAAAAGAAAAAAGGAAAGACTAAAATAATGAAAATCTGAGATACAATGCAATGAAAACAATGAATTTGCCAAATGAAAGAGGAGGATGGAAACTGATGTTGGACAACATTCAACTTTTGTATGTTTATGTTTTGTTTGTTTCTATAAAATAATTTGCTTAAAACCGCAATGTTATCTTATGCTTCTTTATCACCATCTATCTCGATCGTTTTGCAATACTTATCTTTATGAGTTGAAGTCAAATGACATCAAACTGACATTAACTGCAAAATCGTACCCGATTACTCAAATTATAAAATTGTGAATCAGGGTAAGAGTTTTGAACTGCTTTCTCAATTCTTGTTGACTTTAAACAAAACAAGTTACAGATTGCAGCTTTTAAGACACATAAATGAATCAAGTCAAAAATGATACATAACATTCAATACTCGTACTTTACGTTACATCAACAAGCAGGAAACCAAACAACTACAAATACTGTACTGAGCTTGTAAAAACGTGAAGTGTATGTGCAGAAAATGTCTGACGTCTGAAAGCTCGAAAGAGAAAACAGGTGTACATTCGGTCACATGTTGTGGAGAGGGATGAACTGTAGGGAGGCTGCCAAGAGACACAATTTGAAACACAATACAGATCTGTACATGCAAATGACGATATCAGTACGTTTGCGAGCGCTACACAAGATCAAAAACTGTGATGTACGGTTCTACGAGTCCATACTAGAGGTCAGAAAAGGCGCGAGTCGGGAGGGGACGATAAGGTCTCGACTTGTAGGTTTGAGGGGGGTTAAAGGTGCCCAGGTGGTACGAGAGAATCTTGACTTACTGGCTGGAGAACCCGGCGGTGAAGCCACCAGAACGGGCGGCTCGTCCCCGGCACTGCACTGACTCATCACGGCACTGTCACAGCTCGCCCCCTGCGCGCTCTCGGCTGGCACAGGCCCAAAACCACACGCCACCAGAAGAAAAACACACACATCTCTCATGTCCTTCACTAAAGACAAACACGACACCAACTTTGGCAGCATTTCATCCTACTGGATTACTTTAGAACGGAGACGCTAGATGAGATGTTTGGATGAACTGGTGGATTCACTTCTCAATAACACATATGAAAGGAGTTTAGAGGAACACAACGACACATCCTGGACTTTCCAGTTGGGTTATGGGTAATGGCGTGACGCATGTCTGTATCTATGGGTTTGTTGTGTTTGGACAACAGCGAGCGCAGAGATTGTTTCTCGAGGCGCCAAGCCAATTTCCTGTCCTCGCCTCCTAACCTCAGATTTGAGCACGGAGGTAATGATCACACTCTTTAAGATGCATTGTCTGTCCAGGCTGGAGTAAATAAGGAGAGGAAATTAATTTGAGTCGTGACCGAAAACGGCATCAGCGAGAGTCCCTCGGGAAAACAGTCCCGTTCACAACATGCTAATGACTTTACAAGACACGACACAGCAACAAACATCCAAGTAAGTGGGGTGAAAACACAGGACACACACAAGCACGCACAAAATCTACAAGGACACGCTGACACCAACATCTTAAAAATGTAGGTTTTGATTTATTTTAATGTAGCTGGAAATGACAATAAATTATGTTCACAATCTGACAGGGATGTTTCTTAAAGCATCATTCATTCCCCCTCATGTCATTCAAAGCCTGTAGGTGACTCTTTTTTCTGTGGAACACAAAAGAAGATATTTTGAGAAATATCTCAGTGGTTTTGTGTCCATACAATGGAAGTCAATGGGGTCAATGTTGTTTGGTTACCAACATTCTTCAAAATATCTTCATCTAAAAAGAAAGTCATACAGGGTTTGAGCAACATAAGAGTGAGTAACTGATGAACAAATGTTTTATTATATTATATTAAAAAAGTTATGACTATATATTCAGTTTTGACTGAATAGATTCCAGCAAATCAGCACACAAAATGACATTTCATGTCAATAATTGTAAAAGTCAGCACCTGATCCTCCTCAACACCCTCTATACCCATAAACCCACTCCTGATCATAGCGTGCCTTTAAAACGCAAACCCTCGGGTGTCCCCGCAGGCCCGTGTTTGATATCTCAAAAGGATGTCGGCTGATGTGAGATGTTCACTGGTTAAGCTTTCTGTTGTTTGCTGGCAGCTTAATGTTTGAGCATCGGCAGAAGAAGCGAGGAGAGGGACCACAGACGTGAGAGTTGGGATGTCACAGTGCTGCAAGCATGCAAAATTGAGAAGGGAAGGTTTGTGTACCTCTCCTACCTTTCATATCCTCTTCCTCATTGGTGTTGCAGCTCTCCGTGGAGCTCTGGAGACAGAGAGACACAGAAAAATACAGAAACAAACCAGTGAGGAAAATTAAAGAAAGTAAATTTGAAGAGGTCGTGACACCTGAAATCCGGTTCGGAATTCAAAACCTCAATTTTTTAACAATAGCATTTCCACAATTTCCGCAATTTAAGGTTTTAATTAAAAATTAAAAGCTAAACTAAAATATATCTGCTTGACCCGACAATACAAATACATTAAGCAGTACATACATAATACAGTAAAATCAGAAGTTTTGTTTTGGTAAAAAGAAATTTATTACGAAGAAAACTTGTTCTAAATTGATTATTTCTTCAAAATTGGATTTAAACAAAATTTATTTGTGAACACTTCTTTCCACATCAATTATGACAATGTTTCTTTTAATGTCTCAAGATGCTCACCTTGGGTCCATCAGCAGGGTTGTGCACAACTGTAGTTTGTGGCTCCTGTAAATGTGACAAGATTTCACATCAAAATTAAAGACACCCATGATTAAACATAACAATAACTTCCCACTGGTGATAAACACAAAACAATATACAAACACACACAAGCTCTATGAGAAACTACCTTATGTGGAAATATTTCATAAGAACCTTCACACCACATGTGCGTGCACATTAAATAATGCCATGCGTCACAAGGATTTATAAAAATCTCATTCTTCAAGGCCTATAGGAATGCAGAATCATAAAACATAAGCACGTATTACTCCAGCAAATGCTTGATTTACATTTTTCCTTTAATAATCGTCTCTAAAACGTGACACGAATGTAATTGTTCCATGTCTCATTTGAAGCAAATGCAACTACACATTGTTCTGTTTGCATTTGATAGCGCACAGTTGCTGTCTATCAGCACTGTGGAGACATTCAGAGGCCTCGGGAGAGGTCAGGGGTTGACTTGTGCTCTTAATGGATTGTTTTGGAGATCCCAGGGTGCTCTTTGTTCTGCTATTTGGGCAGCCAAACAAGAAAGACCCATCTGAAGTGTCAATCCACTATCCGCAGGGAACACTTTAAGAGTTTCTGATGTGGCCAATCAGCTGCCGGCTTTTTGAGCGGGACATTGCATGGTTACTGTGATTGGTCTATGAATTCTGATTAAAAGCATCTTCAAAATACATCTACATTTTGCTGTTTTGTCATGTAAGGCTTGGTTGCTCAGATACTTGGATTGGCTTTATTCGGATTGACTGCTTTTATATAGCACTGTGAATGTACAAAATATGAATCTGTGAAATGTCACAGACAGTCTCGATAAACAATTATTAACTAAGCACTAAGTTTGTACCGATAAGAGAGATTCGTGTGTGCTTGCAAAGGCAAACTGAGGAGCGCATGGGGTCATAAACTGGCATTTTACTAAACACCACAATTACATAAACCAGACATGCTTCAAAGGACACAAGAACTGAAAAACACACGAGGATAGACTAACTAATGCACAGTAAACTACATGGCTGATTTATTCATTATTGAACACATGCAAACACTGCTAAAAAAAACTGCTCTGGCTGATCTCAAAAACCCTTGAAAACCAGCACTAGGGGTTGTAGAACAGCTAAGATGATGGTTAAAATTATGGAAATTGTTTAAGGCAAAACATAATTGTGACATGCACCAATCACTATGACAACACTCTAACATGTAATACAGAATTTGGTCAATGAACAAACGGGCTACAAGAAGTGTTGAATGTAAATGAGGTACCATTGGTGTAGAGGCGGCTGTGTTGCTTTCTTTCATGGCGTTCACTACAGCACTCACTACACTGTTTTTAGTGTTGTTTGTCTGGGGCTGAAATAGAGAGGACAGATACAATTTCCTTTTCAGAGAGATGACATCAGCAGGGATGTGACTGGCATTTGGCACAGCCAGTCATCCTTTGAATGAATAGTTGAAAGCTAGTCAAGATTAAAGTGATAGTTCACCCAAAAATGAAAATTCTGTCATCATCTACTCAAACATGTATGACTACCTTCCTTCCGCAAAACACAAAAGAAGATATTTTGAAGAATTCTGGTAACCGAACATCAGCAGCACCCATTCACTTCTATTGTATGGACACAAAACCAAGTTAGCAATATTCTTCAAAATATCTTTGTTTTGTAAATGATGACAGATTTTTTATTTTTTGGTGAACTATCACTTTAAGTTTAAAGAAAAACAAATAATTCACAGGGCAAAGTAGAAATCACACAGACTGAATGAATAACATGCGCCAGAAAGATGATGTAAGTCATCCATCATCTATACAGCACAGAGGCAAATTGAATATATCCTGGAAAGCATCAAAGACAGGCCCCGGTCCTAGAGCCCCAAACGCCAAGAGGCCCCGAACGCTAATGGAAATCTTATAGAACTTCATAAGTTCCACCTGGAGTGCAGTTATCAAAATCATTTTAATACGGTTTGAACACTAGATTCAATACGGGCAACACAGGGCTCCTTATTAGATACTGTGAACTAACATTCTTCTATAAAACAATATACAAGTTCTAAGTGGCACTACGAGGCCATTTATTTGAAACTGGTTTAATAAGGGAAACACTCGCAGTTAGTGCATGAATATATGAAAAAGTAAACATTCAACCGTTGGGAAATACAAGATACTGTAATGTCTCAGGGCTTACCTTGACTCCGTCTGCCTTTTTGAGTAAACTTTTGCATGCTGTAGGAACCAGACAGACATTGAATTAGTACTTGGAGAGTGAAATGACAAAACCGATAGAAAGCTAAAATAAAGTACCACATGAATTCATTAATAAACCGCTGGCTTGCCATTCCATCATTCATTTCAATACAGGGATTGGGAGGAAATGCTGACTAGCATCATTTATGACCACAGGAAAAATTTATTTACAGATCTTTAATATCCATTTATTCCCTAATACATTATAAAGCTTTGGGAGATGTATGTAAAACATTTCCAGAGTAACTCGAGGATACATTTTGCGAGAACTAAAATTACTTGCTAAAGATTTCAGTAAAATTTACTCTAAAGGCGTCATATCATGAGAAAACAAGTTTTAATTATTTAAAGCTAGGGTATAGGTAATATGTTATACTGGTTGAAAATCACTTCCTGTAAGTAAAATGGTGTAAATACTAAAGAAAAAAACTATAAAAATTCTATGTGCTTTATTATTTCAAGTTTATTTTGAGTCTTAACAGTTTGAGTGGCACATATTAGCAGCAAAAGCTATGATATGACCCCTTTAAAACTCTTTTTGACCATCCCAAGAGCAGACAGAGAGAATCAAATCGTTCTCCATTTGCCGCTGCAGGCGTATTGAGGGAAAATCATGCCTAATGTATGCAATTGATTTCCCTTTAAATGCAAGGCTTATTTCCCAGAGGCCGTGTATCAGAGGTCTTGAATCAGTGTAGGGGAAGTGGCCTACACTTCAGAAAAACTCTCAGAATAATGAAACACTTTGGGCGAGACCACAACAGATCTATAAAATGGTACCCTGTTTAAAAAAACAACTCAGGATTCACATTCGGTTTACCTTCCAGAAACAAACAGGAAATAAATCTACTCGACAGCAAAGAGTTGGAACATGGCAGGCCTGCTATCATGCATCTCTATTCATGAGGTGAGAGGTGCTGATGGTGGATGCGGTTCACCATACAGTCAGCCATGCAGTGCCAACAAGTTTAAACCACAAATCCCATAATGCAATGCACCGGTGAAGCAGGAGTCCTAAACGTAGACCTCAACTCATTACCATTCCAGCATCTGGCATATCTAACGGTCTCATGAGATTTACAGGCTGTAGGGGAACGCTGAGGCAGCAGTCTTCTGCGATACTGCAGAACTAACTGATGGATACTGGACCCCGGGGCAGCCATGCTGAATCACACTGCTATTCATTCTGAATGAAAATGAAGAAACGGACTCATTATGAAACCAAGTGCAGCTTATTTCAAAGACCATTAGGATCTATCAATCTATGGGCTTTAATTGTTATATATATTATTATAGTACATACAAAAGCAAAAGGGTGGTTTGTCATGGGTGGTATCAAAATACAGTTTTGCATACAGATGCATCAGTTTTTAGGTTTAGATTTTTAAAAAAATTATATATATTTTTTATTGACTTTATTTAGACAGGACAGTAGGAATCCGACAGGAAACTGTTGGGAGGGATCGAACGCCTATACGTCTGGTACTATATGTTGGCACGCTAACCACAGGGCTATTGGCGCCGACTTGCTTATTAAAGGGATAGTTCACCCAAAAATGAAAATAATTTTGCAAAACACAAAAGAAAATATTTTGAAGAATGTTGGCGGTACATACTTCAAAATATCTTCTGTGTTCTGCACAGAATTTTCATTTCGGGGTGAACTATAACTTTAATGCTTAATTAGATTACTATGGTTTTAAATATTATTTCTGAAAAATCTTTAGGTGTGCATGTGTGATTTCCTTTGCACTGAGTGTATGTGTACTCAGCATATTGTTTCAATTTATACATTTTTACAGAACAATAAAAATTGTGAGCAAATCTGATCACAATATGATTATTTGATCCACTAAACAATTTGATGCATCATCAAAGTCAGAATATATTAACATTAAACAAAGCTTTAAGTTCTAAATATGGGGACAAAAAAAAGCATTTTTAAAATAATAATAATGATGAAACAGAATTATGCAAGCAACAAATTACATATTAACATGCCTTATCATAATAAGGGATGAAATATAACAATTGGCACCTTAAATAACGGTAGGGTTCATACAAAAGGAATGTAAAGAGAAATAAGCACTTACTATGTATAGCCAAGAACTGATCGAGAGCATTAATTGGATATATTAATTGGATAAAAGAACACTGCAAAAAATATTCTGGGTTAAATACAATCTATGCTTCAATTTACAGCATCCATGTCCTGCCGTTGAGTAGCACAGAAAAAAATCATCCCTCAGTTTGTAAAAAAAAATGAAAATGCATTGACAGCAAAGTAAGTTTTTGTGGTAACTGACAGCAGACTCTATCAAAAAAAATCTTAAACTCAAACATCCTAACAATTATCATGAAAATAGTATACACACCGTATACAACAGAAATAGCATTATGATATTTTATTTCTAACTCGGCCTACAACTAAAAACATTTTTTAATGATTTAGCATAAGAGCAAAAACTTGTAATCCTGAGGTAACCGAGCAGATGTTGGATCTTCACTCAATTGCTCTCCTTTGACCACTATGAACATAATAAAGTATTCTCAGATTCTGACAGCTGTTGAGACACAGCTTGTTGAGCGGCAGCTGGCTGACGTTCGCCGGTTCTGACTGACAGCTGTCACTGCATTTAATAAGAGCTGAACAATTGATCAACGTGACACCTACATCTACACCACAACTGCAGTGTCACAATCTCTTCTTGCATTTCTCCTGACTCATCCATCTGCCCTCCAGGGGGCCTCATTCCCCGCAGACCACCTGGCGATCTCCGTGCCCGCGCGCCAGTTTTGTCGGGTCTGACGACTGGCAGCAAGCCAACCCCGCTCCTGCCCGTCCGTGTGGTTAAACCTCTGCGCTTCCAGCGACAGGGAAAGGAAAGTTGGAAGGAGAGTGGTAGGGCAATGGTAGCTTGGCTGGGCTGCACTGGTCTGCTTTGGTTAATGATAAAGAACCAAGAAGCGCCGGTCTCCGTCCGCAACAAACTGCATTACTCTGCCTAAAACGGAGAGCATTGAAGTGTGCTGAGGACGGAAATGTGACCAGAGTCCTATATCTTCAGCTAAAGCAGATTTTTCTGTTATTTAACCCAATAGCAAATAAGTCCGGTAAGCTGATCAGCAGGGAAGGAGGAAGCCAAAAAGGGCTGAAGCAATTTAATCGAGAGTGAAAGAGCGCGAGAGAAAGAGAGAGAGCACGAGAGAGAAAGAGAGAGACAGAGAAAGATAGAAATAAGTCTAATCACAGGAGGGTGACATTTGCCTTTGTCTACTT
This sequence comes from Oreonectes daqikongensis, assembly GCA_026939265.1. Taxonomy (NCBI): domain Eukaryota; kingdom Metazoa; phylum Chordata; class Actinopteri; order Cypriniformes; family Nemacheilidae; genus Oreonectes; species Oreonectes daqikongensis. The sequence goes on along the minus strand of JAOTQM010000125.1, from coordinate 1,237,874 downwards.
TATGCAGACGATTATGCACGCCGGCTGATGGAGGGTCTCGCCATGAATGCAATGCGGCAGTATTGATTTGACTGTTTCGACTAGAGCGTTTGTATATAAACTGAAGACTCCGGTTGTTGTCGCATATAAAAAGAACTTATCCCATAAGAACACCTTGCGAAGGGTTAAAAGATGAACGTTAAAAGTTACATGGTGGCGTAAAAGCAAAGCACCAATAAAAACATAAACGCATGCTGTTCCATAACCTCTTACAGACACATCGTTTGAATGCAAGACGCATATGTGAGAGATGGAAACTCAGCAGGCCACGATTGTTATCAACGTAAGAACTTATTCTCCGAGACGATTTATCATGAGAGTGAAGAGAGAAAAGGGTAAACCAAATCATTTATGCAAGTGATGGAAAAACAGGCAGGCTTCCCATTGGCTGCATGCTGATTGGACAGAGCAGAGGAAGAGGGCGGGGTTTGGAGGCAGTGTAAATAGGGCTCGCTGGGTCCCCCAGGTGGTGAGGAGATGCACTCTCACGTACCTTCCTGTGCAAGAGCGGCAGTGCTTGTGGTGGGAGCAGCAGGGCTGGTATGCTGCCGACCCACTATTGGACAGAGAGGCGTTGAGTTGGGAGAAGCTGTGCAATTGTTTTCAAACCCTACTGAATAATTTACCTCTATTCTTTAAAACAGGGATGTCCAATTCTGTTTCTGAAGGGCAATTGTACTGCAAAGTTGAACTCCAATCTTATTTTAAAAGCAAGCAGTTAATCGACATCTTCGAGGGAAATTGCTAAACTCTGCAAGAAAATAGCTGTCCAGAAACAGGGTTGGCTCCTTCTGGTCTAGAACATCTATAGCTCTTTAATCTGTTTTATCAAATACAAAACCAACACCAAACATATACTGTAGCTACACATTACTATTTTCATATTATCTTGTTCAGGCAGTATAAACAGGCCAAAATGCTCAAAAACAATATGGTTATTACTATTCATCTGCTGTATTACCTCAAACATCAGAACAAACCTTGGAGGAGCAAATAAATCTCAAGACAGTCAAAGAGAGACTCTCATTTGTACAAACTTTTATACTCAATCCTGTAATCCAAAGCTCTTCATCCCAAGTGGATTTTTGCTCAATTTAATTACTGAGCCAGCCTTACAGACATCTTTTTATAGTAAAAACTGGAGCAGAACTCCAAAAGATGGGCCAGGTCCATGACTTTGCACTTTCCTACTTGAGTCAACTCACCTGAGAAGTTCCTAGAAACCAGCATAGTGGTCAAAATGGCTCCCTGAAAGAACACAGAGAAAAACAGAATTCTTAGTCCATGGCAACAAAACATTAAGCACCAATTACCCAAGACAGGAAGACTGGAGGTAGAGTTTAAGGACACTTCAAACCCATTCTGTACCTTGAGTTTTCTGCGGGCGTTGAACTTGCGCAAGCACTCCACTGTCTCCTGACGGTGCATCATGGATGCCACAGTGGACCGTTGCTAAAAATAACAATTACAGAGAAAAATATTGCACATTAAAATTATCCAGGTTTTTCAAAGCATTGAGAGGCATAAACAACAATGGGCTACAATGGCAGTTTGTAGACGGTTTTATGGGGGACACACGCCTGCCCGAAGTTAACTTCTGGTCTGTGTTTGTGTGATCGGTCTGTCTAGTGGCTAATAACATAACTATAGTATAACTAATTTATATTTTATTTAATTTATATCAATATTTTATTGTATTAAATAAATGATTTGTTGAATTTTATTGTATATTCATTTTATTTAAAAAATGGGTTGTGTAACTTTGTCACATTTAAGTTTGGCCAAGTAACGGTTCTACTGGTAACTCAAAATAATACTGACTAGTCATACTTTTAACTTGCTAGCTAATGTCATTTACTTGTTATTTCTTTTGCTTGTTATCAGAAATAATCTGCAGGGACGTACATTCACAGTAACTTTTGTTGATGTTGTTGCTTTAAAACGGTCTATAAGATAAATTTTTTTTTAAGGGACAGTACACCTAAAATGCTAAATATTTCATGTTGTTCAAAACCCATATATACTATAATCTACATAGGATATAGTAAGATTTGTGATGGGGTGATCTATCTCCTTCCAAGCGACTTTAGAAGTTTCCCAACGGATTGAGTTGCATTTGTCAGCACAGATAACTTACGCAGACCCATGGGTGCTTGAGGGCCTGCTCTGAGGTGATCCTCTTGGCAGGGTTGATGGTCAGCATTTGGTTAATGAGGTTCTTGGCCTCTGGGGTAACGGTATCCCACTCCGGAGATGGAAACTGTATGGGACAAAAGAAACAAACAGCGTTAGATATCCATTCTACATGAACGCCTATGGTGCTTTCCCAACCCGAGATGCACTGGCACACATACAGTTCAGTCTGGGCCGCAATCTAATGAAATTAAACGCATCACAAGGCAGCGTACAGCATTCAATGAGTCACGGCAGAGGATCTCTCCCGCTCTCGGCCTATTCGTTCTACGCGTGTTGCTTCCACATTTCACACCTCACGGCTTCATTGCGGCCCATAACTGGAGAAGATTGCGACTGTAATTAGCCAATAAAAAGTCGTGTCTGTATCCATGTTGGATCCGTGTCACACCACCTCTTTCATACCGGGAGAGCTTAAACGTGGCCAAGGCAAATTGTTTGTCTGTTCCAAGAAAATCCTGGGCGTGTTCCAGGAAGTATAATTTGTTTGTGCGTCAAGCTGCGTTGCATCAGCTACAATGAGTGTGTGGATAGTACTTAGAAACACTGCAGGTGCTCATAAGCCCTTACATTGCACTAATAGAGCTGTGCTTTTGGCCTAGGGCACTGTTAGTGCATGTGAAGGGCGGGGCTTGGTTTGTATTGCTTCAGCAAAGGTGGCCAATCACAATTGCCAAAGTATAAACTCATATTATTATATAACATATTATTCATATCGCTAAGATGTGGCCGTCCATTGCTGTGTGAGTACCAAAACCCACTCCATCAAACAGCAAAAAAAGCACCTTTAACTTTCACATGGCCATAATCTCTTCCCACATAATATAAATGGAAAATACAGATTGTGGGACAAGGCAGTGGTTTGTCAGCACAGCCCATCTCTCTGCAATGCGTCAGGGACAGTCTCTCATAATCAATAATACCAGCAGAACCTCTAAACCTGTCCAATCAGAAATGAACCAGACAGCTGGACCACAGCGAGCATCTCAGAAACACCAAGCCATCTGTTGCAGTCAAACCCTGAGACTTGCTGGAAAAATTATCCAATGACATAAAACTTCTTCAATTACTTATTTATCTTTTTTCCCTCTTGGGCTATCACTGAATTTGCTAAAACAAAAAATCGTATTTCCCTCCTGGCCTTTTATTGCCTTCTTTTAACCATTTACTGATCATACGCAAATAAACTGATTTAAAACTAAGAATAAAAAAAGGTATTCATTTAAATAAACTTTTAAAAGAAAATGTAACAAGCATTGATTAACATAAAACAAACATTCCAATATGAAATTCTGCACTACTTCTAGGTCACAAAAAGTAAATATGTAACACTGAAAATCATAATTGGTCAGACTTTATTTTTTCATGTTTTTTGGTACATTCTCAAATCATGTTGGTATAAAACAGATCATCAGATCGCCGGTGCCAGAGCAAGGGCACGCATTTTGGCACAAGGTCAAATAATAAGAACAAATTTATTTTTACAACTTGAAGCATTTTAATCTTGCAACTTTTGACTGGAACTGCATTCCAAGAAATTTCACAAATGTTCACGGGAAGCGTTTTACAGCATCCTGCTGGGAAATTCCAGAGCTTTTCTGAAAGGATGCAGGGACCTTGTAATGTGCGGTCTAAAATAAACTAAAAAAAAGTCTCACTAGACTGATTTATGAACCAGCTTAATGTGCTTACAGAAACTGGACTAATAAAAAACATTTTAAGCAAGTTTGACGAAAACAAATGTGGAAGGCTAAAAGAGTATCACACTCTTAGTGACTGACCCAGTTTAAATACACAAAGATGCAATGAAAACCAATCAGATTAAGGGAAGTTTAGACATGTGGACCAAACTCAAGACTCGAGAGTTGTACTTACATCATAAGCTCCTGCCTTGATCTGCTGGTATAACTTATGCTGATCTTCATCCCAAAATGGAGGGTAACCAACTAGTAGAATATACAGGATTACACCTGTAGAAGAAACCAAGGAGAAAAAGACAGAGAGTCTGCAACAAGTGTAGACATTATATTGTTACAATACATCAAAGTTTAAAGCCTCACATAAGGCCTGTTTCACACATCTTGGTTTTGCAGCATGCAAGCGCTATAAACTGTAGAGCTGCAGCGGCGCAAATGACAATAAATCAACACAAACCGATACTGCAAAGTGCAGATTATAAAATGTGTAAATCGTCAGGACTTAAATATAGAAAGTGCCGTCGATGTGCCTTGACACTGCATGTGTAACTCGCATCGAGGCCCACAAGACGTCCCCATTTCAAGCAATGGGTAAGTAGCAGTGCACTTGAATTACTGCTTTATACAAGCATGTTTTGCAAAAGATAAATAGGTTTACGGTGCATTTTCATCTCACTTTCTGCTGAGTTCAGCATGCGACACACAGCAAAAATAGCGCCGGTACTCTACTAACACTGCTGCTTATACGAAGTTTCTGTGAATACTGGGCAGCATTATGGATGCGACAGAAATATACTGAACCATTGATTTATTTACTAAACCCTTGTTGATAGAGTCTAAATATCAGAAAAATATCAGTCTATGCACAAGTTTTCTAGTTTAAAAAAGGAAAACAAACATGGGTTATGGATGTGACAAAAAAGGACACGTGTTTTTTGATAGAAGACATACTCTGTAGGATTTCTGTTCATTAAAATGCACAAACCTGAACCAATAATAGCCAGCAAATAGAGAAGGGGTGCCTCTTCACAGAACATAAAATAGTTACTTTATTTAAATGTTCATGTGTCCATTTATGAGTTATATGTACCGTTATGGATGTGACAATCCTGAAAATGCCACTTACCAGACTATGGAAAGTCATGCACTAAAACAAATGCTTTAAAAACCTTAAGAGAGACCTGACCTGGGTATTGGAAGCACCAAATGTTGACATCTGTGCTATTAGTATAGTAAAAACTTTTGGTAAAAACGTTATTTTTTCATGGTAAGGTTGACATTTTCATGGAATTGTCCTACACATGTTAATGTAGAACGCTGAAATAAAGATGCGTCGCTCATGTGCTGCAGATGCAAGATGTAGCGAACAGGCCTAATGTTTAAAGACTCTCTGATGGACTCACCACAGGCCCAGATGTCCACAGGTTTTCCGTAGGGATCTTTTCTCAAGACCTCTGGAGACAGGTAGCCAGGTGTGCCTGCAAAACCTGTAATGATAGCAAAAGCAAAGTTATGAGTGTAATCAATTGAATGCAAACATCTTTGATATACAGTAGTAGTTTTAGTAGTATCAGAAACTGCCTGTTTTTTTATTAACCTTCTGAAAAATAATGCAAGGCAAACATAGAAACTGCATTATATTCAATTCACAATAATTCACTAAAATGGTAATGATTCCAATATATGTGTAATGCATTATTCCAAACGCCAAAGCCATCCAAAGCCAAAATGACGGAAGGCCAACATGGCTGCCTCTTTCCGATACAACACTGGCAACACCCGAGAGGTCTCCGTGCCGGAAATAGGCAGGTTGTAAACAGCTGCTGGGATATGAGCGACCACTGTGGTAACATAAATCTGTCTATTCATGTACCACATACATATTTACCGTAATGATTTCACTCACACCGCTTTACTCATATCTTTACGCAAAGCTCAATATATGGACACTAAAAAAGTAGCCAAGATTCACTTGAATGTCAGCAGAAATAACCGGCTGCCAGCAGGGGGCCACAAGGCTCTTGAGAATCCAGCGTGCCGCTCTCCTGAGTGAGCATCATGCGGTTAAAGGGTCTTTCACGTACTGACAGGATAGACGTGTGAAAGCGAAACATGAAATGGGTTCAAATTGGCATTTAGCACGTTCAGCAAATAAGCCTTCGCAGTCATTCCAATCCATTTCAGAGCAGAGGTAATGGGGCAGAAAATGTGGAAACATCATTTTAAGATAAACTGGAAGAACATTAAGGAGGAGGGAAACAGCACAGTTTTCTCTGTGTATGTGTAAGTGTGTCGTGAAGGCAAATTTCTAAGGCGTCCCTACAAATAAAGTACAAAGTTAGATTTTTCAAGAAAAACTTTCAAAACTGTGTAAATTGGGACCTCTAAAAACCAGGTTATGATAGATTGAAAATAGGCTTTTATGACCAGTAACTAACCCCACAGCAGCTACACAAAATTCTTCAGCAAACATCCAGACCACTCCAGTAAAAACTAATCTAAACACCTGAGCAACCAAACAGCAATGTATTTAACAACTATATAATTGTTTGCATTTGAATGTATAAGAGGAATCGAGTCATTTACCAAACCAGGCCTGTTGGTCACCCTGCACCTCGATGGCCAGCCCAAAATCAGCCAGTTTCACTGCTGCGCCCTTCATCTTGCTGGCCAACAGCAAGTTCTCAGGCTGTGGAGGAAACCAGAGATAAGTTTAACACTCCAAGTCACAACATTTAAAAAAGACTATAAATATTTCAAACAGGTTAGGACTGACAGTGACCTCTGCCCTGTTATTTTGTGATGCAATGAATAAGAGCAGTGACAGTTCACTGGTGTTGAAGTTAAATCTATAGTGATATTCACAGTAATAGGTGCAGTGACAAAGCATCTGGATACTACTACTACTTTCAATTACAATTGGCATATTACAATGTAGGCATGTCTGTCCACAAAACAAAGATGAGACGTTTCACTTTATTCCTTTTAGAAGTTACACAACGCGTCAATTGACTAATTTGCATAAAGACATTAAAGCACACTGTCATATTTCACCCTAATACAGAAATGATAATTTTCTTAAAGAAAACAAAACACACATTTATGATCATTAGGGTTTGTAACATTATTTTCAGTATTAGAACTATTCATTCTCATTAGGGGATAAAATGCATTACAGCGTGAGCATTACAGTACAAATTGCTGCTATAGAATTATTTTTTTAAACTAACCAGCATAATTTAAATAAAATATTATCTTTTTACATTAATGTAATGAGAATATGAAAATAAGATTATGCATTAATGAAAACTTTGAAGGAAAAATTGCTGAGTTTAATCTTATAAAATAATAAAATCGGTATAATAATATATATATATATATTTATTTATTTTCATTTTCATTTCTGAGTGTTACAGTTTAGATTAAATAATGGTCATTGAGATCAATGCATAGAGAACAGCTGATGACTTAATTAACGATGACACCAATTATTTATCTTGTTCATGAGATAATACATGTACACATTCCCCTACAAAACATTTTCCAGCATCAATTTTGTCAAAATAAAATGACATATTTTTTTAACCAACAACATGCCACTTGTGATCTACCGCAATGGCCAGTTGTGCAGCCCACCACTAACATTATGGCATCCAACAGAAGGAAAGCAAACTAAAACCAACAATACAGCCACATGATGGTCTCCCGCAATAAAATTCCCGTCAGTATGAGCGACCGCTAAGGAAAAGCTGCTTCATTACACTAGCAGAACCTGCTCAGCAGAACAAGATTTTGTGGGTCAAAGATCTTTCCGCGAATAATCGAGTTTACACGTCAAACCACGGCAATACCACATTTACCTTATGCAAATATTAGTGTGAAATTACTTATGGATGGGTAAGCATGGATGACTAATTCAATATTTCTTGCTATTTCCCAGTTACACACATTAAACACATGCTGAAAAGTCGATTTCCACCCATACAGAATTCAGCTCGATTTATTTATTTATCTTTCCGAAGCGCATCCCTCAAATTTCAAGCATAACATTAAATGTATTCTGTTACGAGGATGCTGGGAAATTCATGCCCATAGGTGTGAATCTCTCATTCTTTCTCATTAAACGCACAGGCTGCAAGTAAAAACGTCGAGACATGTGTTGGCCCCTCCCAAATTCCCTCCGTCTCTCTGGCAATACCAGCAACAGTTGTCATATCACGTTCTTCGCTATGGCAACCAGCCTGGGCACATTTCAGCTGCTTAGCATTGGGCTCACATACACATGGGGGTGGGTAGTGTACGTGGTTAATACACAATCAGAGGACATGATAAATCTGTGTGCGTGTGTTATCACTGACCCTGCCATACATACACACACACTCATTTAACTTACCCACACCACGTAAACCAAAGCGTGTGCGGATTGTGGCTGGTGATTTGGCGAAAATGATCAATATTTGTAGAATACCTTGATATTTATGCGATTGCTCTGAAAAAGCATAATTGTAAACTTAATAAAATTCTATCTTAATGTTGATGGATGTTTGCGCAATAATGGATATAGTAAAGATATGCGCATATGCCTGTGAGTTTGTTTCGGACAGGGCAGGGCATCTACATGGAAACCCTCAGAGGCTGTCTGGTTGTCGTGGCGACGGGCTCTCTCTCACCTTAAGGTCTCTGTGCACAATGTCATGCTGGTGAATATGATTGACACTCTCCAGGATCTGATTGATGCACTGGCTGAAAAAGACGGAGAATAAAAAAAGATTACATGAATCATTCATCTATGTCACTTCATCTAACCTAAGACAGGAGTCGGTTCTTCTATATTTTCCTTGCCTTGTTCTTAACTTCACCCAAAAATAAAAATTCTGTCAATATTTACTCCTCCTCGTGTCATTTTAAGCCTGCGTGACTTTCCTGAGGATATTGGTTTTGTAACGTCTTTCTTTGTATGCCAAACACACATACAGGTTTAAAATGACATAAGAATGAGTTAATATTGACAACATTTTTATTTTTTGGCAAACTATGTATTTAATAATACAGTCTGCTAAATTAAAGCTTTTTAAGATTGTAACCATATATAAGATATTAAAGAAAGTGGAGTAATATCAATTCAAATACTTCCGAGATATTAAAACTCAAGGTTGAAAAGAAACCTAGGTTTCATAGGTTGTACAAATAAAATAAATAAACCATGAGCCTTTCATTTCAATCCCTTAATAAAAATAAACCCTTCGAATTGATTACAGTACAGTTCACAAACAGCCTCCAGTGGACAATTCAATTAAACCCTGTAATGGTATGAGTGATGTCACATATTATGATCATACTAGCAATACTTAGGCAGACACAGCTGGGGTCACAGAATGTGTGTAAGGTTACATGAAGTGAGCCAAGCAAGGGATTCTGGAATAGGGGAGAGCATCACTGATGATAAAAGACCTCACTCACAGACAGGTACACATACACGGACGTTATCTCATCCCTCTTAATGCTTTAATCCTATAACAGAACGTTGAGAGGCCTAAGCAGGACAGCTGAACCAGAGACAGAGGGATGGAAAGAGAGAGAGAGATGGAGAGCGAGTGTGCTTTACCTTGTCGCACTGTCCTTTAGATAATCAATATCGAACTCTTTAATGATTAAAGACTGTTTGGTGAAATTATGCGTGACTTTCTTAGTCTCCTAAATCTTTATTGAGTTTGTTCTTGGTAAATGTCACAGATGGTGGTTAGTGTATGTTTGTGTACAATGAATTTCCACCGTTGCGCAGCTGACAAGGCTTTGGGAAAACAGACGGATAACTTAATAATGGCTATATAGTAGATATAATGAAATTGGAATTGTGTAGCTTCATGTGCTTTTTTCCCAGACAAGTAAAAAGGATCCAAAAGCTTAAGTCGGAACATTACAATTATTAAAATGGTAAAAGGAACAAAGCCAGTGACACCATCGCTGCGATCCATAAATTTGGCTCAACTATGACCATTTATGTGTGAACGAGGCAAAAAGTGGAAAAAGTTCCTCTGTCAATTTCCTCGTGCCGCACATGAGATTAACTATCAACAGTGTGACTCTATGTTTCCTGTGATTGTTATCTGTGGCTAACTTGCAAAGTAATGATTGATTTAGTTCTAGATCTAAAAACCTCATTTGAAGATTTACTTGTACCAGTTTCTTCTGTGGTTGGGTCACACAAGTGTTAATGTCGAACCATGTGGAGACCAAAGAACCAGAGAGAGTGAGAGTGAGAGAGCGAGAGAGAGAGAGAGGAAAGTGAGAGAAAAGAAACCAGAATAAAAAAGAAAGAATGTTGATCTATTACTCTTTCAAAAAGAACCCACAAGCTCTTTGCCCAAATTTGGTTACATTTTAAGTAAAGCATTCCATTTTCTGGGCAAAATAAATCCCACTGGACACAAAAGACCTGTCCCTCTCCCCTCCCTCTCCCCTCTCTCTCTCTCCCTCTCTCTCTCAAACACACACAAACAGTTGATCTCTATCTAGAATTCCCCCTTGTCCTTCATGTTCCCACTCACCTTCTTCCTACATTTACATATCCCAATTTATCGGCTTATGTCTCTCTTCTTGTAAACCAAATTTACAACCTGTAAACCTGTGTTTGTGTTGGAATTACAGGGATACAGGGAATTACATAGATTGAAGTCTATGAGATTTTTACACACTTATTCCTGAAATAAAGCGTTTTTCACACTTATTCCTAAATTTGTCACGTCTATGCCATTTTCATTAATAAATAAAATAATGGCCGTTTTCAAACAGGTTTACGAACACTTCCCACATAAAAATGTAAATTCATTTACTCCCCTCTTGTCATTTCTTCTGCAGTCGAAAGAAAGTCATACAGGAACAGGAGTGTGAGTAAATGATGAAAGAATTGTCAGTTTTGGGTGAACTATCCCTTGCTGTATCCCTGGTGTTTTTGAACATCATTTTACAATATTGAATTATTTAATAGGAAACACAGAATTCAAACAGAGAGAGAGAGAGAGAAAGAGAGGGAGAGAGAGGGAGACAGAGAGAGGGAGGGAGAGAGAGAGGGAGAGAGAGAGAGAGAGCAAACAGAGAACAAATATTTTGTATGGCACCTGTTGATTGCCAGTTCTGCAAACTCCACCACCATTAAAGGCTCTCAGTTTTTCAACACAAAAGAGATCCACCATCCATCTCTGTGCTTTCGAACCAGAGTGTGTGTGTGTGTGTGCGTGCGTGTGTGTGTGTGTGTGTGTGTGTGTGTGTGTGTGTGTGTGACCTGCTCACTGCAGGCTGCAGCACAGTAACCACAGCAACAGTAAATTGGAGAGCCCACCTTGCGTCAGCTTCACTGTAATACTCTCTGGCGACGATATCCTCGAACAACTCCCCCCCAGTCACACTGCGGAAAGAGAGAGAAAAAAACAGCTAAAGGAGGGATGAGAGAGCAGAGACTGTGCTGGGTTCTGGGCTAATTTGGACAGCAGTGGGAGGCAAAGACGACATTTTACACTTGCGTAAACATGATCGCAAATGTACGACATGCTGAAGGCAAACATGCACGATCTGATTACGCCTGCAGAACTGCGTTTTTAAGAATATGCTAAATATTTTGACTTTAAAACATACAAGACTATATCAGACAGAATTACAGATTATAATTGTAAAACTTCGAAACTATTCTACATTTCAAAAAGATACATCTGACATTATTTGGGACAAAAAATTTTAGTCACGCCATGAACTCACACTTGGTCGACTCTTTCAGGCCTCTCATACAAACATTTTTCACTCTCTGCTAAGCCCCACCCCCTTAGAGAAATTTTTCACTGAGTTTGCTGCATGGGTAAATATATACTGGTGGTGTGCAGGTAGTACAGGGGACATAACATTAATAACTCTTAATTCCAAATAAATTGAATTGACACCTGGAAAAATCTGAGAGCAATTCCTCTCGACACGATAACAAAAACAACAATCTAAACAGCACTAAATCGCATTTACTGCCACCCGGAAAGATCTGCCCATCAATTTTTCCCTGGCAGATCCCATCAAACTGAAGGATATATTTTTGACACCCGAGACAGCGAACAAGGTGTTCTTGTCTAACGCATTTGAGCTGCGTTTATTTGCCTCCAGGAACGGGCATCCGAAATGATTCAGTTGCATGTCTTGTGTTTTAAAACGTCACACTTCTCTTTCAAAAAGCAACCCTAGAGAAACTGTGAGTTTCAAACGCATTGCAAGACACTGGCTCTGTGTCCAATCCTAGTGTGCGGCCTATCTAGACATGCCGATCTCTCTAATGTGTAATTCTGAAAAAACCTTATTTATAAATTTTAAGGATAATGCACTTCAGCAAACTCATAAAAAAAGTTCAATGAGGTTTTATTTTAGATAGGATGCTGCCGACATAGACACCAGACTTAAGGCTGGAATACACTATTTTGCTCAAGACTTTTGCTCAAATTTTTGCCCAGATTTTTTGTCTGGAGTTGTTGTAAAAAGCACCAGTTTGCCGATTTTATCACATATTGTTTTCTATGCAAATGTTCAAAAAGTCTGCAAGTGTATGATGTCTATTTTTTTTTATCTGTTCAGATTTTAAAAGTCGTGTAGTGTATTTCAGCCTTTACTCGGTTTTAGAACACAACCTACATCATTACAATGTTTAGTATTACAATGTCTATATGTCACACGGTACTGATCGTGTGTGTGTGTGTGTGTGTGTGTGTCAGTCATACTCACAGGTCAAACACCAGGTAATGAAAACCCTCTTCTGAGATACTGTCATGGAGCCGAACTAAAGGTCGGAAAGACACAACAACAGGCGAATCAGCATTAAACAATGACAACGCAGAGATGATGTGTTATGAAAGCGAATGTTTTTTAATGATGTAGAACGAGGGAAATCTTCTGAGCATTGCTCGCCCCATCACACAGCATTCATAACAACATCTGACGAAAACACACAGCATACGTCCAATTAAGCGCTATTATTGTGGTGTTAGGGTAGCGCTCACAATTACAGAGCAGATTTACAGAATTAAAATAATCATAATGAACATATGTCTGTAATGAAATGAAACGTGCGTATATTTAAGAGAAAGCGAGAGGAAGAGAGGGATAGAGTAGATGACAAGTTCACTTGTGTACACAAGCAGTGTGTCACGTAGACAGTGACACACCGTGAATGGGGGGGTTGATAGAGCGAGAGAGAAAGAAGGAGAGAGGGAGTTGAGTAAACACTGCCCAGAATAGCAGGAGCCTTCTGAGAGCCTTAAGAGAGCAACTAGAAGCTGAATTAGAGATGAGTCTGACACAAATAACAAAGAAATTCAGGATAATCTGCCACTGTTGAAAACATGATAGTTAATAATGTGTTAAAAATGTGAGGCAGCAATGTAAAGATCATAGGGTCGAGATCAGGGTACACTAAAGTGTACACCTCGCATGCACTGTAAGTCACTTTGGATAAAAGTGTCTCAGCCAAATGAATTAATGAAAATGTAACTGCCAATTACATCTATATTAGAGTCAATAATCCTCATAGTGACTGTTTGACAAGCGAGGCCGCCATGTTGACAATGCAAACACGGGACACTAATACACCAGTGATTACAACTTGAGTTTAAATAAATCCAACACATCCAGAATGACGGTGGTACCCATTGACTTCTATTTTATGGACACAAACCCAATGCAAGTCGATGCATAATGCAAATATCTTTTGTGTTCTGCAGAAGAAATTAGGTGAATAAATGATGAAAGAATTTTCATTTTTGGTGAACTATCCCTTTAAGAGAATGAGACGTTGCATTTAGAGATATCTAAGAGGTAAAAACTAACTGGTTGATTTTAGACACACACAAAAAAGCTGGGTTATTTCAACCTAGCGTTGGGTCAAAAAAGGACAAACCCAACCGATGAGTTATAAATAAATGCTGTCCCTTTTTGACCCAACGCTCTTACCAAAAAGTGTAAAAACGGTGACTCTGCAGCTCAAAACACTGCTCCGCTCGTCCGAGCATCAGTCAAAAAGCGCCAGACTAACTTCGTGTGTGTCGACTATGCCAAAGGCAATGAGCACTCAGCCTTCTCTCCTCTGTAACCGCTCAAACTCTCTCTCTCTCCCCGTCTCATTGGCTCTATTGTTGAGCACTTATGTGCAGCCCAAGCAGAAAACATGACAAGCTGTCCACTTCAGGAGACATGACAGAAAGTAAAGCAAAGGAGAGAGAGAGACAGATACAGGTGACAATGAAGCGCCATCGCCCGAGAACGATGGAAATAAAAACAATAAGAAAACGAGTAATGGAAAGATGCCGGGAGAGTGAAAAATCAGGAAAGTGAGAGAAGAGGAGAAGGAGAGAAAGGGTGTGCGGGTGTAAAGCTAAGGTCAGTGTGGGACAGGATTGAAAAGGTGTGGAAGAGATATGAGATATTGGAACAAGTTGTCAGCAAAGGACAAATGCTGTAGCTTGTTAAATCAATGTCTGAAGGTTAACCAGAAGCTGATTTGAAACTGATCTCAGCAATGATCGACCCAAAGATACAACGACAAGATTCCAAGTCAATGTAAAAATGACATAGACAGCAATGACAATTTCGAAGCAACAACATAAACAAACGTTGCCTGAACGCAGCCTGAACTTAATTTAGAGTCCCTGCAGATTATTTCTGATAACAAGCAAAAGAAATAACAAGTAAATGACATTAGCTAGCAAGTTAAAAGTATGTCTAGTCAGTATTATTTTGGGTTATCGTTACTTGACTAAACTTAAATGCGACAAAGTTACACGACCCATTCCACATTTTGTTTAATTTAATTAATTATTTAATAAAATTAATATACAATCAAATTCAACAATTTGTTTATTTAATACATTATTCAATAAAATATTAATAGAAATTAAATAAAATATAAATAGTTATATTATTTGTCACTAATCAACAAACACAGACCGAAAGTTAACTTCAGGCCGATGAAACGGTCTATATAGTCTGAGCATCAGATGTCACACTACCAAATTATTGGTTAAATGGTTGCATAAGGCAAATGAAACCGGAAACACTTCAGGGATTGTCAAGTTCTCATCTCATTGGTTGAATTCTACAGGCTATTGGAAAGAAAATTGGTTTATATTTTATATTATGCGACAGGTTGTGAGGTTGGTCAAAAGAACAAAGCCCTATTTTGTGTTAAAGCCCTAAACATCTTCTCTTGTCTTTGTGTGTGTGACACTGCTTAACACAGAAGTCTTGCAAATACATAAACATAATTGTTATTATTGCGCAGCAGATATCATCATAGCGCCCAGCCCTAGCCTCAAGCATCTTTAAACAATTTCAAATATGCCTTCCTTAACCTTTTCTGTGATTTTTCAATCACGTTCCTTCAGATTCCTTCATTTGTTGTGTGATTATGATGGTTTGGGCCGTTACTGCTGCCCACCAGCATCTCCCACCTCAGCACAGTTATTTATAGAGCTACACTCTTTCTCCTTCTCACTTCGCTGCTCTTCCTTTAGCCTCACCTCTTTCTTTGTCAACATCACCCTCATCTCGACGGCCATTCCGTTTCGTTCCCTCCTCTCTGGTCTTTTTTTGATCCCCATCGATCCACTTCTCCAACTTTGTCTCCACACCTCCTCTAAATCTCTCTCTGCTGATTTCCATTAGTTTCCATTGCAGTAGATTTTGCTTTTGTCCCTTCATCTGCTCATTTATTCCCCTCACAATATTTTTTTCTACTGTTCATACGTTCTTTAAAACAATGACTTTAGGGAGAGGCTGTTCCGCAGGACATACAATTTTTTGCTGTGAAAGTACTTCAGCATTATTCATTTCCAGTCATCACTGGCAGCAACACACTCCCTATCTCTTACACACAAACACACACACAAACTCACGCGCTTACACATACACATGTATAAATATTTTTTATTTACAATTTATGTGACTTTCTTCTATAGAAGAAAAATTCAGTTGCACTTTTTATTGTGTCCCATTAATGATTTCCTAATTAAAAGTGTTAAGACGTTAGATTTGCCTAAATGTCTTTATTCCCAGATTGCTATATTCCTATTTCTTTCCGCAGAAAACATTTAATAATACTACCTTTCCCTACATAATACATTTAGAAGTGTTACTTCAAAGTAGACACTTGGTTCAATCTGAAAAGAATCTTTCATTGTATACGGTCACTATAAACATGGCATACAAAGACTTTATACTCGGCCATGGGATTAATATATACACAAATTTATACTCAAAAGTAGACAAACATAAAAGCACTCACCGATATTGGGGTGCTTGAGTAGACGGCAGATTCGAGCTTCACGTTCCAGTTTCTGGTGATCTGCGGAGGAGAAAAATGAGAAATCGTACATTAGATATTGGAGGTAGCTGATGGCTTGTTCTCGCAGATGTAAAAGCAGAGAAACACATTGGATAAGGTGCGAAAAGTTCTTTTTTGTTTTATGGTCTTACATAATCAATGGTGTTTAATAAGGTGAGTGATACTTTTACTCTGCTTTTACTTAGTTCACCAAAAATAAAAATTATGTAATTTACTCACCTTTGAGTTGTTCAAAATCTGTATACTTTTCTTTGTTCTGATGAACACAAGAGAAAGATATTTGGAAGAATGCTTATAACCAAACAGTTCTTGGACCCCACGTACTACCATAGTAAAAAAAATACTTTATAATTTTTTTACATTAAACAGTTCTGGGGAACTTTTGACTACCATTGTCATTTTTCCTACTATGGTAGTCAATGGGGTCCAAGAACTGCTTGGTTACAAGCATTCGTCCAAATATCTTTCTCTGTGTTCAACCAAACAAAGAAATGTATACAGATTTGAAACAGCTAGAGAGTAATTCATGACAGAATTTTAGGGTGAACTATGCCTTTGAGTGTTGTATATGTTTAGAAGATGTGTGCCAAGAACAATAAAATGGTTGAAAAGCACATAGGCTACATGGAAGTTTAGTGGCAAGAAAAACAAAGCCTGGGGTGGGGGATTTTTTTTTTTTACATCTAAGAGAATGTAAATGTCTAGTTTATCTATTAACTTTACAAATATACCCAAGACCAAGCTTAAGAAACACCCCGTCTGGTGTTGTAATGATAAGATAGTGTAATAATCTCTTTGTTTCTGGAGTGGGGGTGAGGTTCAAGCTAATCTAAGGCTTATTACTGAACATGTAATATGCTAGTGTGAGCTCAAAGGATGAATGTTATGTACATTTAAACAAACAAGACTGAGGGCTCATTTCCTCACAACACACACAAAGCATGGGGAGTTTTAATAGTGCATTCAAGTTTGTCTTCTCAATATAAAAATGACCCAGAATGCACTGGAGGCCAACAAATGATAGTAGATATAACTCAAAGAGAATTGTTATTTTGCCTAATCCAAACAACAGTTTAGCAGCACGTTGAGATTTTTTTTTACATATGTGCAAGCTTTCGTTTCTTATTTATAACTACATAGTTGTCATATCAATAGTCATGTGGACCGCACATCAACATAGAGGAATAGCGAATTAAGTGATCCTTGTGTCAGCTGTGTTTTTTTCCCTGTTTCTCTGCCCTGTTGTCTTTTCACATTTCTATCCAATATAGCTGTAAAGGCCAAAAAATTACTTAAAATAATAACATATGTCTATCATATCTTATAACTGCTTTAAACATCGCTGTGATGGCATTTATGTATGACAATTATTACCTGCTAAATATCAGTTAAATATCAGAGTCATCGCTGAGGTTACAGACAAGATGTGCCCTTAAATTAACTTTGTTTCGGATTAAATGATCTTGCCATTTTGCTTTGTAGTCACCGCATACACGAAACGACACGTAAAGCCATCACATTTAAACCGGCACCTCTAAATCTTGTCAATGCATAGGTTAAATTTTAAGATCATGTTTAGCATGAGCGCAGCATGCACCGATAGTTCTGCCTTAAAGGGATAGTTCACCCAAAAATGAAAATTCTGTCATGAATTACTCACTCTCTAGTTGTTACAAACCTGTATAAATGTCTTTGTTTGGTTGAACACAGAGAAAGATATTTGAAAGAATGCTTGTAACAAAACAGTTTTGGACCCCATTGACTACCATATTAAGAAAAAATACAATAGTAGTCAAAAGCACCCCAGAACTTTTTGCTGTCCTACATTCTTCAAAATATCTTATTTTGTGAACCAAAAAATTATAATGTCATTTTTCCTACTATGGTAGTTCCAAGAACTGTTTGGTTACAAGCATTCTTCCAAATATCTTTCTCTAGCCATAGACATAATCTAACAATCTGTGTTTAACAAATTTTGAAGTAAAATAAATACAATTTCATTTCAATTGATAGGTTTGTCAAAAACATCCAATAAACAAACGTTCTTCTTTCGTGAAACGAAATTGTGATTCTCTTGTATAAAATCTCTTTTTTTTTTTATAACAAAAACACATTCAACCACCTTAACAAGCACATCTAGCAGATGCTAAGTGCTCATTTTGATTCAACTGTTGGTTTGATTGAATGTGTTATATGATTGTGCGTGTTCATGCGTGCACGCACGTATCCATTATAATTTTCTGCATATTGTATTGTTTGTGGACCAAGCCTTTTTTTCTGTCTTTTTTCTATTGTTTTTTATGTGGCATGTCGTTCTCTCTAGATTAGGTGTTAGCCTCCCACACACTCACACATTTGCACATACACGTAGAATGCATGCTTCAAGCTAACTGGATTACATCCTCTCCCATCTTGCCCTGTGACCCAGTGAAGAATTAACCCATAGCGTGGCGCTGGCACGAGTACCGTGAGCCTGCACGGTTCTTTCACTGTCTGCCAACATGACCACACAACTAACAACAGCCCGAGATGAGTGCCAAGGCAGAGTCAAAACCCTGTCGGTGGATCAGTGCAGAGCCAGAAATCCCATTTGACTCTTTACACAGTTTATTCCAAACATAAAAGTGGCGTAAATTGGGATACACAGCTATATGTTATTGATTAGGAAGAGGTAACAGCATGGTAGAGAATTAAAACACAAAGTAAAAAGTAAAAAAATGAAAATTATTTAATCATTTACGCATACTCGTGTCATTCCAAACCTGTATGACTTTCTATCTATCTTCTGCAGAACACAAAAGAAGATATTTGTAAGAATGCCGGTCACCAAACAACATTGCACCTAATTGACTTCCATTGTATGGACACAAAACCACTGAGATTGTGAAACATTTCTTAGAATAATGTATTTTGTGTTCTTTAAAGGAAAGAGTCATCTTTGGGTGAAATATTTGTTGTGTATATAAGAATGCTTCATGCAAAGCTGAAAGAATCAAACCTTACAGTAGCTACGCAGTTGTGCCAACATACAGTAGGCAGCCTCAAAAACATGAGGGAAAAAAGCTTGAGATTGCTTGAATTAGAGCTAAATCAATGGACAGGAGTCCATTCACATGTCCAGCGATTGTCAGCACAGACCTCAAGCTGTGCGAAATCCGCTCTTCGCAAACAAAATCCTGCATCCAAGAACAGCAGAGGGATTTCTAATTCATACTGGCACCAAACAGAATAACAAAAAATATTGGTAGCATTTTCTTTTACAGGCCTCTTCTAATAGCTTTGAACCTAACCCTAATCTATATCAAAGGGATAGTTTACCAAAAAAATACAAGTTCTCTCATCATTTATTTACTCTTATGTCAGGGAAAATCTGTACTGTATATGACTCACTCACTTTTGAAAAAAGGGGTCTTATGTTGTTTGGCTACCAGCATTCTTCAAAATATCTTCTTTTGTGTTCTGCAAGTCATACAGGTTTGGAATGATATAAGGGGAAAAGTTTTCATTAAGTTGCCAATATTTTGTTGAGTAAGTACATTGTAAGCACATTATAAAGTACAAACAAAATCATTATGGTATCAGGTAGCAGTTGACTTAAAACACAGTGTAACCTATTTAACACAATACACCTCAATGTCACACACTGAGGTTTGTTGTTATGCAACAGGGATGTATTAAAAAGGAACGTGCCAGACAGTGAAATGAAATTCCCAAACGCTACATCTCAGAAGTTTCACACACACAGTAATTTCATAGGAAACACCATACGGTAGTGAGAGACATCATCAGCGTGGTGCTATCATAACTACTTCAGTTTCACTGCGGAAGATCACACACACTCGTGCGGTAGTAATTGTATTACACACGCACACACACGCACGCACACACACACCTCTAATCTGATGCATAATTAAACGCAGGGTAGAGATAGGAAGAGCCCTCTGTCCTGACATTTTGTGTAAAGAGTAAATGAGAGCAGGACAGACGAGACAATGGGGTGGGGGGTTACCGAAAAGAGAGAGCGAGAGAGAGCAAGAAAGAGCGAGAGAGAGAGAGAGCGAGAGAGAGAGAGCGAGAGAGAGCGAGAGAGAGAGCGAGCGAGAGAGAGAGAGAGCGAGCGAGAGAGCGAGCGAGAGAGCGAGAGAGCGAGCGAGAGAGCGAGAGAGCGAGCGAGAGAGAGAGAGAGAGAGAGAGAGAGAGAGAGAGAGAGAGAGAGAGAGCGAGAGCGAGAGGGCAGGGGGAATTACACTTGGAACTGAAATTAAAAGTGAAACTGACATAGAAACTGATTTGTGGAATTGAAAAACAGAAAGGTATCGAAATAACAATAGAGATGCAGAAGCGCCACTAATCACAAGACGCAAGTGTGTTGTGTGTGCAAGTGTGTGTAGGAGATAAAGGATTACATGAGATATCCACTTGATGAAGCAAAATCACAACTCCCTTGTGCACTTTAATCCTGTGCATGTGCGAGCGTGCACGTCATTTCATCAGCTCAGATGAGACCATAGCCGTTTCTTTACTGATTAAATAACTCATTCATCCCTCTTTTTTTACTGTATGAATATGAGTAATCCTGTGTATTGCAGAAATACTCCACTTCCTGTTGACATCATGAAATGTCAATCACGGCCTGTTTTACTTACGCTATATGTATTTTCGTACAAAACAGGATGGGCCGAAGGGACATCAGACAAGTCCTTTCCGAGGCAGAGAAAGTTATTATATTTTAAGGAAAGATTTCAAAGACAAATAATTTTTTCTTCGTAATATCATGCATTGATGAATCATGCACAACAAGAAGAGTAATTAATTTTAATAAATGAGGTCAAATTTAATGTGATATAAGCCAGATCACAATTCTAAGTTGTACCAGTGCATTTCAGATTGTACCGGAAGACCTTTTAATGTTGAACAATAAAATAAAAGCACCATCCAAAAATGTGGCTTATTCACTTGAAACCTATTTTAAAGCACTAAAGTGGCCAGTAATGAGGTGCTGTAATGTGAGCACAACACTGGATAGATCAAAGATCAAAGGTGAGCAAGTAGGTCATAGTGTGAATAGTGTTACCATGGTAACAACAGAGATGGATCGGGCGTGTTTGACGGATCAGGAAGTGAGATTATTGTTGATTTTGCTGCGATTAGTGCTCAAGCTGTGCTTATATTCACAAACATGATCAGGGCTCGTGCCTAGACCTGTGCACCTGTTCATTAAAATAGAAAATATATTGATCAATGCCTTTTTTGAAGAGCAGAGTGTGGATACCAACAATCTACAGGTCCTCACACAAAATTAAAAGAGCTCAGACATATAAAACAAATTGGGATTTTTTGGCAGTCAGACTAGTTTTACAATTGTACATTTTCACTCACATACGAAAATATTATATTATTAACTACAGTAAACTGTAGTAAGTATACTATAGTTTATTATAGTAATTATACTACAGTATAGGATTTTTACTATAGTAAACTATAATACAGATACTTTATAGTTTAGTAGAGTAGTTGCCAAGGTTAGGTAAAGCCATTAAAACTAAAGCCATTAAAACATCTCTGTTAATTGAAATCAAATAAAATACCTGCGTAAATATTATTAGAAAAACTCAGAGCTAAACAAAAATTACTTTGCCTCAACATTAAACTAAAATAATAAACTTAAAAAGTTGAGGAACCCAAATAACTAACTGAAAATACATAAAAACTTAAACTGAAATAAAAACCATGTAAACGTTAACAGCAACTTGAAAAAAGCATAATTACAAAATTACAAAAAAATACCAAATTAAATGCTAATTCTAAATAATAAAACTACAATAAATCTGAAAAAAGCTATAATAACTGGTATTGACTATTCAATAAAAAATCACCAGTAAATACTGTAGTATAAATACTGTTGTATTTAGTATTATATTTACCATAGTAAGGTTCAAAAGCAGTGTCGTAGATAAACATTTTACTACAGTTTACTGTAGTAATTAGTAAACTATAATGTTTTTCATGTGGGCTAGCCTAGCACCACCACAAAAAAGCTAATTTCTAGCAACACTGTTGTGACAACCGGAAAATTTAACAGGCTTGTGCATGTAAAATGTGAACATGCAGCGCCATAGAATAAACATAACATAATAGCCTTTGGTGGATGCTAGTATAACTATCGCTATAATTATCATTCTGGGTGTGAACGATACTAGAAAAGCGTTACCATGGAGACAAACCAGCATGCCATTCAATTAATCAGAAATCACTGTAATAACGTTAAATAAAGCCCATGAAACCAACTGCTTATTTCTGCATTTCATGATTAACAAACACAAAATGTAGCAAAATGTGAAACTCAGCACCAGGCTGGCATTCTGAATGACCTTTACATTACCCGAAACGCACCCGCTCTGCCCCTGGGGCAGCAGACCATTCTTATTGTTAAGCCCTGCACACAAACACACTCATCTAAAATGCCCTAATGTGATAACACCCTCCATCCCATCAATCCCGAAACAAGAACAAATGAAATAGTGACAAGAAGCATTCTGCTTTCATTTCAGCCAGCATGTGTCTCAAGCCGCAAATACAGTGATAAAACCCAAATAACAGCAGTCATGGTCTGTGACTTGTTGAGATAATGCCTTCATTAGGATGCCAGAGGGAAAAAGGAGGAGCCAATCGACAACAGAGAGACTTACACACACACATTACACAGGTAACCCATCCCTAAAAGATAAAGCTCAATCGTAATACGCGTACGAAAGCCGCAACCTTTAATTGTTCCATCACCCGTGACACTTACAGAAAGATTGTGTGTGAGACGTAATGTTGGTGTCAGTGTTTTGCTTTATTGTGCTGAGGCTCAGAGATCCGTGGGCTCAATTACTACCCCAGTGAGAGGCACTCCAGCGTTTGTCGCAATCAACAAAACTGCATCGGACGACAGAAAAGAGCAGGCGCAGAGAAGCACAAGACCCCGAGGGACACGGGTCTGAACCCTCAGTGTGCGCCTGGACAATTAATAGCCTGTCAATATCTGCTGGAAGCAGCTGGCCGATACAGCTCTTCCATTTCCAAATGATGAAATGACAAAAAATTTTCCATTGACTAATGTTAAATATGACAAACCATCATTATGTTGAGGAAGCTGCGAATATGGTGAGGCGCTCTAGAATTACAGGAAACATGCTGCATTATCCGCTTTATAATATTGATTATGCATTATTTCAAAGCAAAGCTTGGTATAAAACTTACATCTGAGCACGATCTGTAAAGCTTACAAATAGCTGTGCTCTAAAGTCATTTTAAGGTTTGTCTTTGTATTCTTTTATCAAAATTTAGTCACTGTCATGTACAAATCATGCCCAGCTAGCAGTTCTGGTGCATTCTGGTGCACTCATATATTTCAATCCAATTCAAGAAAAACAGTCCTATTTTACAATTAATTTTCTCATTAAATATAACAAAAATATATTATAAAAGTAGGAATTACGCAATTAAAATGGTTTGCAAATGCAACCCGTTTCATTTATTGATGCTCATTGATTGCAATACCCAAAGCTGCATTGTGATGTCAAAAAATGGGCGCGCAAAGAGGAAAGCGTCAGTCAATTGAAGGTAATGAACAGCTTCTCTCTATCTGAGCTGTGGGAAACACTTTCTTCACCGTTAAAAGGTGAAGCCGAGGTCAGACAAGTTTACTTTAAAAAAAATCCAGGCCAAATCCATGCCGGGCACGCTGCCAGTCTACACAACGCTCACCATACCAACCACACGGGCACACATGCCAAGTCCCCAGACTGTGTGAGTAAGTGCCATACGACAGAGAATAAAACACGCTAAAGGCGCAACGTGATGTGTGTGTATCAGATCATTTTAATAGGATGTCTGCAACCCAATTTCTGTGGAACACAAATGAGACGTTTTAGATAATGACAACATTTTAATTATAGTGTGAAATACTTTAAATACACTTGAAAATGTCATCTGTGATGCTGTACACCTCCTGACAAACAAACCCAAGCAGACAGAAAATCCTGCCGTGCATCAGCAGCAGGTTATCAGAATATATCTGGTC
The DNA here is from genome assembly GCA_026939265.1 of Oreonectes daqikongensis. Classification (NCBI taxonomy): domain Eukaryota; kingdom Metazoa; phylum Chordata; class Actinopteri; order Cypriniformes; family Nemacheilidae; genus Oreonectes; species Oreonectes daqikongensis. The sequence continues at coordinate 1,213,513 of JAOTQM010000125.1, read as the reverse complement.
CAGACAGTGTTGTCCGTCCCCAGGCACCGGCCAGCAGGGCCACTCCGTCTGCATTTAAGAGCTCTATTACATCTTCCTCCTCTGACTGTGCCCTGTTCTGTTTCACAGTGTTACTTTCCACCGTTCTGACGGGATATTTTCTACAGAAATTCCCTCAGCTCAGTTTTTCTGCTCTGCCCAGGACAACAACCCTTGATATCATCGCTGAGCAAAGTGAATGTGGTGTTTTGAAAAGATGCTTTCAATGGGAAAACATATGGACATGTTGAAGACATTGAATGCATATAAAATAATCAAATCACAGAAGGCTTTGGATTTGCAACTCTTTTTTAATAATATAAGAGAGTTGTGGGAATATAACAGCATTACCATAAAAATATTACTAACACACAAAACAATGAGGGCATAACTCACGCAGTTTCTGCCAATCTCATGTTAATCTTGAGTACCTATACAGTAGTACTGCATACGTCGTATCTTCGAAAAGTATTTAGTTTGATCACATTTATAAAAGAGAGATGCAGCTGTACGATTATTTCCAGAAAAACACGAGTTGCTGGAGGCAGGCAGGGGGAACGGAACTACAGCACGAGCACACAATAACATTACATCATCGCATTAATCCCTTTATGTTGTTAACATTATGCACGTACTTGCCGATTGCCAACAAACCACACGCATATGACTTTGTTTCACTTACCGCGTGCGGTTCATGTCCGACATCTTTTAGCACTGGAAGCGCACCATCTATCAGTTTCAAACGATCTCCAAATCCAGCATTATATCCAACGTTTATATAACATCCATCACTGAAATGCCGTGAACAAACAAACTACTGACTTCTCTCACTATTGCAAGCATACGAGCAGTGCAGGCTCTCAGCGCAACCGAGCTTGACACGTAGCACAATCAATCTTGATGGTAGGTGGGTCTTACTATCGCTCGTCGATTGGCTTGTGGGTCGGCTATAAATTTCGCCTTGCCGAACTTTTCCGGGATAATTGCCCAATAAAAGAAACAGATCCCCGTTTCGAAACAAGGATCCAGACTTCTAAAAAGCTTTCCGAAACAAGTTGTGGTGCTGGGGGATGTATCAAGCACAGAAATACTGTCATCGTTTTTTAACAAGCTGACCATGTTAAGTATGAGAAGACAGCAGTTTAACAGTGTAAAGAACTCCAAATGCATGAAACAACGTTGAACCCCCCCCCCCCTTAAATAAAAAAGAATGGCCTAAATATTACTTGAATATATATATATATATATTCAAAAATCTATTGTATTAATAATTTATACTACTATTAATTTGAAGATACAAAAAATAAAAGCCAAAATTCATTAAATATTATATTAAAATTACTGAAATAAAATGAAAAGTTTAATATCAATATTTGATCCTCAATAACTGATTCTGAAATATGAAACATCTCTGAAACATTTGAAGTAAAACAATGATGCTACTCTTTCATAAAAGGACAAGATTGCTGCAATCCCGTGCGATTCCTTTATAAAACTGTCAGACAAATAAAAATGGCAGGTTACAAAGGCTATCTTGACCTCTTCCCTGTTACACAAACTGTATTAGCCTCACAGCATAATTGCTAAGGGAATATGAACGGCCACGGCGTCGCTCAGCTAGCGCTGATGCGCTAATCATAGGCCACTGAAAATGTTCAGCTCTGCACTGTTGCAAAGACTATCATACAGTATACAGTGTTTGGGATTTTGTGTTTTTCTCAAACAAACCTACTCAAACTTTATAATCATAGGATATTTGTTAGCCAATTCTTTCCTGCAGGGAGGTCCATAGATATGTAGATGCAAAATTCTACAGTTTCAGACATGTCAATGTGTCCACCATCTTGGAACAGTCAATATATTTCTTGCCGTTTCTGCCATCACTCACAGTAAAATAAAAAATCTGTAAATACATGGCATAATTTATTAATATGAATACATATACATTTTCCATACTGACTTTCTACAGCTGTTTCACGTGTATTAAACATGTTGCACTATAATGTGTTGTGTCTTTTTTAGGGTTAACAGTTCTGTTTTCTTCGTCTTTTTAACAGTGTAACAGACAATGACTAAAAGCCACGACATTAAGGCAAGGCAAGTTTATTTATAGCACACATTTCAGACACAAAGTTAATTCAAAGTGCTTTACATAAAATGAATTAAAAGCACAATAAAAAGATTAAAAATGTGTATATAAAAAGAATGAAATCAAAAGAAAAGAGAAATAAAAGTGCAGCACAGTGCTCAGGTTGTCAATGCACGGCTAAACAAATGTGTTGTTAATCTGGATTTAAAAATTGCTGCTGTTGGTGAACATCTGAACATCTTGGTGAACATTAACACAAACGTTAAGGGGGATTCAACAGTTAGCGGAAAAGCTATGAAAGGGTTTCCCTAGAACCAGCGTTACAACAATGATCTTCAAAGAATTACACAATACACAATACAAAACCAGAATGAATCTCTAGATAACAGCACCATTCAAACTTTCCACAGGGGTTGGCCAAATCATCAGACAAGGGGATTCTGGGTAATGCGGTACTGAGCTCTAAGCTTACTGCACCTGTGGTGCAAAACAACGGTAACCAAGTCGCAGGATGAGCGGATGCAAACAATACATTCCCAACATACACCCCCAACATGGCCTGAGGGGGCAATTTACAGCAGATTATTCCCTGTAGATCAAGAAGTGGTGGAAACAAAGCTATGCCTCATCAGAAAGAGCCTCACCAGAAATATTTCAGAGAATCGCGCAAAGGTGATATACGTCATATAATAGCTTTTAGTAGCATATCTCTATGAACCCAGTCTTCTAACCTAACCATCTAAACCTCTCTGACAGGCTTGCTTTTTCCACACTTTTTTGTCAAGTTTTGCACACAGTTTTTTTTTTTAAGTACGTGTTACTTCTGTAATTCTGTAATGTTTTATCCACACAATTTTTAAAGCAAAATTGACTTATTTTTTGTGTCAACTGTGTGCAAAAATTTGCACAAATAAGTTTTTTACAGTGTATACTAAAAAAAACACTTTTTTTATCACAGCTGGTAATCTAATAAAAACAAATTAAAGGACATGGTCAACAAATTACATATTTAATTGGGAGTATCTGTTTAAATTAGGGATGCACCAATACCAGACCGAGTACGAATACCGATATTTTTTTCTGGTACTCGCCGATACTGTATAAATACAGATAAAAATCCTTTATCTGTATTTTTTATTTCTTTTTTGGTGAGGTAGCAATTTTCCAAGCACAACACAGTGAGACTAATAAAAATAGAATAACTTCATTATTACAACTCCACCTCAAACACATTATGAAAAACTAAATACTTTTTTTTGCTTGTCACAAACTTTCAAAGCACAAATTTCAGTCAGTTATGTCACATGAGGTATCGGTCTTTGGTATTTGTATACTTTTACTAGTACAAGTACGAGTACATGAGCTTAGTATCGGGCCTGATACAGATACTGGTATCGGAGCATCCCTTGTTTAAATAAACTATCCATTTAAATGTTAGAAGACTAGTGACGCCTTGCAAGCATTTTAATGACTTTAATGACAGAATGTTTAATAAAACAAATCAAAAATTCCCTCAGGGAAACACACACATTTACATATGTGCATCATATAGTCAATTTAAGGCATCCCGTGCCTCATCCCTTGCTTAAGCAATCAAAAACACACAGCAATGTCCATTAAGCCATTAAGCATGTCACAAACACAGCTTTCACCATTTCGTCTTGCTTGGATTATTGTATCATTATTTTATTCTCTCCAAGATGTGACTTAAACTAATTCTGCTAATTTTCAGGAATTCTAACTGAACCAGGGAAGGAAGTGCCTCTTGTTACACCTGATAGCCTTGATATGGCCATGCGGCAGTTTTTGTTTACTCTGTAGTAAAAGAGGCAAAAAGCCAGTCACTCTTTATCCTCAGAAAACGACAGCAGATTTTATAATGCAACAAGACTGAATTATTCACATCCAGCCCTCTGGAGAAAGAAAAAGAGGAGAAAGAAATGAGAAATAGGACATGGAGAAAGTGGGGCACACAGGAAAGAATGGGAGTGCCGAAGTGAGATACTAGAGAACAGGAAGAGGCAGCGTGGAGGCTATGACTTTCAAGGTGAAACGAAAGTTCTTTCTCTGCATTTTAAATGTGGTTTGTAGTACTCTGCTGCTATAGCATTGTCATCACAATTCAATTTTTACCAACAACAACAGTGTCAAAATCTTTATTGTCACTTAAAAGACTGTACCTCGAAGCACCCATGTAAGCATTAAAGCTAAGGAGAACTACAAAACAAAAGAAGATCAACAAACATTAATAACTAATAACATTTTAGTAAATGTCTTCTTCATTTCACATCACAGGCATTAGCTCATAACTCTGGATGTTTGCCACACTTATATATTTTATAAGTCACACTAAGTGCACATTACAAGACTGAAGCTTGTTGCCAGGCGCACATTTAAAGACTCGCTGTTTCTTGTTTTGTGTTGTGTTGGCACACTTTACACATCTAATTGCTTACTAGGTGCGTCAATTAAAACGTCATTCCCCTCCCCCGCAAACTCTTGCGCATAGAGGGAAAGTCTTAACAGCGTGCGAATATCATACATGAAGGAGAAAAGGAAAAAAGCCAAAATACTAATAAAGCTGTGGTTAAGGAGTCATGGGAGACAGTTTCATTTATTTATCTTTGGCTTCCAAAAAATCATTCAAAAGGTTATTGGCTGTTCTTCTCTTAGAGTTCTCAGGGTACATCTGAAAACTGGTCGGCCAAAACTATTTTACGAGGTGGCTGATTTGTATCCCTTCGTACGAAGTGAATCATACAAAAACGTACAGTAATTATAAAAACGGCATACTGAAGATCCTCCCCTAAATCTTACGGGCCGGGTATAGTTAACTTTCCGCGTCTGTCTCATCACATGCGCACACGTGTCCGCATTGCTTCCAAAGCATACTCATACCAAAGCATAGTCTCAAAAAAAATTGCCTGCACGCGGACCGCGGACCCTTCTGATGAGGAAAAATATGTAATGTGTGCAGTATCACTAGCACGAAAGCAAATCATACTAAAACATAAAAACGAAATTGTACGTAATCATATGAATTAGCCACTAGGACTGGGTGATGTCTACCAAATTGGTATCGGACGATGCCTACAGTGAAACATCATGATGGATGATGACATCAGGGGGGGGCGGGGGTTAGGGGTATATCAGTTTGCTAGATGGCCATCTGCCAAAACAATAAACATTAAAAAAAACGATTATATCATAAAATGTAACATCGTCTTCATCTCATCAGCAATGAGATGCTGCAGCAGCTGACCATTTGGGTAGTTCACTTACTACGTCCCTCTGTCTCGCGCGCACATGCTTTCAAAGCATACTTAACCGTGGACAAGCGTAAATGGACAAGCTCGACACATGCGCAGTATGTCATACTGAGGACCGACTCGGCTGTCTCAACGTTCGTCTCGGGCACGTGCTGTTGTTGCGGACCCTCCTGATGACAAAAATTGCTTCATGCTGGCGGCTGGAATATACTTGTAGTAATGTAGTTTACTAATGTAGTGACATACATGTCTACTGAAAAAACTATAAAGCTTGACTACTAAACTGTTGTAGGGGTCAAGGCCGGGCAAAGCTCCACTAGAGTGTGTGCCTGACTTTTCCACACCAGAATAAACCCCCCATATAATCTGAGAGAGAGAGAGAGAGAGAGAGAGAGAGAGAGAGAGAGAGAGAGAGAGAGAGAGAGAGAGAGAGAGAGAGAGAGAGAGAGAGAGAGAGAGAGAGAGAGAGAGAGAGAGAGAGAGAGAGAGAGAGAGAGAGAGAGAGAGAGAGAGAGGAGAAAGAGGCGGGTCTAAGAATAGCCCAGGGAGAGGTGCGTGTCCCCTCAGACACGAGCGCAGATATATTTGGAGACGTGAGGCCCTCTGGGAGTGACCTAAAGCACAAACATAGTCAAACACACATGCAAACTGTTATGTCAAGCAAAGCTTCCCTCCTACGTGGTCATTCATACCTGCACCAGCCTACCCGGCAGGGGAAAATACTGCTCGCAGCATATGGACTTTCTGATCTTCAGCAAATGAGATGTTCCAGCAGGAGCCAGTGCGCAGCTGTTCACAGTAACCAAAAGAGTCATATTTAAAGAATCATGAGGAAAAGATTGCCCTGTGTTTACTGAGCCGGTACAACGAAAGCAACCCACACCAAAGGAGAGCGACTCGAACGCTGCACTTTAAGGGAGCATGTTAAATTTGAAGGATTATGTAATGTAAACACAAGTATATATTTTGTTCCCCTGCTCCCATGATGCTTTTAGGCAGGAAACTTCTAAGAAAGCGTATTTAATGAAAAGTACGGGTGTGTGGGGGATTGGGGGGCAGGGGAAATTGATTCTATGATTCTCTCTCTGGATCGATGTGCAAAAACGCATAATTGGAATTGCAAGTTAATTATTAATAATCTTATTTAATTCAACACAGAGGCAGCGAAATTCACATCGAGCAATTCACACTTGACAAGCTATTCAGGAAGTTGACCATTTTCATGCACATCAACAAAAAAAGCAAGACTTGCTCATTGACAAGGCTCAAGAAGCTTCATTGCTTTGTCATTGTCCCTCTTTACTAATGCTAAAACTACATTATACAATTCCCATATCTTAAGAGAATTTATTACAAAACAAATTTCACAGCAAAAGTACAGCAGGAGTTTGTGAACACCAACCCCTGCTGAGAGCTCATTTGACAAACTTTACCCACACTTCGTCTGACAAATAAGCACGCACGCGAGATAAGATCAACAGTCAGAGACCTGTCAAAACGCAAACACGCATCAGGTGTGACAGCTAGCACACTGTGAAAATAAGTGTTTCTTATCTGGTTAAAGAGGAAGCCTTTTGTTTAACATGTGATCCAGAATGACTCGGGCTAAGATGACGTTCAAATCATCCAGCTTTAAAGGCCCGACCCTGATATCGCTATGGACCAGATCTCTTCTGAATGGCCAACCCTAGAATCCTGCAGACCCACAGCTCAGATAATAAACACACACTACTTAACAACCCAGGAGTGAACATTTCTCTTCAAGTCGAATCGAGCAAACATGCAGAGAGTGCCACATCTTCCAAGTATTTACATACAGATGAGAAAGATAGTGTTGCAAAAGTAATTCACATGAATGATTGAGACTGATACCGTACAAGACACTTGACAAGAAACAATTCTCTCCACTCTCTCTGCTCACATTCCTCGGTAGGCAGAAACCGAGATGTCCACAGATATATTTCATTTAAACGACCAATGACAGGTATTTTCCTCTCTACCTGTGTAGGTAAGAGATAACAACTTTGGTTCGGACTTGCGTTTACAATTTAGGGAGATTTATGTAACACTAACACAGAACATTTCTGCCGACAATATGTGGGCAGGGATATTAAAATAACAATAATAATATATTGTTAATAATTTTAGACTTTTACATTTGGGTTGTCTGTGTCTATCCATACAAAATGTACACTAATGGTCATTTTAGAGCAAAACTCATGTACTCATTCACACTTTGAAATCAAACTCACCACACATCAAATCCTCCCCTACTGGGTTAAACTCATTGTACAACTCATGCAGTGTCATGATGTCTTGTTTCAAAATAACAACACTACTAGCAACATTTAGAAACAGCTTAAAACTAGGGCTGTCAAATCGATTAATCGTGATTAATTGTGATTAATCAATTCAGTTAAATCACTATTAATCGGTTTGGCAACCCTACTTACAGAAATACATAGCATATAGTAAAAAGTCAGATTGTTCAGCCAATACTGGCCATACTGGACTCATGCGAGACACACTCATATTCCCAATTCAGTGTGGTTTGGCAAAAGGTTAAGAAGCGGCAGCACATTCAATAACTGCAGGGAACCCCACCCTCCTTATATAGCATGCAAACAGTACGAGAAGTCTCTCGTTATAAAGCAGGAACCGGTCTGGAGCTATGTTTTCCTCTAACCCGCAGCATCACGCTATACAAATGAAGCCATTAAACTGCTCTCCTGTAAAAGATCAATGAAGACTTGAGCTTATCAATCAGCGCAAGACTATCACTAGCAAGCTGTGCTACAATTCTCTGGGCTATAGAAGCTGTGCGAGAAAAGCTGTGCTAGAGGCAGAATGGATATTAGGCTTTGCGACGTGTGAACTGTGAAAGACTTAAAGATATAAAGGGACAGATAGAGGGCAGCTCCACTGGACACTGGAAACGAGAGTGAGAGAAATGTGTGCGTGTTCTAGGTCAGCGGTTCATCTAGAGAAAGAAGAGCACTCAATGACACTGCATGTTTCAGAACGCTGTGTGTGTGGGTGGGTGTGTGCATAACAGAAACACGGGAGCTTTCAACACAGTACTAAAACCAAACACAACAGCAAAGCAGTATCTAAATTCTGTAGCTCAACTGGGCAATGTCAATGTTATGAGTTTGAGTTTCAGGTAACACAAGTATAGATCAAATATACAGTAAATTTATAGGGTGTACATCTTTACTACACTGTAAGACCAAAAACAAAAATGACTGGCTAGCCCTGGACTAAAATTAATGTTGGAGTTGTCCTAACTGAAAAGAACTTGCCATAATACGCCAGTGACATATTTTGTCTCAATACACACCAGTAATGTTTTTTCTAAAAGCAACTTAATTATACTAATTTAACTGAGGCATAGTCCACAGTTATAGTTCACCCAAAATGAAAATTCTGTCAACATTTACTGCAGAACACAAAAAAAGATATTTTAAAGAACAATGATAACTGAACAATGGTGGTACCCATTGACGTGCATTGGTTTCGTGTCCGTACAATAGAAGTGAATGGGTACCACCATTGGTGAGTAAATGATGACAGAATTTTCTTTTTTGAGTGGATTATCTCTTTAAGCTAAGCCTTGTCTATGAAAAAGGACCATAACGTCTTGTAACAACAGTTAAACTATAAAATGTGCATATTACACAAACTTCAAAAAATAACAACACCTTTATTATCAGAGACTATACTAAATACAGAAAGATGCAAATCAAGAGCGGAAAAAAATAGAGAAAGAGAAACAACACAGAGAAAGGCCATAGAAAGAGGTTTCAAACCTGTGCCAGATGAGCACTAAGTTATCTGACAATGACAAACATCAGTACACACAGTGAAAAGTAAGAGCCTACTACAAATGCAAGAGAGCAGTAGGCAAATATTTATATACAGAAGGCTGGAGTGTCAGAGGAGTATGTGAGGATTACATGACAAATACTTGAGAGAGAAATAAAGCTAGCATTAGCACGACACAATCCGGCTTCTGTCTTCATTTCGGAATCTCAAAAGGCAACAGGCACTGTATCATAATGAATTAAAAGATGGATTTTCATGCTCCCTCAGCATCACTATTGTAATTCAGGTTTGTTTTGGGCAGCTAAAAGGAGCCATTCTCTATCTCTGCTGGTTCTCATTCTCTATCTGCGCTGAACTAGCATGCTGACTAATTTAGCATTTCCAATGCGTCTGAGCGTGTGGGTAGTCAGAGCTCTACGACACGGTGTGCCAGGGCCTGTGCGGATCTCAGAGGACCTTACTCGGCCGCGGTGTTAGAGATGATCAATGACTCAATGCCACCCAGAGCGCCAACTCACTAGCTACAGTTTATCAGGATAACCAGAAAGAAAGCCAGGGGCCCAAACACAACGTCAGCACATTGTAAAACAATGATGTCCCAGCCTCGGCTTTGATTAAGTATCGTCTCATACAGTGGGGTCAGAAAGTCTAAGCCACATTGACAATCTGGGAATAAAATGAAGAATATATAAACAAACAGTAAGTAAAGGCCTTAGTTTATAAGACATGAGTAGAAGACATTTTTGTGCAAATAAATTGATTCTTACGAACAATTCACCGTCGCTAAGGAAAAGTGTTTTATGAATAAGGGCTTAGAATTTTCAAAATAGGAAAACTTTATTGTAATAAAGGTTGTGCACTAACTTGTTATGCTGAAAATGTAATTGCAATGTGAAAAAAAAATATGTACAAAAATAATTTAGCGGAATCTAGTGGTGAGGTTGCGAATTAAAAAAAAATGTATGTAGATAAAAAAGGCTCATTCTAAGTAATAAACGGTAAATAACGGTTCATTATGTAAGGGGTTTATACACCATAGTTATGTATATTATATTGCATTTCTGTCAATAGATCTTCCTTAATATTACACACAGCACCTTTAATTGGTGGTCGCAGATATTTGTGCCACAAAAAACAAATGAGGGATCTCAAGATATGTCTTTTGCCTATCTTTGGTTCATTTTACTATTCTAACCACTATCAGGACAGGAAGAAACTTTCTCAGTTTAGGTTCCTCACGTCATTCATTAATTGTGACCGTATCACACTTAGTGACAATCGTATGCATACAGCTGGGCAGCTACACGGTCCATTTGTGTTTTATTACAGCCCATGTCTTTACCTGATTAGAAAAAGCTGTTTGCATGATGTTCTACATTTAAATAGATAAATCGACTCAAGTTAGAACAACCTGCCAAAGGTTTTTGTCTGTAATCTCTCTCTTTCTCAGCGTGACATGCTCTTCCCATTTGACTCGCTCTCTTTCTTCACTCTCAGAAAGTTTTCTGATGGCAGCAGGTACCAGAGAGAGCTATTCTTACATCCTTCCACTCAACAGGTGAGTAATCCCATTTTCCCTCTCCCAAACCTCTACCTTCAGCCCAAACTCAGACCTGAAATCCAATTTATTTTAAAACCCCTCTTTATCATAAAGGCAGTGCGTGGAAAATTGAACAGGGCCCATTTTGTCAAGAAAATGAGATTTCTTTCACAATATCTTGATTTTTAAAGGAACAGTTCACACCGAAAGTGCAATTATTTCATCATTCATCTCATGTCAGTCTAAACAAATATGACTTACTTTTGCTGCAGAAGACGAAATGTGATTTAATGAATAGGAATTGGTGGATTCAAAACAGCGTCAGTACATTATGACTCACTTTAACACTTAATAAAGCACCCAAGAGTGTCAGCCAAAAAGAATAAGTGGTCATAATATTCTTGAAAAATTCTTCACAAAAAACACCTCTCGAAAATGATGATGTTATTGTGAAATTATTATGGGCTGTCAGTTTAATAAGGCTAACAAAGCAGAAGAAAACAAAAGGGAAGCAGAGCAAAACAAAATGGCAAAGAAAGCAGGAGGGATGGGAATCGATGGAAGGTTCTACTTAAAGGAACAGCACGCACCGGCACAAAACAAAGAGTGCAAAATGAGTGCGGCTGGACTGCTCGTAGCTCCCATTACAAGAGAGACAAATGGAAAAGAAGAGCAGAATACAATGCCATGATGTTCCCTGTATTGAGGACATGCTTCTATCAGTCTTCAGTCTGGTCCTTACAGTGCCTCTCCTTTGACACAATGGAGTTCAGAATGAAGCTGAACAAAGGGGATTAGGATTTGAATTGTGCAATACATGTTCCACATACTGGGAAAATTGAATTTAAACACTTACTACATTTCCAACCAATTTACTCTGTCATGCACGACATGGCCTTATAAAAACCAATTGTTGAATATGTTCAGTGTTTTTAATGTATGGTTGACCGTTATGAGTTTACATTCGTAAGTACACATGCAATATAACAGCAAGTTATGTTTTACATAGCAAATCAAATTTAATTTCAACCCAGTGCTGGGTAAAAAAAATCATATTTTACCCATTAAAATTATTAATCATATATTACCCATTATTTTACCCATAATTTATAACCCACTGGTTGGGTTCATTCCTTTTTGACCCAACATTGGGTTAAAAATAACCCAGTATAAAACTTGTTATTGTGCATTGAGAAGGCTGTTGACTGGCAGTAAAGTGACTTATTTTTGTCAGGTATGGTGACCCATACCCGAAATGTGACCTCTGCATTTAACCCAACCAGTGAATAGTGAACACACACACTTCAAGTCGTGAACACACATACACAGGGCCGGGTGGCAACTGACACTGCAGCGCCCGGGGAGCAAACGGGGGTAAGGTGCCTTGCTCAAGGGCACATCAGTTGTTACCTGCTGATGAAAGATATCAACTGAGAATCGAACCGGCAACCTTCTGGTTACGAGTCCGACTCTCTAACCATTAGACCACTACTGCCCCAGTAGAAACAACAAGACCACAAATTAACTGTTAATGTATAAAAAAAAATGATGAAAGATATCAAAATAGCTAAATATTGAACAGTCAATCTACCAATCACTAACTAGTATCGAACACAGAAAATGTTAACAAATACAGCATGATAAAGAGACTTTATTTGTAATGCGAAATAATATATGACTTCATAGTCCTTCTCTTCCAGGGGAAACTGCGGTACTGTGCACGGGGAAGCTGGAAATTAATTCACAGATGAAACACTGGGCAGTGAGCAGTCAGACGATGATGCATGCAGGATAAGTGACAGTGATGAAAATATCCCACGACATCAAAATGCGCTATAAAACTTCTGGTCAAATCAGTCAGAAATAAGAACATGATGTTTTGCGGCAAGCATTAAGTTCACTTAGAAGAGGACAAGTCTTCTTTCTTGACTGTTTGATCACCACCGTAAGCGAGTCACACTCTTTTATTTCATTTCCAAGGAAATATGCATGTGTAGATGCTATTAAAAAATATAAGCATTGTGCAGCATGCACTGGCACTAAGGATCGTACAGCCTTTTGGACGACTGCCATAGTACTTGCATTATGATGGCAAAGGATCACAAATATAACAAAATGCAAAGATAATTCTCATGCTGGTTTTCTTTAAATAAAACATGCAACTAGAGCGACTGGAGCGCAAGTCAGCCTAAGGGAGGTTAAGTGTTGTCAACAACGGCTTAATCTGAATCTACTGGATTATTTCAGATATTTTACTCCCTCATGCTGTATTCAAACAAAACCATAGAATTTTAAACAATATCATTCTGCAAGGACAAAGAAATTAGGTCCAAACAGCCCCAAAAAATAAGTGTGAAGAGATGGTTTTGGCACCCATCCCCCCAATCTGAGCCAATGGAATACAATTAAATAAGAGGATTAACCTAAATACAATACAATCCTCCATGCAAGGTAAGAGAGTACAAGACAAACGCATGAGTCTGCCAAAAAACATAAACACATACAGTCTTCTCTGGATAATAATGGAAGCTGTAATAATGTTAAGAAATATCTGGCCACAGCCCATCAAAAAAACATATTTAACTCCCTAATCCCTACAGGGACAAAAAAGACAGATTCTTGGCAATCCAAAAAAATTAATAAATAAATACGCGTATTATTAAATAGTGCACAATGACGCCAGTTCTTTATAGAACACGAGTCAGCAAAGACCCTTGGGAGATCAACAGTAACCCTAGTAAGGAGACACTACAAGACCTCCTATTTCTGTAG